>CM042247.1:25482842-26190342 GCA_023566225.1 Romanogobio albipinnatus
TCAGGGCTGTTTTAGCAGCAAAAGGGGATCAACACAATATTAGGAAGGTGGTCATAATGTTATGCCTGATCAGTGTGTGTGTGTGTGTGTGTGTGTGTGTGTGTGTGTGTGTGTGTGTATATGTATATATATGAATGGTCTGAATGGTTAGAGAGAGATAGCAACTTGTGCTGAAACGCAAACAGTGAGTTTCAGGGGCAACTCTGTATAGAAAGAGCATCCACATAGGATGTGCTCTTGTGCTAAATAAAAAACGCTATGTTGGACTATTATTAAATTGATGAGACATCTTAAAAAGGAGAAAGCCACAAAACAGTGAAGTCCCATTTATCATGATATATCTCGCATAGGGCTGTCACGATATTAGATTTTTCACACCACGGTTATTGTGGCCAAAAAAATTCACGATATCGATATATCGCGATATCTATAGAAACTGGGGGGAAAAGTTATCAAATTAATTGGTAACACTTTACAATAAGGTTGTATTAGTTAACATTAGTTAACGAACTAACCATGAACAACACCTCTGTTCAGCATTAGTTAATCTTCTTTGTTAGCGTTGGTTTGTTCATGTTAGTTCACAGTGCATTAACTAATGTTAGCAAGATTTTAATAATGCATTAGCAAATGTTGAAATTAACATTAACAAAGATTAATAAGTGCAGTTCATTATTAGTTCATGTTAACTAATGTAACTCATGTTAATTAATGAACCTTATTGGAAAGTGTTATCAATTAATTTTTACTTTATTTAGTTTTATTTTTTACCCAACAAACATAATTGGATAATGATAAACACAGGGTAATACTCTGTTACTGATAAATTGTCTTTGAAGCTCCCTATGAAATAACAAGAGAGAAAATACTGTCAAGTTCAACAGTATGATGATGAATAAATATTAACATAAATGTTATTGGCCATAACTAGATTGCAAATACAAATACAAGAATAGACATTATTCATTAATTAAAAGAAACTATGAGACCCCGACCGTCGACTGGCTCTGACTGGTGTTTAGAGTCTGCAGCGGCAGCAGCAGTGCCGCGTTCCTTCAGCGCAGCTTCTAGAGTTATGGCCTTTTTACACCTGCTCACTTCATTCGTTTTCTCTGATCATATATCTATCATATTGTGAAGAGATCAGGAGTAAATGTCTTCCGAAATTCTTTCAAGGCGGATTTAAATCCGATCACTCAGATCCACTGCTCCCGCTGCGAGCGAGTGCTGAGGGGGCACTACAAGAAGATGCAAGAAAAGACGCAAACGGCCGCCAGTGAAACTGAAAGTAGCCCAAGGCTCAGAATCAGATGCTCAAAAACACAATCATCTTCATTAAAACTAATGAGACTAAATGCTCTTACAGTGCTTAGGTCGCTTGCTCTCCTATTAGGGCCTTTGATCGTGAAATGACCCGATAAATAAAATACAGCTCATATATGTTGCTTTCGTTGTCTGAATTTGCATAGCCTATAGAGTGGAAATTGAAGATCGGATTTATATTCATTTTGCGGAGAGGTGCAAGGTAAGACAACCTGCATGTTTTTATTTTTATAGTTTAGATTGTGTAGCCCGTTTCGTTTGCGGGCGCCGTTGCGTGCGAGCCTGCCTCAGCTTGTCAAAAATGTGTTTTTACTGTGGTGGTGATAATAAACATTTAAACTAACATTGTGATATGCTTGAAGTGTTTTATATATATGGATTTTATTATAGGCAAGACAAGTCAAGTGTTGATTTGAGAGGATAAATTGATCAAACATGCGGTTAACTCACTGTCGGCCGCTGGCCGCTTGGTCCTCAATTTAAAAAACTAAAACTTTAATTTAACAAACAAAAATTGCCCCAAACATTTTTTCTAAAATCAACTTAGTAAAGAAACTAAACGAAATATAACAAATTTGACATTACAAACAAAGCTGAACTATTTTTATGGTTGAAACATGTGTGTAATAAAGAGGGAGGAAAAAACACGGGGACTTGGGACACCGGAGTACACTCATGTTATCATACCAGTCCTGTTCATTTTAAATATTGTGGTTATCGGTACATTACCACACCCTAAATTAACACAATGTCGATATTTCGTGCTTTGAATATCACGGTTATCGTCAATACCGGTATATTGCGACACTCCTGATCTCGCACACAAGTAACCCAAATGACCAACATCCCTAATACCTTGCAGTCTATGGTTCCTCCCAGGCTGTCGGCCTCAGGTGGCTGCAGAAGTTCCCAGGTTCCTCCTTTATCAAACGTGATGACTGATCGCATGTTGTCCTCGGTGACTGATCCATTGATCAGAGTGGCCACAAACACACCCCTAAGCCCCTCGACCCGGTGGATATCTGCAAATGGCTCGTTGGCGAAGTACCTTTCAAATACACAAACACACAAATTTGATGTGCCATGCCATTCGTATCTGCCAAGAGAGGCGCTCTTTGAAAATGCCAATGGCACGCGAGCCAAGCGCATCTCATCTGCATTCCGCACTGCAGTAATTGCGTCTCTGCTCTCAGGCGGCCGTGCTGAGCTCAGTGGTTTGGCTGTGGGTGAGATCTCGCTCTGCCGCAGAGTAAAACAATAGCATGTCCTTGGGAAGCAAGTGTAAGAATGATGGATTGCTTTTCTACTGACAGTGTGAGTGGAGGGACTGGTGGGCGAAGACATAGTTCTTGCATTATAGAGACGAGACCTCACTAACCTGCTTATGGGTTAAGGCGTGCAGAGCCAAAACAGATTTACAACACTGATGAGGGGCCATCACTAAACAGAGAAGAGTTCAAGGAAAGGTGACGAGAACAAGAGCTGCGTAAAACTGGGGCTTAACGTGAATTATTGAAGTGGGATGTGTTCCTGGCTCAACATGGTTGTTGGCTCTCAGAAAACATTGCAAACAAAATTTTGGGGTTGGGGCTTTAATAAAATTTGTATCAACCTATGATTTACTTTGGATTGTATGGTTAGAGCGAAGTAAAAAGGTTAGTACAGGTCAGTGGGTCTTATTTTTTTATTTAATTTTTTGCAGTGACACTTTAAAAGTAGAACTTTAATTTAGCTGATACTTATAGGCCTGGTTTCACAGACAGGACTTAGACTAAGCCAGGATTAGGCCTTAGTTCAATTAGGACATTTAAGTAGCTTTTATTAACGTGCCTTAAAAACAAACATTGCTGGTGTGCATCTTGAGACAAAACAATGGCACTGACATATTTTAAGATATGCCCAGTGCAAGTTGCTTTCAGTTAAAACAGCTCAAATATGCATTTTAGTCTGGGACTAGCTTAAGCCTTGTCTGTGCAACCGGGGGATAGAGTCTTCAATATTAGCCATTTTGCTAAAAGTCTTTATTGTAATTATTCATTTATTTAGCATTTTAAATTTACATTACCGTTCAGGGGTCAAACGTTGTGGTCAGTACGAAGGAATTCTTACTTTTAATTAAGGATACATTACATTTATTAAAAGTGACAGTAAAATCATGCATAATGTTACATCCATATGCCATTCTTTTGATCTTACTAGTCATCAAAGAATCCTGAAAAAAATTATCATATAATATTATATAAATCATATAAAATTATCAATAACCACAAAAATATTAAGCAAATGTTTCTTGAGCAACAAATCAGCATATTAGAATGATTTCTGAAGGATCATGTGACACTAAGACTAGAGTAATAATGCTGAAAATTCAGATTTGCATCACAGGAATAAATCATATTTTAAAATATATTAACATGGAAAACAGTAATTTTGAATTCTAATAATATTTCACAATATTACAGTTTTTACTGTAATTTTGATCAAATAAGTTCAGCCTTGTTGAGCATAAGAAACTTAAAAAAATTAGGTCAAAATCATTGACCTCTAAGGCAATACAAAGTATTTAGCATTTAGGAATAGGCTTAAGGATATCAATGTGTAATATTAATGTTGTTCCAGGACCAACAAACAAATGTCCTACTTGGGTAAATCACGTTTATGGTCACTGCTTCTGTGGACACGCAGTGTTTTGCAGCTCATGCACACACACACACACACAATGTGGTGCTTAACTATACCTGATAAGCGTGTTGCTCCCAGAGCCATCAGGGCTGAAGTACAACACATTCTCTAGGGACAGAGAGAAGGACAGGCCCTGTGTGTCGGAGATGTACAGGTGTGTAACACTATTATTGTGGTTCACACACACGAACACCTGGTCCTCCGAAGCATCTGCTATGTAGTACTCCTGCAGAGAAAGGAGAGCAGGGAATCACATTAGACAGGTAAACAACATGAAGCTTTAAAAGTCCGGCCACAAATCCACCTGAGACTAAACCAAGCTGACGGCACTCACCGTGATAGGGTGGCGGGTGTTAAACTGAGCTGCTCTCATTGGCTGCCGGTTGTAAGAAACCCACAGCTGGACAGAATGAGACTCATGGCTCCCAAACAATGTCTGTGGAAACACGTTCACAATGAGATTAACTATCCCAAATAAAGATCACATGTTACAATTTGTCAAATCATCAGATTGATCGATAATGTATTTTATGACCTATACTGAAACAGATTATTTTAATATTTGTCTAATAAAAATTTATAAAATATTTTTTTCCATTTCAGCTGACACAATAACTATATGATCAATAAACTACAAAACAACATAAGAATTTAGATCATTTTATTAATAATAATGTATTAATTTAATAACGTATGAATTTAATAACATTAACTTTGCAAAATGTATTATTTATTATAATTTCTATAAATGTAATAATTGCTATTTATATCATAATATTTACGCAGAGGTGTTTTGGTAACTGAATGTTACATTTTTTAAATTCATTTTAAATTTAATATTTAAAAAATATATTTAATATTTAGCATTTAAAAAGGTAATATAAAAAGGTAATATTAAAATATAAAATAAAAATAATTAATATTTAATAAATTACAATGATTAAATTCAATGTAAAAAAAATTAGTACATATCCAAACAAATAATTCAAATACGATTGAATACCAATATTAATCGGTCAGAAGAAAAGTGTGAATATCTGCATGTAAGAAATTGGTTAAACAGATTATCATTCTATATCTAGTTAAAATACAGACATTTTTTGGGGAGATACACCACACAAGGTGTTTGTTTTCCTACTTTCCACTGCAACTCGAAACTGGGACATGGTGCAATACAATTTTTCAAATTAAACAGCAGAGAGTCATAAAGATTTTATAAAGTAATCTGACACCTTGAGCTGCCATAAACCATGGCATATTATCGCTATAAACGAGGTCTGAATGGCAGACAATATTAGCGTGGAGAGATATGCCTCATCAGCATTGTATTCACTGGGGTCCTGTACCTGATATAGCTTAATAAGGACTACTGGGGATTTGTCAGTCGGTCTAATTTGTACTTCTAAAACTGCTGTTTTTTCCAAGGATAAAAGAGATGGAAAGCTGATGCTAGCAATACTAGTCTAGTCTGTGTCCCAGCAACCTAGATGTGTCTCTGTCTAGCATTGTCTAAAATGAGCACTGCGTCATGAAGGGTTGAGTACTTTCACTCGTTCATCCCATCTTGAAGTCTTTCTTTTGCTTTCTCCCCTCAGGAAATCTTCAAATCAATTTTGAAGTTCAATCAGTCTTTCCCTTGTACTGTCACTCTAATCAAGCAGTGAGTTACTTACATCAGGTTCACAAAGCCCCACAAACACAAACTAAGCTGTAAATTACAGTCTCACAATAATAAACAGATTACGTACAGTCAAACAAAAGCTGTGTAATGAAAAAGATATGTTTGAAACCACTTAGTCAACCCCTCATTCAATATTCACTACATAGTGAATGCCTCACATGAAATGAGTGAATTCAAATGACAAAAAACTACTTGAAATCTCATCTGACAATTCCAAAAATTGCTTCTTTAAAACGATCAGATTTCAAAGCACATATGTATGTTTGAAATTGTTTTCTTGCTGTGTAAACAAGAAGTAAACGGATTTGCCTAAAAATCTGATTTCTGCTGCCTGCCCAAACAAAGCCAAAGACGCCATTAGAGGTGATAAAGGCAGTAATCAAGGCGGGGGATCTACTAATGTAGATTCTCAACATTAATCAGGTATATTGCAATTTCATATTACAGGGCCAAAATTGATTACAGGATGGAAGTGGTAACAGCCAGCCAGCAACACAGGGATTTACTTGGTTAGTAGAACAACAGGAAGACAAGCCTGTCAGATAAAAGTGTATTTATAAGCACCATCATCCTGAATAACAAGTTTAACCACTTCCTTATTTAAAGGCACAACAGCTCAGTGTTTTCTTTCTCAGCTCTCCGCACTGCCTCGGTTTTAGTCACACCATTCATGGTATTGATTTATCTCGTTGTTAACGGCTGTGTCCAGGAACAGACTGCAGTGTTGTGGAAGGAGCCAAAACACAATCTGGCTTTAGAGAGCAAAGACGAGCGAGATCTCTCGAAAACAGACGTGTTGCCGGGAGAGCTTAAGAGAGCAAAGTGTGTGATAACAATCAAATCACAAAGCTGCAACAACCAGATCCAGATGCCAATACTTGAACATGGTACCAAAATACCATAATAATACCATGCTTTGTGTAACCAATACATTGCATACTGGATAAGATTAAAAATGTAAAAAGTATTGAATATATTATAAAGTTTATTCAGGCTATATATGACAATACATATTTTACTATATACACACACACTATACAATTTATTATATATATATTTTTTAAATAGTAGCACAAATTCTAGCCAATTAAATATTTTAGAGTTAGACAAAAGACAAAATTATAACTTCTCCAATTATCTTTAAAACTATCGGAATGTTAATATTATATTTATGGTATTTTTTAGGAAAACATTGTAAATACCATATGAATATAGTAACCGAAGACATGGAAATGTTAACAGTGAGTATACTTTTGTCTAGTCTTACCCACCTCTAAAATATTTAATTTGTTTAATAATTAATATAATATAATCAATATAATATAATATAATTTTTCAATTTAATATATTAAATTAGTATTAAAAACCACCACATGGTACTGCCATAGTATAATTTAAGGGCCAAATAAATGCAAATAAAAGCAAATGCAAATACATTTATCAAGATATCATCTCAAACTGAAAAAAAGGTGCTTTATGCAAAATGTGGATGTGTGATTGAGCTGTTAACCAATCTTGTCAGGTGGTCAGAGGTCGGAAATTTTCTCCCAAGGTTCCATTTGCATCGGACACATATATATCCAACCTTCAATTTTAGCCCTCACAGAATCATTAGGCATTTATAGGCAGTTATCCATAAACAGCCCCTCTGAGAAAACTGCCATCTCTCATTCTGCTGCCCTGAGTGTCCCTGACTACAAACTTGACAGCAAAATTTGCCTATAAAAGCCTTCCATTCTTACATGGCCACATGAATGGAATCGTTCCTGCACAGCCGGCCCAATGAATATTTGGCTTTGGAGTCACTTTGCCTTCTTTGTGGAGGAAGCATTTATCTCTGGAACAACAGCCATACTGTGCTGGCAGTCCCTCTCATCGCTTAGTCTGGAAGAGAGATCAGACTTCCAAGCATGAGTGAGAATGTGTAGATGCAGCATGTTGAAGAACCATAGATTGTAAAAAATATGGACGTAGTGTCCGTGACGTCACCCATAGGATTCTGAAGAGCAGTTTTGAAGCGTAAAGTATGGTCATGTCAGCCATTACCATCTTGGCAGCGCGTCATCGTACGATGACCCAGATAACAGAAAATGGGCAAAATGGCAGGATGTGGGTGGAGCTGAGGTGACGTGATGACTAACAGACAGCAGATAAATGGCTATCCACCTGTCACTCAAAGTGGCCACGCCCTTAATTATGCAGAACTTTAAGGCTTTATATAATGTAAACGAATGTGTTATAAAAAAAAATTAATCCCCCTCACAGTTGTCATGAAGGGCAAAATTAGATATATAGACCAAAACCACAATTTGTACCAGCCTGTAAACATGTTTTTTTTCTGCTATAAAGTTGGGCATTTTAACATGGGGCTCAATGAGATTCTGCTCCCTTCTGCAGCCTGTAACTAGCGGCCAGTTGAGGAATTGCAGTTTAAGTCACTTCCGTATTGGCTTCAAGAGAAACTGGGGGAGGTTGCCGCTTGTGAAGAACACAGTGTGAGAAGTTCTGCATTGCTGAGATGGTTGGATGTAGGGCTGCAGCTATCGATTCTTTTTGTAATCGATTAATCTAGCACTTAAATCGACCGATTAATCGGTTAATCAGGTAAAAAAATCATGTGTTTTTAAACAACCAAAACAAATAATGCATAACGAAAATGAAGAGGTAAAGCAATTTAATTTATTAATATGCACAACAGGTTTCATGCTGTAATCTAGCCCTGACATCAAAGTAAATATATGTTTTATGTAGATTTCTACACCTGCAGCACTGACCATTAGGCTACTAACAAATAATATATCATTTCTGGGGTGAGCCTATTTGCTATGGTAACCTAGCAACCTGTGTGTGTGTGCAATCGTGCCGTGCGTGAGGAAGAGTGACGCCCCAGTCAGACCAGTTGCTTCATTGCAGTTTGGTACGGCAGAAATACATACATTCATTTTCAATAGAACGCTGCATTTGGCACAGACAGTGCAAAAGATTTTGTTTAATTAATGAATAAATTACTATTTTGAGTTGGTTAGTTTAATGAATCAGTCAAACCAACTTACAAACTTTGGGTTTAACTGGTTAGTATAGCTAAATTGAACCCTTCCTGTATTACAGCATTATAGTCCTCATTTGAAGCTGTCTAACTGAACCCATCAGAACAGGCATCAAATTAAAATCGGATTCACTTACTGACAGGATGTCTATGGAAACGTGTGGTTAAAATCTACATTCACAAGAGTTTTGTTGTTATGAATGGTATTTTAATTAAATGCACTATTTAGAGACCCCTTCAAAGGTCCCGTTCTTCGTGATCCCACTGTTCAAACTTTAGTTAGTGTGTAATGTTGCTGTAAGAGCATAAATAATACCTGTAAAATTATAAAGCTCAAAGTTCAATGCCAAGCGAGATATTTTAATTAACAGAAGTTCCCTTTCAAAGCCTACAGCGAACGGCTGGCTTGGACTACATCCTGGTACTTCCTTCATAAATGACGTCAGTAGAACAGTAGAACAGACTAACCTCCGCCCACAAGAATACGCGCAAAAAGGGGGCGTGGTCTTGTTGCTGTCCCACGTGGAGAAGAGGAAGTGTCGCGTGGAGAAAAGGAAGTGTTGCATTTGAGTGCGTTTGTCGCCATGTCGTCGAGACGCTGTTATTTTCATCCCGGAGTCAAATCACCTTTGTTTGGCTTTCACAGGGACGCTGTAGAGATCATTGAGCGCATACATCACCCCGTTAAGAGGCGTGACCTTTCCACGTGCGCTAAGCTGCTGTCGAATCACAACACAGGAACCGTGACACTTTCGCTAAGGTGCGGTCAAATCCCAACACGGGAACCGCTGGCACAATCAGAACTCGTTACGTATTTCTGAAGGCGGGACTTCATAGAACAAGGAACTCATCAGCCGTTTTTAGGACAGTGAAAACAGCGGTATACAGATAAGTAAATTGTGTTAAAAATACTGTTTTTTTTTTACACACGAAACATGAACACATGTTATATTGCACACTGTAAACACAATCAAAGCTTCAAAAAACACGAAGAACGGGACCTTTAATGCCTACTGGCCAAGATCGTGTTTAAAATCTCTTTCCTTCCTTCTCCCATAAGTTTCTACCTTTATCAAAGTTCAGATTACGCCCTGAAACCAGGTTATCACTATAGCAGCTTGCAGGGCTACAGGGAGGTGAGGATGTGAGAAGAGAAAAGACTTAATTATTATTAAAGATCTCTATGACATTATGGATAAATCCCTCAGATGAGAGGACCTTGGTTTCCACAGCTTTAATTAGTCTTAGAAGCTTCTCACTGCCAAAGGCTCTTGTGATATTCATTATGGTAATCCTATTAGCCGGGTTGCAGATAGAGGGACTCAACACAATGAGAGCAAAAGAGTGAGTCAGAGAGAGACACAGTGACGGAAATAATAAAGGGTAAAAGACTGAAAAAAGGGAGAAATAGATTGACATCAATGTCGTCCGACTGGCAAGAGACTTTGGATATGGTCCAAAACAGAGTGAACAACCTGACTGCCTACTATCTACATAGACAGCATCCTAACTAACATGGCATCTCATAAATTACTCGAACATGTTACACAAGCAGCAATTCAATTGATTCAAATAGAGTTTAGTGTTACCATGTTGCTAAGCTAACAAAATGAGAATCTTATAAGAAAAATATACACACCACACTCAAACATTAAAATAGAGTAAAATAGTCAGTTTTTCCTATATCAAGCTTTATCAACAATTAAAATGATTGAATGATTGATGATTAAACATATATACAAATTTCTTCCACTTTGTCCACCATCTTTTGGGATTTTTCCCCCTATGCTTGTCGCATCATATTCTGACATTGTCTTCTCAATGGATATATGCAATGCTGCCTTATAATTGGACAAAATTTAGTTTTACATACTAGTATTGTAGTTAATATTTTTATATTCATAGTTTCAGTAATTTTGCCGGTTTTAGTTGGTCTCTCTAGACAGATTTTACTTTTATGCAGGTGAGGCTGGGAAACCATCTTAAAGGTCCCATGAAATGTTCATTTTATGAGGTTTTTCAACATTAATATGAGTTCCCCTAGCATAAATATTGTCCCCAAGTGGCTAGAAATTTTGATCGGTGTAAACAGAGTTCTGGCTGTCTTTCTCTGCCTTTGAGAAAATGAGAGCTCAGACGAGCTGATCTTGAATTTTCCTGTTATGACATCATAACAGGAACGTTACCTCCCTTTCCTCCGCCCAGAGAATTTGGCACGCCCATGCGAGCGCCATATTTGTTTGTCCTCGAGAGATCGTGGCTTGTGAACGAGTGAATGCTGGAAGTTTCTCAGTGTTTAGACGTACAAATGAAAACAGAAGTCTTTTTTCAGTTCCTTCTGATCTGTGATCAGTGATTTCTGATGTGTAGCTAATTATTCAAGTTCACACAGAACTTTATTATTCGTGCACACACTGCGGCTTCTCTCTCTCTCCCAACAGAACGGTGTTTTCTATCTTGTGAGTCAGTGTTTTTTTGTACGTCCTCGTCGCGTCTATCTGTTCTAAAATGTGCATACAGTCGTGAGTTTCTGCTCAACATCGCCGAGCCACATCTTTAGAGGTAAACTTCATGCACGTCGAAGCTCGGGCTGCACTGACCGGTCGGCCTTCAACATCGCCGACCCCCAGTACTGCATCTGGCCCACAGTGGCACCAAACGTGGCGCGAGATTAAGCAGAAGGGGGGTAAGCGTGAGGGTATCCGGGCTAGGCTAGCCAGCTATCCCCACAATAAACTGGATTACATTCGATTACTGCGCTGTTGACTTATATCTAAAAATAATATCTAAAAATAACGCTATAATCAACACTCGTAACCCGTTCATCTCGACAGCTGTAATGGTACATTACATGTGTTACAAAGTTGGTAGAATAAGGAGGAAGACGGGCTCAGCGTGACTGGGACTCGTGTTTATTCAGAACTCTCAGATACAAACAAAATAAACTTGCGCTGACAGCGCTCTCACAACTCAGTAGTTACAATATAACTTTGTTAGCAATCGCTCCGTCTCTGGTCCGGGATGTCCAGTTTGCGAACGAATCGTTCTTTTGAACCGGTTCTTTTTAGTGAACCGATCGAACCAGTTCACCAAATCGGACTGAATCGTTCTAAATGGTTCGCGTCTCAAGTCAGCGCTTATCCATAATTTACTAAAGTTACTAACTTTCTGACATGAGTGACAGTCCCTCCGACTAGAAATAAACTAATAACCTGAAGTATATGCTAGTAACTACAACAGTTCACTGAACTGAGACGTGCTGAGAGAACTGATGAGAAGTGAACTCAGGTCCATCTGTCTCTCTGGCAGGCTCGTGCTTCGTATACTTCGTTAAACACGGCCCCCTCCGCTACAAGATCTAATCCTCATTTCAAATGCAAAGATGTCAGCCAATCACAACAGTGGGCGTTTTTACTGAAGTCTCACAGCAAACATGCCACTTGAAACAGGGCATTCAGCCAGAGGGCAAACATCAGTCTAGAAAAAAAAAAACTTTTATTTCTAAATTATTACATTTTATGATGTAAAAATCATACTAACAATATAAGTACACCTCAGAATACATTATAAAATTAAAAAATCCATGCCATGGGACTTTTAAACCAGTAAGAACCAACAAATTGGCTTAGACAAATTTAAAGGGTTAGTCCACCCAAAAATTAAAATGATTTCATTAATTACTCACCCTCATGTCAGTCCAAACCCGTAAAATTTTCGTTCATCTTCCGAACACAAATTAAGATCTTTTTGATGAAATCTGAAAGCTTCCTGTCCCCCCGTTGACAGCTATGCATCTACCACTTTGATGCTTCAAAAAGTTCATAAAGAGATCGTAAAAATAAAATGAATATGAATTAAGTGGTATAGTATGAATTTTCTGAAGAGACACGATCGCTTTATATGATAAACAGACTGAAGTTAGGATTTTATTCACATATAAACATTCATCAACTCACACATCAGTTGTGGTAAACGGAAGATCAGGCATGACCGCTTGACATGCAAGAACCAATGAGGTTCATTCTCGTGTGTTACGCAGCACGTTTGAGCTTCCACAAGAACCAGTGAGGTTTGATCTAGTGCTCCAAGCATGTTTGGTTCAGCTTCTGCTTTTCTCGCTAATCAATGGATTAGTTTTAAAATCTTTTTATTAACTTTTTGAAGCGTCAAAGTGGTAGTTGCATAGCTGTCAATGGAGGGACAGAAAGCTATCAGATTTCATCAAAAAGATCTTCATTTGTGTTCCGAAGATGATTGAAAGTCTTACAGGTTTGGAACGACATGAGGGTGAGTAAATGATGACAATGAGTTAATTTCTGGATGAACTATCCCTTTAAGCGGGGTTTTTTTTTTTTTTTTTCAGTTTGTGATGCCTTAAAATTCTGTCTCTGTAGGCAGCTCTTTAAGCACTGGAAGAAAGTTTTTGTTCTGTAAGATAGTGAGCAAGAGACAGAAAGAGAGAGAGGGTTGCTCTAGGGGTACGTCTGGCCAGAAGGGTCAGGGCCAGGCCACACACAGCCATCAACAAGCCTGTCACTTTCTCTCTCCTCAAGAGTGGAGATATTCACAACTAGCCCAGCCAGACACAATTCCACAAAGCTGTTTGCTCTGGCCTATTTACTATTTGTCTGTCTTGCCATAGACCTCCTTAGGATAATTTTGTTTAATGGTCTGAATGGTCTGACCATGAAAACCACTAATTATCCTGTTGTAAATCCATCCACTCAGCAAGCAAAATATCCAAATCTGTTAAAATATTAACTGGGAATGTGGCTCACCAGAACATAGGGAGCAAATAGCCGTTTGTGGGAAAATTCAGAAAGAAAGAAAAAAAAAACACCACACACAGAAAGTGAGTGCGCATCGCTCCTTTCATACTTTCGTCTCGCTTCAGATGGCCTTCAGGATCCATAAAAGGACAGTTCAGCCAAAAATGTCAATTCTGTCATCATTTACTCACCATCATGCTGTTCCAAACCAAACTTTTGTGTGTGATATTTTGGACAAAAGTTTTGTTTAAAATTCTCCAAAATATCTTCTGCATTCCAAAGCAGATAGAAAGTCTAGGGTTTGAACAACGTGAGGGTAGGTAAATGATGATAGAATTTTAATTTATCCTTTATTGCAACAAAACAAGAACAAAGGGAGCAATTCTAAAACTCCTTCGGTGCCGTTAGTACGGCTCAGTGTTGAGGACAGGACCATATGGCAGCACTGGGCAGCAGAACGCATATAAGTGGTGCATGAGTGGTTAGAAGTACCCGAGGGAAACCAAGCCACAACTTCATTAACGGAACATAGATCAGAGCTGTCAAGCAGACAGCTCCTCCAGCACGCTGTCCAGGGCCGCGGTTGTGCCATCCGCGCAGCGCAGCACTGCTCATAAACAGCCCTCAAAACTCCCACAGAGTCTCTGGTTGTCTGAAGCCACAGATAAATTACACATTTCTTTCCAATTTAATGGGTGACTTGGGTCGGTTTCTGCTTTACGTAACCTGGCGGTGGCATGTGCGACCTGACAGATGCCTCATCCAGTTCTGGGCAGTCAGATATTTGCTGTGGGATGAGGTTGAGGTTAGTGATATGCCAGCCGATGTGGGGTGGAAATGATTAATCACTGAATACACTCAAGGGTGAATGCTACACTGAAATATTACACTAGCTGCGGTCAGCATAGACATGAGGTCTAGACAGTCATTGTTTCAGCAACCAAGAACTATGCAAAACTTTATGGACGCATGTCAACTGAAAACAAATACTTCAAGCTGTATTGTGTTTCCCATCTTGGATGAGATGCTAATAAGACAGTTTGACAGATACAGCTTTTACACTATTTAGTGTTTCTGGACTTACAATACAAAAAACTTTGCAATACATTGTAGGATCACAATGGTTTCTGCTCACAACAAATTCTGAAATAATGCTAGTGAAGAACTTCAATAAAACTGACAAAAATAATCCAGAGAGAGTAAATCTGAGTTTCTGCTTATTTAGATGACATTCCTAATTCATAGATCTGCATGGAATTATATAGATGCACAAATAAAAATGATAAAAGATACATGGATTTAAAGTACAAATTAATAGAGTGTTGCAGGGATGATGTATTTATGTAGAAAAACCTAGAAGTTAGCGTCAGCCTGGGTTCCTTCGACAAAAAGGCAATAGGATATGTCCACTGACCTCTTGACTATTGTTATTTGTGACTTTTTGTGATCAACAAACATTTACAATTCTTACATGGTTTGTTCATAAAAAATAATCTTCACAATTAAATAAAACTTATGAATTTTGTCTAGTGTCTAACAAGTCAGATATAAACAAACTACACCCAGGGTTGCATGACTTCAACGTCACCACCATTACTTTTCAAACTACTCTTTTACAATTTAAAATCTTTAAATTGGAAGGTCTGAGGTAGAATAGATTACAAGAGCGCAGTTATAAACATAACAAGACTATAAAAGTCACCTAGCGAGTAGATGAGTTTACCTTTTTCGGTGTGATGACGTTTAATATCCCTGACAACCTCTGTTGTCCCATTTAGCCACTTGTTAGCAACTGGCTTTTCAAGACAATATAACCCGTGAAAATATCTTGAGTTTACTTTAACCAGACACTAATTTTAACAGAACTAACAGAAAATATGATTCCAGTTTGGTGTTAGCATGCAGCTAATATAAGCATAAAATACATTGCACATGCAACTAAATCCATTTTTAATCACACTAAACTATTTTTATCCATTAGTTGCAGTATTGAATGAAATGTACGTTTATATATAATCAGCATTTCTTTAGGCCATCTTGTATTTATTCTTTAATCGAGCTTGTCGCAATGCATTCTGTGTTTGCTCTCCCTGTGATGGCTACATACAATGCTGCCTTAGAATTTGGCCAAAATTTGGACTCTTAGGAGGAAGCATAGCTAAACCGCCTACCTTGGAACAGTCTTCCTACTGCTGCTGCTCTGTTCACAGCCACATATTCAGTTAGCAGATGCTTCTTTTTCCTCAAAACAACTTACAGTACATGCATTACAGATTGTGCCTCCTGTTTGAGGGCACAATGATACAGCGGAATTCAAATCTGCAACCTTTCGGTTACCAGCACAGATTACCAACTAGAGAGTCACGGTCACCTGTCTGAATTACCCTTCTGTCATATAGGGCAGAGGTTCAGTGTTGGCTAAACACACCAGGAATCCTCCTCATCTGACCATGGCTTTAAATAAGCCAGTTATCATTGCCTGTTCATCTTGAGCGGGATCGTTCCTCCAGCTCTTCAGAGGAGTGTTTAATCACACTCACAGGAGAGGCATTCAGTTGGAGTTGGCACACACCTGACTCTCGGCACTCTCCAAATGTTCCATTTTTGAACTCTAGCTCAGCGCTGCTTATTCTTCCCTTCTTCTGCTATATAAGAGCCTGAAGCTACAAATTATTCTTCAAACGTTTGCAGCTCTGTTCTGGTCAGAGTGTACCCTTACCCTGGTGGTGGTGGCAAACATGTACTTGTCCCGTAGCTGGAAGCTGTCCACCTTCTCCAGGATAACTTGGCGGTTTTGCTCGCTCTGGAAGAAGTCCGTGCTGCTGAGGATAACGGAGTCTCCCTGGGGCTCGTGGCGCTGGACAAACACTGTGGTAGTGTTGTCGTATGGCTCTACACCCCTATGGGAATAGAAACGCACATACTTGGATATTGATATTTGATATAAAAGTAGCATATGGTGGACTTCTGAAAGTACGATTTTTTGTTTGTTTTATGTTTACATGGTTGCAGAAAGCAACCAATTCCATATGTGTCTTAGTATAAATACTGCACTTTCTTGAGCATCAAATCAGCATATTAGAATGAGTTCTGAAGGATCATGTGACACTGAAGACTGCAGTAATGATGCTGAAAAATCAGATTTGTCATCACAGGAAAAAATTACATTTTAAAACGTATTAACATAGAAAAGATTTTACTGTTTTTACTGGATTTTTTAATCAAAGAAATGCAGTCTTAGTGAAAATTTAAAACTTCTTTCAAAAGCATTTAAATAATCTTACTGACTATAAACATTTGAACATCAAAGATAATATACAATATTAGGAAACACTTTATTTTACAATGTTGAATTGTTAAATCCTAATCCACCATTAAATTATAATCTACCCTAACCCTATAATGAGTACATGTTAATTAATATTACTAAGTAAGTAAGTACTTAAATAATTACACTGTAACAATGACACCTTAAAATAAAGTGTAACCCAATATTACAATAATAACATAACTAACATGTTTTGCATTGTTTTTCCTAATGATGTGCAATTTGCTACATTGCAAAAACTGCACAGGGCTTATGTAGCGGCATTTATCATACGTGATCAATAGCTACAGTGCTTCCACTTGCCAAGCCAATTCAAGTAACTTTACACTGAACCAATTTTCCTCATCTGTCTCTTGCACAATGTTACTAATAAATTAAGGTGAGTGTGGGAGATCAAGACTACAGATGAAGGAATGGGAAGCAGTTTCGGATAAATGGACGGCAGAGTCTCTCTCCACTCTTGACCAACAGCCTGACTTCCTTTCCTCTTTGAAAACACAGAGGGGTGCTGATTGTTGAGACTGGCTCTTAAATCACCAAGCTAGAGGATAAAGGGATTATCTCGCAGGGGAACAAACACCCAAACCTCGCCGTTTGCTTTCTATTTCACAACTGGGAGTTTAGCAATTCGAGAAGCGGAGTGAGAGACGGATAAAAACAGGGGCTTACAGCGCTTTTAACCAGCCCTGCAGCTCCGCCTTTGGTTTGTCTAGATTAAAACTGAAAACCAATTGAGAGCTCAGAGAATACAGTAAACGAACTACACAATTCACACCCAGAAAAACACAAACCCTGAAGGTCTGTTTGTTGAACAGCCGTCAATTTTCGGGACTTCCTTATTCCTTAAAAAATAAGGACTTCCTTATTCCTTAAAAAATATAATTTATTTGTGATGCACTGGTATTACAAGCATTCAAAAGTTTGGGGTTGGCAAGATGTTTTTGAAAGAAGGCTGCTTTTGTTCGATCAAAACTAGAGTAAAACTGTAATATTGTGAAATATTATTACAATATGAAAGAACTGTTTTCTATTTTAATATATTAATAAAAATGTAATTTAGTCCTGTGATGGTAAAGGTGAATTTTCAGCATTATTACTCCAGTCTTCAGCGTCACATGATCCTCAGAATACAATCTAATATTGTGATTTGATGCTCAAGAAACATTTCGTATTATCAACATTAAAAACAGCTGCTTCATATTTTTTAAACTTTAAATGCTACAACTGAATTTAGGCATCACAGCATTATAATGTACAGTATGGAAATTGGATATTCATTTTGAGATTTGCTAAAGATTACATTTAACAGTAATAATTAAATTATTACTGTTTTTAAAGAGAACAATAACCGATATGTCAGCCAATAACCGATATGGAACTGATATTTCATGCATCCCTAAAAGACATTGAATATCTGACACCGGTTTGATTCTGGCTCGCAACATTTCCTGATCACCCTCTCTAATAAAAAGTGGAGGAAAAGAAAATGTCTGTCAAACCGGAAAAATGTAAGCTATTTGAAATGTACAGGTTCCTCTGACAATCCTAAGCCAGGCACAGTCTGAGAGAGCAAAGAACAAAAGGATTATCACTGCAGTGATGGTGTAGTCGGTCTCTGAGCTCTCGAGTCATTTGTGTTGGGCCATCGCAGAGGGTCGCTGATGTTATCTCCACAGGCACAGACTGCCACTCCAGCAGATGAAATGGGCCACGGCTGGTAAACACGATCAATTATTAATACGGCCGCAGTCTGAGCCTCATCAGAGAAACATTCACAATTAAGCAACCTGTCTGGACGGCAGCCCACATGCTTGAGAACACTGACCTCTTCCTTATATCTCAGATTATTCTGTTACAATAATGTGCAAAACAAATTTGTTCTGGCATCGAGAAATTTACAAGTAAAACAAAAAAACGTTAATAACGTCTGTGACGAATTGCAGTTATAATAATCTAATTAGCTCTTCCGGTCGGATCATATCCTATGGCATAATGTTTACTGAGTGGGAGAGCAATAAGCGCTACTCTGTTATTTCTATTTGCTGCTTGCTTTCGATGCCAGTGCCTGATTGTGCAAACACTAAGTGCTGGCTGCAACCCAAAGCAAGAGTTTCACATTCCTACATAAACCTGTAAATTGAGTGAGAAAGCACAGAGCATTCAACCCTCTTCAAATTACAAATACTTTTGCAAAAATTCCTGTATGGAAGAATGTGAACAGCAAGAACTGGATTTGCCAGAGATCTCCTTGCTCTCTGATCATTTCAGTTATTTATCATATCAACAAGCTGCAAACTCACACCCTGTTCTTTTAGATAGCAATCGAAACCACAGTAATGAGCCATGTATGAAATATTGGTGCAAATAAGGGGGTTAGAATAACAATGACAAAAGAGGGAATCAAAGCAGAGCCCACATAGCCTACATGTAGAGTACTTGCTGATTTGATGCTCAAGAAACATTTCTTATTATCAAAGTTGAAAACAGCTGTGCAGCTTAATATTTTTGAGGAAATATTAGTGTATACTTAATGATATTACTTGAAAAAGGATACTAATAATTACAGGGACAATCCCCCTGGAGCAACATAGAGTAAAGTGCCTTGCTCAGGGACACAATGGTGGTGACCGCTGGGATCGAACCAGCAACCTTCTGCTATTGACAGCATTCAATTTATACTAAATACCAAAAAAGTATATACACCGAACAGGCATAACATTATGACCACTGACAGGTGAAGTGAATAACACTGATTATCTCTTCATCACGGCACCTGTTAGTGGGTGGGATATATTAGGCAGCAAGTGAACATTTTGTCCTCAAAGTTGATGTGTTAGAAGCAGGAAAAATGGGCAAGTGTAAGGATTTAAGCAAGTTTGACAAGGGCCAAATTGTGATGGCTATACAGTTTGTTGCGTATGGGGCTGCAAAGCTGCAGACCAGTCAGGGTCATGCTGACCCCTGTCCACAGCCAAAAACGTCAACAGTTAACACGTGAGCACCAGAACTGGCCTCCAAATTCCCCAGATCTCAATCCAATCTTGCATCTGTGGGATGTGCTGAACAAACAAGTACGATCCACGGAGGCCCCACCTCACAACTTACAGGACTTAAAGGATCTGCTGCTAACATCTTGGTGCCAGATAGCACAGTACACCTTCAGGGGTCTAGTGGAGTCCCTGCCTCAACAGGTCAGAGCTGTTTTGGCAGCAAAAAGGGTGACCAACACAATATTAGGCCATAATAATGTTATGCCATAATGTTATGCCGGACTGATCAGTGTACAGTATATACACATTAAATATTTTGTAAAATTATTATAATATATTATTGTATAATTTTCTATATCACTACAATTATAGTGGAATAAAAAGTGGTGTATTGTTTTTGAAACTGGTTCGCTAAAAGTTAATTAATTGTCATTAACATTAAAAGACATTAATGTTAATGTAAAAGTTCATGCATTTTTGTTAAAATTAATCAAAATACTTAAAAGATAAAAGATAGTGGACATTTTAGGCACCATGATTAAACATTTTGTTATTACTGCTTACAGGAAAAAAAACGCTTTCTACTATAAAAGCTTCTCTTTTTTTTTTTTTATAGCACTGAAAGTAGCATGACTACTTTTGGCCAATGATGCCACACACATTACACCCAAAAACAGATTTCATGATGGACACATTCGAAACACCCACAAGAAGTTGATCTTACCAGAAGTAGAACTTCACATGTTCCTGAATCAACACCCATGTCTCACCAAAGTCATCTGATTTCCACAGCTGCCAAATGGAAATTAAAAAAGAAAACAGAAGGAAGGATAAGTCCTTAAGAGTTTGTTATAACATTTCATATCTTTCAAAATTTGTCATGAACCAGCTTCTCATATGAAAATTACGGCTGATTACCTCAAATCAAAACATGCTGCTTAGTGCAAAATTCAAAAGGGCAATCTCCACAAATAGCTAAAGGCCTAAATGGCAGTGCCATTTATCTTATTAAAACTGGACACACAAGATATACAAAAATATCCAGTACTGAAGGAAAGCATCTGTGATCATACCTGTTTATTGGGGTGAGATCCGTCATAACCAAGGACTAGGTGAGCCAATTTACTGTGCAGCAGTAAGTCTGTGGGCTTGAATGGGATGGAGAAACCGTCAACACTTTTACAAAAGTCAAAAGTGTTCCACAGGTAACTGTTGGTGGTGTCAGTAAATAGGTACTGCGAGAAAAAAGAAAAAGAAAAACAGAAAATACATTTTTTTTAAATGGTCAATTCAGCAAAACCAAATCAACTATATGCATAGTTCATCCAAAATAAAAAATACTGTCATCAGGCCTGGTTTCACAGACAGGGTTTAGATTAAGCCAGGATTAGGCCTTAGTTTATTTAGGACATTTAAGCAGTTTTTATAAACATGGTTTAGACAAAAACATTACTGGTTGCATCTTGAGACAAAACATGGGCACTGACATATTTTAAGTTGCTTTCAGTTAAAACAGCTCTAACATGCATTTGGGACTAGGCTTAAACCTTGTCTGTGAAACCGAGGGATTATGTTACAAATACCATTTTATTGTCTTAAAAAGACACTTTTTTCCACACAATGAAAGAAAATGGTGGTTTAAGTGAAGTGAAAGTGAAGTGACGTGTGGCCAAGTATGGTGACCCATACTTGGAATTTGTGCTCTGCATTTAACCCATCCAAGTGCACACAGTAGTGAACACACACACACACACCGTGAACACACACCCGGAGCAGTGGGCTGCCATATTGCTGCGGCGCCCGGGGAGCAGTTGGGGGTTCGGTGCCTTGCTCAAGGGTCTCACCTCAGTCGTGGTATTGGGGGTGGAGATGGGCGCTGGTTATTCACTCCCCCCACCGACAATTCCTGCCGGACCTGAGACTCGAACCCGCAACCTTCCGGTTACAAGTCCGACTCTCTAACCATTAGGCCACGACTGCCCCCTAATTATAATGCCAAGCTCCAAAAAACACAATAAAAGTAGTCCATATAACATATACAAGATTTACAATGTAAAGTGACCAGAATATGGGCCCGTATGTCTTAAAGACTCAGAGTGCACAACTCATATAGACTAAATGCGTTTTTATGATGCATTTTTGTCTTTTTATAAGTTTCCATTATAAAATCACCATCCATCGACATTCGTTGTCTGAAAAAGAGCAGCCTCAATATTCTGCTAAATATCTTCTTTTGCTTTCCACAAAAAGAAACACGTCATTCAGGTTTGGAACATGAGGGCGATTCATTTTGGGGTGAACTTTCCCTTTAACCTTTGTAGTCGTTGGCGACATAACAGAAGATCTATAATTTATAGATATTTATTTCAGGCAACTGGCACCACGAGAACATCAAAGCATTTAAATATAGTTAAACATTTTTTTTAACATTATTAATTATTCAGATGATGCATGTTCTGCTATTCTAGTCTACCTGCCTGCTCTTTGATCTTTCATTTAAGAGCTTTCCCTATAAACTTTGTCCTCTCCATGGCCTGGTTATGGAAGCAGGGCACTTTCTCTCTCCAGATTACGAGGCAATGAGGACTGGGACTGAAACAGAAACACTCGACTTAAAAAGAAACCTAATGCTGTACAGAAATATGAAAGAAAAAGTAGAAAAAGACAAAGAACGAGAAAGTAGAGCATATGCATCTCCAGCATTAATCCTGACCATCATCAGACTATAAGTGACGCAATGCCAGAGTGTTCTGAGTGGTTGCTATGCAGTTGCTAAGGAGTTCTGAGTAGCTTCTAAGTGGTTGCTTACCAGGTCAAGTCAAAACAGCTTAGGGAAGTAATAACACACCTCTTCTCAACAAGTCAAGCGAATTCATTCGTTATAATCAAAGACAACATCTCAAACAGGGGCGCATGTGGTACTCACAAACAAAACTATGGGTGCTCCAGAAGGGGAACAAAATATCAAAAATGGTAGGTGGATCCTGTTGCAAAACAAGAAAATCCACGTCCAGGTACTCACACAGTTAGAAAGGTAAAATGCCTTTATTGTAAGACAGGGCTACATCTTAAAAAACACCATCCCAAACAGACCTTCGTCAGGGTGCTTTCATTTAATTAATTAATAGTTTTCATATTTAATAGTATTAATAATAGGCAAGTTCAAAAATAGTAATAATGTTACTGTTAATTATTAATATTAATAATTACTAAAATAAAGTAAATACTTTATTAATTGAGTTCATATAATATAGTGAATAATAGTCAATAGTGAATCATTAGAAAATCCGGTAACACTTTAGTTTAGGACTCAATTCTCACTATTAACTATTTGCTTATTAGCATGTATATTACATGTATATTACCTTACTAACTACAGTATTAATAAGCAGTAAAGAGTTTGAGGCAAAAGTCGTAGTTAATAGTTAATAGTGCGAACTGGACCCTAAGCTAAAGTGTGAACAAAAATCCATTCACACTTGCAAGTAAAGCCACTATAAGGAAATCAATCAAACAAACAAACAAACAAACAAACAGGTCCAGTACGTCTTCAAGGACTCAATAGTGATTTTACATCAGGATTATAACTTTGAATGGATCAAATTACTCCACAACAAACAGAACAAGCACCAAGCCAATATGTCTGTTAATTATCCCAACTGTAACAACCCAGATTCAGAGTTCTTCTCCACATGTGGACCGACGGTGTAAGTTACTCTGAATAAAACAGCCCTGTGCTCCTACCAAGAAGTTGTAAGCTTTACAAATTACACTCATAATGCTTTAGCTTCAATCCTTCAGCAGCAGCAGGCAGCAGCTGCAGTGCCAGCCACATCATTGACTCCAGATGAATGGTCACCGTCTGCTGCCGTCAGCCCCTGCAAAGACGCAATGCAGAGTCCCACAGCGGTCCTGCCACATCTGCAGCTCCCCACTCCAACTCCCATGAGCCTTTGCACCCCGCAAAGTTTCAATGGAGCAGTCAGTTGCGGTCGGTGCCAAGGGCAAAGACTAAGGATGTAGCTTGTATTTTGCCCAGCCCTTGGAGTTGCTCTCTTGGATAACACCATCTGTGGGTGTATAAGCGATCGGAGCGGTGGAAGGTCATAGCCGCAGATGGCCGGGAAGTGGTCTGTGTCACAGCGGTCTTGTATGACCTCGGCTTAAGCTCACAAAGACAAGACAACTCAAGGATGTCACACTGATAGTCCAGCTAATGTCTCACACACTTACTCGTTCGTGGTCAGCAGGGCTGTGGTAAAACTGCGAGATGACCTGTTTCTTGTCCTCCTGGTCCCCGGACAGTTGAAATTTCTCTGATAGGTGTGTGAAGGTGGTTCCATAGTCATAGGACACGTACACCTGTTAAATAAACACAATATCAGATTTGAACCTCATAAACTGCTGAAATTGTAGCTCTGTTACAAAACCTAGTAAGCTGGCTTGTTGTTTACGGTGTCTAAATAGGACGCTGCCTTCTAAGTAGGGATGCACCGAATGTTCAGCAACCGAAATTATTTGACTGAAAATAGCATAAATTGCATTTTCAGTGTTTGATCGAATAAGTGAAAAAACAGAATAAATATTTAACCGATCAATGACGTTTTTGATGACGCGATCAAATATAGCAATCAGCGCGTGTGAGAGAGGCACACACTAAATGCAGCAAACATGTCGGAAGTGTGGAAGCATTAAAGTGTCCGAGATAGACGCAAAAATGGCCGTTTGCAGACACTGTCTAAGCACCCTCAAATGCAAGCTAGAGCACCCTCAGTTGATACTGTAATAATATATTGGCAAATGCTCCGGTGCATATTTGTGTCTGTAGAACGTCAAATGTATCCATTTACAACGTGTTTCTGCAGCGGTGACAGGCTCGCAAAACCTCTCATGAACAAACAAACAAAGTGTAGACACGAATCGAAATAAGATATTTATTGTGCATTGCTAGCAGTTTCATTGAACTGACATAGCGACAGCGTTTAGTGATCGTAAATGGAGCAGTCTTGGCTCGCTTTCCATTCTACAGTCTATATAATCCATTGAATAAAATTATTTTTTTCATGTTGCAAACAGATGACCAATTGCACACTACAAAGTTTTGGAAGTGACATAGTGAAATAGTAACGCATTACAGCAGACTAATAGATGATGATATATATATATATATATAAATATTTTTGAAATTCTAAATAATCTTAAATGTCTCACTGTACACTCAGTGCTGTGGTGGAGCCGTTGCTTAGCCTACATCTGAAAGAGCACCCTCAGTGATTTCAGAAACACCCTCAGTGATTTGATTATGATACCTGTAGGCATAATGGGCCAAAGATAAGATAAGTTGGCCAAATAAAAATATTTTTATTTTACTTCTTTTTTTATTTAATTTTTTTAGTTATATTGTGCTTTGTTTATATAATGTCTACTTGAATGCTAAACATTTTTAGTGTTACATAAATATTTTTAAATTTCAGTTTTGTAATTTATTTTTCTTAAAAGACAAAATAGTAAAAAGCTAATTTTTACTATTTAATTTATGCAATGGTGGAAAAAATTAAATAAATAAAAACACGCAAAAGCGCGTTCAGTATTCGGCTTCAAGGTTTTTTTTTTTTATTCGGCTTCGGGCCAAGACTTTTCATTTCGGTGTATCCCTACTTCTAAGTCAACATGGCAATTGAAACAAAACCTTTCCATATGAAACTAATTTGATTCTTACTTAGGGAGCAAATTCTTATGTCTCAAAAATATCACTCTATAATTTAGCTCCAAATGAGACTCTGCTTACAACTGAATCCAATAGAGTTTGATGTTAGCATGTTGCTAAGCTAACAGCTTGATTTTCAAATAAACAACTTCATTCATGTCTCAGAATTAATGCTTCTTATGTGAAATGCACTGAGACTCTGCTTACAATTGATTCCAATTCAGTTTGATAGTATGTGCAGCAGAGCCTAAAGTTTTTTCTTGGGCACAAAAACACATTTTAATTTGATTCAACTGTTTATCAATATTTTTCAGCATTGGTTACTTTTTCATAATCAACATTTCTTTAGTCACTTTTTTTCCCAGGTTAGTTACATTTATATTGTTATAATTATATTGTGAGATGTTTTAGGTGGTATTATTGTTCTTTTACTTAATTATTTACAATTGGCAGGGGAACGCATGTCCACGACAAATTTCCCTTCAAGGACAATAAAGTGAATATCATTTAATTTCATTCATGTGTCCGCCACCTTGGATGCAAAATTTCACAGATTGTATTGCAATGCATTATGGGATTGTATTCTCCAACAAAGAGGATACTTGTGAATCTGCTAGAGTTTTGGCTCAAAGAATGTAAGTGATCATAATAAAGCAATTCATCTTTTGAAAATAAAGTATTGATGATAATAAAGCAAAACATTTGGAGGTTTTTTTTTGCTTTAATTTTTCTTTGTCTTGTTTTTTACAAAGAACTCCTGTAAAGCACTTCATATCTCCAGCACCCCGTATAAGTGCACCACTTTTCTTCTCACATTTGCATTAAATAATATTAACATAAAAGTTTTGCAATTACTGAAAACTTTGCAATTATTGCCACACAAATAGAAAAATATCATTCAAGGTCACAAGACAGCTTTTCTAGGCTGTGAGTTACATTGGCAGCATTTAAGATTATATGATAAAAGAACAGGGAACTGAAGAACAATGGGAGGCCTTTCATCTGTATGACTCAGAGAGCAGAGCACTAAAAAGCAAAGCTAGCTGGTCGAGATATTCTTGGTATCTTACAGCGCTTAGCACAGTGCCTTGCAAAAGTATTCAAACCCCTTCACTTCTTTGAATTCTTTCACATTGTTATGTTGCTGTCTTATGTTAAACTACTTTAAATTACTTTTTTTTCCCACAATCTACGTTCCATACACCATAATAAAGCAAAAACAGATCTGTGACAACTTTGCAAATTTTTTAAAAAGGAAAAACCGAAATAAGTACATTACATAAATATTCAAACTCTTAACTCAGTACTTCGTTAAAGCACCTTTATAGCCTTTTGGGGTATGATGTGACAATCTTTGCATATCTGCATTTGCTGATTTTCTGCCATTCTTCTCCTCATATCCTCTCAAGCTCTGTCAGGCTGGATGGGGGCCGTCGATGGACAGACATTTTCAGGTTTCTCCAGAGATGTTTGATTGGGTTCAAGCCTAGGCTCTGGCTGGGATAAGCCACACTTGCATTGTCTTAGCTGTGTGCTTAGGGTAATTGTCCTGTTGGAAGGTCCTGTTCCGAGGTTCTGAATGCTCTAGACTAGGTCCCCCAGTCCCTGCCTCTGAAAAACACCCCCACAGCATGATGCTACCACCACCATGCTTTACTGTTGGAATGTTTTTGTGCAGGTGATGAGCAGTGCCTGGTTTCCTCCATATATGATGCTTGGAACTGAGGTTCATCAGACCAGAGAATATTGTTTCTTACAGTCTGAGAGAGTGCTTTAGGTGCTTTTTTGCACATTCCATGTGGGTTTTCATGTGACTTCACTGAGGAGAGGCTTCAGTCTGGCCACTTTGCCATAAATCCCAGATTGGTGGAGTGTTGCAGTGATGTTTGTCCTTCTGTAAAGTTCTCCCATCTCCATATATGATCATGGAGCTCAACCAGAGGGACCATCAGCTTCTTGGTCACCACTCTAACCAAGGCCCTTCTCCACTGATTTCTCAGTTTGGCAAGGAGGCCAGCTCTAGGAAGAGTCCTGGTTGTTCCAAACTTCTTCCATTAAGGATTATGGGAATTATACAGAATTTTTTTCGTAGTCTTCCCCAGATCTATATCTTGATACAATCCTGTCACTGATCTCTACAGGCAGTCAATTTGACCTCATGGCTTGGTTTTTGCTCTGATATGCATTTTCAGCTGCTAGACCTTTTATTGTGGGATGTGTGCCTTTCCAAAACATACCCATTTAATTGAATTTCCCACAGGTTAACTCCCACTCAAGTGTAGTAACATCTACAAGCGAAATTGGAATGTTTGGAACTAAATTTCAAGTGTCCACAAAAGTGGATTTTTTCTTTGTCATTATAGTGTGTGGAGTGTAGATTCACGTGAAAAAAAGTAATTTAAAGTAGTTTAATATAAGTAAGCAACATAGCAAATGTGAAAAAGGGGTTTGAATACTTTCGCAAGCCACTGTACATGTTAAAAGTCAAAAAATGCAACTTGATAAGAATCTTTTTTAATTGATCTAGGAAAAAAAAAATAGTATACTCACGGAGCTGGCCTTGGGATCTGTGGCACCAACGCTGTCCCTGGCTAACGCTACTATGACTTTGCTCCTCTCCCCAGCCCAGTGGACGACCATCTGATTATGAGAATCATTCAGGTTGGCCTGTGAATGCAAAATATGATGAACAACTAATTGAAATGGAGCTGACTAGCTTTAAGTGGAATTTATTTTGCTGTGGTCAGACAAGTATCCAGGTTTCCACAGTACAAATCAAGTTGTCAAGGCATAACGCATTACAACTCGCTCAAAGTTGATTTTCAAATACACATCTCAGCGTCTGCTTCTCTCACTGGGTCATTTTCCACCAAAGTCATACTGCATTTGTAATACCAGCTAAAATGAATCTGTGTTTGACAACCTTGAGTTTGTGCAACCTAGAGTCTTGCACTTGAGGCTGACAGCCTTTGAGAAAACAAACAACCACAAACACACACAAACAGAGCTGAAGCGAGCTGAGCTAGACCACAGCGGCAGGAAAACTGAAACTATGGGCTGTGGTGTCCCAATCTGATCTGTTGAACAAAGAAATGTGTGTCATCTTTTCATGTCCATCCCCCTCTTCTCTTTCCACTAAGAACAGCCCGTCTCATCTTTAATTCAACTTCTGCATGAGGACTATGGCATACTCAAATGGGTTCTACTCCAATACCTCCTGTCAGACATAAAAGAAAAGTTGCAAAAGTTGTTAAGGAACAAAATGCTCTAACACCACTTCTTTTCCTGTCTGAGGAACAAGTTGTGGATCACCGCAAACAACAGGCTGCTGTCCGTAACTTTGTGTTCAAGATTTATAAAAATTATATAATAAGAATGTACAACATGAATCCATTTTCCAAACCGTGTTTTTGTCTTACCCTGAATAATTATGGTACAATTATAATAAGTGTTTATATTGGGACTATTTCAGGCCAGACTGGTAGGAACCGCTGCGGAGGAGCACAGGCCCTGCGTGACTCGCCATAGACATAAACAGAGAGAAGTAGCTCCGGCTGCAATGTTCTTCCGCAAGACGCATGCAGTTCTGTTTATTAACCACTAGAGTGCAAAAAGTTATGGACTGCAGCTTTAACATTAGCATGTTAAACTACTCAGTGTTTGAAAGGTCACATTATAGACTTTCAACAAAAGCAGCAGACGACGTTCAACAAAATAAAAATACTTCCATATGTTCTAGCATTTAAAAAAAATACACATCATAGCATATCAAAAGAGCCATAGTGATATTCATTTGGGAATGTTTGTTTTTTGTAACGTACAAACAGTGATTCCTCAAACTACCTCACCTTGTATGTACAGTCAAATTTTATTAGCCACGACAAAGCAGTACATTTCCCTGTCTCGTAGGCCTGCTTGGCAAGCAGCATGTTAGTACAACAGAGAGACTTTAGGAGACTGACAGAGCTGTTAAGAAAACTTGCAGCAGTGGTTTTACAAATAGCCTCAAAGCACTAGGTTTATTTTACCTCTATTCATAAAATATGACATCTGTATAATCCATACTTTTCCTAAAAGGCATTAAATTTCATTTAACTCAATAAAAATATGTGACATTCAAAATATGATGCGTAACAACATCATTCAACAATGTGCCAATGTTTTAATAACCTGTCCAACATATTGGTTTTAAACTATTCAAAGTAGAAGTAAATTTACATTACATCCCATCTGCCACCGGTCAAACAACCAAATAGTCCTGCCCGAAACTGACACCATTTCTGTAAATATTGCGGTTTAATTTCTGCTTAAACAAACAGAACAATGTTTTGATGCTTCAGAGCTTGGGTTTATGGAGGACTTGAAGCGGCACTTTAAAGTAAAAAGAAGGAACTGATGATCAAATAATATTCATTCAAAAATAAAAATGTAAATACATCACAGTTTGCACATTGAAAAAAAAAGGTTTTAATTAACATGTAAAATTAATTAAATATAACTCATTTTAAAGCAACCTTTTAAAATCATTGGCTTTTCCTAATCCATTTGCCAACTGTTTTCTTTCTTTAAATTATCTGTGGGCAATCCATGTTTAGTAAAGAAGTAAAAAAAAAAAATCCATTAGACAGTACAAATGTCAATTTGTACTTCAAATGGTTCATGGTTGACTGTTGGTTTTATAACAGCTGATTAATCTCTAAAAACAGTTTCGTTTTCATCTCCTCTCTCCTCCATCTCAATCAGTACGTGTAGAAGAGCTTTTCCCACCACCTTGCCAACAAACACCATAAAAGAGCAAATGGTTGCAACCTGATCCATTTCAGCCTGGCAAACTCATGGGTCTGCTTATTCAAAGAGAGTTAAAGGCCTGTCTGCAACTTCTGGTTATCCTGCAAATGGACAATCTGCTAACAGGGCCTTCTTTTATACTGACACCGTAATATACTAAAAGCATAAACAGACAAGTGCAAATAACTTCCTTCTCGCTTGTCTTGTTGAAAAAGCAAAGAGGAATGAGATTCATTTGAAATCATTAAATTTTTTTCAGTTTCTTATGTATTATTCAGCAGGGATACAGAAGGAATTGAGGCAGAAGGAGAGAGTGGAAGCACTAGAGCACCTTCGCTCCATCGCTGTAAGCAACGCACAGCTTGAAACCATGACATCATCTCTGCAGCACTAACGTTTGGGCCAACAGTTCAACAATTTGCCTACCGGTTTCCTTCTGGCAACCAACCATACGAGTTTCACTATGAAAAAATATGGGTGAACCACACATTTAATAACACTGTGGCCGTAACCAAAGGAAAACCAAGGAGTCATTATCCTGTTAAAGGCTTAAAGCACAGTTAAAGGCCTGTTTCATTACTGCAGCATGGTTAAGTTACTGGACCATTACACAATCCTTCCAGAAAAATTTGGCTTTTTTTGTGATTGTTGTGGGCAAAAATCCTTGATTATGCGGCACGTTTTCTTAAAAATTGCGATGGAAAATGCGGGATATTTATGCAATTTTAGCGATAAAACTTGCAAAAACTGCGGTTTGATGAAAAAGAGAAAAAAAGCTAATATTTTTAATTGAATATTTAAGTTCTCATCTTGTTTTATTGAAGACCTTAAACACATGGCTCAATTTGGACCGATTTCAAAACAATGCATCATGAAGCTTCGAAGCGTTATGAATCAGTGAGTCGATTCATGATTCGGATTGAGTGTCAAACTGCTGAAATACGCGTCTTTGTCGATCCAAACCGCTGAATCGACTCACATAAAACACTAAAAAAATAGTCTTAAACCTATAATTCCTGACAAGATTAATATTGGGTTCATCTATAATTTGCTTGTTTCTTGTCTTAGGTGTGTTCACACTTGGCAGGTATAGTTTGATCAAAGCATACTGTGGTGCGATTGCTCTGTTAGTGTGGTTCATTTGAAGTATGAACGCTGCATTCCGAACCTTGGTGCGCACCAAACAAAAAAGTGGGTCTCGGTTCGCTTCCAACCAACCTCTGGTACGGTTCAACTGAAATATGAACGCAACACGAACCAAGACATTGGAAGACATTTTAACGAACCAAAAACAGGACATGATGTCACAAGATGCAACCCCAAAAAGGACAAAATGCTCAAGCATAGTTGACTTTGTTTTCATAGTCGCGGTGTTGCCACAGTTCGATACCAAGCGTCACAAACACAGTCTCCTTAAATCTTCGTTTGTGTGCAACGGAGGAATTCCTGATGCCGTTTTGACTCATTTACACATTTTATAGACTCTGCACAAGTTCTCAATTTGTAAAAAAGGCCCCGAAATATATATATTTCTATGTCATTTCGAACAAAATCAGGCCTAACCAAAGTTCGTTAGTTCAAAACAGCTTGCCAAAGCAAACTTTACAGAAAAGGCTGCTAAACATGTTCGTATTATCATTGGTCCATGGCGATTACATAATAGGTAGAGCTCCGCCTACCTATCCACATGAAAATATTTTATGGTTCATTTGGCCTGTTCAGTCGGTCGAGGTTAGACGTCCGTGAGTGAAAACACAAACACACAGGAGAGCAGAGAGCTGCTAATGAAGTTGTACTTCTGATGAAACGAGACACTGACACTGTTTTTCATGTTTAATACGATAAGGCTATTTACTTTAAGATATCTATTGTATAAAGTGATATAATAAACGTGATGTGCCTTTACTGGGGGGTATTCCAGAAAGCAGGTTATGTGACATACCTGGGTATGTTTAAAAGTAAGCGGATAACCTCAACTTTCGGTTCCAAAAAACAGTGGTAACTTTCAGGGTATGCAAATAGCCATAACAACTCTGCCATAACCTGCACCGCTATGTTCCAGGTTTTTTTCTTAAGAGGAGATTTGATAGTCATCTCACACATGGATCTGCATTCAATTAATTAGCATCAAACAAAGAATATAATCTTAATTCTCAGTGAATAAAGATAACTTATTAAACAAAAAGATTGAATTTTTTTTTGCAAAACCACCAAATAGGTGGCGATGTGCACTAAGTTATGGTTATGGAAATCGCCATTAAAAGGTCCCATGGCATGAAATTTTCATTTTATGAGGTTTTTTAACATTAATATGAGTTCCCCTAGCCTGAATATTGTCCCCAAGTGGCTAGACATTTTGAAAGTTCTGGCTGTCTTTCTCTACCTTTGAGAAAATGAGAGCTCAGACGAGCTGATCTTGAATTTTACTGTTGTGACGTCATAACAGGAACGGTTACCTCCCTTTCCTCCGCCCAGAGAATTTGGCACGCCCATGCGAGCACCATATTTGTTTGTCCTTGAGAGATCATAGCTTGTGAACGAGTGAATGCTGGCAGTTTCTCAGTGTTTGGATGTACAAATGAAAACAGAAGTCTTTTTTCAGTTCCTTTTAATCTGTGATCAGTGATTTCTGATGTGTAGCTAATTATTCAAGTTCACACAGAACTTTATTATTCGTGCACACCCTGCGGCTTCTCTCTCTCCCGACAGAACGGTGTTTTCGTGTTTTCTATCTTGTGAGTCAGTGTTTTTGTAAGTCCTCGTTGCGTCTATCTGTTCTAAAATGTGCATATAGTCGTGAGTTTCTGCTCAACATCGCCGAGCCACATCTTTAGAGATAAACCTCACGCACGCCGAAGCTCGGGCTGCACTGACCGGTTGGCCTTCAACATCGCCGACCCCCAGTACTGCATCTGGCCCACAGCGGCACCAAACGTGGCGCGAGATTAAGCAGAAGGGGGGTAAGCGTGAGGGTATCCGGGCTAGGCTAGCCAGCTATCCCCACAATAAACTGGATTACATTCGATTACTGCGCTGTAATCAGATTGTTTGCGCTGTGTACTCAATGCGCGTAAACTGACACTTTTCATACGATAGGAAAATATCTAAAAATAATGCTATAATCAACACTTACTTGTAACTCGTTCAGCTGTAATGGTACATTACATGTGTTACAAAGTTGGTAATATGGAGGAGGACGGGCTCGGTGTGACTGGGACTCGTGTTTATTCAGAACTCTCAGATACAAACAAAATAAACTCGCGCTGACAGCGCTCTCACAACTCAGTAGTTACAATATATAACTTTGTTAGCAATCGCTCCGTCTCTGGTCCGGGATGTCCAGTTTGCGAACAAATCGTTCTTTTGAACCGGTTCTTTTTAGTGAACCGGTCGAACCAGTTCACCAAATCGGACTGAATCGTTCTAAATGGTTTGCGTCTCGAGTAAGCGCTGATCCATAATTTACTAAAGTTACTAACTTTCTGACATGAGTGATAGTCCCTCCGACTAGAAATAAACTAATAGCCTGAAGTATATGTTATTAGTAACTACAACAGTTCACTGAACTGAGACGTGCTCCTTCTCTCTGGCAGCAGGCTCGTACCTCATAGACCTTGTTAAACCACGCCTCCTCCGCTACAAGATCTAATACTCATTTCAAATGAAAAGACGTCAGCCAATCACAACAGTGGGCGTTTTTACTGAAGTCTCACAGCAGACACGCCCCTTGAGCTTTCCTGAGGCCGCGTTTATTGTGACCGGAGACTTTAACAAAGCCAACTTCAAGCGCATCGCACCCAAATACCACCAACATGTTAACTTCAACACGCGAGGGAACCGCGTCTTAGATCACTGCTACTCCCCCTTCAAGGATTGTTACAAGTCCCTCCCGCGCCCACCATTTGGCAAATCGGATCACGCTTCCATCCTCCTTTTGCCCGCATATAGGCAAAGACTCAAACAGGAAGCACCCGCCCTCAGAACCATCCAGTGCTGGTCGGACCAATCAGATTCTATGCTACAGGACTGTTTTGATCACGCGGACTGGGAGATGTTCCGGTCGGCCTCTGATGACGACATCGAGGTTTACGCTGATAGCGTAACGTGTTTCATCAGGAAGTGCGTAGATGACGTTGTTCCGACCAAAACAATTCGGCAGTATCCTAACCAGAAGCCGTGGCTAAACGGGGATGTTCGCGCGGCACTCAATGCGCGGACCTTCACTTTTAACTCCGGTAACGCGGAGGAGCATAAACAAGCAAGTTATGCCCTCCGGAAAACCATCAGAGCAGCAAAACGGCAGTACAGGGACAAGATTGAAGGACAGTTCAACACCACCGACTCTAGAAGCATGTGGAGGGGAATTAACACCATCACGGACTATAAAGGGAACACAAACTCCACCGTGAACACCGCTGCCTCTCTCCCGGACGAGCTAAACACCTTCTATGCTCGTTTTGAGGGAACTAACACCGCCCTCGCGGAGAGAGAGCTCGCGGCTGAAGATACAGAGGTTAGTGCACTCTCCGTATCCGTAGCGGATGTAACCCGATCCTTCCGGCGGGTGAACGTCCGTAAAGCTGCGGGTCCAGACGGGATTCCCGGCCGTGTGATCAGAGCGTGCGCGCACCAACTGGCTGGAGTCTTCACGGACATTTTTAACCTGTCCCTCTCCCTATCTGTGGTCCCCACATGCTTCAAAACGTCCACCATTGTGCCTGTACCTAAGCAGTCAAAAACCACCTGCTTAAACGACTGGCGTCCTGTTGCTCTGACCCCCATCATCAGCAAATGCTTTGAGAGACTAGTCAGAAACCACATTTGCTCTGTTCTCCCCCCCTCACTGGACCCACTGCAGTTTGCATACCGCACAAACCGCTCCACTGACGATGCCATTTCATCCACTATACACACTGCTCTCTCCCACCTGGAAAAGAGGAACACGTATGTGAGAATGCTGTTTGTGGACTACAGCTCAGCATTCAACACCATTGTGCCCTCCATACTTGACGGGAAACTCCGGGCTCTAGGCTTAAACAGCCTGTTATGCAGCTGGATCCTGGACTTCCTGTCAAACAGACGCCAGGTGGTCAGAATGGGCAGTAACATCTCCTCATCACTGACTCTCAACACTGGAGCCCCTCAGGGCTGCGTTCTCAGCCCACTCCTGTACTCTTTGTACACACATGACTGTGTGGCAACCCACAGCTCCAACACCATCATCAAGTTTGCTGACGATACGACGGTGGTAGGTCTTATCACCGACAATGATGAAACGGCCTACAGAGAGGAGGTGCACACTCTGACACGGTGGTGTCAGGAGCACAACCTCTCCCTCAACGTCAGCAAGACCAAGGAGCTGGTGGTCGACTTCAGGAGGAATGAGAGAGAACACCGCCCCATCACCATCGATGGAGCACCGGTGGAGAGAGTCAGCAGCTTCAAGTTCCTCGGTGTCCACATCACAGAGGAACTCTCATGGTCCGTCCACTCCGAGGCCGTTGTGAAGAAGGCTCATCAGCGCCTTTTCTTCCTGCGACGGCTGAGGAGGTTTGGAATGAACCGCCACATCCTCACACGCTTCTACACCTGCACCATCGAGAGCCTGCTGACTGGCTGCATCACCACCTGGTACGGCAACAGTACCGCCCGCAGCCGCAAGGCCCTGCAAAGGGTAGTGCGCACGGCCAGCTGCATCATCGGAGGTGAGCTTCCCTCCCTCCAGGACATTTACGCCAGGCGGTGTGTGAAGAGAGCTCAGAGGATCATCAGAGACTCTAGCCACCCGAACCATGGGCTGCTCTCACTGTTGCCATCAGGCAGACGGTACCGCAGCATCAGAACACGCACCAGCCGACTCCAGAACAGCTTCTTCCCACAAGCAATCAGACTACTTAACTCTTGATCCATCAGGATCATAACACACACTGGACAGAATATCACTCCGCACAACCCACTGTAGATACACACACATTATATACATCATATAGCACCTATTGCACTTTGGATTTCAATTTTTCAATCTGTGAATAATATTTTATACTATACATTGTATATTATTATTATTATTATAGCGTAATGTATATTGTTTAGTGTATGTTTAGTGTATATTGTTTAAAGTATATGTATATTGTAAGTATGTGTATATTGTTTAAAGCTGTGAGAACTATACTCACATTGTGCAAATTATTTATTGTTTATTGTAGAGTTTACTGTGCTGTGAGTAATTGTGTGCGCATCAGATGTGTAATCTGATGCTGCTTTAAATGTTGTACATGTCATGTCATGACTGCTATGTTGCTCAGAACTGCACCTAAGAATTTCACCTACTGTTGCACTTGTGCATATGTAGAGTGACAAATAAAGTGATTTGATTTGATTTGATTTGAAACAGGGCATTCAGCCAGAGGGCAAACATCTTTGTCAATTTGGTTTCACCTTGAGTTTAATGAAAGAGAGGACAACCATCCAGAAAACAGAAAGTAAACTAGCGGGCTGTTCAGACAAGTTCCAGTAATACCCCACGGAATAATTATAAACATCCACACCGCCCTCCATCTTACTTCCCTAAGGTTTTAAACTTTCTTATCACAGAAAACGAAACTAAAATACTCTGCCAGTAAGACTGCTTAAATGTTGTACATGTTTGAACAGGAATAATAATGTAATCCTAGTTGAATTAGGGTCATTTACATTTTTTTTATATCAGGAAAAAGTAAAAGGAATGTAAAGCCAAATACAAAAAAATATGATTTTGTTTTACCATAACTGGCATACCGTACAAAAAAATGTATTATCAAAATAAGATTAAATATGGACTTGACATGACTCAGGAAGTAAGCCCAGGTTTATCCTGCAAAAGGTGAGGGAATGTCAAGTTTCATTCATATTCTGGGAATTACTCTATGGCAAAGATTCTGCATTACATACTTTACATACTAGAACAAAATTGCATTTGTTTGCCAGCAGTTCACTTAACGTGGCTTAATATACAAGGGAACAAAATGGATCAAGAACCAAGGTCCATGAAATGAATTTCATTTACTGGAAATCCTGTTTTGAATGTACAACATTATTCTAAGAATAATTATTGCTTAATCAGATCTCCTGGGTCAAAATTGCGAAATATTTACCATTAAATTATGAAATAAAGTAAAAAAAAAAAAAAAAAGTCAAATAAAAAAGGATGCCTTCAAGAGCTTCTCTTGGGGTCTGGTGCTAAACTGCATATTTATGATAATGACTCTGACACAATACTCTAAATTTGATGAGGAATTGTGTTTCACAACAGGTCTGCAAAGACAACAACAAAAAGACCCTTTAAAACGGTATATCCGTGTCTTGGCAGAGCTGAGGACTTTTTATAGTTTGCTTGAATAGACAAAAAGAGTGGATTGATGTTTGTTACTTCTTACCTAACACTGCTCCCTGTTATGTGCCAAAAACAACACATAAACCAAAAGGTCTTTAAGAGGGAAGGAAGGGGGGGGGCACAGATGGGAGATCTTAATTGGAACTTCTGAGGGGGTAATTCACCTCATATCAACTGCTATGGACTCCATCCAGGACACTAATAACACTTCATAGAGGATTTCCTGTACACGCTACAGGGTGAAAAGTCACTAATCTTAGTGGCCGCCCACTGCTCCGACTGCATATGCATTAAAGAAGATTTAGAAGACAGTAAAATACACTCCTCAGAATTTGACTTTTTTTTGTACATCTATTGTTTTTAGTTTCATAATGATAAATTTCAACCAGATTCATATCATACCTCTAATTTAGATTGTATCGCCACAAGTGAGTCACAAATCCTCATAGCTTGAATCAGTGTTGAACAAGTGTTTTGAGATCATGATCTGAGCGAGCTCTTGAAAAAACATGATGTATTTACGCTAACAACCAAAATCCGGTTCTGTAGGCAATGACTGTTTTTCAAACAAAATTCAGTGGATTGACCCATTCAAGATCTCAAAGGTACAAAGGAAAAGCAAAACTATTAACTGTTGCATGCCTGACTTAAACGTCTCAAAACGCTCGAGGGAGTGAAATGTTTAGTTGGGAAATATCCCAGCAAGACTGTGTAACCAGTTATGCATCCTGGTGGTAAACAAAGAAACACTGTGTCAATACATTTAATAGGAACACAGATGAGCTGAGTCTGTTTCGAATTCCCAAGGCGCTGACATTAAGCATAAACCCTTCAGAGTTCAGGGTAAAAATAAACAACATCATATATACAGGGAGACTGGGGTTAGTTGTCAAAAACATTTACCTTTTTGTTTGGGTTTCAAAATCGTTTTACCGTCTAAATGTTCCCTGAAAGCTGTTTAGTGGCAGGCTACGTTATTTAGCCCACACAATGTGACAATGTGTTCATGTATTTTCAATGTATTTTTTTCTCTAGCCAATCATTGTGAAAACGTTCTAAGGCTTTTAAAGCAAGATTTCAGTGTTAGTGTAAAAAAATAAAAATAAACCTACCCTTAGAAATATTCACTAGAGCAAAAAACCGAGACGACTATTCATATTTGGCATAAAAATGCCACAAAAATGTAAGGATTAAATGTAAAACACATATCAGGTAAAGCATCAGAGAAAGGTGAGATATAATTATGTTTAGTTATTTAATATTTTCGTGATGGGGCATCATGCGAGAACCCTTCATCTGACAAACAGGTCAATTACACTTCTAGGTGACTGCGTGCAAACCAAAGGTGAATGGTACACAATTATTGGGAATCCTGAATTCAATATTTTATGAGGTTATGCAAAAGCTATGTTCTTGCCATTATTGCCTATATGCAATCACGCCTAAATTAATGAAAATCTCGCTTACCCTTCCATAAACCTTTGGCATGGGTGATCCATCAGCATTCCGCCGAACGCGAAGCTGGTGCGCGGCTGAAACCTCCCTGACTTCTCTCGCCAGACGCACGACGCGACTTTCTGCATGCTCCAGGTTTGCACTCACTCGGGAGAAACCCCTGTCCTGTGGTAGCATGAATCTCTGGTCATGGTGAAGTCGAAGCGTGGAGGAGATCGCGCCAGGAACGAGTAATAATAACAGATACATGGCACAGCGACTGAGCGGCAGCATCTTGCGTGTCTGCCCTGACGCCATGTTTGTGTATGCTGAGTGTGATGTGTGACAGGGCGCCTCTAGCGGTCAACCACATTCACACTCATTACCATGGATACAGATGGCACATGATGTTTTGTTTTGCTGTTTTACATAAACAGTAGATTGCCAAGACCAAAAATAAAGGCTCGATTCGGGGACAGTTTCACAAAACATCATGATAAAATGTGTTTAGCTGGGTAAATTAAGTCATTCATCATAATATTATTAAAAAATAATAATAATAAAGGTTTATTTTGCCTAAAAAAAAAAAAAACTAGGGAAAAAATATTTTACTGCGTAAATGTCATACCAAAAACGCTGTAGTATTTATTGCGCAATCTTGACCTAAAATTCGTTTATTAACTGTCACCGTCCCACAGGTGGGACGCCTGGCGCTCTTTTTTTGATCGCCTTTTTTCGTATCATATATTTAAGTAGTTATCATAAATTTGGTATCATTTGAAAGCTTACAAACTCAAATTTCATCCTGTGAAAACCGTTTTGAAATCGGACATTGGGTTACCATGGAAACGTTACTCTAAATTATTCTAGTGGGCTCCTCCCCTAGTGGGCGGTGTCATGTTTCATATTACAACAATTATTTTAACTACTTTATAGTCAAAATCTTTTCTAATCTTGACAAAACACATATCGTCGGAAAGGTCTGAGTCTCAAGGGTCCATATTTGGTGACTGTTTTGTGATGGAAGTGATATTTGGACAGACATTTACAGGAAAATGCATTAAAAAAAACAATAAATGGAATTTGAATGACACCCGGTGGCTGTTTGTGGTACAGCGCCTAAACAAAATCTCATGGGGACTTCAATTTTTGAGATATCAACTTCAAATTTGGAACACAACTTGGTTAGACATATGGCTTTGATTTTATAGTAATTTTAGAGTAAATAATTTTTTGTAAAATATATATTTTATATGAAATAAAAAATATTTAGTACAGTATTTTTCATTTACAGTAAATTTAAACTTCCATAACTCTTTCGTACTTTCATATTTTGAATTGCTTTCACTTCAGTAATCTGCAGAGTGTCGTCTTTAAAACGAGATCAAATTTAGGTCTATATTCCAAAGCATTCTTGAATTACAGCCCTTTAAGTTTGGATAGTGCATTTTCATGTGTATTCTCAAAAAGGGGGGGTGACAGTTAAAGGGTTAAAACGAACAGAAGACATGGGTTCAGAAAAACATGTTGGGCATACGCTTTAAATCAAATAAGATGTTCGAGACGAGAGCCTCCCCATCGCCTATTTTGCAGGATCTTTTCATCTCGAGTTCGTTTGTACAAAGCCCCCATCTGCTGGTCAGAATTTGCAAAGACATGATATCTAGTTTTGCGACTAATAATTGCATAGGAAATTCAGTCTGTCGTAAGTGTACACTTATTATAGGACAGGTTAGAGTTGAACATGATATGCAGACTTGTGTCCAGTGGTACAGTTGCGCGCGTTTTCTGTGAGCGCGCGATTATTGACCGTTCAAAAGCAGCGGCGGTTGGTATTTGAGGTGTAAGCTGGACTGTGGCGACCGAGTTTACCGAAGGTAATTTATTTTCTGGCATTTATTTTAGCTCTCCAACAACTGGTATTCAATTATTAACTAACAATTGTATCAGGTTTATTGGTTTTATGTAAGTAATGCCTATGGTTTAATTTAAAATGTCGAGCACAACTGTCGCGTTGTGAGGACTGAAGTTAGAAATGAAGTGTACACCGATGTCTGTCGTAATATAGATGATGGTTAACAAGGCCGTGTTGTATTTTATCTGATAATCGTATCTTGACAATATAACGTTATATTACGCACTTTCTTCTTCGGCCACAGGAAAATAACGACACAGCGCGGGTCCATGGCGGTCAGAGGAACAGAAATGAAAAGGTGTCAACCGAAAATACGCGAGGTGAGGATTTCGAGGTCATCAGGAGGAATTGAACTGATATGACAGAATCTACAGTCACACATAACAGCCAGATGTTGACCTCTATTAAGTTTTCTTGCTGAGTAATTTTCCTGATTTCTAGCTGACCCTTTTATACTAATGCTCACAATTATACATGAAGGTTGAAAATGCACAATTTTCTGAGACATCTCCAGCTAAAAAGATGAAGGCACAGCATTTCAGACCAGCAGCTGGAGACATGTCTTACGGATTTGAAACAGCCTTGGCAGGCAAGTCCCGGGTTTTCTCTCATGCTGTCAAATTAAAGAACTCTCTTTAATATTTTGCATATGTGAGGTTGTGCAGCATAATATATCATGACGGCTATTTCCGTTACCTCATGTTTTAAACACAACTATTATCTTTTGATAAACTTATTAATGATTCTTGTAAACTTGTGAGGCAACTTACTTATTTTCCTGTGTCTTTTCATTTTAGAGGCTAACCGAGAGGTCAATGTCATCTTTTCAAAGTACTCAGAGGTTTTGAGGTAACTGGATGGATTTGTACACCACCCCTCATCAGCAGTGGTCTATAAGGTTTATACTCAAACATTAATTTTACATGGTATCTTCTAAGGGAAAGAGCTGCTGAGGATGCTTCACAGCTTGGAGAACTGGGAGATATTCTTACTGAAGCCAGAAGCTTGGAATCTCATCTCAAAGAGAAGAAGGAACACTTGAGACGCTCTTTGGCGTTGATCTCTGACAAACTACAAGGATAGGTTCAGTTCTTTGGTGTAATTTGATTTATAAAATGTATTTTATTTGTTCTACAAGCATCAATCCATAAGACATTGTTAAAACATTGATTATACATGTTCATATTATACTTGGGAAGTTAATAATTATACTTCATAAAATTAGAAACATTACTTTAAGTGTTATGCTGAAATAAAATGGATATGTGGTGACAATTCTTAAAACCATTTGTAGATATATACAAGCATATGCTATTTTAATAAATTCAACAACACAAAAATCTTATTTTTTTTAGCAGACACTGTTATTCAATTTATATAATACAAGTTTGAGTGTGTAATTCAGGTGAGAAAACAATACAAGTAAACAAATAAGAGCAGGCTATTCAGAGACAGCATGATCATCTGCCAAAACATTTGGCCTTTTTAAAAGCATCTTTCAGTGTCTATTTTGGAAAGTCCCATGGAATCCATATGGAATGTTGATAGGCACTTCAGCACGGCCCAATTCGTCAAATGTTTTTGCATCCAGCACCAGAAAGAAGGTGCTCTTGTCCTGAAGGGACAATTACTCATTAGTCCAGAAATATATTTTCTCTCACTTTTGAAAAGCTAACAAGCAATTTTTGATACCACTGAGGAACATGGCGTGTTATACCTGATTAGGGCTGATGACCACAGACAGAATGACTCCATCATCCTCTTCTACAGCACCAGGTGAAGGGACAAAGATTGGTTCTGAGGGATACATGTCTGCCTGTTTCCACACCTGCCATAATATAAATTGAAAAATGTATTCAAATGACTAAACATTCAAAGTCACTGACAAAACTTCTGTGCACATAAACCTAATACTCCTAACTTACCTTTATTTGTTTGCCCTGAAGGTCCATTTTAATGAGGGAGTCTCCAACCAGGTGTCTGAAGCCACATCCGTAGAAGTAACGGTAGGGGTGGGAATTGCACATTGAGTAGTTGATCTGTGGGAATTCCAGACCTCCATATTCATGGAGATCATCACCATGGAGATCTTCATGTGCACAAAACACCTGCATAAATAAACATGGAAAAACATTAACAATACATGATATTATAGCAAAAACATTCATGTTTCTTTGGATAGCATGCAGATAAATTAGAAAAAGAAAGGACTAATATAAGTCGACAAAAAAACAACCTTGTTCTTGTCTGTCTTGATGGCTGTCGCGGTACTATTTAAGCGCGTGTTGAGATTTTGCCCACAGGGTATGTCATTGTCCACGATCAATGGCAGGACAAAACGGCGGGGGAACACTCTGCACATTGTGTTGTATACCTAGCAAAAAAATTATGTTGAAGAACAAGGCTGCATTTTCACATAGATAGATTCGCTTTTAGAAGTAAAGTTTTACCTCATCTAAAGCATTCCCAGACTTTTTTAGATTCTGAATCATGTAGCTGTTAATTGCTTGGCCATCATCAGAACCACACATGTCCATGATCAGGAAACCGTTTTCTTCATAACAGTTTATCTGATGGAAGGTTGACATTGGCTTTGCGTAATATTTGACGAGGCTCAGCTGAAACAAAATAAAGTATAGAGTCATTCAGGCTTCGCATGGAGCCAAAGCAAGAGCATTTTAAAATTAGTAATATACAGTATATATATATATATAAAAGCATTATGTAAAAGAAAATGTGAACATACTGTGAAAATAATAGCAGTATTTACCTTCCCCGTGTGCTTGTTGATTACATGGAAAACAGTGTTTTGTTTGTGGTCCCAGTATATACCTTCATTAATCCCCTTTCCGCATAGTTTGCCTGTCACGATCTTCAAGAGATCCATTTTGATTGGCTGCTCGATGAATACCACATAGTTCTCTGACATGGCTGCAATAATGTAAAATTTCAACCAAAACTGATATAAAAATTTATAAAGTCGGATGTTTTTGAAACAGAAAAACAGGATTTAGAAAGAAAAATTAGATATCCACATTTTTATTCAGTAAGGATGCATTAAATAATTACAGGTCACAGTATAAAGACATTTTTAATTTTACAAAAGATTTCTATAAAAAAAAAAAACACTGTTCTTCTGAACTTTTTAGTTTTCATCATTGATAATGAATGTTTCTTGAGCACCAAATCAGCATATTAGAATGGTTTCTGAAGGATCATGTGACACTGAAGACTGGGGTAATAGCGGTGTAAAGTTACATTTTAAAATATATTCAAAAAGAAAACTTATCCTAAATTGTAATAATATTTCACACTATTGCTGTGTGAAACATTGCTATACATTTAACATAAGAGACTTTTAAAAACTTAAAAAAAAACAAAAAATCTTACTAACCCCAAATTTGTATCTACTTATTAGCAAATAAAAAATTACCAGTAAGAGATTGTAGACGATGCTCTCTTACCAAAGCTGTGATAGTAGGATGGTTTGGACTTGTGCTCTGAGGGGATTGAGCACACAACTGTGGCTCCTTCCAAGGTATCATTTTGGTTCTCCTTCTTTGGCGGCACCTTTATTATATTATAGAACGCACCTAAGAATAAAATTGAAAAAGAATACAAATTTTAAGCAATACTTATCTTTAGACATTTCTGTAAATTAACAAGTGATTTTTTAAGATTACATTTCTGATTAACCTTTTAGAGTGTAAGAATTGCCCATGTTGTATGTAGTTCCATCATGATCCACATGGGGGTGAGCTGTGGCCCCATTAACCGCAATGAATTTACTCCAGTCCACCTAAGCACAATTATTTCGACATTTCATCTTCAGTTTGTTCTCCATACAAACATATTTTTTACAATCATAATTATGTACCTTTTCTTTTGTTTCAAGTGTCTGTGGGTCTATTCTGTGCATGAAGTTGGTCTCTGTGCTGACATAGTAGTCTCCTTTATACTGAACAAAGCTTACATTTGCATTGTCACTTGGCTCTGTGGGAAGAGAGAGATGACAAGTTCATACATGCAGAACATATTCAGACCACTTCAATCAGAACCAAAAACATCACACTCACTCGGCAGCTCGAAGCGTGAGAGGAAGCGCTGGAAGAAGTTCTTGCATGGGTCTGGAATGGCAACCGTGCCAAATTCCGACATCATAATGCGGTTATTCCCTAGGTTTGTGTTGTAGCAATCGCTGTTGAGGAAGCGGCTCATGTACGTCACCTTTCCATCCTCGATGTGGAATTGGTGCATAAGCGCCATGCCATCAAACCAATGGTTGAAACTGAGGAGAAAATGCAGCTCATGTACTTTCCTGTGATGACTGTGATCTGTTCAGTTCTCAAGGAACTCAAATGAAAACTCACCTGCTTCTTCCGATTTCAAACTTTCCAGGTCCATTCCTGAGGAAATTGCCTTTGATCCAGGAGGGGATGTTACCTGTGATTGTGGCTGTCATGGGCTCTGGGGTTTCATCTACAGAACACACCAGATTCTCAATGCACGGCAGACCATGAACATCGGTGAAGTGTTGATCTTTATTCTTTGTCCTGGTCTTCTTCCATCCTGTGGGTAAAAGAAGCATTTCAGATCTAAAGTTTTCTGCTCATACTTCGGATTAGAATAGTATCTTTACCTACCAGTTCTAATGTTCAGACGGTTCATGGAAGACATGCTGGTGTCCATGTGATGGCTTGCTGTGATGGCTTGAGTTGAATATGTTTCAAGAGCTGCCCTATCTTGTCTCCCTCTGCTGTCTGGACTGTCTTTTAAAGAGATAATCTAGGGTCACAAGATGCGCTTATGCAATCACAGACCTCCCACCAACTGAAGTTGTGCTTTGCTTAAAGGAACACTCCACTTTTTTGAGACTTTAGCTTATCCTATTTTTACTATTTACATGTTGTGATGTGTATAGTCAACGTGTACAAATAACAAGATTACATGAGACAAAGCCATATTATAAACATATACACACTGGGGACTACATTCTCAAAAGTTGCAGCACTGCTCTACTTCTGCGGAGTGATTTGCTCGCAGGACCGGAGAAGCCCTGCTGTCAAGTCTGTCAACAAAACCAGCGTGACTAGAAAGATAGTAGCGAACGTGATTGTTGCATGGCTGACTTTGAGGAATTGTCAGAGGATTTTTCTTTGTATCAAACCAAAATCCAGAACCATATCGTTTTGAGCCAGAATACACAGACAAGAAGTTACAAACTTTGGAAGCTGATAGACAAGACGCCGAATTACCTCTGGCACCGCTCATTTGTTACTGTGACAGTCAGAGCGCGTTCGTGACAACACAATACTAACATTACAGGGGATGGAGCACGGGAACAACTGCAATACAGTAGTGACCACCCTATTCATGTAATAGTGTCACTAACGGTACATTAGATCTAGCTAATGGCACTGTTACAGGAGGCTAGTCATCTAAAAACATAACGTAAGCATAATGACTATGAAAAATGAATTGATCTTACCATAAAATCTAATAACTACTGTGAACCACAGACTTTCATTGAATTTAAATCTTCAATATCTCAATACTTCAATATTTATTTTAATATTAAACACAAATATCAAAACATCTATAAATATGCAAATACTCTATATAGTGATTACCTTAAATACAGTTTCAATCTTCAATGTATTATCTACTAGTTATTTGCAAGCGTCTCAAGTGCAATTCAGGGATATTACAGAAAGAAATTATGAGAACAAAGAACATTTTACTGGCATGGCATTATGTTACCTCTTGACTTAAAGTCCCTGTAAAGGCAATTCTGAGATTTGTTTCTAAACACGTATTGCTGAAACGCGTTAAAGATTGAACGGTGTAGTACTGAATTGTGGAGTTAGACCAGGGCTGTCCAAAGTCGGTCCTGGAGGGCCACTGTCCTGCAGAGTTTAGCTCTTACTTGCCTCAACACCTGTCTGGAAGTTTCTAATATGCCTAATAAGACCTTGATTAGCTGGTACAGATTAGATTAGATTCAACTTTATTGTCATTACACAAGTACAAGTACAATGCAACGAAATGCAGTTTAGGTCTAACCAGAAGTGCAATAGCAGCAAGTGCAGGATATATACAGTGGTTGCGTAAGAGCAGGACATGGAAATGTACTGAATATATATAAATATGTATAAATAGAGAGACGGTTATTCCTATAAACAGAACTGAATTTACAGGTGAATATGTAGTGAATAAATATACAGATGGTTATTACTATAAACAGAATTTACAGGTGAATATGTACTATGAATATAATATACAGATGGCTATTACTATAAACAGAATTTTACAGATAGAGGTATACAATAATATGTTAGGCTAAGATGAGGAATATAGCAGTGGATTAAGGTAGTGCAATAAATTATGGACAGCTATCCGAAAGAAAGTGTAAAAGTGCAGTGGAAAGTGGTTGCATATTACAGTTAGAAGTACGGTGCAAAATGCAAATGTAAACAGTTTGTACTATAAATACAGTCGGCAGTGCAAATGAGCATAATCCAGTTAAGATATGGTGGTGCAAAATGCATAAGTAAACAGTTACTGTAATAAACAGTCGGTAGTGCAAATAACAAAGTGAAGGCAGATGTGAGGTAGGAGAGTTAGCAGTTTATGAGGGAAGTGGATCAACGGGGGTTTGAGTTCAGTAAAGAGACAGCTCTGGGGAAAAAACTGTTCTTAAGTCTACTGGTTCTGGTCCGGAGGATCCTGAAACGCCTGCCGGAGGGCAGGAGAGAAAACAGTCTGTGGGCTGGGTGAGAGGAGACCTTGAGGATGCTGCGAGCTCGATGCAGGCAGCGTTTCCCTCTGGATGTGCTCGATGGCCGGTAGTGGAGTCCCTGTGATGCGCTGGGCAGTTTTCACCACCAGCTGCAGTGCCTTGCGCTCCGCAACAGAGCAGCTCCCATACCATACTGCCACACAGTTGGTAAGGATGCTTTCTATTGCGCAGCGATAGAAGTTCACCAGGATAGCCGAGGAGAGCTGATTCTTCCGCAGTGTCCTCAGGAAGAAGAGGCGCTGGTGAGCCTTCTTGACCAGGCTGGAGGTGTTGGTCGTCCACGACATGTCCGCCGAGATGTGGATCCCCAGGAACTTGAAACTGGAGAAACGCTCAACGGCCATTCCATTGATGTGGATGGTGTCGTGTGTGCCTCTTGACTCTTTCCTGAAGTCCACGATGAGCTCCTTCGTTTTGGTGGTGTTGAGGAGCAGGTTATTATCAGTGCACCATGTGGCCAGGTGCTGGATCTCCTCCCAATAGGCAGTCTCATCGTTGTTGCTGATGAGACCAATCACCATAGTGTCATCCGCAAACTTGACGATGGTATTAGATCCATACACAGGCTTGCAGTCGGAGGTGAAGAGGGAGTAGAGAAACGGACTTAGCACACAGCCCTGTGGTACACCAGTGTTGAGTGTGATGGACGTGGAGCAGGTGGATCCTGATCGAACATTTTGGGGTCTGTCAGTTAGGACGTCCAAAATCCAGTTACACATTGAAGTGTTGATGCCCAGGTCTCCAAGTTTGGCTATTAACTTGGATGGGATGACAGTGCTGAATGCTGAGCTGAAGTCAACAAACAGCATGCGTGCATAAGTGTTCTTATTGTCCAGATGGGTGAGCACAGAGTGCAGTGCCATGGAAACTGCATCCTCTGTGCTCCTATTGCTGCGATAGGCAAACTGGTGTGAGTCCAATGTGGATGGTAGAGAGTCTTTTAGGTGTTCCAGGACCAGCCGCTCAAAGCACTTCATGACGATGGGTGTGAGTGCTACAGGGCGGTAGTGATTAGGGCACCTCGGGCTAGAGTGTTTCGGCACTGGCACAATGGAAGTGCGTTTAAAGCATGTTGGTACAGCTGCTTGGGCAAGAGACAGGTTGAAAATGTCTGTAAAAACCCCAGCGAGCTGCTCCGCACATGCCCTGAGAACACGACCAGGGATGTTGTCTGGTCCAGTAGCCTTGTGCGCACTGATCCGGCTCAGTGCCTTGCAGACTTCTGTGGAGGAGAGTGTGATTGGTGGGTGGTCAGCAGAGGGTTTGAGCTTGGTTGCAGTTTCTCTGTTGTCTCTTTCAAAACGAGCATAAAAGTAATTTAGCTCGTTCAGGAAGTTGACATCAGTGGCTGCGGGGGTGGACCGGGTGGGTTTGTAATGACTGATGGCCTGAATGCCCTGCCACATGCGTCGAGGGTCAGAGTTGGAAAAGTGTCCCTCTATCTTTAGCTTGTAGCAGTGCTTGGCCTTTTTGATGCCCCTCTTCAGGTTTGCTCTGGATGTGCTGTAGGCTTGTGCATCTCCTGATCTGAAGGCAGTATTGCGTAACTTCAGCAGGAGTCGCACTTCCCTGTTCATCCAAGGCTTCTGATTTGGGTATGTGGTGATCTGTTTCTGGGTGGTAACACTGTCAATGGTGGTATTGATATGATCCAGTACAGAGGAGGTGAATGAGTCAATGTCCATGTGAGCGCCAATGGTGGCTTGAGAAGCAAACATACTCCAGTCTGTGTGTAGAAACCTTTCCTGAAGTGTGGAATCTGCCCCCGCAGGCCACACCTTGATGATCTTCACTGATGGCTTCACACGGTTGATGAGGGGTGCATATTTGGGTGTTAGAAACAAAGAGACGTGGTCTGACTGTCCCAGGTGGGGGAGGGGTGTTGCAACGTAAGCTCCCGCCATGTTTGTGTAAACATGATCTAAGGTTTTGTTTCCTCTGGTGTGGCAGAAAACATGCTGGTGAAACTTGGGTAGCACTGACTTTAAGTTTGAGTGATTAAAGTCACCTGCAACAATAAACGCAGCTTCCGGGTGATCAGTCTGTTGTTTACTGATGGCTGCGTGAAGTTCTTTCATAGCAAGCTTAGCATCAGCATCCGGAGGAATATAGGCCGCAGTGATAATGGTGGAAGTGAACTCCCGCGGTAGATAAAACGGTCTACATTTAACCATGAGAAACTCAAGGTTAGCTGAACAATGACTCCCAACAATAGCAGAGTTTGTGCACCAAGCTTTGTTAATATAAATGCACAATCCACCCCCTCTACTCTTCCCGGAGCCATCTAATGTTCTATCTGCCCGGAGTGTGTGGCGTCCCGCTAGCTCAATAGCAGTGTCCGGTATTCCGCTGTTTAACCAGGTTTCCGTGAAGATTAGGACGTTACATTTACATTTACATTTAGTCATTTAGCAGACGCTTTTATCCAAAGCGACTTACAAATGAGAGCAATAGAAGCAGCTAGAACAGTCAAGGGCAACAGTATGTAACAGTATGTAAGTGCTGTAACAAGTCTCAGTTAATCTAGCAAAGAACACATAGGACAGAAGGTTTTTTTTTTTTTTTTTTTTTTTTTTTTTTTTTTTTAAATAGACAGACAGACAGACAGAAAATGAATAGAATGTTAAGTGCTAATCTTGATTGGTAAGGTACCGCTGGAAGAGATGTGTCTTTAGCCGTTTTTTGAAAATGGCTACAGACTCGGCTGCTCGAATTGAGATGGGCAGGTCATTCCACAGGGTGGGTGCGGTCCAGGAAAAGGTCCGTGAGAGTGATTTCATGCCTCTTTGGGATGGCACTACAAGGCGTCGTTCACTGGCAGAACGTAAGCTCCTGGAGGGTGTGTAAGTCTGAACAAGCGAGTTTAGGTATCTTGGTGCAGAGCCAGTGGTTGTTTTGAAGGCGAGCACCAGTGTCTTGAATTTGATGCGAGCTGCTATTGGGAGCCAGTGGAGACTGATGAAGAGAGGCGTGACGTGTGCTCTCTTCGGCTCGTTAAAGACCACCCTTGCCGCTGCATTCTGGATCAGTTGCAAGGGTTTGACAGTACATGCCGGAAGGCCCGCTAGAAGAGCATTACAGTAGTCCAGTCTGGAGAGAACAAGAGCTTGGACCAGGAGTTGTGTGGCATGCTCTGATAGGAAGGGTCTAATCTTCCTAATGTTGTATAACGCAAATCTGCAGGACCGGGTTGTTGCAGTAATGTGGTCAGTGAATTTTAGCTGATCATCAATCACAACTCCAAGATTCCTGGCTGTCCTGGACGGAGTTATGGTTGATGATCCTAGCTGAATGGAGAGATTGTGATGAAGTGCTGGGTTGGCTGAGACCACAAGCAGTTCTGTCTTTGCAAGGTTGAGTTGCAGGTGATGTTCCTTCATCCAGGCAGAAATGTCTGTTAGGCAGGCGGCGATACGAACACCAACCGTGGGATCATCTGGTTGAAATGAGAAGTAGAGTTGAGTGTCGTCGGCATAGCAGTGATAGGAAACGCCATGTTTCTGAATGACAGATCCCAGTGATGACATGTAGATGGAGAAGAGAAGTGGTCCAAGCACTGAGCCCTGTGGAACTCCAGTGGCTAGATGATGTGACTTAGACACTTCGCCTCTCCATGACACCGTGAAGGACCTACCTGAGAGGTAAGACTTTAGCCACTGGAGAGCAGTTCCTGAGATGCCCATCTTCATGAGAGTTGACAGGAGGATCTGGTGGTTAACTGTGTCAAAAGCAGCAGACAAATCCAGTAAGATAAGTACTGTGGATTTGGATGCCGCTCTTGCCTGTCTCAGTGCCTCCGTAACCGAGAGTAGGGCAGTCTCCGTTGAGTGGCCGCTTTTGAAGCCGGATTGATTGCTGTCCAGGAGGTTGTTCTGTTCAAGAAACGTGGAGAGCTGGTTAAACACAACTCGCTCAAGTGTCTTTGCAATGAAAGGCAGAAGGGATACCGGTCTGTAGTTTTCTAAAAGTGCTGGGTTAAGAGAGGGTTTCTTAAGCAGTGGGGTTACCCGAGCCTGCTTAAATGCTGTGGGGAAGGTCCCGGTGTGAAGAGAGGTGTTAACAATGTGAGTGAGTGCAGGAGTAACAGAAGAAGAAATGGCCTGAAGGAGGTGAGTGGGGATAGGATCAAGCGGACAGGTAGTGGGATGGTTGGAAAGGATGAGTTTGGAGACATCTGTTTTGGAGAGCAGACAGAAGGAGGGAAGCGTATGTGTGATAGTTTTTGAGATGTGCGTGTCGGTTTGCGGTGTGGAGAATTGGCTGCTGATGGAGGATGTTTTGTTTGTAAAGAATGATGCAAAGTCATCAGCTGTAAGAGTTGATGAAGGAGGGGGGGGAGGGGGACAAAGGAGCGAGGAGAATGTTCTGAAAAGTGCACGAGAGTCAGGGCAGTTGTTGAATCTGTTGTTGTAGTATGTAGTTTTAGCAGTGGAGACGTTAGTAGAGAAAGAAGTGAGGAGAGACTGATACAGGGTCAGGTCAGTAGCGTTTTGAGTTTTGCGCCACTTCCTCTCTGCCGCCCTGAGACCAGAGCGATGTTCGCGAAGAACATCAGACAGCCAGGGGGCAGAGGGGGTGGTGCGGGCTGGCCTGGATGAAACGGGACAGAAGTTGTCTAAGCAAGATGTTAGAGTGGAGCAAAGAGTGTCAGTAGCACTGTTAGTGTCCAGAGCTGAGAACTCAGAAGGTGGAGGGAGTGAGGATGAAACCATAGTGGATAGACGAGAGGGAGAGAGCGAGCGTAGATTACGGCGAAAGGTGATCTGAGGAGGAGTATGTGTTGTGGCAGGAGTCAATAGGAGGTTAAGAGTGATGAGAAAGTGATCTGAGGTGTGCAATGGAGTAACTAAAGTGACGTCTGTGGAGCAGTAGCGTGTGTAGATAAGGTCCAAATGGTTACCCGATTTGTGAGTAGCTGTAGTAGATACTCGCTTAAGGTCAAATGAGGCCACAGTTCAAAAGTTTCTTACTGTGTGTGATGCTGAGTCGAATCTCCTCCATTTTGTTCACTAGTGATCGTACATTAGCAAGGAAAATGCTGGGTAAAGAGAGCCGGTTCGGTGATAGCATTAGCTTCGCAAGCCGACCTCCGCGCTTCCTACGCCTTTGTTTACGATCACACCGCCGCCTTCTAGCACTTCCGCCCGGCCGGGTAGAGCGCAGAGCCTCGGGAGTCCTAGCGATCTCAGGAAGGAGTCGAAGATTGTCCATAAAACTGTCGGAAATTCGCAAACCAATATCCAAAAGCTCACAACGGGTGTACGATGTAAAGGCACAACTGTTCTGTACAAACAGACCCGAGATGAACAAGAAAAATACCGCAAAATTGCAGAATCTGGAGAGAACCTGAGCCTCGCGATCTACTCGCGCCGCCATCTTGGTTTATTAAGGTGTGTTTAATTGGGGTTGGAGCTAAACTCTGCAGGACAGTGGGCCTCCAGGAGCAGGATTGGACACCCCTGAGTTAAACAGTTTTCATCATTGCTGTGTTCAGGATTTTTTTTGGGCAGGGCTAAAACGCTGGCTCGATGACGCACTGGAGCCACTGAGCCTTTTCAACTTTCAACTGGGTACTGGGTTTCACTTATAATCCGTTGCAGAATGGGCCCGAACCGATTATCTCCAGCACCGGCCTTTATCCTCCCGTCCCGCCGCCATTTCTGGTGCCGCCGTGAATTAATTGGTACGTGAGTGTTTTGTGTGTTTACGGCAGCTTTCCCGCGAGTGGGCGTTTTTTTAGTGCCAACAGTGGACACGCCCCCTGCGTTTGAGAGCAGAGAATGCAGCTTATTTTTTTCAAGATTTTGATAAGCTATTTTATTGGCAGATTTTATTTATGATTAAAATTTGGCTGAGTGGTTAATAACACATTTGTCTGTGGTGTGACAAACTCAGAACACATTTAATTTTGACTTTAAGTAAAAAGGAAAGGCTATTTTACAGACTCCACTTATTAGGGGATACAAAGATTTAAGGCAATGTTCAGCATTAATGCAAATGAAAACCATGTGGGGTATAAACAAGAAATGTATTAAAAACAAAACGTTAAAAGCAAAGACCCTGCATGAGGTAAGCTACATTGCAATTAAATGATTTGGGTCAGGTCAACTCTTTTACATGCTTCACGAATAGACTGGTAGAATGAATAGACAGTGTTGTAAAAATAAAAAATCAAGTATCCACAAATAGTTCATGTCCCATTTTGAATTAACCAAAGATACAGTCCATTCAAATGCATTTGCATGGGGTGAAAATACATTAACAACAAAAAAAAAAGGAATGGCACGAATTCTGTCAAGAAATATCTGGGTGTCAAATTTCATTCCAAAAAGAAAAAATGTTTTCTTGACAATTAAGCACATTTCCTGCAGTTAATGTAATATAAATAGCCTATTTTAGTTTCATGCTGTCTCTGTTAGGTCATTAAAGTGAAAACTCCAGTTCTAAGAGTTCAGTTCAGTATCCTAACATGCTTTTTAAATATGCTACGTGCATGTAAAAGGGACAGTCAACACTGACACACCGTACGGTCTTTAATAGCCATCTATGTGTCCTTAGGGGGAGATCTATTTTATGCCTGTTCCCTGCAATGTTGTGATCTTTTAAGAGCTCAAGTCTTTAATTCCCTGGAAATTCCCAGACACAGAATTAAATACATGCTTTTGTTGTGAAGGTCAATACAGTTTTCATACTGTTATACTAGTCCATTTATTCATTTAAGCTTCAAGAACATGCTGTTTTTCTGCAATAGCCAGAGGACCTGACGTTAAGGAGGTCAGATGCATACAAAGTTCTTTTTGGACAATATTAATATAGTGTCAGTGATTTGAAGTGAACTTATCCCAACAAAGGCAATCTCCCCATATATAGATTACAAAGCAGATGCTGCATTGATTACTAAAATGTGTAGGAAATTATTGCTGGACCAGCTTAGTAGATGATAAAGCAATACAACATTAATGATGAGAACATTAGGCAACTGCTAACCTCTGTTTTAACTAAAATCCTTTAAATGGGATACTGCCTGACCTTTAGAACCATTAATCCTGAGACAAAGAACAATTTGGATTTCTATTAGTGGAGAAATTAGGCAATAAAAAAAAAAAACACAAGACATATGGTGCATTTTTTTTAAAAATGTGCATTTAACTCAATGCATTTGAATAAAGGGTAAAGCCTATTCTAGGACCATTACGATTTCTTGCAGTTTTTTGCATTCATAAGAAATAAGCTTCTTTTTTTTCAAATAGGTTTTCCATTTACCTAATCCCACTTCCTTTGAAAAACTAAAATATGAATGTTTAGTGTCACTTCGATAATACTTTGAAACATGGTGCGTGTGTTTTTATATATATATATATATATATATATATATATATATATATATATATATATATATATATAATATATATATATATATATATATATATATATATTGAAGGGTCAAGGTCAACATCACCTGTCTCTTCATCAGACACATATCCTTCAAGAATGGTTTTATGATCAATATTAAAAAGAAGAATCCATGATAATCAAGTAATAACCATTTTCTACATTTGATAAATCAGTTCACCTATAACCTCTCTATATTTAATGAGTGATTTTGGAGATTTTAGTATTATTTGCTGTGTGCTTTTGTATCCACATTCTGCAGCTACTTCTCTGATGTCTGTGTCAAGGCGTGCTGACAGGCAACTGTCCTTGGGGTGTAAAAACACTCTGGGAGTAAGGAGGCCTCTGCATGTGTTGGGCTATATGTCATCCTGAAGGGACCTTAGGTCTACATAGGTCACAGGTCTACGTGACTTTTTGGGGACTCAGAGAAATGTACCTTGATATGCTTCTTACAGAGCCACTCCTTGGTTATCCTGGCTGTGTGCTTCGGGTCATTGTCATGTTGGAAGACCCAGCCTCGACCCATCTTCAATGCTTTAACTGAGGGAAGGAGGTTGTTCCCCAAAATCTCGCAATACATGGCCCCGGTTATCCTCTCCTTAATACAGTGCAGTCGCCCTGTCCCATGTGCAGAAATACACCCCCAAAGCATGATGCTACCACCCCCATGCTTCACAGTAGGGATGGTGTTCTTGGGATAATACTCATCATTCTTCTCCCTCCAAACACGTTTAGTGGAATTATGACCAAAAAGTTCTATTTTGGTCTCATCTGACCACATGACTTTCTCCCATGACTCCTCTGGATCATCCAAATGGTCATTGGCAAACTTAAGACGGGCCTTGACATGTGCTGGTTTAAGCAGGGGAACCTTCCGTGCCATGCATGATTTCAAACCATGACGTCTTAGTGTATTACCAACAGTAACCTTGGAAACGGTGGTCCCAGCTCTTTTCAGGTCATTGACCAGCTCCTCCCATGTAGTTCTGGGCTGATTTCTCACCTTTCTTAGGATCATTGAGACCCCACGAGGTGAGATTTTGCATGGAGCCCCAGTCCGAGGGAGATTGACAGTCATGTTTAGCTTCTTCCATTTTCTAATGATTGCTCCAACAGTGGACCTTTTTTCACCAAGCTGCTTGGCAATTTCCCCGTAGCCCTTTCCAGCCTTGTGGAGGTGTACAATTTTGTCTCTAGTGTCTATGGACAGCTCTTTGGTCTTGGCCATGTTAGTAGTTGGATTCTTGCTGATTGTATGGGGTGGACAGGTGTCTTTATGCAGCTAACGACCTCAAACAGGTGCATCTAATTTAGGATAATAAATGGAGTGGAGGTGGACATTTTAAAGGCAGACTAACAGGTCTTTGAGGGTCAGATTTCTAGCTGATAGACAGGTGTTCAAATACTTATTTGCAGCTGTATCATACAAATAAATAGTTTTAAAAAACATATATTGTGATTTCTGGATGTTTTTTTTGTTTGATTTTGTCTCTCACAGTGGACATGCACCTACGATGACAATTTCAGACCCCTCCATGATTTCCAAGTGGGAGAACTTGCAAAATAGCAGGGTGTTCAAATACTTATTTTCCTCACTGTATATGTATATATATGGGATACTGCCTGACTTGTTGAATCGTTCATCCTATTAAGACAAAGCACTGGAAGAAGTCCACATTATTTTGCAAGTCAGAGTTCTTATGCAACATGGGTAGGAAGAAAGATCTTTCTGAAGATGAAAAGCAAGAAATGGGTCAACGTCTTGAAAACAAGTCATATTTTTTGAAAAATGAACAGAGACTGTTGAACTGTTAAAACATGTGAGTGGTTTAGAGCACAGAAGAACCCATTCAGATAAAGGCTTATTGATTGAATTTCGTCATGGTCATGATACATTTCCATATAGTATTCAGCATGTGAAAAGTTGAAACATTAATCAACCAGCACTAATGACATCCAGTTACATAAAGGGGTGAATTCAGGGTGATTGGGACACTTTTTGCCGTTGAGATAACTTGGAAAAAGTGTCCTGAATTCACCCCTACTGCTATTTCCACTGTAAGACTGAAAATACGGGGTCCCCCATACGACCTCACTTCCGCAAACTACTAAGAACTCACACAAGAATATGGTTTAATGTGAATGTTTATCATTGACTGTTATGTTTTTGGTGTCATTTGAAATGTCTCAAAGTGAGTGGTACAGATATCTCATATCCAGATAGATAAAATAAAAGGTAATGAGGTTTTAAGAGTTTATGGATAACTGACTTAGAAAGGAAGCAAATGGTCAACCACCCCCATGAAGGTGCGACCACTGCATGCAAATTTCTTTTGTTAGCACATGTTTCCATGTGAAAGAGGACTATTTAATGAGATGCAGCAGAGAGTTCGGGGCCTTTTTCTGTACTTCAGATCGGCCCGTGAGGCTGAGAGAAAGAAATCTCTCAGCCTCACGTATTTCTTAAAGTTGGGTTTGCATCTTCTCTTTATTCCTGAGCATTTGATGTTTTTGTATCGATTATCTTTGAATTGATTATGAAATTGGCATGATACATTTACCTGACATAATAAATTGTTACATTTGATTATTCTAACTGATTTTGACTTTGTTCACTTAATGGTTAAAAGGAATAGTCAAACATTCGCTCACTTTTAGTGAGGCACAGATATTATTAAAACTTATGAGTCAGATGAAATAAACGAGTAAATATATGATTAATATATTACAAATTTAACCAACCAATACTTTGCATGAGTAAGGACAGAACACGTGTGACCTTCCCCATGTATTGGCGAACCGGCAGATTGGACCGATTTCACGTAGCCTGGATGCCAGACGAACTTAGCCCCGCCCACAATTTTTTTTGCACGGGCAGTTCGGTCTGGACTTGATCCATAGAGAAGTAATTATGCCCGAACAGAAACTGTTCGGACCAATGAAATTGTCAGGGCGGGCTTTAGACGATGATGGACAGATGATAAACAGTAACGTAATCATCCACGTCATCAAAGGCGCTTGGGTTGAATTTGTTCTAATCCTAAACGGAGAACTTGTTCGTATATGCGTTCACCTTTACTATTTCGCTCAGAAATGATGATCGTGTTGGTAAGTACTCTGTGTATCCTTAAATTCTTTTTTTACAACACCGGCAAAGATCGTTTACACTCATCTTTTCTTGTGACTTATTCTAGCTTGCGTGCAGACAGGGTTGCCAAGTTTTTACAGCAAAACGCGCCCAATTGCTACTCAAAAGTAGCTAAAAACAAGCCCAATAGCTTTCCGGGTGGTGGGGTTCTCCGGGAAAAATTGTATTTTGGGGGTAAAATATGTGTTATTTTGGCTGGACTGCCTGCTAAATTTCGCATTCCTGGGTCTGTATATCACATAATTGGGGTCTCTTCAACCCGTGGACTTGGCAACACAGTGCAGTTGAGTTCTGTTGACATTTGACAACTAACGTTATGCGTCGCTCCGTTGCTCTGATTGGTTGTAGGTCTATCCAATTGAGGTCTTTCCTGGTTCGGTTGAAACACGCCCCATAATCACAGCCCAACGGAGCAGTATCAGACTCAGATTCTGACTAGAATTGAGTATGACGACGTCAGGCTAGATTTCACGGGCCTTACACCACCATTGTAATCAATGATGACACCTTTCACAATGGTTATCAGGGACCATATCAAGAACTGCACTCTTACCAGTTTACATATGATTCCATTATGCTGAGTTCACACAAGGCTGAATCCAGTTTCTTATCTGCTATCCGGTCCATGGACTAGCTTCTTATTCTTAAAAGACGTAGCCTATAGCTTCTTATTCATGCTCAACTTAGAGACCGTTTTTCTCTTTTTCACACTTTTTTAAGGGATCATGACAATTGTTTGTCTATATTCAGAATGAACGAAAGAAATGCAAACAACACTACTAATAACATATTACTAGCACATAAATTAGAGTAAAGGCTAATTTTCAATTATTGAACATTTCAGCTTAATGGACGTGCTGAGAAATTGACTCCATTCAAATTATTGTATTTTGTTCAAAGAAATATATATTTTAAATAAACTAAAGCAATGACCATTTTTTCCCAGAACCCAGAAGTTTGCAATGTTATTTTGTTTAGTTGTCTGAGGAAAAAGTCGCTATTACCTTTTATTCTTTGGCGGAAACAAGCTTTACCGCAATCTCCATTTTACACACACACACAAAATTGTGATTCTCAATGAATCCAGAATCGTACAGCTCTAATTCAAGATGTAGCCTAATTTCATGCTTTACCTGCAAACCACATTACATGTTCTTATATATTATTGTTTAAGCCATCTTTGACTCCATCTAGTTTTAAAAATAGATTAAAACAAAGTTTGTTTAATCATAAAACTTTGATCCTGATTTGAACTTTATAGTCTTAACACTATAGACACTTTCAGCTAGATTTGGGGAATGTTTTAGTTTTTAGAAGATAATTTAGTTTTTCTTTAAAGTAGCAATGACTTGCCCAAGGATCCCTGTGACCACTGACCACCATCCAAAGCACATTTTATAGAGACCCTTCAAATGACAAACTCTACACCTGTAAAAACTGGAGAATCATTAATTATTTGAATTTTGCCTGTTACGAAATAGTACATTGGAAATTCCTGTTGGCTCCAAAACCTAATAATCCAAAAACTGCCTTTATAATTAAGAGCAGAATTCACTCAAACCTGCATAAAAATCAAATCATACAGAATACAGATTGCACAAATGTCCATAGAACTTTAATCAGACAAGACTCAATCACGGCTTCAGACACCTACAAGAACAGGGCTTACAAAATATATTCCCATTAAAATCAGAAAAGCCAGTTTGATCATTCAGATTCAGTTTTTTTACACACACAAGTCCAGTTTACTATAACCAGTATCACAAGCCTGTTTTAAGGACATCTAAGCAATTTAAAATGAAAGACGCAAATAAATTGTTTTTAATGCAGAGCATTTGATTACAAATTGCCATTCATAAATGATTCCTCATTTGGGCAGAAATACAGCCATGCAACATGTAAAGCTGAAATACTGTTCAAGTGATTAACAGTTGTGGTTATTAATGGAGGACTCAAATATGATGGAGAATGTTAAAAAATACCATGCTTAAATGTCAGGGTCTCTACAACAAAGATGGGTGTATAACATCAGTTTAATATCTGTGCACCACAGTACAATATGTGCTTATGATCCAAGTTAAAATCACTTCCTGTTTGCACAAGGAGTCATTAAAGATAAAGTGAGGTTAATTCTGCATATGCCGTGCTGACACAAACAGCGGAAGTCAAGATGTTACGTTTTGACGCATTAGACACTTGCTGCAGACTGATTGTACAAGTTCAAATACAGCAACCATCTTATAGCCACAACAATTAGTCAATTTTGCTGCATTAGAAACACCGATTTGCAGACAAGAGAGTCGATGCCATGCAGAGATTTCCATCTTAAGCAAAAGCTGAGCTTGTTCTGAATAAACTGACAGCATTTACAAATAAAAATACCTGCAAATCGTCACAATGATGTCAAAAATTATATATTCATAGAATTTACATATGTCACAACTGTATACAATAAACTGGAACTGTGATGACGAAAGCGGATCCCACACCACCCGTATCCCTCATCTCAGTCCAGTCATTTACTCCACAGGAGGGCCACAGCTTTACAAATCCCCACGTCATGGTAGTTGAAGTAGCACAGGCCGGCGAAGGTGATGGTTGACAGGACAAAGAGACCTGCGTTAGCCATCTTGATTTTAAGGTCTCCATGAACGTAGTCTGTCAAAACTTGGCCAAGACCCCTGGAGAAAACACAGTGATATGCAATGTTGTCCTTTTCAAGCAATGATAGTTATTATGTGTACTGGTGTTAAAGGAACACTCCACTTTTTTGGGACTTTCGCTTATTCACTGTATCCCCCAGAGTTAGATAAGTCCATACATACCATTCTCATCTCTGTGCATCCCATAACTCTGTCTGACGCACCCACCGTTAGCCTATCTTAGCACAAAGACTGGATGTATATGGCTCCAGCTAGCCTACTGCTCAATAAGTGACAAAATAACGCCAACATTTTCCTATTTACATGTTGTGATGTGTATAGTCAACGTGTACAAATAACAAGGTTACATGAGAGAGAGCCATATTATAAACGTATACACACTGGGGACTATATTCTCAAAAGTTGCAGCACTGCTCTACTTCTGCGGAGTGATTTGCTCGCAGGACCGGAGAAGCCCTGCTGTCAAGTCAGTCAACAAAACCAACGTGACTAGAAAGATAGTAGCGAACGTGATTGCTGCATGGCTGACTTTGAGGAATTGTCAGAGGATTTTTACTTCAAACCAAAATCCAGAACCATATCGTTTTGAGCCAGAATACACAAACAAGAAGTTACAAACTTTGGAAGCTGATAGACAAGATGCCGAATTACCTCTGGCACCGCTCATTTGTTACTGTGACAGTCAGAGCGCGTTCGTGACAACACAATACTAACATTACAGGGGATGGAGCACGGGAACAACTGCAATACAGTAGTGATCACCCTATTCATGTAATAGTGTCACTAACGGTACATTAGATCTAGCTAATGGCACTGTTACAGGAGGCTAGTCATCTAAAAACATAAAGGAAATACTTACATAAAGTCAGACAGAGTTATGGGATGCACGGAGATGAGAATGGTATGTATGGACTTATCTAACTCTGGGGGATACAGTGAATAAGCTGAAGTCCCAAAAAAGTGGAGTGTTCCTTTAATGTTTAACCAGCACATTCCTTTCTCCTTAAAGGGATAGTTCACCCAAAAATGACACCCTCACCCTCAAGCCATTCTAGGTGTATATGACATTCTTCTTTCAGACGAATATAATTGGAGTTGTATTTAAAAATGTCCTGGCTAATCCAAGCATTATAATGACAGCCCATAAAAAGTGCATCCATCCATTATAAAAGTAATCCACACATTTTTTTGGTCTTCAGATTTTGGGCTGCCATTCACTGACATTATAAAGATTGGAAGATCCAGGAAATTTTCAATATAACTCCAATTGTATTCCGCAGAAGAATGTCATATACACCTAGGATGGCTTGAGGGTGAGTAAATCATGTGCTAATTTTCATTTTTGGGTGAACTATCACTTTAAATGTAATTACTTGCGCTTTTAGATATTTCAGCTCAAATGCATTCAGTAATCATCTGAGACATGTACACTTGGTTCATAAGAAGCCTAACATAATCATTATTTATAGACATGATAAAACAACTGGATTATGTCACTGTAAACACTGTAAGAGGGTGTTAAAGGCACAGTATGTCAAGTTCACCACTAGAGGTCACTTATTCAAAAAAAATAAAGGTGTAGCTTGATGATGCCATGTTTTACTTGGTCAAAACAATCATACTAAAAATAACATTTGAGTGTGTTGAAAGTTGTTATAACTTTACTTTGTGTGTTCACTTGGTGGCTATTAAATGGCATGCAATTCATTTTAAAATATATTATATGGTGTAGAAAATGCTTTATTGCTGTCATTACAAATAAAGCTCTTTCTGATTATGCTATGTTGGCCACATAGTGTTGTCTCTGAGGCATGGCGCAAACATGTTACTCGCGGTAAACCAAGAAAACGTTAAACGTATCCAAATTGTTGCTCACCTGTCTAATAAAACACACAATATATTCAAGCCAGCGTCTTTGGTGTTTCCATAGTTTCCACAGAAGTAATCGAGGGTTTTAAACTTGGGTTTAATTCTCTGGATTTAAACATTATTTGAAACATTTGGGATAATTTAAGTACACAAGTCAACAAAATATATAATATTGTTCAAATGGTTTTTGGATATTTTAATCAAAAAATCTTACATATTGTGCCTTTAAAGCACAACAGGACAAGAAGTACTAAAATCATCCACTAAATTCAAAGCCAAAAGAAATGTCTGAGATTTTACAATCCACAAAAAAACAACATGTGGTATTTGTGGATATTTTTTAAGTTGAGTCAGGCATCAAGCGCAAGAGAACTGTATTTGCACGCTGTTTTATCACACGGGCATTTTGACTTAAAACTGCACAATGTAAATTTTCCATCCACTAGAGGTCATCTGTTCAAAACAAAGGTGTAGTTTGATGACGCCAAGTTTAAGCACGGATCACAGCGGTGGAAAAGAATCGGGATAGGACTCGAGCAGAAATCATGTTCATGGACGCGATTATTAACGTTACTGTAGTATGAAGCAGAGCAGGACCGAGTGTTGAGGACCTGAGCAAGGCCGCTGGAGCGATTGTTAATAAGACGAACGCAACACACGCCTCGCGAGCAGCGGGACTTTTATTATGGCATAGTCGCCAGCGGGACTTTTATTATGCCACAGTCCCCTGCGCCATTTCCGCTCATGAGTATGAGGTAACGCAGCTCTGTTTATCATATTAGATACATCTGAGTGTGTTGAAAATTATGTTATGACGTTACACTGTGCGTTCGCTCGGCGGCTGCTATGACACTTGTTGCACACTGCAGTAAGAGTAAAGCGTTTTGCAAAATAAAACTGGAAACCGAGGGTAACACAGATATGACAATTAACTAAAAATAGCAATTTTCTCACGATTTACAAATAGTTGGAAACATTTGGGATATTGTAAGTACTCAACTGAACAAAATATATAACACTGGCCTAGTGGTTTTTGGATATTTTACTGGAAAAAAATTACATAGTGCACCTTTAATTTTCTTTTAAGCTTAACTTACATGTGCTCACAAAATGAAGTCAAAATGCCCGTCTCAGTGAGTATCCTTGTAAACACAGTCGGTTATGTGTTCTACACAATTGGTGAAGGAAAATGTGTTTATCATTTTCTATGCAGATTCCCTCCCCTACAAAATCACTATTATTCTAGAATTATTAATTATTTTCAAATAGAGCTATTCAAATCATCTGGTGAAACCAGGTTGTTTTATGTGTTTATGTCGCAGAAAAACAAAATATCGCAATGCAAGTTTTTCCAATATCGTGCCGCCCTACCCTGATGCATAAAAAAAACTAGATCCAGACTCAAACATGCTTAAAAGCAAAGCTGTTACAGCTAGTACTTTAACCACATTTACAACTGACTGTAATACATTTTTTTTTTAAAAAGGAGATTGTGTGTGTATATATATATATATATGACCCCAGTGTAACTAACAACTTAGCTAAAATTAGAAGTGTGGCCCTGAGTGCTCGTCCGTGAGTGCACTGATCCTTCCATGAAGGGTATTACAGCCACTCATGACTTGGCTTTGCAAAGTAGACACCTTCATTCTGTGTCAGAAACAATTTTATGGAATAGTGCAAAGCTCAGTTAAATCTGACCTGACAAAGTTAATGTGAAACGTCATAAGGAATTACACCAGGCACTACAAAATATTAACAACTGACTGAAAAGTGTGTCAAGCTATAATAACAAAACATAAATTCTGTTACCAGTGACCATGTAGAGTAAGGGCAGCTGCTAAAGAGTAGTCAACAGCAGGGCCGGGGAAATAATACGCAAATGGTGCCATTCCCAGAAGAGCTATGCTCAGGATCCGCTCTCCAGTCCAGTGCAAGGAAGCAGCTTTAGACCCAGAGTCCGCTAGAAAAAATAAAAATAGTGACAGGTCAACGACTGTTTCTTCAAGGGAGAGCATCTTCATCAACACACATTCATTCTCTCTACAGTCTAATTCTCAAGCCATCACATAGTTACTGCATTTGTTTAATCATCATGCATCCCAACAGGTGGAAAGAAAACGCTGAAGACGACATTGTGAATGTTTGAACTGTATTATGTTTAGTCTATAGCTCTGAATGTTTTCATTCTCAACCATTTTGGCTTTACCAGTTCTCTTATTTGCCACTTCCTCTGAAAAAAACCTGACAGATGATCAGCAATATCCTCATTCAGCCTTTATCTTCTGTTGCCTATTATGCTGTAAACACATTAATAATTGACTTGACTAATGAAACAAGATTTATACTTCAGAATGTTAAAACGCATACATTAGGACGCAATAAAAAGGCTCAGTCTGACATAAACATCAACAATTTATTAGGCTAATAAAATTGAAGGAAAAGACAAATACCATCTGATTCACAATGCAATAAAAACACACACACACACATATATATATATAGGATATAAATCACTAACCATAGTTGGAAGGAGTAGCATGTATCTTCGCTGATAACAAGTATGAACTATCATGATCTTTCTTCTGTATGGCCAAAGGTCTGATGAGGGAGGAAGAGCGAAATAACAGAGCTGTAGAAAGAGACAATAAAATAAAAAAATGCAAGAAACCATACGTGATTCAAAGGAAAAATGTATTCAGAATTACACATTTTAAGCAATATATGCATGACTTTGTTGTTCATCTGTAAAGAAGGAAGTCATTATTGATGTTATACAATGCTTTAATATGACAATTGATTTTAAAACATCCCACATAAACGGATAAATTATGAGAAAAGGGCTTTTATTTACAGGCTTGATGGCATGTGTAACTAATAGATTAATACAGGAACATGAGTCATGTCTAATAACTTACTCCCCATTATTATACGCTAATAAAACCCATGTCATATACGAGTCTCGTTCTAAATATGTTCGTTATTACTTTACATAAATATGAGGTTAACTGTTCAATTTAGAAAGGGAGAAGAGAGACAAAGCTGAAATATCCCAGGCAGGGTTAAGTTAGCATGCTAGCCATAAACTACGAGTACGCGTGCTGCAATAAACATGAAACGTCAAATAATTAAACAATACTTTCTTTTATATTATACCTCGAAGCTAGACTATTGATACAGGCTGAGGTGATGAGAACAAAAACCTGAAAAACACAAACTTACGGCTGACACCTCTGTGGCAAACAGAACTTAACCTGACAAGAGCCGCCATGATTCTCACAACTCACAACCAATCCAAGGTCACTGAATCACCCGGATATACTATGTGCTGCCAGTGACCGACACCGTTGTGATGAAAATAACCTTTTCATGCATGAGCTAAATAGACTCAATGTATTTAAAACATACAATCATAACAATGCAATTGATTTAAAAAATACGTAGATATATCATTATATCATATATACTTAATGTTGTCCCATTTTCCTGGCTAAATAAACATTACTTTACATAACATCCAAAAAAGCTAATACAATTCTATTTTGTTACATTACTATTTATTAAATAGTAATGTAAAAAATATAACATATTTATTTACATATAATTTATTAAAATCATAAATCTTTTTTACATTATTATAACACATTTTTACTTTTATTAAAATAATACACTCTAAAAAAAAAAAGGTTCTATATGGCACCAAAAATGGTTCTTCAGCGTAATCATAGAGGAACCACTTTTGGTGCTATATAGCACCATATCTTAACATGTTCTGTATATGGTAGCGGTGCTATATAGTACCATAGTTAGCGGTGCTATATAGCACCTTAGTCAAAGAACCGGTGAAGAACCTCTGAAGAACCGCTGAAGAACCACTGAAGCACCAAAATTGGTGCTATATAGCACTAAAAAAGGTTCCCCTATGATTACGAGCCAAGAACCATTTTTGGTGCCATATAGAACCTTTTTTTTTTTTAGAGTGTAGGCTAATAAAGGCAGAAATAATTTATATATTTTATTTGTGAACTGATGTTCAGCTGTTCTTTTTAATGGTCATCAATAATATTTTCAACTTATTTTCACCAGTCATCAAGCTCGGTAAACACAGAGTCACAGACACAAAGGTTTATTTATTTAGGTGTATAACTTGAATTTTACCAAGCTGATTGCTCACTAAAACAAACACACAGTCATCTTGTTGTTAGGCCATTAGTTTCATTTTCATTCCAAGTGGGGTAAGACTAAAACATGTTTTCAATTTGAGTTACAACATCCATTTTAATATGCAATGGATTTTCAAAATTCAATTAAAACACAAAAAAACATATACATTTTCAGGTAATTATGTTGCCTAAAGAATTTATTTAATTTGCATGTCTTGGTGAGGAAAAATATATAAATTCAGAGGTTTTAGTTGTGTCAATTATTTTTATGTAGTATAAAAAATGTGTAAAAAAAGAAAGAAAAAAAAAGAATAATACACAAACTTTGTAACTGTTGGCAGATCTTCTCTTTGTCAAATAGGTCTAATTTACATCATTTTTTAAGCCAGATTACAAAACTACCACATTAGCATCAGTTAGGCTGTCTGTTTAGCCTGTTCCAAAATAATAATTAAGGTAAATGAATTGATTGACTCCAAATAAAACAGATCAGAGATGTATTATTACATCATCACTATGCCCGATGTGAAAAATTAAGCTGGCTAATCAAAATGTGCAATTGTCTGAATAAAAATACAAAATATTATATATAAATAATATATATTTTGACCAATACAATATTTTATAACACATTTGAACATTTATGCATTCACTCAATTTGTAAATGTATGTATATATTTGAATATATATATAATATTAATACTGTTAATAATAAAATAATAAAGTACCAGAATATTCAATAAGAAAAATAACATTTCAGTAAAAAAATATTCTGAATAAATGTCAAGTCTACGCTTTTGCATAGGTGCATTGTTACATCATATTTTTACAGTTAGCTAAATAATTCAGTTTAATGGTTAATGTAATGATAATGTTACATTGTATTGAATGTTGTGATTATTGCAAAGTGCTTAAATGATCACTAGTTTACACAGAATTTAATAAAAACTCTAATGCCTACAAACTTCCAGCCACATCCCATTTACTACACAAAAGGGTATAACTGACATTTTACAAATTATTTCATGGCAGTGGAATTAACCAAGTCTGTCAAAGGTGAAAGTTGACAGAGTGACATGATATCTATCGTTTCAAGTCATATTTTGAGTGTCAGAACCTGGTAAAGACAGAGAACAAGAGGGTTACAAAACAAATTAGGCAATTTTAGGGTTTTCAAAATGTCTTCAGTTTTAGACATACCATTGTGTTTTGTTTCCTACTTTACATTGTTATTTATTTTATCTGAAGCTCGCAGAGCAGATTTCATGGCCGTCTCGATCCAGCCATGAGGTCTGGCCGTGTGCTCTCCTGCAAAGTGAATCCTCCCCTCATTCTGGACTAGAGACGCACTATAGTCTCTCATCTGAAATGGAGTGAAGATAGCAAAGGCACCGTGGCTGTAAGGATCTAGCCCCCACTTTTTCACAACACCCCCGGTGTAGAGCTGGCGGATGTGTTCTCCATGGATCTTCACCAGGTCATTTAAGACCAGTGCCTTCAAATCGTCATCTTTTAAAGTCTGCAGGAGTGAAGCATCATCAGAGGAGGTGTAAGAAGCTAACACAGCCCCGCCTGGTATCCCGGGGAAGTTGTGACTGGGGTAGTGGATGAACCGTGACGGCAGATCTGTGATGCTTTTCCCTCCCTTGATGCCGTCATTCTTCCAGAACTCTTTGCTGAAACTTAGCACTACTTTTGTGGAGCTGGAATAGTGCACCGACCGCAGCGCTTCCATCTTTTCGGCAGACAGAGGAGGGTTGAAGTCAATGAGGAGTGTAGCTTTGGCTGTGGCTGTCACCAAGACATAATCGGCAGTAATGTTGGTCATGATTCCGTGGTTACGCGAGTCTTCGAATGAAACTGTCACGTTGTCCTGTGTTCGGCTGATGGCCTGGACTTTTGAGTGCAGAAGGACTGTGGCATTTAGCACAGAGTAGAATGCGTCGGTGAAAGTTTCAAAGCCACCTTCAAATTCGGAATACCTGAAAAAGAGCATTTAGGCCTACATGTTTCACATCTTTTAATATTTTAACTGATAACGGGACACATAAAATGTATTAAAAGTGATATTTATAATGTTACAAAAGATCTCTATTTCACATGAATGCTGTTCTTTTGGGGGGGGGTATTTATCAAAGAATCCTGAAAAAATGCATCATGGTTTCCACAAAAGTAACAATTTGAACATTTCAACGTTGATATAAGAAATGTTTCTTGATCAGTAAATCAACATATTAGAATGCTTTCTGAAGGATCATGTGACTCTGAAGATTGGAGTAATGGTTGCTGAAAATCAGCTTTGCCATCACAGGAATAAATGACATTTTTAAATATATTCAAATAGAAAACAGTTATTTTTTAAATGTAACATTTAACAATATTACTGTTTTACTATATAGTGTTACTGAGTAGGTAACACTTTATTTTGATAGTCCCTTTTAGACATTCCGTTGACTATTAGTAACGTTGCACCTACATGTCAACTAACTTTCATTAGCGTATTAGTAGACTGATAGTAGGGTTAGGGTTAGTAGAATAATTAGTATTAGTAGACTGTGTGCTAAAATGAAAATGCTTGCATAAGACCTCTGTTCATCTTCGGAACTCAAATTGAGATATTTTTTATTAAATCCAAGAGCTCTCTGACCCCTTTATAGACTGCAAAGTTATTACCACTTTCAAGGCCCAGAAAGGTATAAGACATCATTAAAATCGTCCATGTGATTCAGCCTTAATGTTATGAAGCAACGAGAATACTTTTTGTGTGCAAAGACAAACAAAAATATGACCTTAATTATTTGTTCTTCTCATCCATGTCAGTATCTGACACTTCTAACATTGTAAACACAGTGCAGCACTTCCGGGTTCTAGGTCAGAATGCTGGCTCATTATTGGCCAGCTGCTGCGTCAGCATCACGCATGTGTCATGGTGCTCATATGAACAGCGTTGGCCAATACAGAGCCGGCGTTCTGGTGTAGAACCCAGAAGCGCTACACTGTGTTGACTACGTCAAAAGACTGACACGGAGAAGAAATTGTTGAATAAAGTTGTTATTTTGGAGGGGTTTTGTGCACAAAAAGTATTCTCGTCCCTTCCTAACATTAAGGTTAAACCACTGGAGTCACATGGACTATATTAACAATGTTTTTACTACCTTTGGGCTTGAAAGTTGCAATGACGTTGCAGTGTATGGGGGGTCAGAAAGCTCTCGGATTTCATCAAAAATATCTTTATTTGTGTTCCAAAGATGAACGAAGGTCTTACGGGTTTGGAATGACATGAGGGCGAAGTAACCCTTTAATATATGCTAACACTTTATTGTGATGGTCCCATTCTACTGACTATAAGTAACTTTGCAAGTACATGTCAACTTATTCTACTAACCCAAACCCTACTACGCAATACTCTAACAAGAGTTAGTAGACATGTAGGTGCAACGTTACTTATAGTCAAGAGAATGTTTAAAGGGGACCCTCAAAATAAATTACATACAGCCTTGGTGAGCATTAGCTTGAGGTAACCGTAATATCTTACGTTTCACCGTCATTTACATCAGACTGGATGTAGAGCATTTCAGTGAGGGCTGTGTAGAAAAAACTGTTCTCATTCAGGACATCACCAATCATCCGCAAAGCTCCTCTGCTCAAATTTCCCACGTTCACTAAATACTCCTGTTGCCGATAAGATTTAGAGACATTTTGCCATTATTACTCATATCTGGACTTTAAAGAATTGCAAAGCGCATTGTGAATGCAAATTACAGATGTTACCTTAACTGAGTATGAATCGTATGTGTACAACATTTTCTCACAGCCCATTTTTTGCAGATCATCTTTTAACTAATAAAGAAGAAGAAAAAAAAAGCAAAATAGGGGGGAAAGTGTCAGTGGTTGTAACAACATAGCATTATTCTGACAGAATGTTTCTTCACTCACCTTGCGCAATGCTATGTTGAACAGTTGACTGGCATTTTTCCCCTTTTCCCAGTCATATACGGGGTAGTTCAGAATGTCTGGGTTCTGCCTCACGGTGTAGGTTTTATAACGAAATCCATTTATTAAATAGTAAGTGTTTTCGTCTTCCTGTACAAACTTTCCAGGGGGCTTCAGGCCCAGCTTTTTAGCAAATTTCAAGAGAATCCTTAAAAGTAAAATGACATCAATAAACAGGTTGATCAAGTTGTGGCCTGCAGTTCCACCTTCTGACCACTAGGGGTCGTTGTCACTTCAGTATCAGTTTTTGATTAGCCCAGTTTAAATCTCTGCACTTTTATCTTTTACTCTCATGCGGCTGTGATACACTTAATATTGTACTGTCCACCCTAACGTCACATGAGGTGAGTAATAAAAATGTGGATTTGACTCTCATGGATACAGATGAAAAATAACTGCTGTCACCTCCCATTTTGAACACAGACGTGAAAATGCACTTAAAGGTCCCGTTCTTCGTGTCTTTTTGAAGCTTTGATTGTGTTTACAGTGTGCAAATAACATGTGTTCATGTTTTGCGTGTAAAATCACAGTATTTTTAACACAATGTACTTATCTGTATACCGCTGTTTTCCCTGTCCTAAAAACGGCTGATGACTTCCTTTATTCTATGAAGTCCCTCCTTCAGAAATACGTAACGAGTTCTGATTGTTCCAGCGGTTCCCGTGTTGGGATTTGACCGCACCTTAGCGAATGTGGCCTGGTTCCTGTGTTGTGATTCGACAGCAGCTTAGCGCACGTGGAAAGGTCACGCCTCTTAACGGGATATATATGCGCTTAATGATCTCTACAGCGTCCCTGGGAAAGCCAAACAAAGGTGATTTGACTCCGGGATGAAAATAACAGCGTCTCGACGACATGGCGACAAACACACTCAAACGCAACAATTCCTTTTCTCCACGCGACACGTCCTCTTCTCCACGTGGGACAGCAACAAGACCACGCCCCCTTTTTTCGCATAGTCTTGTGGGCGGAGGTTAGTCTGTTCTACTGTTCTACTGACGTCATTTATGTAGGAAGTACCAGGATGTAGTCCAAGCCAGCCGTTCGCTGTAGGCTTTAAAAGGGAACTTCTGTTAAATAAAATATCTCGCTTGGCATTGAACTTTGAGCTTTATAATTTTACAGGTATTATTTATGCTCTAACAGCAACATTACACACTAACTAAAGTTTGAACAATGGGATCACGAAGAACGGGACCTTTAAATTGTTGTAATTAATGAACGCTTTGGAATACATACCTAAGGTTGGTCTCAATACAATAATTAAAAAATGAAAGTATGAAAAGTTATTAAAAAAATAAAATAGAAGTTGAATTAGAAGTTTAAGTTTACTGTAAAGAAAATGTACTGTACTATAAAGTTTTTATTTGATATAAAATAAATATTTTACATAATATGTTTTACTGTGAAATACTATACAATTAAAGCCATATGTCTAAATAAGTTATGTTCCAAATTTGAAGTTGATATAAAAAAAGGGTTCCTGTGAGATTTCATACCAAAAACAGACACCGGATGAATCTGGTTACTATAGATCAAACTTTTTTAGTATGGCTTTTCCTGTCACAAATGTATACATTTATCTATAATAATCTTGAGACTCTGACCTTTTCAGACGATATGCATTTCGTCAAGATTATAAAAAGTTTTCATAATAAAATATCATAATACATTTTGTAATATGACACTTGACACCACTCACTAAGGGGGAGGAGACAGCTAAAAAATGTTAAAGTACCATTTCCATGGAAACACAATGTCCGATTTCAAAATGGTTTTCATAGGATGAATCTTGAGGTTTTTAAGCTTTCAAATGATATCTGATTTATGGTGATTACTACAATGCGATGGGGAAAAAAGACAACAAAAAAGAGCGCCAAGCGTCCCACCGACAGTTAAGGGGTTAACTTACTTGTGGAAACTTGGGATCCTCATGGCACCGAGTTCTGCAAACCAGCCCTCTTTTTTGTCCCTATATGTTAGAATTCTTCCACCTATACGGTGACTTGCCTCAACAATTGTCACCTATAAGAGTAGAGAAAAAAGATTATACATAAGCAATAGACAAAAGTTAAAAGGCAATATAATATTTGACATATTATTATAATGACTTATAAAATAGAAATTAGAGGGGATTCTACAACAAAAAATATTCTTGAATAAAATCCTGTGCATTTGCTCTGCTTTACCAACAATACATGAAATGTTGATTACTTCCCAGTTTTTTCTCTTTTTTTTTTTAAGAGTACTTTTTTTTTTTAGAACTGACTTCCTCAGTATTGTGTGAGCTTGGAAATGCCAGGCCATGAGATTGGAATCGTCATCTTTGAACTAGCAGAAAGTTACTATGTTTGCTCACATCATAAATCTCATGTGGAAGTGGTCAGGACAAGGATCGAGACCAGAATTTGGGATGTGTGTGTAGCTACACTTTGTGCAATATTTAAAGATAACAGTTTTATTCAGGAAAGGGGAAAAATACATTACATTGATCTTCCTTAACATATCCAATTATTTCTAATTATCAATATTTGCTCCACATAGAATTTTTCCTTTTTGTTGCCCATAGTGTTACTATACCTTATGTCCTGCATCCTCCAGAAACTTAGCCGCAGTGAGTCCTGAAGCGCCTGCTCCAACAACTATCACATGTTTAGGGGTCTTTGTCGGAGGAAGACCCTGCTCCATTATCTTCAGAAGGTAATCATAATCAGGGTCTTGTAAGCATTTGAAAAGAGGATCATCCGTAGTTTCAACAGCATTGTAGGCGAAAACCAAGATCAGTGCCACCACTGCAGATACTGAAGAAAACAGATGTTTGAGGGAAGTTTGAAGCTTCTCAAAAGTTTTGAGAAAATTCAATTTATCATGGTTTGTTTATTCTTGGTTTGCCGCGGTATGGTTTTAACATAGCCTATGTTGTCAAAATGTTTTCTGCGAAATAGTTCATTTCTACTTAAGATTTTTTTTAAGTGTCTTAATGCTGATAATAGATTAGAACATACTAATTTCTCCAAACTTAGTTTTGGATAGGTTTTCAGAAAACTGAACAGCAGCAGATGATGCTTCAAAAGTGCTGTCTAGGCTAAAAATATCCAGTAGCTGAGTTCTGTTTTCAATACTCAACGATCCTATTTTCCCATTTAGCTACTCAATACAGGAAGATTTCCCCACACATGGCGGTGGTTTCGGTTTACTTTCTTTTGAATGAGAAAGGCACATGACATCCCTTACTAAAATTGACCATGGTTTACTACAAATTAAACAAAAACATGGTTAATAAGCCTATAGGCTAGCTAGTTAAAACATGGTAAACACAAATTAACCGTGGTTTTGCACCACTAACCAGTTTAACAATGGCATTTCTTGTATTAAAACTGAAGTTATACAAATGGTAATCAATCCGTCAACAACAACAACAACAAAAAAGCCTAAGTAGCCTACTACACTTTTACTAGCTATTAAAAAACATGGTTAATGATCGTAAGGGACATATGTTTCACCTCTCGCTTTTCAAAATTTTGCAGTTATGCCTCCGCACTTGATTCATACAAAGTTTTAACAAAACAAAAGGGCATGTCTCTCCAGTACTCACAGTATTTACACAGGGTAAAGTGTTTAAACATTTTGAACTGAGCGCGCCAGAAGCCGGAGAGCCTCGCGCACCTTCCCTTGCGTAAAGTGGAAACCGAAACCTATATGGAAGAACAGAAACAGTTTGGTAAATTATGGAGAAATTTGGGAAGCATAATAAATGGTTTGGTTAAAACTGATATAGCCTATCAATATAACAGTATAAAGTACATACTAATTCAAGCTATAAAAATCTAAATTATATTTTGCACAGTGCGCTTGAATAATTGACTCACCTTCATAATTGAAAAAAAAAAATGGTTCAAAGTGGTCCAATGCTTTAGCCTACTTAACCGCTATATCTAAGAGTGTAATTGCTAAAGTTTAATTGACTGAAGACACGGAGAAGACGGATAAAGTGTCTGGACATTCTATTCCAGCTATAAATGTGTCTCTCTCAGGATAATGAATCATGTGTGGGCTCCTCTATTCTGCAAGAACTATTTTCCCACACAGACTCAAGATTCAACCACACTGAACAAATTAGATTAGTGAGCTTTAGTATTCATTAACATACCTAATTTTCGCCAGAATCAATCATTTCTAACCACTCATTTAGTTTATCCTTCTGGCTCTCAGTGCAAGCATTCACTCTTGTTCTGTAAAATCTCTATTTACCTACTCGTTTCTGCGTCTTAAAGAACTTTCAAATTCATAGCATATAGGCAAATATATAATGCATCACTTACCAAAGATCCAGTCACTCACTCTGACCGGTCTGCCCAGAGTCTGGTTTTATAGCTACACCAGAAAACGAAAGAATGCATATGATGGTGATGTATTAAGCCACAAAGTTTCCGAGGCAGTCACTCATATGATGACTGATGTAGGCTAAGAAAAAAAGCCACATCTTAATCTTCATCATAGGCGTTTTTAATGTGAAGATATGGATTATTTTTAATTAAATATTCAACATATGTATTCCTTATAACCTCATCCCTCAAATTATATAATCCTTTTCCATTATATCTTATATAATATTGTTGTGTTGTGCCTTATTGTTGTGTGCATCCGCTCAAGATCCACACCTGCTGGCTGTCAGTCATCATAGCCTAATCTATTTAACTGAGCACTCGATAAACACCGTGACAATTAATGTGCTTTGGTTCCTTTTCACCTCATCCCTGTGTTTCTTGTGTAAGACCAAAAGGCTATTCATGGTCTGTGTAATATCTATACAAATTCTCCTTTTCCATTATATCACATGACTGTGGCATCAAAGCTGGAGCCATGTGAACATGTCAAGTATAGTCTGCATCATGATGCTTTTGATCGGCACGTCTAGCATAGGTCACCTACAACCCCGTTTCTTCTTTCTTAACTCTGCAGAATGCTAAATTAGCCTTCATCAGGGTGCTCAATGCTCATTAGATAGGCAGGGTTCTCAAGTCTCACTCATTCACCGTGAGACACATGCATTTCAACCAGTTCACACGCCACACCTTGTTTTTCTCACCCTGGGAAGGGATAACTTGTCCACCTATATACAATTAATGGACAATGACATGTACAATTAATAACCAAAACAAACAAGTACAACCCTCAATATTTATACCATGGTTAAAGGAAACATAAATCAGGCTATTAGCCTAATTAATTATAGGTCTACATCGCGCGATCGGAGCTCTTATAAGCATCAAGTTCCCCAATGATCTGCTGCAAAAGTGTGATAAGATTTGTGCGAGCCGTTCCTATCATCCTGCGCCAACATAACAAAGCGTTTTAAACTAGCCTACTCATGACCACCAGAATTTATCACGTTCTGTGGTATGTGGTAAATGCTGAATGTTGTAGAATTTATAATAGATTATCTGTTAAGGGAACAGATTTTTCACTAAAGATTTATCACAACTGTGGCATGTTGTGGATATAGTTTCTGTAGGATGCTATTTTTCATAACAAAAGCTAGATAAAAAAAAAGTTAAAGCTGCACTATGTAACTTTTCCGTCCACTAGAGGTTGCCTATTCAAAACAAAGGCGTAGTTTGATGACGCCACGTTTGAGCGCAGAATCTTGGGATATGTGGTCTTCACCTCACACCCGGTGGAAAAGAGTCAGGATAGTACTCGGGCAGAAATCATGTTCATGGACGTGATTATTAACGTTACTGTAGTATGAAGCAGAGCAGGACCGAGTGTTGAGGACCTGAGCAAGGCCGCTGGAGCGATTGTTAATAAGACGAACGCAACACACGCCTCGCGAGCAGCGGGACTTTTATTATGGCATAGTCGCCAGCGTGACTTTTATTATGCCACAGTCGACGGCGCCACTTCCGCTTTTCCGGTCATGAGTATGAGGTAACGCAGCTCTGTTTATCATATTAGACACATCTGAGTGTGTTGATAATGATGTTATGACGCATTTGTTTGGCGGCTGCTATGACACTTGTTGCACACTGTAGTAAGAGTAAAGCGTTTCTGCAAAATAAAACCGGAAACTGAGGGGAATGCAGATATGACGCCATCAACAGGCGACTCCCTCACACGTCCCGGTTCCTTGGTTAAAATAGCAATTTTCTCACAAATTACGAATAGTTGGAAACATTTGGGATATTGTAAGTACTCAACTGAACAAAATATATAACACTGGCCTAGTGGTTTTTGTATATTTTACTGCAAAAATGTTACATAGTACACCTTTAACATTTTCCTTAGCATGGTAATAAGGAGGAGCCATCAGTGGTCTCGCCTGTAATTATATATATATTATAACAAACAATTACAAGAATGTTACTTTTTTATAAGGCCAAGTACAAGTTAGAATCTAGACCTTGTATTATTGTTTTCCCCATGTGCAAAATGTGTTTTGCTAATAATGACAGATGTTAGGATGACAGGAAATTAACATTTTCAATATAAGAACACTTTAAGTAAAGTTCTTTAAGTATAATTGTCAGACTGATAATGTTTCATGTGCTTAAATAATATAAAACACATGCAGTTGTTTACCACTTTGCATGTGGATGACACCACAAAAGACCATTGAAACGAAAGAAATTACTAGAGATGTATTTCATTATTTTATTTCAAATTCTACTGTATTTATACTCTTTTCAGCTTAAGACTACATCTTTTAAAGCAGAGCGCTTTGGCTATCATTTCAGTAATGTGTTATATCCTGGCAATGCATAGGCCTACATTAATCATTGCATTTGTCTGTTTCAAAGATGTCAGGAAAAAAGCAAAAGAGTATTATTTCATTCTGGGCACCAAAGGGTCAGCCATGCACCCTAAAAAGTTGCCAGATCAGAGGTGGAGGCAGAGACAGTGGAAAAGACTACAAGGGAGACAGTAGGGGAGAAAGAGACCATAGAGGAGACAGTGGATGAGCCGGTGGACAAGACAGGAAAGAAGAAAGCATTAAGTGGTGTACTTTTAAAAGTGAGTGGTCAACCAAATGGCCATTCATCACCATAGGCACCACCTGCTCCTAGCCTACTACTGCAGACAGGAGAACTTGTGTGTTCATCAAGGTGTGACACACAGGCGTGTAAAAAGTAGGCCAAAGAACAGCCACTTCAGTCAACAAGCGGTATAATTTTTTATTTGTGCTGGTCAATTATGAACAATAGGTCAAATTAAGCTGCTAGCAAAAACTTGGAAGAATTGAGTGGGGCTAAGGGGCCGCTGCTGCAAATATGGCTCCTCCCTTATGCAATCTCACTCCAAATTTTTGATAAAACTTGAGAGCCCTGTATAGGTTGATATGGATGTCTGTTCTTTCACAGACAAAACAACTTTTCAAGAATGTAGACTAGAATCAAGATGTAGCCTATTGTGTATTTTCCCCTGGCAGTAACGTAGCGAACTGCTATCTCACTTGCCTAAAGAAGTAGGCTAACCTACTCGAGCACGACAGTAAATAGGCAAAAAATAACGCCATATGTCTTAATGTATCCCTTATAGATCATTTGGATGAACTGTGTGGAGAGGTCTGTGTAGCATAGGTATATTGTTCTCATAACACATTTCACATAACGTCATATCTACCATCTGCTCGCTATAAGCATATAACACTCATTTTTGTTTGGTTGTGTGTGTCTGCACTCTGTCCGAGCTATTATTTTTATTTCATCATCAGCAAAGAGAATTGTTCTGTGTAGGCTATGTGTTTAGTTTATCTGTTTGGAGATACAATTTTTACATACACTCTCCTCACATCAAATATTTTTGTCATATTGCCATAAAAAAAAATGCATATGAGTTTCTCCATCTTTGTTTTTTCCCTATATCTTACACCATTTAATATCAAAATCTAGGCGTATTGGCTTCTTCACAATATTGTAGGCATAATTCTTGTGTGCATCCACTTTTAAGAGAAAATCCAAATCTGCTGGCTATCAGTCATCATATTTTATTTCATTGAGCACTCAATAAACACCCAGACACTGAATGTGCTTTTGTGGTCTTATAACTTTTTCTCATGAACGGATTTCATTTAGCAGACACTTACCAAGCATAAGTGTGAGAACCACATATCCTGTGTTTGCACCATCCTGCAGATAAACATCCTGTTTCTATCTGTCTATCTTGAAAAAACTGCACTGTATCTTAGCATGACATCATGATGGCGTATACTGATAATGCAGGTATTTATTGGTTTCCAAAAAAGTTATATGCATGTCATTTATAGATGACCGCTCACCTTTCTGATTTTCTACACATATAATCTTTCAATTCTTTTAATTTATTCCATTATTATTCATATTGCCTTATTGTTCCACGTATTTGGGGATTAGTCGGAAAATAAGTTCATTAAAAGAATAGATTTTTCCATATTACCTTATTATTAGACAAAATGAGTGGCGTTTAATAAGAAAGTGATGTGAAGCGCAACCATTAAAACTTAGTTGATAGATGCATGTTTCACTCAGACAGATTGATACATGTTAACTTTCAACAATATGTTTGTTCTCATACAGCAAGTGTAAGATCAAACAGTCATAAAGTTATTCTTTAATATGTAGGCATTTCAATGTGTTGCCATAACCAAAAAATTGTCAGAGACCAATATACATGAAGGTGAGGGTGAAGTGAATATCATTGATTATATTGTTACAATAGTGTCAGGGGTGGGATATATTATACAAGCAGTAAAAATGGGCCAGCAAAATGGCTAGAGCATCTCCAAACCGGCAAGTCTTGTGGTGTTTTCCGGTATCCAATGGTTACCTATACCACAAGTGGAGTAAGGAAGAACAACCGGTGAACCGGCACCAAAGTCATGGGCATCCAAAGCTCATTGGTGCACAAAGGGAGCAAAGGCTAGCCACACAGAAGAGGTAATGTAGCCCATGATAGAAAGGTGTCAGAACACAGCGCATCACAGTTTACTGCACCTACAATGGGCACATGAGCATCGGAAATGGACCATGGAGCAATGGAAGGACATCGCCTGGCATGACAAATCACATTTTCTTTTAGATCTGGTGGATGGCTGGATGCGTGTGTATCATTTACCTGAGGAAGAGATGGCAGCAGGATGACTATGGGAAGCAGGCAGGCCAGCAGAGGCCGCTTGATGCTCTGGGCAATGTTCTGCTGGGAAACCTTGGGTCCTGGCATTCATGTGGATGTTACTTTGGCATGTACCACCTATAGATTGTTGCAGACCACTTCATGACAATGAATGCATGCACCCCTGCCACACTGCAAAAATGGTTCAGGAATGGTTTGATCAACACGACTAAGAGTTCAAGGGGTTGCATTGGCCTCCCATTCCCCAGATCTCAATCTCATTTGAGCATCGATTTGATGTTCTGGAACAACGAATCTGACCCATGGAGGCCCTACCTTGCAACTTGCAGGACTTAAAGGATGTCTTGGTGCCAGATATACCACAAGACACGTTCAGAGGTCTTATGGAGTCCATGCGTGTTTTGGTAGCATGAGGGGGAACTACACAATATTAGGCATGGTGGTTTTAAAGGAAATGTATGTAAGATTGTGGCCAAAACTGGTACTGCAATCACTTTCAAGTTACTGTAGAGAGGTGTATCCCCTCTCCCCCTCTCCTCTGACTCGAGGTTGCCAGATAGGCTGTAGGATCCAGCAGGAACGCCGGCTGCTACAAGGAGCTTCCAATGGCAAGTGACGAGTCTTACACAGCAAAAAAGTCATTTTTTCATTGTCACAACGTTTTTCTGATTCATAACGAGGTCTTTTAAGTTTCGTAAAGTTTTATTTTTTATCCAAAAAGTTTGTAGCTGCAGCTGTGGTAACTAGAGCAGAGCTGGCTGACTTTGTGATTGGTAGATAGGTGGAGGGCGTCGCTTCAGGCCAAAACACAACATGTCAACATCAACATCAGTTGAGGGCTGCAACTTCACTTTTAAATGACAATATCCTGGCCGGACTACTGTTGTCAGTGATATAAGTATTTGAAATTAACATGATTTCTTAATGTCTAGTGACATATCAGGGCGATTTTATGATTCATTGAAATACATTTCTTACATACAGTTCCTTTTAATGTTGTGGCTGATCTGTGTGTATATTTTAAAACGGCAAAAGAGAAAGTGTTTACTTTCTGGTATTTTAGGACAGGTTAGTCAACATTTCTTTCTTTCAATTTGCATTGGCATGAATTGTTTCACATCCTTGTTATACACTTTGAAAGGACTTTTACATAGTTTTTTGTATTTTTTTTAAAAACTTAATAGATATTACAAATTCTCATATAAAATCCTGGATGCTCACACTTCATAGTACATATCTATCTGTCAATGAATCTCATAAGGTTCATTTAATTAAATCATGAATAGGTGTGTTTGCATTAGTGCAACATATGAATGAGCTGAGAAGTTCAATTCTCTTTCTCTTTGTCTCAAGGAAGTAGTGTCAAAGGAAAAGTAGCAACCAAACAGGTCTATTAGACGGTTCGGGGGATTCCAGTGTAATCAAAATCTTTATGTTTTACTTAAACATTACTTTCAGTTCAAGTTTTCTTTATTTCTGTTTGATGGCCTTCCTAAAATAAGGATGTGGAGTGATGCATTTCAACATCCTGCGTATTGCTGATGCAATTGTGGCACGAGACATAGCAAAAACTACAAATCAAATTAAATTGAGAATTTCTATAATGTTTTGCTAATGTGTGTCATCATGATGAACGCTAATGTTAAAAACAGTTTTTTTTAAACCCTAAATCAATTTCAGTTGAATTTCAGATGACTAACCCTAACCATAACAGCGGTTTTCATGATGTTTAGATGAATGACTATAAGTACGACTTTTATTATGAAAGACGCTTATTGACGACTTGTATTTTGTAACTCACGTGCGTAGGCAGTGCAGGAAGTTATCTACTTGTTTTTGATGCCACGTTCACGTCGCTCACTACAAATCAAATTTATTTATTAATAGAAAGGTCAGTTCACCTCTTACTTTGTTTTGAAACATCATGTTACTTAATCTCGACAGCTATCTTTCATTTTTATGATTGTACTTTAACTAAATAAGCCTGTAATTTAACTTAACGGTTGTGTTAGCTAGTAGGAAAACATCGCCATTTAGTGAACTAATGTCAATAGAGCTGCTGCCACTGCTGTTTTTAGGACAAAACATGACAAGTCTAATGTTTATTTGGACATTTAATTACTTATTTTTTCGTATCCAGCTCATTTGCTTGCCTTTTGGATTTAGAAAAAAAGGTGAAAACCAATATGCTATAAATATTAATCAAAATGCAAAAGCTTCTAAAAACCACTTCGGTCAAAAATAAGATAACGCTCTCCACGTTCTTAAAATACTTTCACTTCAAACCCATTAACGTTAAATCCCAGCCTCAGCCCATTCAGAAGTACCGGTACTTAGGTAGAAACATATAACGTTACATAGAAACCTGACAAAAATGCTTATTAGACGGACTGAGAGGCTTTTGCATCTGAAGTCTTCAAATATTGTTTCTTGGTCTAACATACACAGTCATGTTGCTGCTATTAGTTATATAGCTTGTATATATTGAGCTTTTGAAACATTAATCTCTGCTGTGGTATGTTTGAAGGTTTGATATCATGGCGAAGGTCTCTATGGGTAAAGTGCTGCTCCGAAATGTCATCAGACACACAGATGCCCATAACAAGGTGTGAACTTTTATGAACCATCTTTATTTCAGATTTATGTCAGCTGAAATCTATCATGAAATTAATCATGGAATGATTAAACTTCTAACTGCAGATTCAAGAGGAGTCTGAGATGTGGAAATTGAGGGATCTTGAACGACAAACCACGACTAATTTCCCAAAGCACAGGTGATGACCGGCAACATTACCTTGGTTTATTGCTCCTAATGTCTTTTTCTCTTTATTTACATGCGTAATTCTCATTTAGGGGCCGCATGCACTGTGATCGCCATTTGGACGACTCTGAGGGGTCAATGCGAGATCGGCTTGGAGACAGGAAAGATGTGATGTCCAAGAGAGATGAGAGGGAGGCACGATACTGGACGCGAAAACTATACGAGTTTGAATCCAATGATCCTGACAGGTATTGGTGCTTGGTTTTGTTCTTGTGGTGTTTTAAATGTTTGAAAGGTTTCAACATTGAGGCATTTCCTGTGATCACAAAGCTCTGTTCTGTCTCCTCAGGTGGGGCCACAGTGGCTTTAAGGAGCTTTATCCAGAGGAATTTCATCCTGATGGGTAAGGAGAAGCTGTCCTTCCACCTTGTGAATGTTGTGGGGTTTTTAAAGAGCAGGGGTCTTAAATGTGGTCTGTGGCGTTACTGCAGGGGTCCATTATTGTTTGATCATTACATTAGCATTGTTGATCTTGGATAATAAATTGTGAAATGATTGTACAAAAAAAAAAAATTGTTCCAAATTCAAGGTTGATATCTCAAAAAAATTAGCTTTCAGTAAGAGTTTGTTTGGACGCAGTGCCACATTTTTTTCTCTCTCAAATATTTCAAGCGGTCGCACAATTTTTTTTATTAGACATATAAGAGCTGCACAATTAATCGAAATCAAACTTTTTAATTAAATATATATATACAGTGTGGAAAATAAGTATTTGAACACCCTGCTATTTTGGAAGTTCTCCCACTTGGAAATCATGGAGGGGTCTGAAATTGTCATCGTAGGTGCATGTCCACTGTGAGAGACATAATCTAAAAAAAAAAATCCAGAAATCACAATATATGATTTTGTAACTATTTATTTGTATGATACAGCTGCAAATAAGTATTTGAACACCTGTCTATCAGCTAGAACTCTGACCCTCAAAGACCTGTTAGTCTGCCTTCAAAATGTCCACCTCCACTCCATTTATTATCCTAAATTAGATGCACCTGTTTGAGGTCGTTAGCTGCATAAAGACACCTGTCCACCCCATACAATCAGCAAGAATCCAACTACTAACATGGCCAAGACATTGAAGATGGGTCGAGGCTGGGTCTTCCAACATGACAATGACCCGAAGCACACAGCCAGGATAACCAAGGAGTGGCTCTGTAAGAAGCATATCAAGGTTCTGGCGTGGCCTAGCCAGTCTCCAGACCTAAACCCAATAGAGAATCTTTGGAGGGAGCTCAAACTCTGTGTTTCTTAGCGACAGGCCAGAAACCTGACTGATCTAGAGAAGATCTGTGTGGAGGAGTGGGCCAAAATCCCTCCTGCAGTGTGTGCAAACCTGGTGAAAAACTACAGGAAACGTTTGACCTCTGTAATTGCAAATAAAGGCTACTGTACCAAATATTAACATTGATTTTCTCAGGTGTTCAAATACTTATTTGCAGCTGTATCATACAAATAAATAGTTAAAAAATCATATATTGTGATTTCTGGATTTTTTTTTTTAGATTATGTCTCTCACAGTGGACATGCACCAACGATGACAATTTCAGACCCCTCCATGATTTCCAAGTGGGAGAACTTGCAAAATAGAAGGGTGTTCAAATACTTATTTTCCTCACTGTATGCACAGTGTGTTAGTGAAGAATTGTTCTATGGTCAGTATTATACACTGTCCTGTCTGAAAGCACTGCGAGTTTGAGTCGCTTATAAAGTGAGTTTGAAAAAGCAACACGCATCAAACATCTTCACAAACTAGTAATGTGAAGCGTTCATAAACCTGTTGTCCAACAAAATACGTTTAATAACACGTTTTAACTCGCTTCATATCGTCAGTCGAGTGTTTGTGAGCTGATGTGGCTTCTTATCACAGAATGAGGTAGACAATGCATTATTTATAGTATTCTATACAGTGATAAAGTCTGTCAATCAGCACTGATACTTTATTATTATGAAAATACCCGAGAAGGCTTGAAGAACTCAAATACACCATATCTTGATGCAGTTTTGTTTATTGTTTTCATGTTTAATCAGTCAAAGCGTTTCTATCTTCTTTTTATTCAGCTTACTGCGATTAGCTTCACATTAGGGATTTCCTGAAAACTATTACTTCTCTGAGGCAAATGTGGAGTTTCTGGGTGCCCTCTGACTTCCAGTATGAATTAAACTTTTGGGTAAACAAATAAGAAAAATAATACTCTCTAAATAAATGTATATGACAATCCATGTTTTTCTTCAATGTACAGGAGTTTTTTCCCCCACGGTGGCTGCATAAGAGGCTCATATTTCATATTAACCCTCTGGTGCTCTTCTTTAGGGGTTGCATTGGTTGTCTTCCCGGTCATAAGTGACCGGACACCTAAAAATTAAACTTCTTCCACCCCAGTAAAACCAATGCAATTTATTTTTCTTCAATAATATTTTTTCTTTTTAATTTTGTATTTTGAGATGATTTGATGGTATTTTTTTATATTTATGAAATAATTATGGTCTATTTTTGCCATTGAAAATTATACACATTTTTTTATTTATTTTTTTGAAGGCAGATTAGCGCCCTCTTTTGGAATTAATTAAGAAATCATGTAACCATGGGTGTAATCACTAGAGGTCTCTATGGAGAGGCTTGAGAATTCCCTAGTTTTCTTTTGAACACATTTAATGTTTTTGTTTTTGTTGAATATATATTTAAAAAATCTCAAAGACTATTTATTATATAAGTTTTATATATAGATTTTTTTTTCTGTGAATTTGTGTTTTCGCAGATTTCCCATTAATTTCCTATGGTGGTCATTTTTGACCGAAGAGCACAAGTGGGAGTATTTTTTTTACGACCACTTAGCATGCTCGAATCATGCCCTCAATTTTTATGTGTTTATATACCTATTGCTAGAAAAGTTTCATATCATTCTGATGAAGCTGTGATTTTTAAAATTTAAAAACAGAAAATTTTCCGGTCAGAAATGACAGAAGAGCACCAGAGGGTTAAAGACATAGACTTTAAGAAATTGATATCACAGATAAAAAGCACATTTTTATAATGTATATATTTTTTTTACAATAAATTCTTAGACCTTTCTAATGATTTTTAGTCATAGGTTGTCTGCATATTAACAGGTTACCCAGCAGTTTTCTGTAAAATGTCAATATTATTATTATTATTATTATTATTATATTGTTATATTTATTCTTAAATACTCTATTTTCTATTTTTAATAATGAAAATGGTATTGTAATAGTAATATTTCTTATTTTGTTAAATATTTTTATTTAGCTATAATAATAAAGTATTAGTCATATTAATATATAAACACAAAATGTTATATACACTTTTCAATTGTAAAAATAAATCACATTTTAAATCGCAATTTTAACCTGAATAATCGCAATTAGATATTTTCCCTAAATTGTGCAACCCTAACACATATACAAACCACACTCTGACATCCATACCAACACACCCACACAATTAGAGCTGCATAATTTACCATATTGGCTCTATAATATGCATGCAGAAGCAAAAAACAGCCATAAAGTGAGTATTTACTTTATAGGCCAAACCTGAGAAAATGGCACCATCGGGTAAAAATGTTGAAGCCGTGCCACCAGAATGAAAGCCTGTTAACAAAGATTGCATCATTTTATAGTTAAATCGCACTGGGATTAAAAATTGCAATAATGGATTTTCAATGGGGACATTTTGTCCAAAAGGTCCTGAGAGGAACAATTTTGTGTACCTAATGAAAAACAGATTTGCTAAAGGAAATGGGTGTGAAATAGTAAAATTCCAATAAAAATACACACATGTGGCAAAATTTGTGCAATTGGCATTAACACAGGCAAAATGATAACCTGAAAAAGACAAATGTCCATAAAGATGAACAAGGGTTAAATTTCATTGAAAGTACAATTAAATTGCATTTTACAAATATATGACTCTGTATCAGTGATTATTTTAATAGCTATGCAACGTAACCATCATGACACAGCTTGTAAATACAAAAGTTAAAGGGTTAGTTCACCCAAAAATAAAAATTCTGTTATTACTCACTCACCCTCATGTTGTTTCAAACTTATAAGACATGCGTTCATCTTCGGAACACAAATGGAAGATCTTTTTCATGAAATCTGAGTGCTTTCTGTCCCTCCATTGACAGCTGCGCAACTACCACTTTCAAGCCCCAGAAAGGTAGTAAAGACATAAAAGTAATCCATGCGTCTCCAGTAGTTTAACCTTATTTCATGAAAAAGATCTTCATTTGTGTTCTGTCGATGAACTAAAGTCTTACAGGTTTGGAACGACATGAGGGTGAGTGATTAAGGACAGAAGTTTCATTTTTGGGTGAAATAACCCTTTAAAGATCCTTGTTATAGAGTTGTTCATTTCCATTTGATTCTTAAAATAAATGAAATTATTGTAAATATTCTAGCAGTAAAATTAAAACGTAACATACAAATATAGGTACATTATTTTCTTAATGATTGTTTTTGATGGCTTTGCAATGTAACCGTCAAAGACCCCTGTTTTCATTCTGATGTTAAATCATTTACTTCTATAATCTATAAGAATTTTAAATAATGTAATATAATTGAATGAATTATAATTGAGTCATATAATAACTTAATTTTATGAACTTAAATATATTAAATTATTGAAATATTCTAGCAGCATATTCTTCCTCTTGTTTAATACTATATTATATTTGTTTGTTCCAGAGAAAAAGACTGCAGTGATAGTAAACACAGAAGGAAAAAACACAAGAACAAACTACAGGCTGACATAGAGAAATCTTCCAAGAAGTCATCTAAGAAGAAGAAAAAGAAAAAAGAGAAGAAGAGAAGAACTGTGGCCTTAGGCTCTGAGACCTGCAGCGATGTGGAGGACACCGCAAGGAGGAAACAGAGGAGGAAGGAAGGTAAAAGCAAGCGGAGGAAAAAGGAGCACAAAAACAAAGACAGCAGCACGGAGGACGGCCGTTCAGACACGAGGACAAGAACGAACCGGAAGAGAAACTGCCCTGAAATAGACACTCTCACTGAGCCTCAGCGGAAAAAGCGGAAAAACTGGAAAGTGGCGAACGAGGAGAGATCAGAGGAAAGCTCTGATGCTTGACTTTTCAATCTACCTTGCTGAACAATTAGGCTAACTGTAGACACATTTTTGCAATTGTGCGTCTCATTCATATTTAGGAGACTCTGAACATGGGCCTGGACTCAATAACTTGATGGCTTTTTCACCATGTTTGCATCAGTGAGAGAATTTTATGAGGTTACATTTTCTAAATATTTTAAATATCTTTGGATGTTTTTTTTTATTCCTTGTGAGACTGAACAATTTTTATTGCAATAGAAAAAACTCAGGTATTTTTCTGCTGTGTGTGACATTGAATTAAGTTGAAAGATATATATTTTTTAATATACTTGTATTCTATCATACTTGAACCTTCCGTTTTTGTGTGTGCCAAAGAGCATTTATAAGGGCGAAGTTTCCCAGAAGGCGGCACTGTTGCACCATTAGAAGAATCTCAACGCGAGGCCGTCTGTCTTAACCTTGCTTTTAACGAGTTGTTTTGTACGTTTGCTTGTTAACACCTACAGTAAATAGTATTTCGCTACTGTTTACTTCCGATATTTACGGATAACGGCTACTTCCCATTGCTAATGTGTGTTCTTTCAACTGCACTACACTTGTCAAGCATTTATGTCATATAGGCTAATTATATCCTTAAATGTGCCTTTGAAAGGAAGTGAATGTATTAGTGACTAGTAGAGTTTACTTGTCAGTGTTCACCACTATTGCTGACTTACACCGAGTCCGCGTGCATTGTACAAGCGGCTATCTGTGAGTTGAGTGACCGCTCATTCTGATCACCGGCTGCCATCTTCCGCTGTAAACACGGAGCTGTCGGCGTAAAGAACATTGCGTCTCTGTGGCAGTGAACAGCCTTTCCTAATAGCCTGGCACGACGACTCAAAACAACTCTGAAAATGATCAAACACTTTCAAGCTGCCAAGCTTCATAATGAAATCAAATTAAATGTGGCTAGCTTGCATTGGCTGAGATTAAGCTGTTCCGTGTCTTCGGTAAAAACGGTTATTAACACGCAGCTCAGGGGAACACGCTGTTCAGACTTTCAGGCTGAACCGTTAAATGTGCCCTGGCGGTGACTGTCCGATTTTCATACTGCGATGTGGTTTGTGGCAACTCATAATGCAGGCTAATAACTGCACATCATTTAAAAACTGCTCATAATTTAATAAGTAGGCTACATTATCATTCTAATAAAATGCACATAGCCTAATGTAATAATTTTCTCAACGTAATAAGTTCTTGGGCTCATAATTTGATGACAATTTTTACATTATGAGAAATGTATTACATTATAAACTCACCAAAAACGTAATATTTTCATTATTGTCAAAAAATATTAGTATTTCCTTTACAGTAATAAAAAAAATCTAAATACAGTCTTAAAATACCAGTGAAATGCAACCGATTTAAATATTCATGCTATGATAATAATAATAATAATTAATAAACAAAGCATTGGTATTCCTTTACAGTACATTTTAAAAAATCTAAATTCAGTTTTAACCTGCCTACACAATCCACTAGTAGTAGTAGTTTAAAGGAAAAGTTTTGATTTCATTTATTTATCTGGATTTATATGTTTCTAAATGTGCTGTAAATTTTAGGCTACTAGATAAACATAGTAACAATAATTGCAGGAATATTTGAATTTTCCATTTCACAGGTAGTTTAAGACTGCCTGCAATAATGAAAATATGTTTTTGCAGAGATTATAATGTAATAATTTTCTCATAATGTAAAAATTATTACATTATGAGCTCACAGCTTTATTACATTTTAAAAAAAAATATTACATTATGAACATTTTATAATAATAATAATAATAATAATAATAATAATAATAATGTAATACTAATTGCATTATGTGGAGTGATTACATTATGAGTTGCTGCATGGTTTTTGTCCAATTTAATGACCCTTTGATGTTAAAACAGAAATATAGGGGAGAGTGGGGCACAACCTAACGCTTTTTGACCTAACTCCACTTGGGGTTCAGAGTATTTATTGTTTCCCAGATTAATTGCACACATGTCTAGTACAATTATGTGGTGTATACTTTTTTCTTGATTTACCCTGAAAGAATGGAAGTGAAATGTGACAACATGCCCCATAGGTGGGGTACATTGTAACATGTGGTGGGGCTGGGGCACAATGTAACATGACCAAATAACAGCTTAAAATGTTACCTGATATAATAAAAAAAATACAAACTAAAATATTTTGTCAACAAAATATAATTATTAACTTTTTAAAATAAAATAATGGCATTTTTTAATCATTAAAAATATAAGCATTTTTGAGTTTGACTGCAAACACATCACTAAATACAGCTAAACAGCATAGTTCAAAACAGAATAATAATTAATAATTTCTGAACATTGACTCTCAGTCATTATTCACCCTTTTCTCATGGTTTCTCAAAAGAATTCATAAAAGTATAGAAAATAATGGCATATTTCTAATAGGGGCTCATTGTAACGCAGTGTTACAACACACCCCACCTGCGCAACTGGGATTTAAATTGTGGTGTCTTCTGCTGGTTAGATCAGCATTAAAGAACATCGCAACTGTTAAATAACAGATATAAGATTAAAATAATATCGGATTTGTCTTATTTTAAGTAAACACAAAAAACAGAGATGAAAACTAAACTTAAGAAATTTACTTTTGCTATGGTTAAATACATTTCAGTAATATCTTCCAGAGATTTTTTAATTTTGGCGCTATTTTTTCTCTAAATAATGTTGATATGGCAACTAGTAAATACACTAAGTTTGGTCATTCTGGCATGTGTGGAAAGGGTTAAAACTAACTAACCCCGCGTTAGGTTGTGCCCCGCGCACCTATTACCTATTAGTAATATTATAATGGTAATTTAAAACTTAGACTGATTTCTGATCATGTGACACTGAAGACATGACAATTTAGCTTTACCACCAGAGGAATACATTTAAAAAAATATTAATATAGAAAACAGTAATATATTACACAATATTACTGTTTTTACTGTATTTTTGATCAGATAAATGCAGCTTTTGAAAGGTAGGCTAGTGAACTTGTGAACAGTATTGAACATGTTCAGTCACTAGCCTATTTGATTTTTTGATATCCCTATAATTTTTGAATATTAAAGTCATTTATCTACAAGTTTAACAAAGCAAAATCTTCCCCTGGGGAATCACTGGCATATTTTCTGTTCAGTAAAAGTCTGAAAACAGTTAGGAAGAACCTCAGTAATTTTGCCTGAAGAACACAGATCTGAAATGTTTTTATTTGATCTTAATAAGTTCACATTACTCTTCAATTACAAAATGACGTGGGGTATGTTCCTTCTTCAAGTTAACAATGTCAAAACCATCATGTAGGTAAATCTAATTGTCCTAATCCTTCTTTATTGAGTTCTGCCGGCAGAGTATTTATACGTCATATTGGTGTGGAAAGAGATCATATGTTGGCATTACCAGAAATTGGGTTGTATTATATCAAGTTATTCCTTGTGATAGTACAATTCCTTATTCAAGAATGATCTACAGTTTTGATCTGTTGGTTTGGCAAAGATTATGTTTACGACGTTAGTATTGTTTACAGAGGATCTAATGTGTGCATCACTGTGTAAATTACATAGAGATTAAACTAAAGTGTGCATGTGCTTTTAGCTCTTCCTTGACATCATATCTGTGAGTCACCAGTCATGTGATCAAATCCCATTTCAGATTCATTCTTGGGGGCGGATGATAAGTAGGTTATCATTTATCAGACCTAGAAAAAGATCATATCCTGAACATGACTAATAGGCCAAACAGAGGAAGTGTGATACATCCTCAAAATTGGTAGTACTGAAGTTTAGATTAGATTCAACTTTATTGTCATGTACAGGTACAAGGCAACGAAATGCAGTTTAGGTCTAACCAGAAGTGCAATAGCAGCAAGTGCAGGATATACAATGGATGAATAAGTGCAGGACATGGATATGTACTGAATATATATATATATATATATATATATATATATATATATATATATATATATATATATATATATATATATATATATATATATATATATATATATATATATATATATATATATATATATAGAGAGAGAGAGAGAGAGAGAGAGAGAGAGAGATGGTTATTACTATAAACAGAATTTACAGGTGAATATATACAATGAATAAATATACAGATGGCTATTACTATAAACAGAATTTTACAGATAGAGGTATACAATGATATGTTAGGCTAAGATGAGGAATAGAAGTGGATTAAGGTAGTGCAATGAAGTATGGACAGAAGCTATCCGAAAAAAAGTGTAAAGTGCAGTGGAAGTGATTGCATATTACAGTTAGAAGTACGGTGCAAAATGTAAATGTAAACAGTTGGTACTGTGAATACAGTCGTCAGTGCAAATGAGCATAATCCAGTTAAGGTATGGTAGTGCAAGATGCATAAGTAAACAGTTTTTCCAGTAGTGCAAATAACAAGTGAAGGCAGATTTGAGGTAGGAGAGTTGGCAGTATATGAGGGGAGTGGATCAGCGAGGGTTTGAGTTCAATAAAGAGACAGCTCTGGGGAAAAAACTGTTCTTTAGTCTGCTGGTCCTGGTCCAGAGGCACCTGAGACGCCTGCCGGCGGGCAGGAGAGAAAACAGTCTGTGGGCTGGGTGAGAGGAGACCTTGAGGATGCTGCGAGCTCGATGCAGGCAGCGTTTCCCTCTGGATGTGCTCGATGGCCGGTAGTGGAGTCCCTGTGATGCGCTGGGCAGTTTTCACCACCAGCTGCAGTGCCTTGCGCTCCGCAACAGAGCAGCTCCCATACCATACTGCGACACAGTTGGTCAGGATGCTTTCTATTGCGCAGCGATAGAAGTTCACCAGGATAGCCGAGGAGAGCTGATTCTTCCTCAGTGTCCTCTGGAAGAAAAGGCGCTGGTGAGCCTTCTTGACCAGGCTGGAGGTGTTGGTTGTCCACGACATGTCCGCCGAGATGTGGATCCCCAGGAACTTGAAACTGGAGACACACTCAACAGCCATTCCATTGATGTGGATGGTGTCGTGTGTGCCTCTTGACTCTTTCCTGAAGTCCACGATGAGCTCCTTCGTTTTGGTGGTGTTGAGGAGCAGGTTATTATCAGTGCACCATGTGGCCAGGTGCTGGATCTCCTCCCTATAGGCAGTCTCATCGTTGTTGCTGATGAGCCCAATCACCGTAGTGTCGTCCGCAAACTTGACGATGGTATTAGATCCATACACAGGCTTGCAGTCGGAGGTGAAGAGGGAGTATAGAAACGGACTTAGCACACAGCCCTGTGGTACACCAGTGTTAAGTGTGATGGACGTGGAGCAGGTGAATCCTGATCAAACATTCTGGGGTCTGTCAGTTAGGAAGTCCAAAATCCAGTTACACATTGAGGTGTTGATGCCCAGGTCTCCAAGTTTGGCTATTAACTTGGTTGGGATGACAGTGCTGAATGCTGAGCTGAAGTCAACAAACAGTGTGCGTGCATACGTGTTCTTATTGTCCAGATGAGTGAGCACAGAGTGCAGTGCCATGGAAACTGCATCCTCTGTGCTCCTATTGCTGCGGTAGGCAAACTGGTGTGAGTCCAATGTGGAGGGTAGAGAGTTTTTTAGGTTTTCCAGGACCAGCCGCTCAAAGCACTTCATAACGATGGGTGTGAGTGCTACAGGGCGGTAGTCATTAGGGCACCTCGGGCTAGAGTGTTTCGGCACTGGCACAATGGAAGTGCGTTTAAAGCATGTTGGTACAGCTGCTTGGGCAAGAGACAAGTTGAAAACGTCTGTAAAAACCCCAGCGAGCTGCTCCGCACATGCCCTGAGAACACGTCCAGGGATGTTGTCTGGTCCAGCAGCCTTGTGTGCGCTGATCCGGCTCAGTGCCTTCCAGACATCTGTGGAGGAGAGTGTGATTGGTGGGTGGTCAGCTGAGGGTTTCAACGCGATTGGGTTTATTTGTGATTAGCAATTGGACAAGTTTTGTTGTGCAGACCTGGCAACCCTGATTGTATGTTGTCATACAATGTATGAAGCACAACTTGCATAGAAACCACACTTCAACAACTAAATCTGCTGAGTAAAATTTAAGGCTTATTTATACCTCTGCGGAAATTTAACAACGCGCCAATTCTACGCGGACCACAAGCGCTGTGATTGGTCTGCTAGAACCCCTCCCTCAGGTAAAAAAAGAAAAGAAAACTGTGATAACGTTGCATTTCCTCATACGCATTTTCACTTGCGGATAATAATTGATCTGTCAACTCGAGCTGCAACAAGAATTTGGGTAGAGAGTGTAAAGGTTGATTTATACTTCTGCGTTGGACCTACGCTGTAGCCTCTATACACCGTAGGCTACTCGTCGGTTTTCATTTATACTTCTGCGTCGTTGTCCGTGTCGACATGCAATTACACATGCAGACCGCTAGTGGGAAGTGTGTATGGGCATGTTGATGGTGTAACCCACAGTATCAAGGCAAAAGCCGAAGAAGAAGCAGCTTGTTGTTTACATTGACAGAGAAGCAGCAACAGTGATGGCGGCAAATAGACAGTGACTTTTTGTTGCAGCTTGAATTATATTGAAGAACAGATAATTAATATGGAGGATTTCTAGCCAAGCGGCAACCTCCCGCAGTTTCTGTTGAAGCCAATACGGAAGTGACTTAAACTGTAATTCATCGACTGGCCGCTAGGGACAGGCTGCAGAAGGGAGCAGAATCTCATTGAGCCCCATGTAAAATGTCCAACTTTACAGCAGAAAAAAACATGTTTACAGCCTGGTACAAATTGTGGTTTTGGTCTACACGGCTAATTTTTCCCTTCAATGGGAATTTTTTATAACTCATTCGTTTACATTTTATAAAGCATTAGAGTTTTTCATAATTAAGGGGCGTGGCCCCTTTGAGTGACAGGTGGATAGCCATTTATCTTCTGTCTGTTAGTCATCGCGTCACCTCAGCTCCACCCACGTCCCGCAGCTTTGCCCATTTTCTTTTATCCGGGTGTGACGCGCGATGACGCGCTGCCAAGATGGCAACGGCCAGCTCGACCCTACTTTACGATTCAAAACTGCTCTTCAGAATCCTATGGGTGACGTCACGGACACTACGTCCATATTTTTTTACAGTCTATGGTTCTAGCAGACCAATCACAGCGCTTTCGGTCCACATAGAATTGACGCGTAAAGTTTTTGGAGAGGTACATGTCAGGCTATGCCATAAGGCTGATTTATACTTATGCGTCGGACCTGAGTCATAGGTTCTACGTGGTGGGCTAAGCGTAGATTTTCATGCGTCATTGACCACGTCAATTACACGTGTACTATGGCGTACACTCGACACAGAAGTATAAATTGGGCTATAGGTTACGGCTGCTACACACAGCCTACGGCATACACTCAACACAGAAGTATAAATCAGCCTTAAGTTTTACTCTCGCAGATTTAGTTGTTAAGTTGTGTGAGTGTGGTTTCTGTGTGAATTGTGCTTCATACAATGCTACACTATTGACAACAGACAATCCAGGGCGATCCCCTTCCGGGGGGTAAAAATTGGTGGTTGGTTTCGCTTCAGCTCGCTGACTACAAAAACTACCCGTGGTAACAATGTAAAAGTAGACCAGTTCTTGGCAACACTGCAGACAATGGACCATTTTTACTTGCAAAACTTTGCTACTGTGACCTGACCACATCTTTAATGGATTTTAAATGGAGTTTGGTCTGAAAATTCGTCAAACAATGGTAAATGTGAGTTCAACTTAATACCTATTAAAGGTGCACTGTGTACATTTCAGCGACATAGTGGTGAGGTTGTGAATTGCACAGTGAACCGCTCACCCTCCCCTTTCGAAGCAAGTAGAGAAGCTAAGGTGGCCGACACATGACAAAAAAGTCGTCTGAGACAGCATGTAGTAGCTAGCGCTCTGTAGAGCAGTTTTGTTCTTTTAGGGCTACTGTAGAAACATGACGCCGCAAAATGGTGACTTTACTGTATGGGGACCCGCGGTGTATGTAGATAGAAATGGCTCATTCTAAGGTAATAAAACATAAAGGTTCATTATGTACGGTCTTTATACAACACTGAAAACATAGTAATGTATATTATATTGCATTTCTGTCAATAGATCCTCATAAATACTACACACTGCAACTTTAATACTAGCATCGAGATGTTAGACTTTAGTGAACGCAGCTTCTGTTTAGCATAGAAAACCCATTCAGACTCTTATTATACTGTCTAAAAAAACACACAATTATAGCAAATATTTCTCAAGGTAAAGTCAAATGTGGTTTAAGCATGGTGGACCCCATGGTGCTCATTAACATGCCCTCTGCTGAGAACCTTTCATGGTTAATCGACAGCTCCTGCAGCCCGTGCACTGAACACACGCTGTTTCCCAGATTGCTCTTCAAATCAGTTGTGCATCCAGACTGACCCTCTCACAGACTTTACTTCCATTAGCCACCAAGTGAATCATGGGTCAATCTGCTGCTGTTGCCATGGCAACCTGACGTAAAAGTTTTGGATTCTCCTGACACTACTGGAGGCTACACCAACATCACTGCTGAGGATGTGCATATTATGTGGGGATGAAGCATTCTCAAATGACAATATTTTGAAAAACTCAAATTCAATTTACCTCAGAAAAGCCATTCAATGTCCAAAAACTTGTTAGTCAGCTAGAAAAAAAAAAACACTTAGAGAGGAGTATTTGGATAAATATTTGCACTATATATTGCATTTTCATTGTATTTCTACTTAACCTGTTCTTCAATGTTTAATGTATGTTTGAATAATTCTGTCATGTTTTCGACAACCACCATTTAAATGTTTAAATTAAAAAACGCGTAGAAACATAATTGTGTCATTAAAATTATTATTTTTTAAATAAATTATTATTATTAAAAACTTCCTTATGTGCAATTTAAATATAAGTTGAATCGAATTGAATAGAATCGCAAGCTTGTAAATCGGAATCAAATAAAATCGTGACATCTGTATCAATGCCCAGCCATATAGATGCTACAATAGGTGGTTGCTAAGTAGTTCTGAGTGCAGCTATGCAGTTGTGCCATAGGGCGTTCTGAGTGACTAATGCAATGCTAGGTGTTTACTAAAGAGTTCTCAGTGGTTTTAGCATGTTGTTAGTTGGTTGATAAGGTGTTCTGGTTGCTTGTTAAGGACTAATATAAAATGTTTTAAATAGTGTAATGAAAGTCTACTGTAAAAATTGGACCAGACTGATAACCTCATTACAGCCTGGGTTTCATAACAGCACTTGCCTGACCTTTTCCTCAAAGATCACACTCTGCTGTGTTGTTTCATAATATAAAAGGTTTTTGAGCAAGCAGTCCCTTGTGCTCAATTCAATGCAATCCAGGGCACATTCAGGCCCCAGCACCATGCTTCTTCATCACCTCTGATAAAACTCATAGGTCTCACGCCATGACGTCAATGCAAGTCTTTGCCATTCTCAGAAAAAGGAGGAGGAAGCGGATGTATGATCCAGGGGGGAAAACAGCTTTCAGAGTTTTCAAGAAGGTTTGATTTGAGCAGTCCAACCCCCTGCCCTTCCTCACTTTCACATCCCTGCTATCACACCTCCGCCTTCACAGCCTTATGGGACGCAGGTTTGACGTCAACGAGTGTCGGCTCAGCCCATAGTCTGCCTCTGCTGCTAAATGGCTGCAGTAATTGATTCAGAAGAGCAGAACGAGCCTCCAGCTAATTGGTCTGTGGCAGCAGCTGCTCTGTTTCTGGTCTCTCCTCAAATCTCCCAGTTCACGTCAAACAAACATAGCAACGCACTTTTATAAGCTGTGCAAATATGAGGGGGAGCTTGGCCGTGCACCATCTGATGGATGATTGAACAGTACTAAAGCGCATTGCTCTGGAAGGTTCTTCAGTGTCTGTTTTCAGCATTTCACGGAGAAGTGGCAGTTTAACGTCAGTGCTCATGAAAAACTAGAACAAGATAACAACTTTTATTTGATTAATAATATTTGTTGATAATTCATATGAACACAACTAGTTGCATACTTGGGCCCCACTTTATATTAGGTGGCCTTAACTACTATGTACTTACATAAAAAAAATAAGTACAATGTACTTACTGTGTTCAAATTGTATTGCAAAACACCTTTGCTGATATTGAGGTGGGATACGGGTTGTGTTAGGGTTAGGTGTGGTGGTATGGGTAAGTTTAAGGGTAGGGTTAGTTGTAAGGGAAGTGTCAACTGTGTAATTACAAATGTAACTACAGAAATTAATTACAGACGTAATTACATGCAGGTATTTTTTAAAATGTAAGTACAATGTAAAACATGTATGTACACATTAAGTGCAATGTATCAAATGATTAATTAAAATGTTATTACATAGTAGTTAAGGAATCAATGAACTGTTGTGTGTCTATCGTGTGCTCATCATTTGCGCAAAAAAATCATGTTGTTAAAAGTCCCATGGCATGAAATTTTCATTTTATGAGGTTTTTCAACATTAATATGAGTTCCCCTAGCCTGAATATTGTCCCCAAGTCTAGACATTTTGATCGGTGTAAACTGAGTTCTGGCTCTTTCTTTGCCTTTGAGAAAATGAGAGCTCAGACGAGCTGATCTTGAATTCTCCTGTTGTGACGTCATAACACGAATGGTTACCTCCCTTTCTTCCGCCCAGAGAATTAAGCACGCCCATGCGAGCACCATATTTGTTTGTTCTCGAGAGATCATAGCTTGTGAACGAGTGAATGCTGGCAGTTTCTCAGTGCTTGGATGTACAAATGAAAACAGAAGTCTTTTTTCAGTTCCTTCTGATCTGTGATCAGTGATTTCTGATGTGTAGCTAATTATTCAAGTTCACACAGAACTTTATTATTCGTGCACACGCTGCGGCTTCTCTCTCTCCCAACAGAACGGTGTTTTCGTGTTTTCTATCTTGTGAGTCAGTGTTTCTGTACATCCTCGTTGCGTCTATCTGTTCTAAAATGTGCATACAGTCGTGAGTTTTTGTTCAACATCGGCAGAGCCACATCTTTAGAGATAAACTTCACGCATGCCGAAGCTCGGGCTGCACTGACCGGTTGGCCTTCAACATCGCCGACCCCCAGTACTGCATCTGGCCCACAGCGGAGGCACCAAACGCGGCGCGAGATTAAGCCGAAGGGGGGTAAGCGTGAACGTATCCGTGCTAGGCTAGCCAGCTATCCCCACAATAAACTGGATTACATTCGATTACTGCTGTTGTGTCTTTGTTTGCGCTGTGTACTTAATGCGCATCACTGACGCTTTTCATATGATAGGAAAATATCTAAAAATAATGCTATAATCAACACTCGTAACCCGTTCATCTCGACAGCTGTAACGGTACATTACATGTGTTACAAAGTTGGAATTCAATAAGGAGGAAGACGGGCTCGGCGTGACTGGGACTCGTGTTTATTCAGAACTCTCAGATACAAACAAAATAAACTCGCGCTGACAGCGCTCTCACAACTCAGTAGTTACAATATATAACTTTGTTAGCAATTGCTCCGTCTCTGGTCAACTGATGTCCGGTTCGGGAACGAATCGTTCTTTTGAACCGGTTCTTTTTAGTGAACCGGTCGAACCAGTTCACAAATCGGACTGAATCCTTCTAAATGGTTCGCGTCTCGAGTCAGCACTGATCCATCATTTACTAAAGTTACTAACTTTCTGACATGAGTGATAGTCCCTCCGACTAGAAATGAACTAATAGCCTGAAGTATATGTTATTAGTAACTACAACAGTTCACTGAACTGAGACGTGCTGAGAGAACTGATGAGAAGTGACATCCGTCTCTCTGGCAGCAGGCTTGTGCCTCATAGACCTCGTTAAACCACGCCCCCTCTGCTCATTTCAAATGCAAAGATGTCAGCCAATCACAACAGTAGGCGTTTTTACTGAAGTCTCACAGCAGACATGCCCCTTGAAACAGGGCATTCAGCCAGAGGGCAAACATCAGTCTAGAAAAAATGCCTTTTATTTCTAAATTATGACATTTTATGATGTAAAAATCATACTAACAATATAAGTACACCTCAGAATACATTATAAAATAAAATAAAAAATCCATGCCATAGGACCTTTAAGCTGCAAAATAGTTGCAGAATGATTAGTGGTACCACTATGATATTGGACCATTCTTTTATTTTGTGTCCGTGACGTCACCCATAGGTTTCTGAACATAGACTGAATATAGTCACTCGTAGGTTTCTGAAGAGCATTTTTGAAGCCCAAAGTGGGCAGAGCCAGCCGTCACCATCTTGGCAGCGTGTCACCGAAAATGGGCAAAGAGGCGGGACGTGGGTGGAGCTGAGGTGACGTGATGGCTTACAGACAGCAGACAAAAGGCAATCCACCTATCACTCAAGTTGCCATAATTATGCAGAATTTTAAGGCCTAATATAATTTAAATGGATGAGTTATAAAAAAAATTCACCCCCTCACCAAAACCACTTTTTGTACCAGGCTGTAAATATATGTTTTTCTGATGTAAAAGTGGGCATTTTAACATGGGGGAGATTACAGATTTGACTCCCTTTGGAGTTACTTTTGCAGTTTAAGCCGTGTTGGCTTCAATAGACATTGTAGGAGGTTGCCGCTTGTTTCTGAAGAGCATTTTCGAAGCTCAAAGGGGGTGGAGCCGGCCGTTGCCATCTTGGCAGCGTGTCACTCCCAGATAACCAAAAATGACTAGCAGACAAACGGCTAGTAGTGAAAGCAGCGGCAATCCACCAGTCACTCAAGTGGCCGCACCCTAAATTATGCAGAACTTTAATGCTTAATAAAATTTAAACACGTTATATTTAGTTAAATTTAAATGAGTTTAAAAAAATCACCCCCTCAGAGTTGTTATGAAGGCTTTAAACATGTTTTTTTCTGCTGTAAAGTTGGGCATATTAACATGGGGGGCATTGTCTCTAGCAGCCAGTTGATGAATTGTAGTTTAAGTCACTGTTGGATTCAAGAGAAAGAACGAAAGGTTGCTGCTTGGTCAGCGGCAGCTTGATCAAGAGTAAATATCAAACATGTTGGGATCGTGCGGGCTCTGACGCAATCGTGCGGGCTCAAACTCAAGCTTAGAATCTTCAAGTGTGTGGCCAGCCTAAGATTTGAAAATCGTCTAGTGTCCCAGTTCTTAATTGCCACTGTCACTCAGTGCCAATCATCAGCCAATCATAGAGATCACAATCACCACCAGTACTAATCACCTGCACCTACATCATTCCCTCACCATCTCCTTCTGCATACAAGCACACCCCTCACACAGTCACTTCTTCTGATCTTGTTTGAGCAAAGGACTCACCTGTTTCTTTCCAAGTTCCTGAAGTCTGTTATCTCTCTCCAGCATTTCTCCATCGTCTTCCAGTTCCTCGTTGTCTCCAGCACCTCCTTTACAGCGTTTCTGCAAATCTGATACTTACTTGTTCCCTCATCAAGGTGTGTGTTCATCAACTCATCCATGATCCATCCACGATCTCCAATCCACCTGCAATACAAAGATACTCTTCAAATACTCGCCTGCATTGCTTATTGCTCATCTGTGTTAAATAAAGAAACAACCATTGATTTTATCCCTGTCTTGAGTCTCTTCCGTAACACCAAACTGTAAAAAAACACACAAAAAAACAACCTCTTTTGCCATCGGTCAGTTTTTCACGGGCAACTTCACTACTGTAAAATAATAACCATGTATTTCCCATAATCCGTTGCCATTTACAGTAATACACTGTTTTACAGTAGCTTATATTACTGTAAAATACTGTTAAATTTTTTTTAAATTACAGTGTGTGTCAAAGCAACCACTAACTCCAAATGACATTGTGCCAAAAAATTTTTTTTTATTCATTTCACAAACAGCTGACAACCCCCAAATTGACAAGTCAAGCAACCTCTTATACATTTGTCCTTTTTCTGTGACCCTGAGCCACTGTTCCCTTCTTTTGCTTTGTTTTCCCTCACCATGCCTTCTTGCTTATTAGCATGACATCCGTGTGATATTTGAATGGTAATCACCAGCACCATTCACTCTAAATTGTGACCTGTCACCAGCCCACATCTTCAGGCATGAGTCATTCAAAGTTGGTGGTCTGCTGTCTAGAGATTGAGCGCACAGTGATGTCTGTGGTTGAGGTGAGGCTAAATGCATTTCCACTGGATGAACATTCATCCAATTAACTGCTGACATCATACCCAACAGGATAGGTTCATCTGCTTGCAGTTAATATGTTTATGCCAGTTTGGCAAATGTACTGTGTTTTTAACAATCTTATGTCTTTTTACTTTCAAGATCATCAGTATATATATGTGGTAATTTCCTATACACTAAATTAAATCTTAGCTGTGAAAATTGAACTAAAATTGCAGAAAATTGCATGTTAGGATTCTCCCATGTATTTTTGGAACAATACATCAGGGAACCAGACAAGCAAAGGGACATTAATTCAAAGAACAAATGTTCTTTTCCAGGTAATGACTATACATTTTAAGCAACAGTACAAGTACAACATCTAATCAGACATGGTGAAGTAATTTATGCAAATGCAGCTTAGCCAAGATGCTGATGAGTCCTCATATACCCAGAGAGAAGTAAAAAAAGGAAATATGTCATATATTTAACATATTGTCATGTATGTGTAAATGTAATGCTCAGTAAAAAATATTTAATGCACAATAGAACCTATGCTAAAATTCAAGGGGCCCAGGACCAAGGCTGTATATTTTCAGAATGAATTTGCAAAAACAATTTGCAAAAATAATATACTATGCTCCCTTGTAGTATAAAGTAGGCTATGTTATTCTGGTTTGCTCATATGCGAAACAGGCACAGACACTACACATGTCCTTCAAGATCATGTTTATCCTTGAGATGAGGGTGGAAGGGGTGCATGCTGAATCTCTTCCTTCCTGGTGGTTCCTAAAAAGCATGGAGTACATGAAAGAGCTTAGCCTGATGTTATATAAACAGCAAGGGCCAAGGGTGGTCTGTGCACACCTGGAGGGGCCTGGACCTTTGAGGAGAGAGTACAGGAATCATGTTCTAACATTAATAAGCTCAGAGTGGAAAATATGAGGGAGGCATCTGAGGAGAGCGTATACAGGCGATCTGAGGCAGGGCTGGATCAGAGAGAGCCTGATGTGAGCGAGGAATGCTTGACGTCATTCAGAGTGGCCTCCAGCTACTTGATTATTAACAGCTGACAGCCCCCCTCTGCATGCACTTTAGGGTCATATACCGAACTAAACAGAATGTGGATATTTAATATGGTTTCTGTTTTAATATCATCGGACTGGATGGAAATAATAAAGTTTTGTCAAAATAAAGAATTCCAGATGTTATCTGTATATAAATAAATAACTCAGTACATTTGTGTTTTCAAAAATATTAAATCAACAACTCCCTAAGATTTCCTGGCACCATTTAACAATAACCTTAAAACCTTTCAATCAATATCTTGTGAACCTTTCAATGTGAACCTTTCAATTTCAATGCTGTTGTGTATTTCTTCCTCCTCTTCTTCTTCTTCTTCCTTTTTTTTAATGTTTTTTTTAAACATTTGAGTTGCTAACACGTTTTTACAAAAAGACGACAACTACTATGAATTTAATTGTATGGAAATCAGATGAATGTTGGAGTTCATAACAATGTATTAGGCTAATAAGGGTTTTAAAATACACACTCATTTCAGAATTGACCTTTTTGGGTATGACTATCTGAAATGTATGATGCAAATCAGAGTATGAATGTCATTATGTTAATCATAAATCTGAAACTGCTCTTCTAAAAACCAATGAACCCAATGTGAATTAGCCTCTGACGTTAATTAAAACAAATATTAGTCAATATATTTATATTATATTACAACCAATATAGCCTTTTGAGTTTCTTACATTTTTGTGTTATTTTTTTTGTATATTTTTGTATGTAGGCCTATGGACTTTAAATTTGTTGGGTGTTTTCCCATCAGCCCATGTGTCGAGCGGAAATAGGGCAGCGCAGTTTCACTGCGGCTATCATCCAGGTCTAAAATGGCAGGAGCAGAAGGAGACGATTCGCTTTATCCCATCGCGGTTTTAATCGATGAACTGAGGAATGAAGATGTTCAGGTAGACATTAGTCTAAGATAAGATGTTTTTGATTCATGTGTATAAAAGAAATCGCGTTTTATAAACGTCTTCCATCAGTACTGGCTAACCGAGGCTCTCATGCAGCGCTTCTTTTAACGTTACAAAAGAACTCGATTTTCTTCTCCTTATTGTTCCTCCTGGTTCTGTCTTGAATTGCACTAAGGATTTTTGTAAGATATATTCTTGATTCATCGAATGAAATCTGTGGATAGAGGTTGACCGTCATAATTAATTCTAAAATTGACCGGCTGTGTTTCAAAGCGCAGTGAGCTGCCTACTTTGACGGTATTTTTGGCCTGTTAAAATGCGCACACTAGGATGCGAGTTTGACATTATAATCCAGCTCTGGGATTCTAGATCCTGTTCTGTACCGACAGATACTGCAGGTTTTCTATGTTCCCCTTACCTGGCACACCCAAGTCAAGTCTTGAAGCCTCTCTACTAATGTAAATGAGGTCCTCAACTGTCCTCCAGTACTATGAATTAGAACCACTGACCTACATCTGTATGCATAAAGTAATAAAACATAATGTAAGACTGGGTTGCATCCTTTTTTCGTGACTATTCATGTAATTCTGTGCTCCTCCTCAGTTGCGGTTGAACAGTATTAAGAAGTTGTCCACTATTGCTCTGGCACTGGGTGTGGAGAGAACACGGACTGAACTACTGCCCTTCCTCACTGGTAAGAGTCCATCCATCTGCATTTGCTCTGATTATGAACCGTTTTGAGACTGTTTTAAAAGAAGAAAATTTCTGATAGTCCAAATTAATTGCTAAATAGCTTTTAAATATTATATTTAATATTTTTTGCTATAAACATTTTTAAATAAATATTGGAAAAAAATTATTATTATTTTTTTTTAAATTTGCAATAATAGTTGTGATGAAACGGTTGTATTGTGACAGAAAAAGAAGAGGGCATTTTTTTGTACAATTGTTGTTTCCTTATTATATGGTATTTTTTTGCTATATCAATTATTATATGAATAATGTAACATTTGAGTTGGTTTATTTGGTAATAAAATAATAAATAATAAAATAATCGTGATGTAACCATAGTCTAGCAACAGATCTTTTCTTCAGTATTGAGACGTACATCTGAGTGAAATGGTTTATTGAAAATTAAAGAATTATTGGATGGAGGTAGTTGTGAATGCAAGATTGCATTGGATTGTAAGAGGGAGACGGGGTTTAAAAGGTTAGTTCACCCAAAAATGACAATTCTGTCGTCATTTATTCTCCCACAAGTTGTTCCAAACCCATAAGACCTTCGTTCATCTTCGGAAAACACAAATGATGAAATTTTTGATGAAATCCGAGAGCTCTCTGACCCCTCCGTAGACAGCAATTTAATGAACGCTTTCAAGGCCCAGAAAGGTAGTAAAAACATTGTTAGAATCGTCCATGTGACTCCAGTGGTTCAATCTGAATATTATGAAGCGACGAGAATACTTTTTGTGCTAAAAAAATCAAACAAAAATAACTTTATTCAACAATTTCTTCTCATCTGTGTCAGTTTATGTTGGCCAGCTCCTGCGTCAGCATCACACACATGCGTTGCGGTGCTCACGTGAACTGCATCGGTTGCCGTAGAATTTGAAAGTGCTGCACTGTTGCGTTAACTGTGCAGGAGACCGACACAGACCAGACAAAATCGATGAATAAAATCGATGAATCGATTAATTGTGTTTTTACTACCTTTCTGGGCCTTGAAAGTGTTAATATTGCTGTCTATGGAGGGGTCAAAGAGCTCTCGGATTACATCAAAAATATCTCCATGTGTGAACTGAAGATGAACAAATGTCTTACAGGTTTGTAACGACATGATGATAGAATTTTCCATTTTGGGTGAACTAACCCTTTAAGTATTCAAATCAAGTTATGACATTTTTTTTTAAATGCAGTGCATGAATGAATCGTTCACTATAACTTTATTATTATTCATAATGTATTTAAAATAGAAATTTTCATTTTGTACTAAAATATCTTACTGGGTTTTCTTTTGGTTCACAAGCAAACTTTTGGTATATTAATTGTTTTATGTTTGTATTTATAAAAGTACTCATACATCCCAAATCACATGTACAACTAATTATAATCAAATGCACGGGAAGAGAAAATGTAGTAAAATAACTTTAAAAATTTTTTTTTTTTAAAGTGCTGTTATTTATTTACACTTTGTTCTTTCAAAGATCTTGACATCAGTTACGCTTGCTTTTGGTATTATAAGCCATAATGTCAATTAGCTAACCGATATCCCTTCATCTGTAGACACCATATATGATGAGGATGAAGTTCTTCTTGCTTTGGCTGAGCAGCTCGGGAGCTTCACTGTACTTGTTGGAGGCCCTGAGTTTGTGCACTGTCTCTTGGTAAGTGATAAGGCAAATAAATCGGTTAAATAATTAGATAAAGACCAGATCAGATTTTAGCCAGCACCTTTCTGCATGTTTTCATCCTGCACTTTTTCTCCTCAGCCTCCCCTGGAGAGTTTGGCCACAGTGGAGGAGACGGTCGTGCGGGACAAGGCCGTGGATTCTCTGCGAAAGATCTCTCAGGAACATTCCCCTGTAGACCTAGAGGTGCATTTTGTACCACTTGTGAAGCGTTTGGCCAGCGGGGACTGGTTCACCTCCCGAACATCTGCGTGCGGGCTGTTTAGCGTCTGCTACCCACGTGTGTCCAGTAATGTTAAAGCGGAAATCCGTCAGTAAGTTCAATGATGCCTTGTTTTTATGACATACTCTTTCAACATGACCTTGATCCCTGTGGTCATGTTCAGTATTTATATTATGTTGTCTTCACAGGCACTTCCGCACACTTTGCTCGGATGACACTCCCATGGTGCGTCGTGCCGCCGCCTCTAAGCTTGGCGAGTTTGCGAAGGTTCTGGAGCTGGACTATGTTAAGAGTGACATCATTCCTCTCTTTACAGCACTAGCATCTGATGAGCAGGTACACATTTGCTCACAAAAAAGGGGTGGGTGGGTTATGGTTGTGTGTCCTATCTATCTATCTGTCTATCTATCTGTCTATCTATCTATCTATCTATCTATCTATCTATCTATCTATCTATCTATCTATCTATCTATCTATCTATCTATCTATCTATCTATCTATCTATCTATCTATCTATCTATCTATCTATCTATCTATCTATCTATCTATCTATCTATCTATCTATCTATCATTACACACATTGTAAAGATACATAGATGTATGTATACGTGTGTGTAAAAAATAAAAAAATGTGTGTATATATATATATATATATATATATATATATATATATATATATATATATATATATATATATATATATATATATATATATATATATATATATATATATATATAAATATATATAAATATATATATATATATAATATATATAAATGAAACGTTGAAAAATATTTAAACTTGAAATAACTAAGATACAGGAAAATGTCATGACCTTTTTTTTTACTTGGTTACACCACAAATTACATTTTTAGAGTCATTTAAATTTAAACTTTTTCTATTTGTATATGCATTTTTCAAAACCAACATGAATATAAAGAATTACATTTCCAATAACTTGCCACGTATGTTTTAAACAAGACTTTAAAAAGATTTTCCTTTCTTTCTTTTTTTTCCCTTCCCGTGGGCAGAAATCGCATTCTTATTTGTCATTGACCCGGACGTTTACTTTTCTCTGCAGGACTCTGTGCGTCTTTTGGCAGTAGAAGCTGGTGTCAGCATTGCCACTCTCCTGCCACAGGAAGACTTGGAGGCTTTGGTCATGCCCACTTTACGTCAGGCAGCTGAGGACAAGTCCTGGAGGGTGCGCTACATGGTGGCAGACAAGTTCTCAGAAGTGGGTACTTATGAAACGCATATTTGGCCGTTATCCACATTTCCTCAGAGACTTTGACTAACTGGATGTTTTTCTGTTTCTGTAAAGTTGCAAAAAGCAGTTGGCCCAGAGATCACCAAGAATGATCTGGTCCCGGCGTTCCAGAACTTGTTGAAAGACTGTGAGGCAGAGGTCCGGGCTGCTGCTGCCAACAAGGTGAAAGGTGAGGTGTCCCCCTGCCAGCTTCCCGAAGCCTGATTTCCCGATGAAAACAGTCACACAACAACAACAACAACAATATTTCATGGCCTGTTTATCTCTGCAGTATTTTGTGAAAATTTGCCTGAAGACAGCAGGGAGACCATCATCATGACTCACATTCTGCCATGCGTCAAGGTACACATTTTAATCTCGCCCACTTGTTTATGACATTGCGTGTGGCTGAACAGTTATGCTGCACGATTGCGGCCAAGTTCTCAAGAGGGGGTACTTAGAAAATTCAAGCTTGTTTTTTGATAATGTGATATCATATCTGGGAAGGTGTCCAGGTTGTCTCTGCAAGACATCTTGCAGTAGGTCTGGTTGTTTTTGTGTTATTTTGGGGGTGTTTACATCTTTGCCATTTTTATTTTTCATTAATGACATAATTGCTGTAATGTAGCTCGTACTTCAAACATGCATGCATATATACTATAGGGGTATAACAGTTCTCTGTAAAAAATCGAACTGTACCGTACTCCACCCATGGTTCTGCACTCACTTTCACTACGGATAATCTTAAACCTGGCAACACATCTATAATATTGTTTGTTGAAACTAATAACGCGTAAAACAGACAGACAGAGTTTGGCTAATATAGGTTTCTGTCGATAGATACGTATTCTGGCTTCCCAATACATTACAACAGCGATGATTGATTGATTGATTGATCTATGCTCTAATATGACCAGTCATTTATGCCGTCATCCCCCGGGTGTGGAGACCTGAACAACAGCACACATTTACTATCTGTGATTTAAACTAAACTCATTTAAGTTTTTTCAATTTAAACATTCGAGCGCAAGAAGACTGTGAAGATTTGCTTGTGCACTAGTCTACACTCGTGTCAGGCAGCACACAAATATTTGTTCTCTTTCAAATCTTATGCTTGAATGACACAAATTGTCAACATGCCCGTTTTGCCGAGTATCCTAGCAAACATAGTAGGTTATGTCTTAAGTGAACGTAAACGGTCGAGAAAGACAACGCATGTGTATCAGTATTTTGGATCCATGCATTATGTCTTAAAATGACAGCAGCTAATATTCCTGCTGTCTGTGTTTTTAATTAATCGAATAATGAAAAACAAGGAAATCACTCGCTGTTCTTGACTGAATAGCTTTTGTAACTTTAATCATGGTAAATCCTCATTTAATTTATACAGTGAAGATTATATGCAGTGTTATTTTACTTTAGTTCTCAGGTACAGAAATTGAATACTGTTCGATATATGGAAAAACCTGAAAAGCTCTATTTTATTTGTATCATTGCTCTATTTGTGCTGTTGCTTGTAGTTTGATTATTTGTTCTTATTTTCTTTATTTTTATTTGACAGTAGTCCTTTTTTCCCTGAACATAGCACATAACACACTGAACTGTGATAAAAACCGAACCGTGAGTAATTTGAACTGTTACTCCCCTAATATATACAGACGAAGGTTTATGCCCCATCTATACAGATTATCAGTTCATTTATTTAGGTCATCAGCAGGTGAGTTAATTTTTTGTCATTGAACTGTCCATTCTCTCTGAGGTCATGGGCAGCAGGGGTCACTGTTATCCTTTACACCCATTAGTGATCCCATGTCAGCTGTCTGTCTCTAGGTTTACTGTAGCATCAGGCTAGGATTAGTTTATTCCCTGGTTAATTCATGTGACTGACTGAATCATGGCTCTAGAGGGAGTGTAATGGCATTTTATTAAAGGGATAGTTCACCTAAAAATGAAAATTATTTACTCACCCTCATGTTGTTTACCTGTATGAGTTTCTTTCTTCTGTTGAAACCAACATTCTTTAAAATATCTTTTGTGTATCAGACAGTTAGGATCGAGTAGACAGATCATGGTATAAATCTAAGCATTAGATAAATGCAAAAAATACTGTGAAACAAGTCACGACTAAAAAAGGATAAACAAAAATGGCAGCAAAAGCTTCTTATACTTTTTAAAAGATATGCCATATTAATGAATCAAGTTTTACTGGAGTAACTATTGTTGCCATGGTATATTTTGTAAGGCTGTAGTTTGTGCAATTTGTGAATGTTATCAATCAGTTTGTTCAGAGAGCAGGTTCAAAATAATGATTTGCCTGCCACATCAACTTTACATATGGTGTAATATAATGATTGTGCCTTTTTAATATTGTCTTTTGGAAATAGGACTTGAGACTAAGCAGTCAGTTCAGGACAAGAGTTTTTTTTCTTTTCTTTTTTTTTCTTCCTGATTTGGACTACAAAGAACAGTGGAACAGCCTTCGGTGTGCTTGCTTGAGCTTCACAAGGCGTTCTTTGCTCCTAAGTGGCTTGAGAGTCTCATGACCTGATGTTTGGTATCTGTTAATAAGCTTATGCAAGCGGATCCTTCCTCGCAGATACAAACAGCTTTCTGCTTACTTTGTCTGCAGATGTGATCGGCAATTAGCCTATTCATACAAGCCACTCGCTGAAACCTCAGATCAAAGATAATGCAGAATTTTGGACCCTTTGCAACGTTTTACAAGCAAATAAATGTCCAGGTTTTCAGGCTCAAATGGATCCCACCGGGGTGCTGCCTTTCTTCAAAGACTCCAGTAATGGGAATGTTTAGGCACCAAATGAATCAGTTTAGTCATGATTTGATTCTAAAACAATTTTTGATTTTTTTTTTTTTTAAACAATAACGTAGGTGAGCAGCATAGTTGGCTCATTGCCACATTTTCTGTAAAGTACACATAATTCAATTTTTTGATTTTGTATTTTCTGTAGATCGATACAGAATTGAGAAACGTGCATTGGTGTTTTTTTTTTTTTTTTTTTTAAATAACAAATATAAATAACAATAACATCGTTTTTAATAACAATTAATAAACAAACATAATATTAATTAATAAAAATGAAGAAATGTATTATTACTATTAACAATAAATCATTATGTTGTTGTTGTTAATAATATAATGAATATAATATTATCTTGTTTCTCTTGTTAATATAATACATTATTATTGCTGCTGTTAATAATATAATTAATATAACAATAAATATTTTGTTTTTGTTAACAATTTGACTTATGATGATGATAAATTGTTGTTGTTTATCTTTATCATTATCATTACTGTAGCTGTATATTAATTTATTTTCCATCCCATCCTTTAATCACCAACTCTCTGATTACAGCTTTTTGTAAAATAATTGCTTGATTTCAAAGCCCTCAAGCCTCGTTCTCTTCTCTTAACAGGAGCTGGTGTCTGACACAAACCAGCATGTGAAGTCTGCCCTGGCTTCTGTCATCATGGGTCTCTCTACCATCTTGGGCAAGGACAACACCGTAGAACATCTGTTGCCTCTTTTCCTGGCCCAGCTGAAGGACGAGGTAACCCACCTGGAGCTCGTCCCAGTCTCTCTTCCTCCTGTGGTCAAAGCTCCTTCTGATTATTTTAGAACAGAGACAACAGATGTTCATTTTCCAGGTCTGATAGGTCACCTTGTGTTGGCTTAAGGGATGTTTCCTAAATGATCTTCACTAAAGTCCTTGATTGATGTTCCTTTTATTGGGCTCTCGTCCACGACCACTCTCTGAGACGTATTAGCATTTAGATTGTAGTAATAAACTCTTCGTTTGTTTTTAAATGAAGTTGAACTTTGCCCTCAGCTTCCAGCTTGGCCATGCCAAAACCAAAGCCCATCCAAACGCTTTCCTCCTGTGTTTGTGTTCCCTTCTGTTTTATTGGACTCCTCTTGATTGTCAAACACACAATCTGAAAATGTTAAGAGCTGGATTCTGTGAATTCTGTCCTGAAGTGCATTTCCATTGGTCGCTTATCCGTCCGGCTCTGTTTGACTAACAAACTTAGTTGTTTGGATTTTAGTCAGTCATCACCAAAGTGCACTTGCTCAAATAAGTCATCAGATATTTGGCAGCATGTATGCATGCGCAGAACAATATCAAATGAGCCTTTTAAGGAAAGCCTTTTAAGGAAAATATAAAAGATGACTTTTACTTGGATAATTGGATAATAACTTTAAAGTCATAAAATGAATGTTGCCTATGTTTACTTTCTTCAAGATGTTTAATGCACTGGTCTTATTGTGCATTATTCATCTTTCCATGTTATGGTAAGGGGGGGGGGGGGGGGGTTATTTTTTAGTTAACGTTCTGTTACCAGGCATTTCTTCCTTGAAAAACAAATGTATTATTTAAAATTAAATAAATCATTTAATTCAAACCGATTAAACATTAAATCAATTGATTGATAGAATTTTATTGAATTATTTAAAGATTATTAAAATAAAATGATAACATTTATATATTGATTGATTTATTCATAAATAAATATAAAATAGCATTTTATTTCCCTGTAGTGCCCTGAGGTGCGTCTGAACATCATTTCTAATCTGGACTGTGTGAATGAGGTGATCGGGATCCGGCAGCTCTCTCAGTCTCTGCTGCCAGCTATAGTGGAGCTGGCTGAGGATGCCAAGTGGAGGGTTCGACTGGCCATCATTGAGTACATGCCATTGCTGGCTGGCCAACTGGTGAGTCTGTGCGCCACCATCACATTTGCTTAGAGATTGATTAGTTGTATCTGACTGGTCTGAAGACTAGTCTGCCTTCTTCCTTGGACTCTTGTCATTTACTCACCCTCATGTTTTAAACCTGTTTAAATGTTCTTTATGTTGTAAAAAAATATTTTTTTAAAGAATGTTTATGCAGCTCTTTCCCATACAATGTAAGTGAATGTTTAGCAGAGGGAATTAGGGATGTTACGATACCAAATTTCCAGTAGTCGGTAACAATACCATAAAAATTGAACGGTTCTCTGTACCAATTTCAGTACCACAGCAAAATGTTTTTTATTTTATTTAACTATTTAAAAATCAATAATAAACTCATTGAAATGAATTTAATTATGATGATAATCATTATAAGTAAATAATACATAAACATTTAAAGCCTACATGCTGTTTAAAAGTAAACCTTGTTTATAAAAAAGATCAAGTGAAAAATAAGCGACCAACTAGGCATTGTTATTAGTAGTAGGGATGGGCATTTCAAGCAAAAATAATATTCGAAGATCGCTGGGAATTATTTGATTTTTATTCGAAAATCGCAACTCCTCCCCCGCATGCACGCATGTAAAGGCTATACGCATATAAACAGAGAGAGAGGGAGAGAGACCATTCACACTCTCAATCTGTATGATAACAAACTGTTTAATTCATTAGGGAATAGGCTATATCAACTCAAGCCATATAATTATTGTAACATACTGAAACATATGACTGTTATTTGACATTGCCCCAAGTTACCGCAACCGTTAAATGCCTAAAGTCTACAATGTGCACGTGAGGCGATGTGTTGTTCTTCTGTTGTCTCTGGGTGTTTTTACTCTGGCTGTTTAGTTCAAAATGGAGCACGGTTCGCATGAAAAATTGCTAATGTGAAAGCTTGCATACAGAGCTTGGTGTGCACTGAGGTATCGAACCCGAGAACACACAACCGGAGTTCGGTTGCACTCGGAGCTGTGCCGCGATTCACGTAAATGTGCGAACAACACTCGGGTGTGCACTTGTTCAGGAAGAAAAGTAACCAGCGCATGCGTTTTAGCCGATTGCAATGTCATTAGTTCAATAACACACATGTAAGTGATGATAGTGTTGATGATTTACCTGAGATACGATCGCACAAACGTTCAAACACTGCATCGAAGAATAAGCTATGCAGTGTATTCACGCATAGAGTGCAATCAAGGCAGCAAATTAATGGCAATTCACGTCTCCTCAAAAGAGTTTGCAAGCAGCAAAGCCGCTTTCCAGCGACATACGGTAAATAGGGTTCAAGTTGAGTGTGAAACCAGACCAACACTGCGGAGGCGGACGGAAGAATCATGCTCGGACTGCATTAAACGTGCCCAGTATAAAACACCCTGAGAGCTGACTGACAGCTTTAGGTGCGTTATTGGCAGCGCCTCCCTCTGGTTACATGATGGCGTCACCACCACACCAAAAACATGGATTTTTTTTTGAGGACTATAATCGCACAAACTATTCGATATTCTATAATTAAATCAACTATCGAATACCGTATTCGAAAATCGCCTATTAGGCGATTATTACATAGAGACATAGCTAAATATACTATACAACAGTAGCCTAATATATTTCTGTCAATTTCTTCAAGTGAAACCGAACTTTTATTTTGACGGGTTGCCGTGAAGACCTTTTGAGTGTCTGTGTTCATGATATGACAGTTTTCTCAAATGAAACGGTGAATTCTCATGCAGTGACCGTTTATGTGTTAATGTTCTCTTATAGTGACACGGCAGAGGCTAAAATGACTAGTACTACCGTTACTACAGAAATGCTGGTATCGTCACGTTTAAAAATTTCAGTACTGAAGTACCGGTACTTGTGACATCCCTAGAGTAAACAAACTGATTTGGAAATGCATGAAGATGTTTTTTGTATTCAGCTAAATATTCCTTTTAACTGCATGGAATGTAACTATATCCCAACTTTGTTGCTAGGGAGTGGAGTTTTTCGATGAGAAGTTGAATTCCCTGTGCATGGCATGGCTCATTGATCACGGTAGGTCTTCTAGGTCCTCTTTTTCCAGTGTATGATGATTCCTTTGAGTAGTGGAGTAATGGTAAAATATGTATTGTTATTGACAACAATGAACCGAAACCTTTGAACTGTATATGTTCAAGCAGATGCATTTGCTTACATTTGAAGATAGCACAGCCAAGACGTGAAGCAGTTGCCTCTGCCTCTCTCCTGTCCTACTCCTTCCTCAAAAGGAGAAAGAGAAACGCGCATGTATCGCTAGATGTTTCTGCTCTGCTCTCTGGGCCTATTGCAAAATTCTAGAACTCTTACCCACTGTTCATCTCTCATGCTTTCTTCCCCCTTCTCTCTTTTTTACCTATGCATGTTTTTCTGTCTGGGTTTCTTTATTAGGGGCCAAGCACCGAAAGTGCATAATCAATGGCGTTCTTCTTCCGCTCTGGAAGTCTAAGGCAACCCATAAAACAGCGTGTGGGAAAGTTATGAAATTTGGCACTCGGATAGAGGACAGTCTGAACATCAACCACAGTTATTTTGGAGTCTCGAACTCAATCTTTCTAGCACCACCAACTGTCCAAAGTTGCTCTCATCAAATCAATCAATCAAATCACTTTATTGTCACTCTACCATATGCACAAGTGCAACAGTAGGTGAAATTCTTAGGTGCAGTCCGAGCAAACATAAATGTTGTACATGTCATGTCATGACTACTAAGCAACAACAGATTACACATCTGATGCGCACACAATTACTCACAGCACAGTATACACTACAATAAACAATAAATAATTACACAATGTGAGTGTAGTTCTCACAGCTTTAAACAATATACACATACTTACAATAAACATATACTTTAAACAATATACACTAAACATACACTAAACAATATACATTACGCTATAATAATAATAATAATATACAATGTATAGTATACAATATTATTCACAAATTGAAATCCAAAGTGCAATAGATGCTGTATGATAAATAAATGTGTATATAATGTGTGTGTATCTACAGTGGGTTGTGCTGAGTGATATTTTGTCCAGTGTGTTATGATACTGATGGATCAGGAGTTAAGTAGTCTAATTGCTTGTGGGAAGAAGCTGTTCTGGAGTCGGCTGGTGCGTGTTCTGATGCTGCGGTACCGCCTGCCTGATGTTAGCAGTGAGAGCAGCCCATGGTTCGGGTGGCTAGAGTCTCTGATGATCCTCTGAGCTCTCTTCACACACCGCCTGGCGTAAATGTCCTGGAGGGAGGGAAGCTCACCTCCGATGATGCAGCTGGCCGTGCGCACTACGCGGCTTTGCGGCTGCGGGCGGTACTGTTGCCGTACCAGGTGGTGATGCAGCCAGTCAGCAGGCTCTCGATGGTGCTGGTGTAGAAGCGTGTGAGGATGTGGCGGTTCATTCCAAACCTCCTCAGCCGTCGCAGGAAGAAAAGGAGCTGATGAGCCTTCTTCACAACGGCCTCGGTGTGGACGGACCATGAGAGTTCCTCTGTTATGTGGACACCGAGGAACTTGAAGCTGCTGACTCTCTCCACCGGTGCTCCATCGATGGTGATGGGGCGGTGTTCTCTCTCATTCCTCCTGAAGTCGACCACCAGCTCCTTGGTCTTGCTGACGTTGAGGGAGAGGTTGTGCTCCTGACACCACCGTGTCAGAGTGTGCACCTCCTCTCTGTAGGCCGTTTCATCATTGTCAGTGATGAGACCTACCACCGTCGTATCGTCAGCAAACTTGATGATGGTATTGGAGCTGTGGGTTGCCACACAGTCATGTGTGTACAAGGAGTACAGGAGTGGGCTGAGAACACAGCCATGAGGGGCTCCAGTGTTGAGAGTCAGTGATGAGATGTTACTGCCCATTCTGACCACCTGGCGTCTGTTTGACAGGAAGTCCAGGATCCAGCTGCATAACAAGCTGTTTAAGCCTAGAGCCCGGAGTTTCATGTCAAGTATGGAGGGCACAATGGTGTTGAATGCTGAGCTGTAGTCTACAAACAGCATTCTCACATACGTGTTCCTCTTTTCCAGGTGGGAGAGAGCAGTGTGAATTGTAGATGAAATGGCATCATCAGTGGAGCGGTTTTTGCGGTATGCAAACTGCAGTGGGTCCAGTGAGGGGGGGAGAACAGAGCAGATGTGGTTTCTGACTAGTCTCTCAAAGCATTTGCTGATGATGGGGGTCAGAGCAACAGGACGCCAGTCGTTTAAGCAGAGTGTTTTTGATTGCTTCGGTACAGGAACAATGGTGGACGTTTTGAAGCATGTGGGGACCACGGACAGGGAGAGGGACAGGTTAAAGATGTCCGTAAAAACTCCAGCCAGTTGGTGTGCGCACGCTCTGACGCGGCCCGGAATGCCGTCTGGACCCGTGGCTTTACGGACGTTCACCCGCCGGAAGGATCGGGTTACATCCGCTACAGATACGGAGAGTGAACTAACCTCTGTATCTTCAGCCACGAGCTCTCTCTCCGCGAGGGCGGTGTTAGTTCCCTCAAAGCGAGCATATAAGGTGTTGAGCTCGTCCGGGAGAGAGGCAGCGGTGTTCACGGTGGAGTTTGTGTTCCCTTTATAGTCCGTGATGGTGTTAATTCCCCGCCACATGCTTCTGGAGTCGGTGGTGTTGAACTGTCCTTCAATCTTGTCCCTGTACTGGCGTTTTGCTGCTCTGATGGTTTTCCGGAGGGCATAACTTGCTTGTTTATGCTCCTCCGCATTACCGGAGTTAAAAGTGAAGGTCCGCGCATTGAGTGCCGCGCGAACATCCCCATTTAGCCACGGCTTCTGGTTTGGGTACAGCCGAATTGTTTTGTTCGGAACAACGTCTTCTACGCACTTCCTGATGAAACACGTTACGCTATCAGCGTAGACCTCGATGTCGTCATCAGAGGCCGACCGGAACATCTCCCAGTCCGCGTGATCAAAACAGTCCAGAGCATAGAATCTGATTGGTCCGACCAGCACTGGATGGTTCTGAGAGCGGGTGCTTCCTGTTTCAGCCTCTGCCTGTAAGCGGGCAAGAGGAGAATGGAAGCGTGATCTGATTTGCCAAATGGTGGGCACGGGAGGGACTTGTAACCATCCTTGAAGGGAGAGTAGCAGTGGTCCAGAACTCGGTTCCCTCGCGTGTTGAAGCTAACATGTTGGTGGTATTTAGGTGCGATGCGTTTGAAGTTGGCTTTGTTAAAGTCCCCAGTCACAATAAACGCAGCCTCAGGATGCGCGGTTTCCTGCTCACTCACTGTCCTATACAGTTCCTTTAGTGCCCGGTCTATGTCGGCTTGTGGGGGAATATACACAGCTGTGATGATGACCGCTGTGAATTCCCTCAGTAGCCAGAATGGTCGGCACAGAACCATGAGAAGTTCCAGATCAGGAGAACAGAAAGACTTGATAGAATGTACGTTCCTCTGATCACACCAGGATCTGTTGATCATAAAACATACACCCCGCCTTTGCTTTTCCCTGAGAGATCTTTTTCTCTGTCCATTCGATGCACGGAGAACCCCGTGGTTTCGATGGCCGAATCTGGAATCTCAGCAGACATCCAAGTTTCTGTAAGGCAGATAATGCAGCTGTCCCTCGTCTCTCGTTGGAAAGAGATCCGTGCTCTCAGCTCGCAGAGTTTGTTGTCCAGAGACTGAACATTTGCTAGTAAAATACTGGGAAGCGGGGGTCGGTTTGCGCGGCGTCTTACTCTTATGAGGGCGCCGGCTCTCTTCCCCCTTCTCTGCGCACACAAAAGGTTCTGCTGCCGTGTTTGTAAACAGCGTGTCGTCGTTAAAGAATTTAAAGTCCGGTTTTCGGTGTGCGATTGCCGAACCAATGTCCAAAAGACTCAAGATGGCGCCGAGGATGGCCGCTGCGTCGCGAGCTCCGATGAATCATTGTAGTTTTTTGTTTGTTCTGTTTACAGTTTTTGTGTTTTTTGTCTTGGATGTTGTCTGCCTTACTACGTACAACAGACAGACAACATCCAAGACAAAAAACACAAAAACTGTAAACAGAACAAACAAAAAACTACAATGATTCATCGGAGCTCGCGACGCAGCGGCCATCCTCGGCGCCATCTTGAGTCTTCATGTTTATGCTAATAACTTTTGAACCGTAAGGGCTAGAAATAAAATTCCCTTTTCCCTGTGTCCTTTCCTATTTTCATGAAAATGTAACCAGATGATCATCATCTTATCAGGCTGACAAAATGTTATGTAATTCAAGTTCTTGATTCAAACCGTTCTTGAGTAACGTGCAAATGAATTTGGTGAATTACACGCCAAAATGAATGAGGCTATATCTCCGCAACACCTTAACGTATTCTGACCAAACTTGCTGTGTGTTATGACAACCATGACCTGAGGGTACCTGTGTTGACACAGTGCCACCTAGTAGTCAGGAGCTATAAAAAATGGCTATTTTTGCTTATTACTTCTGAACATTTGGCCAGAAATCACAAAACTGGTCTCTTAAGATTCAGTGCAGCATACCGAGTCAATTTTCCCATATCAACTATTTTGGTTGTCAGCCATTTTGAATTTTGTCATAAAATGCTATATTTTACAAATGCATTGGCGCATCATAATTAATCTCGGTAAGTGTCATTGGCACGATGCCCTGAAAGTACTCAACGTTTTGATACAGCACCACCTTGTGGTCATGTCTTAACATAGATACCAATTTTGCCATAGTTGGCTGAACCTCCTGTCCTCCATTTTGATTTTCTTTAAAAACCTACTTTTTCCGAACTCCTCCTAGACCGTTTGTCTGAATTTTCTTTTTTTTTTTTGTCGACAGACAAGCCGTTTTCATATACCACATCAAAGAATTGTATGGCATAATGCCAAACTGCATTTGAGACTGTATCTCTGGAAAGATTTGACATATTGACACCAAATTTGGTGTAATTGTCACTATTTTGCTTAAAATCATATACAAATGTCTTTACAGATTTTTCAGTTGGTCTGATGCTCGCTGCCTTAATTTTCAGTTCCTCCTTCTGCCTCTGTTATGCTTGGCACATTAATCGCTGCTTGCAGCTATATTTATTATTATTATTATATTATTTTAATATTATTTTGAAGTAGAAAAGTGTATCCTTTAGGTAAAGTGCACAAAGATCTGAATCCACATTTAAGTCCAATTAAGTATGGTCTATAAATACTGTAATCATAGACTGCAAGATTAATTATTTCATGTAGTAATTCAAATTACATATTATATAACGATTACACTGCTGTTTTTTTTATACAGCAAGGGTGAATTTAAATTAATCAAGTGACAGTAAAGATCATTTAATAATTTTACAAAGGTTTTCATCAAAGAATTCTGAAAAAAGCACTAAGTCAGCATATGTGACCCTAAAGATTGGAGTAATGGCTGCTGAAAATTCATCTTTGCCATCATATCTAATATCGAGCCTGATAGTGACACCACCTTTTTTTTAGAACAGATAAGCATTTTGAATTGCCTGCTTGGGTTCTGATTGGCTTGTCAATGAATGTTTCAGGTTGATGAGCCTAGTAAATCTTCAATTTAATGGTTGTCAGAATGGTTATGATCTCACTCTGAAGTAGATCCAGCTGTTGAGGTGTTTTGCATGGTGATTTTCAGTGAGGACCGTGACTGCGCGCGCGCGCACGCACACACACGCACAATTACACTCTGACACAGTTGTAGACAAAGGGCCAGATGGGTTACATCACTGGAATGTTCTTGTATATCCTGTGCTGCTGGGCCAATGCTGTCGTCTTACATAAGAGCTCCGAGCCGAAGCGGCGCTATATTATCGGTTCTGTCGTGTAAATATGAACTCATCTTTCTGACAAATACACACGGGCACATCTGCAATAGGTACAGTGTCAAATGGATTGTCTCATTTTGTGTGTGTTTTATAATCCCCATTTAAAGCTTGACCTACTTCATAAAAGTGCTCATCACATTTTGGCTGACGTGAAAGTTTTTTTTTTTTTTTTTCTTCATAAGCTCTGTGAGGACTATGGGTGGGGATTTGAATTTTAAACTCTAAATAGGATTGTCTCAGGCAAATTCCCAGCCTTTTGATAAAGGGGTTATGTCATCGTCAGACTGATTTGAAAAGAGCCGCCTGTCTGATGTTTAGTAGATTTGATGCACCATTTCACAGGATGTTTGTAGATATTTACTCTTCCCAGAATGAAGGTTAAATGGCTTAGATTGTGGTCTCTATTGGAGTTATTGTGAAGTCGGTGGAATGCAATCTGTGGAGGTAATGCTGAGCACCAAAACCATGTCGATTAACCCCACTTAGGTCCAAATCTCATGCCAGAAATCTGATCAAACAAGCAGGAAAAGCTGAAAATAGCAAAGTAAATATTATAGAACGAGTGCGTAATTCATGTCATGTCATCATTGAGGAGAAAAACAAGTGAAATGGTGGACCTCTGGATAAAGTGTGGTGTAGTTTAACGGATAAAAATCTGGACTGGTTAATGGAAGATTGTGGTCTTTAAACCTTAAAGGGACAATCCATGAATTACTGTTGTGACTTTAAGGGGATTTAAGATGTGTGTGCGTGTGTGTGTTTATTTTTAATTATTTAATTATTTATTTAGTCAAATTGATTTATTTATTTTTAATTGATCCATTTTAATTACATTTATTTATTTAATTCATTTTTATTTTTAATTTGTTTATTCTTTTGTTTTTGTTAAATTTGTATGTACCTATTTTTCACAATTTATTCAATCTACATTGAAAGTCCCAAAGTCATCTCACACACACGTAAACACACACACTGTGTATTTTATTTTGAATTCCTTTATCTATTCATTATTATTTAGTCAAAATGTATTTAATCCATTTATTTTTAATTTGATCTATTTTTAATTAATGAATTCTCAATTTGTTTTTGTTATATTTGATATGTCATTTGATTTAGTTTTATTTATTTTTCTTAATTGTTTAATGTCACATTATAGAAGTAATGCTATTTTTTATATTTAATTTAAGGACCAACTAGACATAAGAGTATAGCTATAGTAAGGTATACTATTGATAGGTATAGTGATATTAAGGTTTTGCAATAAGAATTTAGTTTTTCCCTTTAATGAGTAAATTATAAGTTGCTATTTGGATAAATGTCTTGCTCACGACTTTAAAGAATGTGTCTTCAGGTTGTATGGCAGTGGACTAAATCTGGCGGCATGGGTTGAAATATTTGTGATTACAAATAATAATTGTTGTTGGCCCAGAGCATTGTTGTTAGCGTAAGTTAACAGAAGTATCTTTGCCATGTTTTGCAGTGTATGCCATCCGAGAGGCTGCCACCTGCAACCTAATGAAGCTGGTGGAGAAGTTTGGCGCAGAATGGGCCCAGAACACCATTGTGCCCAAAGTCCTTGGCATGGCCAATGACTCCAACTACCTGCACAGGATGACCACTCTTTTCTGCATCAATGTAAGTATGAATGGCGCCTGCTCCAAGTGCTCATCCAGTTGGACGTACCTGGTGTGGCAAGGAATAACTGGAAGTCTTTGTTTTATTTTTTATTTTTCCTTCATTTGGGTCAGGCTCTGTCTGAAGCATGTGGACAGGATATCACTACCAAGCACATGTTGCCTGTAGTCCTCAAGATGTCCACTGACCAAGTGGCCAATGTGCGCTTCAATGTAGCCAAGAGCTTACAGAAGATCGGACCTGTTCTGGAAAGCAGGTTTGTTTAAATAACAGCTGCCAATAACCTATTGTTGTTCATGGTTTAAGCAAACATAAAGCCATTCTAACAATGATGCATCCCACAGTGCTCTGCAGGCAGAGGTCAAACCAGTCCTGGAGAAACTAGCCACAGACCAAGATATGGATGTGAAGTACTTTGCTCAAGAGGCTTTAAGTGGTACTTATCCTTTAATCTCCTTAACCTTCAAACATACATTTTCTTAGAACATTTTCATTGTCTTTTTTTTGTTTGCTCTCTCCGTAGTTCTTGCATTGGTTTGACTGACGACTTCTCCACATCCAGTGAAAAACTGACAACACAAAACCTGTTGCATTCTATTTATTGTTCTTTTTTGAATGATTAAGTATCGTCTGTGTTTTTGTTTGCTCTCAAAGATATCGAATGTTCAAAGGGTGGATTTTGGTTGAGTTTTACCTCTCAAACACTGTTAGCGCAGCTCAGTTCTGCATGCATGTACAGTTTGAGCATAGCTCTTCTCAAACATCACCCTGTGAGCCGTTCCAGTGCATTCGTGTTATCATCTGTACATGCATGCTTTTTGCTTTTCTTAGAACAGTGCTCATCCTGCCAGTAGCAGATGGTGCAAAATGCCTGTTTATTTGCTTTAGTAGGTTTGCTAGCGCACAGCACATTGTTTACGTGTTCCCTCTCCAGAGGGGAAAAAAAATCTCATGTGCTCACGCGGTCCTCTGTGTGCACAGGGCGAATGGTTAGATTGCGAGCTCTCTTGAAATTTGCTTCACGCAATGATGTCACACATTTATCATGAGCTTTTTCCATCCAGGGACCATATAATTGAATCAGTTGTGCTCTAACACAGGATGCACGTCTTAAACAACATCTCTCACGCAGTTTTGTGCCCATGTTGGTCCTGAATAGCCCCCTTTAGACTTGTAGACTTGCTCTAACTTTTGTGCCAATGAAATGTCTAGTTATAGTACAATATTTAATTTTGTACTTTTTTGTTTTTAATCTGGTCATGTAATCATTGGTCTGGCATGGAGGAACATTGTCACTCATGGGAGGTTATAGACTTAATTGAACAATATTAATTTCTACAGCATTCTGAGGAAACCCTTTGTTCATGGTCAATATCATGAGAACTTGTAGCTTTTTGTTTAACTCATTTGGGATATTGGTGTACTTTTGGGACTAAATAAAGTCATTTGAACTACGTATCTTGCTGTTGTCCTCATTGGCGCACGATCACAGACTAATCGCTGCATAATTCTAACTGGAACTGGGTGTGCGTCACACCTGCTAGATATTGTCTCTAAGAGTTTGTCATCCTATATAATTTTAAAGATTAATGTGGAATCAGGTTTTTGGTCTCCTGATGAACCGTTTTCTACAGTTACCTGGCTAGTGATCTTCTCGTCCGCATTGGATTGCGTGCTTTCGTCACCGAATTTGGCAGGAACTGGTGGTGGTGCTGCACTCTGGCACTTCTCCTGAAGTATCAGATGGCTTATTTAACCAGCGTTCCAGGCTGGATGGATTTTAAAACCACTTGTATAGAGTTTAGAAGGGTGACAAACTATCCTGTATCATTTGAATTTGGACCCTGACAATTCTAAAGGGCATGTAGTCCTAGATAAGGCAGACTTTTGCTCAATGGTTTGCATGGGTGCTTCATACGTCTCATTACCTGGACCTAAATGTGGAGACGGTGGACCATTAGTGAGTTGTCTGAACCTCAAATTAATGCCTACTGGAATTACACTTATACGTGGCCACATGGAATATCCTAGCATGTAGAGCAGAACTAAAAGTGATGTGGACGTCTGTTTTGAAGAAAGAATGTGTTCAAGTTACACAACTCTGTTGTGAAAAGTCTATACTAGTTGGAATGGGTCACTGTGGCCAATTGTTTTCATATGTTCCTGCTTTTGTTTGAGCAGGATTATGTAACTGCAGCTGTGCTGGAGTGGAGATGGCTAATAATCACTTTTAGACATATCCAGCTGAAATTCAAAGACTGATGGCACGGAGATGCGGCCGTCTACTCACAAAATTCTGTTACGTCTTGTGCTTATAGTGTCCAAAAATATGACATTCAAATGCTTCTGATGGTTCTTTTGATGAATGTACAAATCTACCACTTCTCTCCTCTTACATAAGATATTCCCCAGGGTTCAGTACATGGCCCACTTTTCTTCACTTGCATTCAGGGGCGCCGCTAAGGGGGGGGGAGTGGGTTTGTACGATTCTAAGGGCCCACGCACTTTTGGGGCCCCCGGAGATGGGTTTTATTAGTAGTAACAGTACTAGTAGTAATTCACTGCATGTTTCTGCTCTGTCCTATGTAGGCTAGAATTACTGAGTGAGATCAGATGGTAAACTGTCAAATTAGAGATGTGTTCGACATATATATATACAAGTCCGTCCTCAAACCCAAGGCTGCAGAGGGCAGAGAGAAAACTGCTCGACAATTACTCACCCAGTTCTTCAAAAAGAAAGGGTATGTTTAATCGTGGAGCTTTCTTTGCTGTAATTTAAGTTTTAGTTGCGTAGCCAACCACTACCTGATTCTATTCAATAGGTTACATTTTTCACCACTGAAAATAAAAAGAATGTAATTTTGGCTTTTGTAAATGTGACTTTTATATAATGCATTTAACTTAAAATAAAAATAAAAAGTAGGCACATAAAGGTTTCTATTGATAGATATATTGTTTAAGGAAGTGCCGTGTATCTCGTTGCAGTTTTAAATTTGACTTTAATCAGAAGACAAACAATGCAACTGACTCACAAAGGACCATTCATTGTCATGGGGAAAATAAACTAAGCTTAGATTGTTGTTGAGTTTCCTTGAACCAATTTGCCAACAAAATGAAAGCTACAGCAGCATTTTCAACTGTAATTTATACAGTTATTTATAACTGTATAGACACTGTAACACTAACACTATATTGTGTTAAGAGCCGAGGGGGTGAAAACTTTTTAAATTTGAAGATCAAGCTAAATTGTCCTTAATTTGTCTTCCGGGAAACATGCAAGTATCTTCAGTTGCTTTCGAAGGCCAGTACTAAATGAAAAATAAAAATATTTAAAGGTGCAATGTGTAGTATTTATGAAGATTTCAATAGAAATACAATATAATATACATAACTCGCGGGTCCCCTTGCAGTGAAATCGCCATTTTGCGGTGTCATTTTTCTACAGTAGCCCTAAACGGACAAACTTCTCTACAGAGCGCTAGTCACTCTCTGCTCTCTCTCCGACCACGACATTTTTGTCCTGTGGCAGCCGTTGTAGATTCTTTGTGCTTCAAAAGGGAGGGGTGAGCGTTTGATGATTGCAATTCATAACCTCACCACTGGATGGCACTAGAATTCACACACTGCACCTTTAAACACAATAAGAACCATTTTAACATTTTCATCCTGTTCAAAAGTGTTCACCCCCGGTTCTTAATACATTGTGTTTCTTTCTGGAGCTTCAGTGAATGTTTGAACCTTTGTAATTGTGTTTGAGTCCCTCAAATGTCCTCAGTGTGAAAAGAGGGGTCTCAAAATCATACAGTCACTGCTGGAAAGGGTTCAAATATGCAGGAAAACTGATGCATTTTCAAGACCTGGAGGATTTTTCTGAAGAACATTGGCCCGTTTAATTGCTCTGGACAAACAAGGGACTCAAGAACAACCATCACAAATTTGTTTTGTTTTTTTTAACGGTTGTTGATCATCCAGCAACACAGTATTAAGAATCAAGGATCATTTTTTATAAATTCAGCTATTCATATTTTATGTAAAATATCTTATTCAGGACAGTACTAAATAAAAATAACATGAATTTTGTATGATCCTCTTATTTTGTTAAATTAACATTTTGCAGATTCTGCATTAAGCATGACTGTGTGTATACACAGGTGCTGGTCATATAATTAGAATATCATCAAAAAGTTTATTTATTTCACCAATTCCATTCAAAAAGTGAAACAAGTATATTATATTCATTCATTACACATAGACTGATATATTTCAAATGTTTATTTATTTTAATTTTGATGATTATAACTGACAACTAAGGAAAATCCCAAATTCAGTATCTCAGAAAATTAGAATATTGTGAAAAGGTTCAATATTGAAGACACCTGGTGCCACACTCTAATCAGCTAATTAACTCAAAACACCTGCAAAGGTCTTAAACTGGTCTCTCGGTCTAGTTCTGTAGGCTACACAATCATGGGGAAGACTGCTGACTTGACAGCTGTCCAAAAGACGACCATTGACACCTTGCACAAGACACAAAAGGTCATTGCAAAAGAGACTGGCTGTTCACAGAGCTCTGTGTCCAAACACATTAATAGAGAGGCGAAGGGAAGCAAAAGATGTGTTAGAAAAAAAGTGTACAAGCAATAGGGATAACCGCACCCTGGAGAGGATTGTGAAACAAAACCCATTCCAAAATGTGGGGGAGATTCACAAAGAGTTGACTGCAGCTGGAGTCAGTGCTTCAAGAACCACTACACACAGACGTATGCAAGACATGAGTTCCAGCTGTCACATTCCTTGTGTCAAGCCACTCTTGAACAACAGACAGCGTCAGAAGCATCTTGCCGGGGCTAAAGACAAAAAGGACTGGACTGCTGCTGAGTGGTCCAAAGTTATGTTCTCTGATGAAAGTAAATTTTGCATTTTCTTTGGAAATCAGGGTCCCAGAGTCTAGAGGAAGAGAGGAGAGGCACACAATCCACGTTGCTTGAGGTCCAGTGTAAAGTAGAGGTCTTCACCAAGACCCGTGGACCTGGGACCCGACCCGGGACCCGTACAGGTTCGGGTCTATATTTTAAATGATCAGCCGGGTCCTAATCTATTACTTCGGGTCCCGGGTCTGATTAACATTTGTGTCTAATACCCGAGTCTATCCGGACTCGGAGAACACCTGCCCGTGAAAAACACGAGCAATCTCTCTCTCTCTCTCTCTCTCTCTGCCATTACAAGCGCACGGTAATAATGGTTACCTTCATGAGTGATGTGCAAAAAAGCTAAAAAACAACAACAAGGAATATAAAGAAGTTAAACCCACGGGCACCTCTTCTGTCTGGGCATCCTTCATGCATAGCCTATAGTGGACAAACATGAGAAAAAAAGTAAGTGCCGTCAAGTGTATTAGCCTACGTGTAACGCACTGTTGAAGTTTGATTTGAACTTATATTTAATATTTCAGGTTGCTTCAGCTAACGCGCATGTGCAGTCTCAAGCGCGTGTCATGTTTCTATGGCAACCCGAGCTTCCGCTGTGACTGATTATTAATAATAATATGAATGAACCGTCTTATTTAATCTTAAAGTTTTGGTGAACAGTCTCGGCTCACAGAGATGATAGCAAATAAATAATGTGGACGTCAGCGGCCACCGAACGAGCAATCGTTATTATAGTTCAAAAAGGCAAAAAGTCAAAGTTATTATGCGAGTTTAAGGACCATGGTATCCCTGTTCTTAATTGGCCAGCAAACTCGCCTGACCTATAGAAAATATATGGGGTATTGTGAAGAGGAAGATATGATATGCCAGACCCAACAATGCAGAAGAGCTGAAGGCCACTATCAGAGCAACCTAAGCTCTCATAACACCTGAGCAGTGCTACAGACTGATCGACTCCATGCCACACCGCATTGCTGCAGTAATTCAGGCAAAAGGAGCCCCAACTAAGTATTGAGTGCTGTATATGCTCATATGGTATTATAACAAAATTGAAGCAATTGGGAACAACACGAACTCAGCCACAAAGTGGTAGGCCACATAAAATCACAGAGCAGGGTCAGTGCACACTGAGGTCGCACAGTGAGCAGAAGTCACCAACTTTCTGCAGTCAATAGCTACAGACCTCCAAACTTTGTGCCTTCAGATTAGCTCAAGAACAGTGTGTAGAGAGCTTCATGGTTCAATTTCACTTAATTAACCTATAGGTTTTAATAAAAGCAAAAGATATCTGAAATGTACATCTAATTCATGGAAATATTAAATAACACCATAAATATAATAAATAATTTAATAAATATAATACATTTTCCAGAGACACAAAATTAGATCAATTAACCTCAAAACTGTTTCAAATGACTAAATCTCACAAATGTTGATATTCAGATGAAATGACAAAATAAAAAAATAACAGAAAAGTGCAGAGATGAGATTTTGTGGTATCTATGGTCAGGAGAAGAAAATTAAGGTGAGGGCTCTAACCCTATTGAATAACAATTCCACCGTAAACTTGGTTGCCATTGCAAGACGTCAATAACAATGTGGATGGTGTTCATGCTTTATGGAATTTGAGCATAACTCAAAAAGGGATTTTATACCATAATTTTACACTTGTTCATTGTTCCAGATAATAATAAAAGAAATAGACATTTTTCTAACTGCTGGAAACTCCTTTCGCTTACAAAAAAATTTAATTGGAGTTGTGTAAGAGAAATATTTAGTGGTTGTTGATTTGGAGAACAGTGGAAAAAACAACAGTTTCTCCCCTTGCGTAATTTGTGAGCATTCTTGTGTGGTGAGCTGTCTGGAAATCAGGCTTTTGTCTAATCTGTGATCAGAATCAGTGAATGAGAGTGAGAGGGCGAGAGCGTACATGGAAGTGTGAATGAGAACGAGTGAGCTCGGGGTCATGTGAAAATCACAGCAGAAGAGGAACCCTTTGAGAGCAAACTGTGAACGCTCTGCTGAACACATTAATTGAAATGTTCTAATAGAGAATCAAAAGTTTGTTGAGCATTGATGCACATAATTAAAGCCACGACCTGTCTTAGACACAAAAACTACATTCATTTGTTTCATTGACTGACCGTCTGAAGTAGCCTACTTTATCCCCCGTTTTCACAGACAAGGCTTAAAGGAATAGTGCACCCAAAAATGAAATTTTGATGTTTATCTGCTTACCCCCAGGGCATCCAAGATATAGGTGACTTTTTTTCTTCAGTAGAACACAAATTAAGATTTTTAACTCCAACCTTTGCAGTCTGTCAGTCGTATAATGCATGTGATTGGTAACAAAATCATTGAGTAAAAAAAACATGCACAGACAAATCCAAATTAAACCCTGCGACTCGTGGCGACACATTGATATCTTAAGACACAAAACGATTGGTTTGTGCGAGAAACCGAACAGCATTTATATCATTGTTTACCTCTAATACACCACTATGTCCAACAGCTTTGAGTGCACGATCACTTCCGGTGAGTGAGGTCTGTACACAATCTGATCACGAAACTACGCCAGGGGTGCTTCTCAATATCCCTCCTCGTTTCCTCGCTCCTCCGTCCTACATCATATGACCCGGAAACCAACCGAGCTCATCCATCTTGTAGGACATCTCAACTCTCTAATTGCACTGCGAGGAGGCGAGGATCGTGGAGTGAGGAGGCATGAGCGAGGATACACAGGTCTATCCTTTGCGGAAGAGTTTTATCGACTAAACATGGCGCACGTATAAATTCTCCTCCCCTTCACATCTTGCCACAGTGTATTAATTATTATGTTTACATGTACAATACACAAACGTATGTCAAATAGCAACAACTGAACAAATTGCAGAATTATATCAAAGCACAAGAAAATATGGACGTAGTGTCCGTGACGTCACCCATAGGATTCTGAAGAGCAGTTTTGAAGCGTAAAGTATGGTCATGTCAGCCATTACCATCTTGGCATCGTACGATGACCCAGATAACAGAAAATGGGCAAAAAGGCAGGATGTGGGTGGAGCTGAGGTGACGTGATGACTAACAGACAGCAGACAAACGGCTATCCACCTGTCACTCAAAGTGGCCCCGCTTAATTATGCAGAACTCTAATGCTTTATATAATGTAAATGAATGAGTTATAAAAAAAATTCACCCCCTCACAGTTGTCATGAAGGGCAAAATTAGCCGTATAGACCAAAACCACAATTTGTACCAGCCTGTAAACTGTTTTTTTTTTCTGCTGTAAAGTTGGGCATTTTAACATGGGGTCAATGAGATTCTGCTCCCTTCTGGAGCCTGTCCCTAGCGGCCAGTTGAGGAATTGCAGTTTAAGTCACTTCCTTATTGGCTTCAACAGAAACTGGGGGAAGTTGCTGCATGGTGTAGAGTCATCATTGATTGACAACGCTTTGAAGTGACACTAAAGGGAGCAAGGATCATTTCACTTGATACAATTCCTCCGTCGTCTTTTCTTTGCGTCCTTCCCTCACATCCTGAAGAAGTGGAGCTAAGACGCGAGGAAAGGAAACAAGGATGCACAAATAAGAATTGAAAAGCACCCAAATCGTGTACAGACCTCACACACTGGAAGTGATCGCACGCTCAAGGCTGTTGGACATAGTAGTGTATGATAAAAATGATATTAATACTGTTCGGTTTATTGCACAAACCAATCGTTTTGTGTCTTAAGACATCAATGTGTCATCACGAGCCGCAGGGTTTAATTTGGATTTGTCTGAGCATGTTTTTTTTACTCTCATAGATTTTGTTACCATTCACATGCATGAATGGTAACAAAAAAAGACTGACAGACTGTTAAAACTCTTAATTTGTGTTCTACTGAAGAAACAAAGTCACTTATATCTTGGATGCCCTGATGTAAGCAGATAAAGATCACATTTTAATTTTTGGGTGAACTATCCCTTTAAGCCAAAGACATGACTTCTTAAAATATGTCAGTGCCATTGTTTTATCTCAAGATGCACACCCACCAGTAATGTTTTTGTCTTCTTCTAAGGCACATTTATAAAAGCTACTTAGATGTCCTAATTAAACTAAGGCCTAATCTAAGCACTGCCTGTTAAAAACAGGCCTATTTGATCTTTAATGACAGTTAGGCTATTTAAAAAATTTGCCAGGGTGTGTAAGGGGACGTTTTAAAAACGCTTAACGTGTAATTAAATGTGTTGCATTCATATTCTGGGCTCATCTGCTTTTCTGCACATATGCTTTATTAGTATTGTGTTTACTGAGTTTTGTCTGCCACTGTCTTAGTAGGCCTACATTAAGCCACATTATACTACAGGGCTGTTGAATGCTCAATTCTGATTGGTTGACAAACGTTCTAACGTGTGCAATTATTTTCCGGGAAACGCACAGTAACTTCCATATTACTTCGCCAAAGGATTTCATGTCTTTACAGCCTACAAAACCCAAACCGACTGTGACGGAGCAAATAAATATAGTAAACAATAGGATAAAAATATTTTGTGTATTATGCAGTTATTAAAGGGGTACTTCAGCACTGGGAAGATGAATGTGTATTTAAACTGGTCATTAATGTAGTAGAAATGTGAAATTATTTTTGAGTTTGGTGCCTTCTAGACTGAGAAAAGACAGAAAATGTATTTTTGTCTCATGTGGATGAAAGACAACAACTCCCAGAATGCACTTGCTTCGCTGCCCTACGAGGCCACTCCCTACACGGTCCGCCCCCACCGTCATCTTCATAATACAATAATTTTGTTCAGTTAGAGAATAGACACTACAATTAAAAACTGAACTTGTCTTTTCAATAAAGTGTGAGTGAGCAGAACGAAAGTCACAAACGCAGCAGGAGTCCGATTTCATTCATCACGAGCGAAGAGCTGAGCAGAAACTGAGGTAAGCGCGGCTGTCATTCACGACGCGTCCAGTCTGGCGCGTTATCAGATCGCATATGGAAGCTAAACTTTCATAGGAATTCATTGAAAAGTTCAAACACTCACTTTGCTCCGTTATTGATGCCCGAGCCGAGCGGCCATGCGCATTTACATTCTGTGAGTGAGATCTTGATGATAACATGCGGAACAGCTCCTTCTACTGGCTGTAGTCTATAGCCTCTGGCCTAAAAATGACGATATTTGCGTCTCTGAGGATTTTTTCCAGAAATAAAACGCATAATTATCTTGTCTCAGGGGGATAGTACAATAATTTGAATATACTACCAGGCTACAAAGCTTAATCCTAAATCGCTGAGGTAATGATAACCCTTTAAGATAAGCACTTTCGCGCTCTCTCTCCCACTCAAACGCACACACATAGATTATACACACTCGCTTGTTGTCAGCGCTGCTCTGACGATTTATCAGTAAAATAGTTTAGCAGCTTAAAAGCTACATGATGTTTCTCACTAGCGAGGTGCAGATAAAGAAAGTTTCACTATCAGTAGACGCCATACCTGTAAACACTCCTGTTTTGGGAGTCCACTGCCGATCCTAGACTTCTGGGGGCCCTAAGCAAAACTTTGTCTGGGGGCCCCTGTCAGTGCATTCATTAAAAAAACAAGTTTTTTTAGAGCAGTGTACACTCTCAACAAACAACAGTGAGTTGAAACGTTCAGTAAATAAAAAAAATAAAGGCAACTGTATTAAGTATCAAATACAGTACTGACAATTGTACTGCTGTATGAAGTAGAACCATCGAATGCAAAAACGTGCGAACAGTCCCTAAGAATTTGATTTGTGATAGCAAAAATCCCATCAGATAAAATAGACACAAAACGCATGTTCAATAAATCTTTTTTAATCTTAACAGCACATTAGCTTATGTGTGGTCAACAACCATGAAGGTAAAAGTAGAATTGTAGGATGTCCAAGGAATGGTGTTCGCCAGCAGGTGATTATGAAATGGCAACACTTCCACTAATCTGTTCGTTCTGAACTATTTATAAGAAATATTGCTATTAATACTTTTCAACGGCATATACTGATTGACCAAAAAAAAAGCACTGTTACGAAGTTGTCCCAAGAAGCTCCAAACTCCACATGGTGGGGTTCTACAGGAACACTTCTGAGGGGACTTTGGTTTTGTACCTTTGTAAAACCTGGGTCTACATATGTCCTGTAACAATACAAACAGAAACAGAATCAAACTGAAAAACAAAGTTATTCAAGAACAATTCACCCAAAAAAGAAAATCGGTCATTATTCACTCCCCCTCAGGTCGTTTCAAACCCATATGGGCCACTTTCATGATAGTTTTATGGTGCTTTTGCATCCTTTTTAACACTTTTCACCATTTCACAGAAGAAAGTCAGCCATTCAAGATAGGAGATCAACATGATGGAGAGTAAATGCAGACGGAATGTTCATTTTTAGGTGAACCATCCCTTTAAGATCTTAACTTTATAGAATGAAGAAAAAGGCACACGGAACACTATCACATTAAATACAAAACGTGTTGCATTTTGAAAGCACTTTCAACGTTTCTAACCCCTACGTTACACAAAACAACCGCTAATTTGCGCTCTCTCGGAATCCTTCTTTGAGAGAGAGTGTTGGCTCGCGGGGAGCACGTTATTGGAAAGAGATGAATTAGTCTCTTATTTGACAAAACTAGCAGAGCAGGTTCACCTCACCCATCTGCCGTCTCCTCAGCTACATTAGCTTCCTTGACAAAGTGCTCCAGTATATTATCTGTCTTAATGCGTGTTCTGTCACCAAGCCCCGAACAATTTGCGTCATGATCGTTCTCTCACTGTAGAGTATCTGATATCTCAGTTTAGTCACAGACTGTCATTTCAAGTAGAACAGATTTACTAAGTGCTGCTAACAAAAACAATCTCTTTTTTGTCTGTCGTAAATGCAATGAATTGGCCGAACAATCCAGTGTCTTGTGAATCAACGTGAATGCTTGATGTATTCTTTAGTGTAAAGGGGTAAATACCACCAAAATAATAATTGAATTCTCAAAATCATTTAAATGTACGCCAACATCGCCCATGGAGGTGATAATGTCACCTGACATACAAGAGTCATGACTCATCCCTTCACAGTGCACCAGTGAGTGCAGATTCTGAAGAACTGCAATATTAGCAAACAAAATAACACTGTTGTGGTTCGAGGAGAACAGATTGTTATTTTCAGGGCCTTTCGGATGAGCGTGAGGAGGGAATCCAGTGACAAAATTATCGAAATCACAGCTTCGACCACAAGTATCTGTGGATTTGGACTTGAGCCGCTTTGAAGTTGAGAAACATCCGGTGATAGCAGTTTTGGGTGGTGCAGTTCCTACTTATGGCTTGTTTTTTGTTGTTGTTTTTTTTCAGTTCTAAATGAATCAGTATATTGCTTCAATATTGCCATGTGTTTTTTAACTAACATTGCACTTAACGAGTGTGCACAACTAGTCTTTTTGTAATCAAAGTCAGACGCTTCGATTGATTTTGTTCAGTACAACACGTGTCAATATTTAGTTGTGCTGTCGAGCAGGCTCTGTATTGCAGATCTAGGCTGTCTTTGTGCTACATATGGCGCGTAACGAGCAGCTCCTATCCTGCGGTCGGCTTGGAGGCGAGCCCCCAACGCAACTGGCCTGAATGCCACGCCATCCGGCACTCTATTGTGAGAGAGCAGCAGGTGGGACCACTGGAGAACGAGGAGGGAGGTAGGGAAGAGTTTTGTGAAGTATAAAGATTACAGCTCACGTTCGCCACAGCCTAAACGCCGAACGTACAAAACTCAATCCGTCCCTGTGACGTCATCTCATCCGTAGTGAGTCAGATATCAAGGTAATACTGGTTATTCGAGTCTCGGCTTAATTCACCAGTACGAAACCGTGCTGAGGGTCCACGGTCTCCATCATTTCGCTGTCCAGAAACGGGTCGGCCAACGCCAGCCCTTCGTACCCAGCCGCGCCGCCCTCTGCGGGTGGAGGTGGCTGCCCGGGATCAAGCGGGTAGTCGTATTGCTCCGGGTACAGTGCTTCTCCTGAGGGGGAGTGGCTTGGATCGCAGGCTGAGTAGGTGTAGTTGAGTGGTTCGTGCTGTTGGTGCTGCAGCTGAGCGGAGAAGCTTTGTGGTAGAGGCTGCATCTGAGGGTAATGTCCCAGGTAGGGTTCATATGCCAGGGCTTCTGGGTTGGGCTCCATTAGGGGGCCGAGTGGCTGTGCGTGTGCAAACGGAGGTGAGGTCTGGGGGTTCTGCGACTGCTGATGTGCTGGTGCAATCAAACCCTGTGTCTGAGGTGGGGCTCCGGAGTCCTGGTGGCCCATGGTTGCGTAAGGGTCCTCCACAATATGCATCTGGTTAAAGTATGCCTGCATTTGGGATTGTTTCTGAAGATATAGGCGTTTTTGTTGCAGCCTGCATATCAAAGAGAAGGATTTTAATAAGACGGATTACTGGTTTGACATCAAGAAAGACCGCAGTAAAGCGTAGTACCTGTGTTCCTGCAGCTGCTGCTCCAGACTGCGAGGAGTTTCTTTGCAGAACATCTGGCAACTGCTGGGGCTGTTGGCCATTAGTGTGGCTTTCTGTACAGAGACACACAACACCAAGGATTGTGAAATACAGAGCTCTAGCAATCTTTCTTGAGAAATACTGCAGTGGCCTTTTATCGCTTTTATTGCTAGAGATAGCCGGAAGAGGGCAGGAAATGGAAAACAGAGAAAATTCAGATTAGATCCCATTCGCTAACTGCTAGGCTCCAACGTCAGAGATCTTTGCATTTACTTACTACAGAGCTCACTGGCCAAAAGGTATTGTGTGTAGCTGCTAGCAAGTTTCTATGTGGTTGAAAGCATGTTAGAATGTATTTGCTATGGTATTCTGGATGGTTGCTAGCATATTGCTATGTTGTTCATCCAGGTAAGATTGTCTGAGCAGTAGTAATAGTTATGCTTGTCTTAAACTATTGTTACTAAGCAACTGTTATAGATCACAAAGCCTCAGAAATGTGCTTTGTAAGTGTACACACATTTCAGATGGGCTAAAATGAGCATCGGCTGAATGACGTTAGCAGAAATAAAGGTGCGTCACCTGTATTCTGTGAGAGAGGTACTGTGGCTCCAGACTCTGTCTCCTTGACAACAGTGCGGGGTGTGTTCCACCTGAGCACAGAGCCATGTCGTGCTGGTGACTTCTTTCCTCCTGCACAAACCATACATACACACAGAAAACATGTCAGCGCCTCACTAGGTGGCCACATCGGCGGCTGTGCACTCAAATGCATGAATTCATTACTTGGTTATGAAAAGGCTGAATAGCTGTCCGCTGACCCAGAGGGATTCTGGGAAAAATATGTCAGTCTGCTCCAGTAGCTGATCCTCCTCACAATGCCACATGCCTCTAATGGAGTCATTTTACTGCTTTTTTCTACTATATTAGCCCAGTAAAATGAACGATTTAGAGCAGGTTTTTTTTCTTGGACTTCATCTAGACACTGGCGCCTGCCCTGAGCCGTATTCCCATAAGTATTTATTCATTGATTCATACTAAATATCTGTCTTCGGTGAGCTTGCATGGAGCAATGGGCACCAGTCAGTCACTAGCCTGTTACTCAACAATGGACGCATTCAGGGGGCTTAACAGATGGACAGTAAACAACTGACAATTGGCGGCTTCTTCTCCAGTCATTACATAAGCGGGCTGTCTGTGTGTCAGTAGGGAGGTTAGAAGGGTAGAAGAGTTCAAGTAAGGGCATTCTGGCACTTTTCAACCAAAGTAACTCACAGTGCTTCTTGAAGTAATACATTTCACAAGAATGTCTTAGAACCCTGGTTCACCTCAACCAGTGAATGCTGCAACCATTGCATCAGCATCCCAGCATTAAGGCCCTCTCCCGTGACTCTACATGTCAAGGTTCACAAATTCAGCAAGGAGCAAATCATCAAGCTACAGTATTGTGGCCAGGTCAAACATTGTAATGCAACACTCATAGTTCAAAAATTTCAACTGTGACCTGTTTGCCACTGATGAAATGAAGGCAATGATTACTGAGGGTCTCATCATAAAAAAAAAATCAGTGAAATCTTTTTTCTAAACAAAAGATATATAACTCAAACACAGAACTGATTTGATATATAAACTGTAAACAAATAAATGTGATTAATTATTGTCATCAATTGTGACCAGTTTTGAAAACAGAATGAAACCGTAATGTCATCTAATTTGGTAACCGTTTAAAAAAAGAAATAAAAATAACATACGTTACTATGTTAATTTCAATAGCCTTAAATCAAAATAAATAAATTCTGCAGACCCCAGTTTGAAAACTGCATTAGTCCTTCCAAATGCCCAGTTCAGACTACAGGAATCGTTTGACGTAGGATGTTGTGGGAATTCGTAAATGACAATGGGTGTCAGGACGCAAGAATCAATCTTTCTATTTTGTATATAGTGTGCCATAGTGGATCGACAACAAAAACGAAAGACTAGCATGTTTAATTTTTTCTCCGTCTTCCACAAAGGATTCCGTCATTGGTGACATTGACCAATAAGAGCACAAGCTTTCAAACATGCCGAAACGAAAGAGAGACAATAGTATTGGTGCAAAGGAGGAAAGATTCGTAGAGCTATGGCAGTACTTCTGTCTTGATATTGTTTCCTCGAGGGACTACCACGACAGAGTGAAAAAGATAAATTCTGGTGAATGATAGGGGAGGCGCTTCAGCAATTCGGTGAGTACATTTATATTTACTACAGGCTAAAAATAAAAATTGATATTTTGGAAGATTATCTGTCCTCTTCGTGCAATCTAGGAACGTGTCCACTGTCATGTTTTCTTTCTTTTTAGGGTTTTTCTGATGACAAGACATCCAGTGCAAAAATCGCTGCTTCGGTAGCCATTGTTTGTTTACACTCACACCTGTCAGTTAATAGTTCAGCCTTCTCGATGACATCACACACTTTGTTAAAGACGGCAAGAGATAATTGGTCGGGAAACAATGTGTAATCTGACATGTTTTTTTTGTCCACGGCACAACAATAATTTAGGAGTCAAAAATCGCATAATCTGACAGTGACTGTGTCGTAACAGACAAAAATATCATGTAGCCTGAACTCTGAACCTGGCATTAGAGATACTACAAAAATTATCTGTGCTTTCTAGTAGCTCCCCTGGTGCACTGACCTGTAGTGCAGGGTCCAATAAGTCATGTGGATGTGCCTGAGGGCTCAATAGCCCCAGGGAAGGGGATTCTCCAGAGCCCATCTGCTCATACACCTTATTTAGCTCCAGGATACCTTTGGTCCGTGCCAGATTCTGTAGGTGCTGTCTAAAGGCCACCAAGCCTACATGGAGAGAGGAGTAAGATTATGAATAATAGCACTGTTATTTTCAAATGATTTACAGATCATCAGATGGTGTCCCACCCCCGGTGTCATCATGAATTCTCACATGGGAGTGTCAGAGCAGAGGAAGTTACACTCATTCCCTCAAGCCCACGGCACCTCTGACTGTGGTTCTACCATGTGACCTCTCTATGTTGCTAATCAGTCTATTCCAGGAGAAGATATGTCCAGGTAGTGCTACAAAAACTCAAGAGCACATTAAAATGCCGTTTAGGGGCTCTTGACTCCTCTGCTGCTAAACAGAAGAGGGTAGATGTATTGAAAAAAAGGATTCTCAGGTTATTTCAGGACTTCAAGTGATTAAGGGTAATTATTCAGGCCACAGGATGAGAGAACTCAATAGGACCGAGTTGGCCTAATCTTCAAAGCGTTCTCTGATTCACTCAATGAATCATCTGACGGGGGTGGTGCATTTAGAGGAAGAAAACAAGAGAGAAACAGGGAGAGAGTGTGTGTGAAAAGAACAATAAGTGTGAGAGAAAGACAAGGAAGAGCATAGAAATATTTTTATCTAACGCATGTACTACATAGAGTTGTTCCGATTCCGATACTAGTATCGGAAATATCACCGATATCACAACAAATTCTGGCATCGGTATCGGCGAGTACTTGAACCCATGTACCGATCCGATAACATTTTCTTAAACAAGACCTTATGTTAGTTATGACCGCAAGCTTTGCCTAACCGCTGCACGGTTCTTCTTCTCTGCTCAGAATGCATTGCAAATACAGGAAGTTGTGGTGTGTTGCCACAAGCAACCACTGGCAGTGAAGAAGAAATGAAAACGCGTTAGCAGTAGGCTATGTCCGCTGTTTAGCAGTATTTTGTCTCTATGTGGATGGCGAGCGCCCGTGCGCACACACACGTGCGTGACACTCGCTCGCTGTCTTTGTAATCTCTCCCATTTGTCACTGTCAAGCGGCAACCTCCCCCAGTTTCTCTACCTCTACGTGCGTTTTACAGTCTATGGTCACTATATGAGGACATGAACGCATAAACTGTCACTTCATGAGAATTTACCATTTCATTTGTGAAAACTGTCATATAAGGAACACAGACACTCAAATATCTTCACGGCAACCCGTCAAAATAAAAGTTTGGTTTACATTTTTTTAAATTGACAGAATATATCAGGCTACTGTTGTACAGTAGATTTAGCTACGTCTCTATGTAATAATAATACGTCTCTACTAATAATAATAATGCCTAGATGGTTGCTTATTTTTCGCTTGTTTTGTTGTAAAGAGATTGTTTTCTGATTAATATATATCTATAGCCTATATATATATTTTTATATTCCTACATTTATTTGTTGCACTGTTTTTTATACAGTTATATTGTAAAACTAAAATATATTTTTTTATTTTGCAGTGTTAGATTTGTGGCTGCATTTGAAGTTATTTTTCACTTAAGAAAAATAAATGCATGTCAGATAATAAAAATACTATAATAAATACAGTAATTCACTCTTAACTGTATGTATTTGTTCATGTTTTATTAAGGGATAAGTCTGAAGCACACCATAAAATAATTCTAGCAATTCATACAGCTAGTAGTATATACAGCTGTATATACAGATACCCACCCAGGTATTGAACCGACTAGGCTATTAAAAGAGATGCTACCAGAGGTCATAGATCCTCTTCTTAATATCATTAATTCATCTTTGTCATTAGGATATGTACCGAAAACCTTTAAGTTGGCTATTATTAAACCACTTATTAAAAAAACGCAACTTGATCCTACAGAATTAGTCAATTATAGGCCAATCTCAAATCTACCCTTTCTGTCAAAAATACTTGAAAAGGCAGTGTCTTCACAATTATGTTCCTTTTTAGAAAGAAATGGTATCTGTGAGGATTTCCAGTCAGGATTTAGACCATATCATAGCACTGAGACTGCTCTCATCAGAGTTACAAATGATTTACTCTTATCATCCGATCGTGGCTGTATCTCTCTATTAGTGTTACTCGATCTTAGCGCTGCATTTGATACCATCGACCACAAAATTCTTTTGAATAGACTCGAAAATTATGTAGGCATTAGTGTAATTGCCTTGTCATGGTTTAAATCATACCTATGTGACTGTTATCAGTTTGTAGCAGTAAATGAAGAGATGTCACACCGATCACAAGTTCAGTATGGAGTACCGCAAGGCTCAGTGCTAGGACCGCTACTCTTCACCCTGTACATGCTACCACTGGGAGATATCATTAGGAAGCATGGTGTTAGTTTTCATTGTTATGCTGACGATACTCAGCTCTATATTTCTTTGCGCCCTTGACGAAACTTACCAATTCACAAGATTAACGGAATGCATAGCTGATATAAAACATTGGATGACCAGTAATTTCCTGCAACTCAATTCAGAAAAAAAAGAATTTTTAATTATTGGACAAAAAAGCTCCACAAGTAGTAACCTAGAATACTGTCTAACACTTGATGGCTGCTCTGTCAAGTCCTCGTGGTCAGTGAGGAACCTGGCTGTGCTCTTTGATACCAATCTTTCGTTTGAAAGCCACGTTTCAATGCAAAATGCTGAACTGTTAGTTCATGCGTTCATGACCTCAAGGTTAGATTATTGTAATGCTCTACTGGGTGGTTGCCCTGCTCGCTTAATAAATAAACTCCAGCTGGTCCAAAACGCAGCAGCTCGAGAACTTACTAGAACCAGGAGGTATGACCATATTAGCCCAGTTCTATCAACATTGCACTGGCTGCCTATTAAACATCGCGTACATTTTAAAATCTTGCTTATCACTTACAAAGCACTAAATGGTTTAGCTCCCCAGTACTTGAGCGAGTTCTTAACACATTATACCCCATCACGTCTACTGCGCTCTCTAAACTCTGGCCAGTTGATCATACCGAGATCAACTGCAGGCGGTCGATCCTTTTCCTATTTAGCACCTAAACTCTTGAACAGTCTTCCTAACATTGTACGGGAAGCAGACACACTCTGTCAGTTTAAATCTAGACTAAAAACACATCTCTTTACTATGGCATACACATAAAACACTTTTTCAATTAATTGATTGTTAGGCTGCATTAACTAGGTCAGCCGGAACCGGGAACACTTCCCGCAACACCTGATGTACTCGTTACATCATCAGAAGAATGGCATCTACGCTAATGATAGTCTCTCTGTTTTATCCCAAGGTTTACTGCAGCCAGCCGGATCCGGGCCGTATCCAGATCAGATGGTGGACCTGCGCCCAGAGAAGACCAACGCATGACTCTGAAGTGTCTGCAGAGACCGTGTCAATTAGACTCCCCCTGAAATTGCATCGTCGACACGGCATCCTCAATAAACCCGTCTCCGGCGTGATGACTCCGATTGTTCAAATATTACAATTTAATAATTCTTAAATTGATATGTCATCCTCAATAAACCCGTCTCCAGCATGTTGCCTCCAATCTTTCAAATATTCCGATCTATTATGACCTCTGACCTGTAAAGTTGCCAGAATAATCATCATACACTGCTTGTTAATTGGCCAGAGGAGAACTGACACCCCGACTGAGCCTGGTTTCTCCCAAGGTTTATTTTTCTCCATTATGCTCCTGATGGGGTTTTGGTTTCCTTGCCACTGTTGCCTCTGGCTTGGCGTGCTCAGTTGGGGACACAACATTTTTCAACTAAATATCCAAATAAATCTAATTATTAAACTAAATTAACCATATAAACTAAATTACTGATCTAATTACTGATCTAACGCCCACACTGTCACTGTATGATAATTGAAATGAACTGATGACATCACAGTTTTCTCCAGAATGGCTATACGGCTGAATAAAATTATGTTGCATTATTTTCCTGTTTAACACTGTAAAGCTGCTTTGAAACAATCTGCATTGTTAAAAGCGCTATATAAATAAGGTTGACTTGACTTGACTATTGGATCAGTACTTGGTATCGGCCGATACCCTGAACCTAGGTATCAGAATCGGTATCGGGAAGGGAAAAAGGGTATCGGAACATCTCTAGTACTACAGTGGGGTCCAGACATCCAGTTAATTTCCCAAGAACATGTGCACTTTTTTACTATTTTTAGTAGTTTATTTTAATTATTTTATTTAATAGAAATTATATCATCAATATAACAAATTGGAGTGTCACATGATCCTTCGTAAATCATTCTAATATGCTGATTTGATGCTCAAGAAAAATGTCTTATTATTTTGAATCAGTTGAGTGGAGACCATGATAAATATTTTTTTCAGGATTCTTTGATGAATAGAAAGAACAGAAAGAAGAATGTTAAAAGAACAGAATTAGTTTGAAATCAAATTTTTTGTAACAATGTAAAAGTCTTCAGTCACTTCTGATCAATTTAATGTCTTTGTTGAATAAATATATGTAGCGTGTGCTGGCAAAATGAGTCACAATTAGTTCATGATGATGTCAAAATGATTGTTGGATTTGTTGGAAAAAATGACTGAGATACACTTATTTGAAGTCGATAGAGTCAGCAAAGTCAATTTTTAGAAAATGAGTTAAAGTTTTCTGAAGGTTCCAAAACAAAATCACCTAGTAACTATACCTTAAAATCCCTGGCAATAACACCAAATTTGGCACACGCCAAGTCAAAACCCATATCTATAGGAAAAATATATATTCAACTTTTGTTTCCATGATACCGCAATTGTTTGATTGACATTAATGAAAGAGACAGCCTATATATTAAGACCTACTGTAATGCACAGATATAATATAATGTTACACATCAGATGTTTTTCCCAAACAGTTAACCAAACGTTCACTTAAAGACATAACAGATAATGTTTGTGTGAATACTCGCCAAGACAGTTATTTTGAATTACTGTAATTCTGTGTATATATATATATATATATATATATATATATATATATATATATATGTATATCGTGGTCGCGTGCTGTCTTTGTGATGCGAGTAAGATCATTGTGTTTACATCAGCATGAGTTTGAAAATATTTTATATTTCACTGGTTCAGACTCATGCCATCGAGAATTTGCTATGAATATTCACAAAGTTGGAATGCTCATTCTGCTCAAAGTTGGTACCTCATTCTTGTGAAAACTTCAAATACGACCAAAATTGACATATTTCACTTGTTTTGCCCGTGCACATTCTGACTCATTTTGCCAGCACGGTTCACATATTAATTTAATAAAAAATAAAATAAAAAAAACATTCTTATTTGAACAGCAGTGTATTTATTCTCTTATTTATTCAGATGTCACAGGATGCTGCTTACCTTGTGTAAGTGAGGTGTCTGACGCCCTGCGGCCCTCGCGGAAGCTGATGGGAGAGCGGTTGTGTGTCTCTCTCCTCTGGGTGCTCAGCGCCTGCATGGTGGGGTTGGCGGGCCGAGCGCTGATGAAGGGCGGAGTCAAGCGGGTGACAGGTGTGTTAGCCAGGACCACCTCGTTAAGAGAGGGCGCATCCTCCAGCAGACTGAGATCACTGTGCACAGAGCCCATGTCATACTCTGAGTCCACGCTACCCAGAGAGGGGTTATGACCCATGCTGAACAGTTTACCTGGGTTAAGAGAATAAAATGACACTCATTTATAATCAACATTTTTTAAATAGAAGATTGTGTTTTCATTGTAATTTTTATCCAAATTACTCTTAAAGGAACACGGCGACTTTTGGGGACTTTGGCTTATTAACTGTATTCTCATCTCCGTGCGTGACACACCCCCCGCCGCTAGCCTAGCTTAGCACAAAAGCTGGAGGTATATGGCTCCAGCTAGCCTACTGTGTGCTGAAGGATACGGCCATCCCATCGATAGTACAGACGGGACAAAGTGGATCACCCGTGACTGCGGTAAGTGTTCCGTTATGTTTTTAGATGACTAGCCTACTGTAACAATACCATTAGCTAGATCTAATGTAACATTTGTGACACTGTTACATGAATAGGGTGGTCACTACTGTATTGCAGTTTTTCCCGTGCTCCATGTATCCCCTGTAATGTTAGTATTGTGTTGTCACGCTCTGTCACAGTAACAAATGAGCGGTGCTAGAGGTAATTCTCTGGACTGTAGCATTTACCAATGAATTGGAGGGGAGGTGGGCTGTTTTAATTTTTGTCTGTGGGTTTATTGTGCAAAACCAGCTACCTAGTCACGCTGGTTTTGTTGACGGAAGTAACAACGCTGCTTCTCAGGTGTTGCGAGCAAATCACTCCCAAGAAGTAGAGCAGTGCTGTGACTTCTGAGAATATAGTCCCCAGTGTGTATACGTTTATAAGATGGCTGTGTCTCATGTAACCTTGTTATTTGTACACGCTGTGACTATACACATCACAACATGTAAATAGGAAAATGTTGGTGTTATTTTGTCACTTATTGAGCAGTAGGCTAGCTGGAGCCGTTTACCTCCAGTCTTTGTGCTAAGCTAGGGAGAATGGTATGTATGGACTTATCTAACTGGGGGATACAGTTAATAAGCAAAAGTCCCAAAAAGTTGGCGTGTTCCTTTAATACAGGGACAATAAAGTGGGATTTGAACCTATAACCTTGTGGTTACACCTTAAACCACACCCACCTCCACTGGTCATGATTCCTGGCTGGTTGGTGACCTCAGACAGCGTGTGTCTGCGCTGACCAAAGCGGGCCGTCTGATAGGCGTTGAAGACATGGGTATGATCATCCTCAGTGTCCAGCTCCTCCGTCTCGATGCCCTCGTCTATAGACATCTCCATCATGTTGCTGGGGGATGAGGTGCTGGACTTGCGAACGGCCACGGGGGGCAACGGGTCCAGCATGCAGCCGTTGACCTGGTAAACAATGTAAAGATCTCTAAATAAAATGTTTCTTTGTGGCAAACAGTATTTGAATGATGCTACTGTGCTTGAGGAAATTCCTACTGCCATGTCCTAACATCTAATGCCCGGTACACATTGTACGATTTTGGGCTGTCCCAGAAGAAAGGTTCCTAAACGGCTAATAAACGGTGGTCCTATGTGGTACAGTGGGAGAGGTTCAAAGACGGCCGCTGAAGATAGCCTGCGATAATTTTATGACAGTGTAAGAAATTCAGCATGATCATGTCACAGTGCGTTTGCTGCTACGACCTACATCGACTAACTAACCAATAAAAATACAACATGAAATGGCGTATTAATCAATGCGACATGGTGCTACAACTTAAAACTACTTACCTCAAGCTCTATTTGACAAAATTGGCATGCCAATTGGCCTTTTTCCCTTCCCTAGCCATGACCGTGTCTATATTTTCCCCGTTCGCTTCCTCCCCTTTAGGAGGTGCAATTCATCTTGCTCTAGTGCATGCTGATGACGTTTTATTCTTCTATACCAACTTGCGTGATTCAATAGGTGTAATCATCGTACATTCTACATGTCGTACCCAAGTTTATTAGATCTATATCGTACAGTGTGATTTCTAATGATTTTATAAGATTGCTAAAATTGCACAGTCTGTAGCAGGCATTGTGAAAAGCCTTCCATGAAGATTTACAATTTTATTTTTATTTTTATGAAAAAGCCATATTGTGAGACAAAGTCACAATTTCTTTATTAATCTGAAGTGGAAGTGTTGTATATTCAACTGACTTGAGCTGAATAATGACACTATTATCTTGCTGCAATACAGCAGACTTTAAAGTTTAAAGTTTGCATAATTAATAAACTGTGAAGCTGCTTTTAAACCATTTGTATTGTATAAAGAGCTATACAAATGGCGACTTGACTAGTTTATATGCAATTTATATATTTTCGGTCAAATATTTGGGAGATCACAACTTTTCAGGATTGTTTTTTTTTTTGCATGAACTCTCACTTAGGGTGGTGTTGTAGATAAGACATTTCACTCACATGGCTCTCAGCACTGTATTTCCCAAGAACAAGCTCTAATCTCCCATCAGTCCTGAGGCACATTTCCACTCAGTCAGCACCATACACATGTACTTTTACGTGCTTTACGATGATAGGCAGAACTTCATGAACACATTCCCTAATGATCTGAGTGAGAGTAAACAAAAGCTCTGTAGTCTCTCCCTTTTTTGCCTCTTTTTATTGCTCCCTCTATTTCACTCCTGCATTTTGTTCAAACGAATGAGTGAGCTGAAGAGGAGGGGGTGGAAGTCTGGAATGCAGGGACAGGAAGTGTGTTTTGGCTGAGAGTGCCGTCAGAGCCTCATGCAGAGTACACTGAGAGAGACATGCCATCAAACACACACACTCAACCAACATGGATCATCTGGATGAGTTGCGTTTCCTGCAGCCTGCTGGGCCAGGAATGCCGTTATCCCAACACGCGGTTAAAGAACAGCCACAGATCCGCTCTTTATTCTTTCTAAAGATGCATTTCAGCCCATCTTTGTGCCCAGTCCCTCTGTTATTCACACACAAACAGTGTGATCATACGGACAAATTATGTAATCCCAGCCGTCCCCTCCCCAGCAGTGGTTGTGTTGTATTTTCTGAGATCAAGCTTCAGATCACTCACTGGAGAGAGTGTCAAAATCCCCCCTCTGACCAGGGGACGCGTCATTTTTTCAGTGTTAAAATATTGAATTCTATTCCATCTTAATATTCAGAGACAACTATAAATAAGCCACTTGTAAGTTGATTTCCAACAAAAATGGGGAACTATCGCTGTTTGACCATCTCAACTAGTCTGAGAACAGCAACACTGGCTTAACCAATGGCGTAAGTTTTTGCCGGGGTCTATCTGTTTGTTGTAATTTTTTTTGTGTAATTTTTTTTGTGAGAATTTGTCACAAAATTCTCCTTTCCACCCTCCAGTCTTATGGAGTCATATAGATTTTTTTACGACCTGATCAATTCATGATGAAAATGTAATGCCAACTAAACAACTTCCTACTTAGTTGAACTATATATTTAAGGAACAATGTATACAATTCCTCTAACTATAAAACTGTATTCAAAAATGTGACACTTAACGGTAAACATTTTTTACAATAAGAGGAATTTTGTACATCGTTTATCAAACACAATGTTCAAGAGAGGAATTAGCTGATGCAATGTTCAGGATGAAAGCCATGAACGCTCAATAATTCCACATTTCCGAAGATGGTAAAATACCAGAACACACAAATCCAGACAGTCTTGTGGTATGCAAGTGTATGAGAGTGTAAGAGAGAGAGAGAGAAAAAAAAGAGTGGAACGTCTAAGCCCGAGCGAAAGGACAGCTGTCAAGTCCAATGTGTGTCACTGCCAGAGAAGTCTACAGTCTGACCTGCTTATGTAAGCCAAACAGCTGTGTACGGCCTCAAGGGGAAACACTCACAGTGTGTCTCACCTCACCATCAGAGATACATAAAGACAAAAATGACAAAGGCTACTAAAAAACATCCAAGTAAACAGCTTCTCCCTCATCGACACAAAAGGCAATAAAAGCATGCGAGTGAAAGAGTCTTTGAGAGGGCAGATTACTCTTCCTCAAAGAGACAGGAAAGAGACAGACAGATAAAAATGAAGACAGTGTAACTAGGACTCTAGTGAGTGAAGTAGATAGAGTGGCAGAGCTGGCCGTCTCCTGTGCTGTTATTCCTGTTCTGTATGCCAAGCTGGCAGCCGATCTGGCCGTCTGTCAGGATGGTTCTGAACAAAAGGCTCCTCTGGGAGCGGGCGTGATGAGTAGGCCTGAGCAAACAGCCAGGCCCACTGCCTGACCTTGGAAGGACTAATGTTACTTAACAGCAATGTAGGGAAGAAGTGTAAGAGCACTCAGCGTGCAGCAGTCAGATTCAACTCACAGTAACAACAGCTGTGTGTATCAACCTCTCAACAACCCTGCACATCAATGTAGAAAGAACGTCTGGAGATTTCTTAAAATGCGTATAATAGACAATCTTAAACATTTGCTACGCTTCACTGAAAACTCGAATTAAAAATCAATGCCTAAATAAGCTAAAGAGAGAAACACAAGCTTTCTTCCCCTATAATTGAACATCGAATTAATTTCTCACTCACTTTGGGAGTCCCAACCTCCTCTTCCATGAGGCTGTGCTCAGTAGTACAGGTGGACTGTGGGAATGTGAAGGAGTCCGCAGAGGGTTGAGGCATAGCTGGGGATCGCAGAAGACGCATGTTCTGAGGCAGGAGGCTCACCTGAGGAGCAGTGCCGCTCGCCTGCAGTGCAGAGAAAAAGATCCGGAAACAGTCAACAGCTTGGCCAACATCGTACTTACACTCAGGGCTTGACATTAACACCCGCCAAATGAGAATGGATTTCAGCAGTGGCGTGTAACGCAGTCACTCTAATAGCCACTTTGCGAGTTGAATTTTATATATAATATATACATTTTTCAATTGTAGTCTTTTAAAAAGGCATCTGAAATAATAAACTAAGTGCAATGGAGTATCAAAAATATCGATTTTATATCACTACTGAAATATCTGAAGTGCTTCCAATACTAATTTTCCGCAGAATAGATAGATCTCTTGACACACAAACTTGCTTCCCCTCACTTGCTCGTTTCATTTGCTCCGGATGAATATTGTTGGCGTTAGGGCTGGGCGATATGGCTGAAAACTGTATCATGATATAAGGGTTTCGTATCGGTCGATATCGATAATTATTGATATGTTTTATGACCTATTTAAAATAAGGACCAGGAGAAAAATATTTTACATTTAAACATTTTTATTTTAAACTTGACCTTCCTCTGATTATAATCCCCTCAGTGATAAAGGCAGAAATGTCAACACAACCATGGAAAACACTCAAATAATTAAAATATAAACAAGTCTAAAATTTCATTTTAGAACGCTTCCATTATTTCTTTGTAACTTTTACCGTTTAGATGCTTTGTCATAAGGCACTGACTGATGCAGAGTACCTCTCCATGTAGTTTCAAAGGCTGAATCCGAAATCGCCCCTTATACCCTAAATAGGGCACTATTTGAGGGGACAGCCATTTGTAGTGGTGTCCAAAACCATAGTGGACGTTATTGAGTGCACTCATTCTATCCGCAATAACGAGTGTCAGTGTACACAGCCGATGTACACTCGGTGGACTGAAGTAGGGAAGTGATTGAGGGTTTAGGGGGCGATTTTGGATTCAACTAAAGTCAAGAATAGCACAACGGCGAGCGCGTCGAGTATAAACACGTCCCCAAACGAACGAGGCGCGTGCGCGCTGTCAGCGGAGGCTCGCGCTGCGGAGTCAGACAAAAGTATAACAAGGCTGGTAAAAAAAGGTTTGTGGTATTACCAGTCTTGGTGGGGACGACAGTCTTGCAGACGACATTGTATAAGTCTGACTGTAGTCAGACCAATCCAGTTAAAAAAACTGCCATACTGGTGAGCTGACTTGTTTTCCTGTTTTATTAACCTCGCTTATTATTTATTAACCTTATTATTTCCTCGCTCGCTGCGGCAATCATTTTCCACTTATCCCTCCACGCCGGTTCTGTTCACTGAAGAATGAATCCAATATGGCACAAGCAGACTTGATACAGTTACATGATTGGCTGTTAGCCTGTCACTCTACGTTGCTTGGATACCAGAGAGCGAGTGCCTTTGCTCATGCAACCAAACTTGCTTCGCAGCCTATGGTTTCTTCCGACGAAGAAAAATAATTATCGAACGCATTTTTTATGCGTGTATATCGCGATACATATCGTTGTCGTTTTATCGCCCAGCCCTAGTTGGCGTTACAGGGCTTGAATTTCAGAATAGGATTACGTGTATTGCTCACATCCAGCAGAGTGCGACCAAATAAAGCTGCCTCTCAGTACTAAATTTAGTTTTTTTTCACTGCTTATTGCGCTTAAACAGTCAAATAAACAATATAATGTCAAAATGCTGGTCTTGACGAGTATTCAAGTAAACACAGTCAGTTATGCTTTAAGTAAACACACAGTTGAGAAAGAGAACGCATGTCTAACAGTTTCCGTCAGGTCTTAAAGTGACAGCAGCCTAATATACCTGCTACCCAAATTAATGAAAAATATCTATATCAGTCCTTCCAGAAAAAGGCGGCTTTTTTTTGTGATTGTTGCGGGCAAAAATCCTTGATTATGCGGCATGTTTTCTTAAAAAATGCGATGAAAAATGCGGGATATTTATGCAATTTTATGCGATGAAATTGCGGGAACTTGCAAAAACTACGGTTTGATGAAAAAGAGAAAAAAAGCACTACATCACAGAAAGTGCTGGGAATATTTAAGTTCTCATCTTGCTTGTTTTATTGAAGACCTTAATAAACACATGGCTCAAATTTACAAAACATTAAGTCAAACAAGTTCTGTAGCTTTACAAAAGGAATACAACTTGAAAAAATGAATAAATAACTTCCTGTTTTACAGAGGTGGCTTTACAAAACAGACATTTGAGTGCTTCCAATGCACAAAGTGCAATCTCTTAAAGGGTTAGTTCATCCAAAATTTTTAATTCTGTCATTAATGACGTCCCCTCATGTCGTTGGACACCCGTAAGACCTCCGTTCGTGTCTAAATAACGACTTATATAGTGATGACCGATTTCAAAACACAGCATCATGATGCTATGAATCAGCGAGTCGATTCATGATTCGGATCGCGTGTCAAACTGCTGAAATACGTGACCGAACCGCTGAATCGACTCATTGATTCATAACGCTTCAAAGCTTCATGATGCTGTGTTTTGAAATCGGTCAACACACCGGGAAACTGCTTTGCGCGGTCTTTTGCTGTTATTTTTGTTGGCAAATGGGAGTTTGCGCTTCATCATGGTTTCACCAATATCTATGGTTTCACCACGGGGGTTTGCAGCTTTTCGATGATGTTCACGTCGGGTAATTTCATAGGCTGAAATGCCGGCTCTTGTGTGAAGTAAACGAACATTTTTCAACTTTCTGCTAATATATATATGACTTTTTTTGCAACGAAAATGCGGGGATTATGAAATCAAGCTAGCCCTGCATATTTTGCACGCGGAAATAGGCAATTTATGCGGCGAAAGTGCGGCGTATTTGAAAAAATGCGGCCCCCGCATAAATATGCGGACTTTGGCTGATTATGCGTTAAATCACGCGATCGCATAATCGCGTTTTTCTGGAGGGACTGCTATATGCCAGTTGCTAGTAACTTTGGAAAACCACTGGCGGCAGTGACTGAAGAGCAAAAGAGTTCATGTCAAGCCCTGCTTACACTACTGTTAACATTTTAATTTTCAGAGGCAATTTGAAGAGTTTTACCTTGACGACGGTCTGCTCTGCAATCGTACTGGGACGTCTCTGGCGGGCGTCGAGTCGGGGCTCAACTGGGAAACTGCAGCGGTGGGCCTTTAGCCTCTCAACCAGCAAGTAGTAGATAGCAGCAAAATGATTGTAACTCTTATTCTGAAGAGACTGCAGAACATATGGAGAAATTATCACAAAAAGGGCCATTAGCCAAGTTTGTATACACATTAATGCAATTTCATTTCTTAAAATTAGTGTAATTTCTCACCTCTACAGTCTTGTGCTGGTCGATGCCCAGGCTGTGCATCAACCTGAGCACCTGTTCACTGTATTCTCCCACACCAGCCTCCCCCTCTACAGTCTGCTGGTATAACATCGGCCGCTGCACAGGCACCTCCATCACCATCCACTTGTGCTCCTTTATTTGTCCTATAGACAGACGCTTAGAGGGGTCTAACACCAACATCCGCCTGATCAGATGCTCACAGTCTGCACATAAGAAAGGAAAAAAAGAAAAAGACAAACATTACTTTTTTTTATAACATACACTAGTTTTTTTTTTTTTTTTTTTTTTAAAGAAATTAATACTATATTAAGGACGAACACATTTGAATGAACAAAAGTGACAGTAAAGACATGGTGGTCTTACAAAAGATTACTATTTCAAATTGATGCTGTTCTTTTGAACTTTCCTTAATCAAAGAATCCTAAAACATTAAGCAGAACAACCGTTTCAAAAACTGATATTAATACGATTAGCATATTAGAATGATTTCTGAAGGATGGAGATGAAGACTGGAGTAATGGTTGCTGATATTAGGCTTAACGAATCACATGAACTAATTTCATTTTAAAATACATTCAAATAGAAAACATTTTTTACATTTTATTGTAAATTGTAATAACATTCTCAGTATATTATTAAGAATAAGAGACTTCTTTCAAAAACATACTGAAGAGTGGAGGGGGGAAAAGTGAGAGTCTGAGTGGAAGAACTGTTTATTCTGATAAGAGTTATGAGTAAATTATTATTGTTATTGTTCAAGTATTATCATAATTGTGGGAGCAGTAAGAAAGTTCTGTGCTTGTCTCAGCAGTGAGAACAGCAGCTCTGCACAATTTCAACCTGAAAAGGTCACAGTGTGTTTGCTTCACAGTAAACACTGCTGCATTTGAGACGTACATCCAGCAATGGTGACAGCCTGTACCGTCCACTACTTAGGACAAGATTTGCAGAACAGCCTGTCTACTATCCCCGTCGAAATCTGCCTAACAAATGCTGCACTGTCGGACCAACACAAACCTTAATAACATTATTTCATCTGAGAATGCACAAGGTCTTTTGTCTGTCCCTGTGCCCTTGACTATTGACCATGTCTGACTCATTTGGGCTGAATGAAACTGACGTCACAGGGCTGGCTGTGATGCGGGCGTGCTCAATGCTCCTGCTGCTCATTGCTGACCATTTTTTCATCCTGTTAATCTGTCGCATTTATGGTTACTGGAGAGCCTGCGAGACACTAGCGCAAACAGAGGGAGTCACACAGCCAAAGTAACACTCCTTGTGCTAGAACACAGTGGGATGTCCTCCTGCTGGAAACATCCTCCTCCTGACGGCTCCCTCACTTTTTTTATTACCATATTCATGTAGAAATCATACGCATAGGATGAATGATTCTTCAGATGCAAACTGATCTGAAATTTTACACCATCTTTACGGACCATACAATTTAACCTAGATTTTTATACTGATATTAATAATTTTTAGTCACTGCTTGCTTAAAAATAAATAATAAAAAACTAAAGACTAAACAGCAAGTTTTCAGAAACCAAACAATAGTTTTGGAAGAGACAACATTTTAGGTTTTATTCACTGAAAATCTTACACAACAGATTATTGCGACAAATGGATAGTCTGCCAAAAAATGCAATTCTTCATAAAAAGTAATTTACTCACTCTCATGTTGTTCCATGCCTCGAAGACTTACTTTGGTGGAACATAAAAAAAAAGATAATTTGAAGAATGTAGGTAACCAAACTGTTTCAGTTCACATTGACTTCCATTGTATGAATAAGAGTATGGAATTCTCTTGGAATTCAATGGGAACTAAAACGATTTGGTTACTTACATTCTTCAAAATATCTTCTTCTGTGTTCTGCAGAAAAAAGAAATGCATACAGGTTTGGAATCATATTTGGGTGAATTAAAACCTAAGCTGCATTTGGACGGTAATTGTTTCTCATGTGGATGCCTGTCAAAATAAGAGTATGTTTAAATGACAACGATATAAATATGGAAAAGTTTTTCTTCTGTGTTTTTTTGCATACAGACAACAAAATTGTCAAAAAGATTCCGATCCACACGGATCTGCGAAAACGACTAAAACTGCTGCATTATGCATGCCAGGCCAGTAGTTGGCGATGTCACTTTGTAAAGAAACACTAAGTTGCCTATAGACTGAACCATAGACCGTTAAAAAATATGGACAACGCGGCTTCATTCTCTTCCGCAGAAGAAAAGTGAAGCCACCAGAGGTCAGAATATGTCGCTGACATCTTGCGCAGATTTCGGCCCGAGTCTGTGCAGTAGAGAGCAGGAAGTACAGCCGCGATATCAAAAGCGCAGATACAGAAAAATTCATTAGTTGGCGTGAAATAAACAGTTATGGAAATGTAGAAATTAAAGCTAAAGCTCCAATCTCCTCCAAAAAAAAGTAATTCAGTGACAACTTCACTCAGAGCCGTCAATCTCAGTTGTCAATCATAACCTCACACCCCCTGTTTTTATAGCATCAAATAACTAACTAAAACCAAACTTATTTAAAAAACCAACACTTGAAATAAAATCAGTGTGATTAAAAACTGCCTAAAATGACAGAAATCAACTTTGGGAAAAAAATTATATGAAGTGTAAATTGATTGTTTAGTTTTCTTTAGTTTTTTATTAGAATACACGGAGGGGCGGGGGTTATGACATATACTGGGACCAACCACCTGGGGACGATCGAGACGTTTTGGTTTTAGTTTTTAACATGAGTGCGGCAGGCTTGGACTGAACACACAATAGGCATTTACATGACGTCACTGGTTTTGTAGTTTACATGGAGACAATAACAGTATCATTTTCAAAAACTTGCACTTTGAATTTTCAAAGATTTGCGCTTTCAGGCCCCCAAAAACGCCCTTGTTGATGCGCTGAGGAATGGAAATACATATGTTGACAGGCAGAACTGAATGCAATGACTGGACAAAAACTTTTTGTGTTCCGAGTCGTCCACAGAAAATATATGTACTGTATTATTATTATTATTATTATTATTTTAACAGAAATATTATTTCTTAATATTTAGTCCACTTATTTTATTGATTGCAATCAGACTGTGAAGAGACTTTCATCCAGTATAACAAAAAGTGTTTCTGAAAAACATTGCCTACCCTAACTTTAACGACTGACACTTGCCAACACCAGATGCAAGCGTCGCATCAAAAGCAAATAGAGCCTATTATAATCTCGGACAAGGGGAAAAATGAAAGAGTAAATAGAAGTATAGAAGCGTGACGGTTTTATGTGGATACTGTTTCCAAAACCCTTACTCAGGTGCAATAGCTAGTGGGTGTTGTTAGTGTTTCCTTTTCAATGATTTAGTTTTTGTTCAAGTTAAACAAAATGAAAATGAGAAATAAGTTTGTTTTTTATATTTTACCACTTTTAACAACTTTTTTATGGTTCTAATTACAGTAAACTCAAAAGATATATCAAAATTAAGGCTAGATAAAATATATTAATGCCAAGTCAGCACCAAAGACTATTTTCATGGCAATAACAAGGAAGAATAAAATAATAAAATAATCTTCTTGCAAAAAGCACTTTTTCAAATGTACTTGTAATAAAAATTCAAAAATTATTTCTGGTGACACCTCACTAAACAAATTATCCAAATTTATAGTAAAAGTATCTTCCTCATTCATACTTTTCTTTCACCTCAAAGTATCAAAGGGCAGAGAACTTGTCCTACATGTTCTATAAGATAATGCCATTATTGTGCCAGTTCCTGAATGTTCCATCTCGCCTTGAGCCCTCATTAAAGCTACCAGGATAATTCTGGGAAAGTACTTTTCCTTCACTGAGAAATAAGCCAAATTTTCCTGTATAACACACCAGGCTCTCATAATCTTTCCCAACGGTGCGTGTGCTGTATTCACCATGTAGCGTAGTGTGTAGTGTGTGGTGTGCGCAAGCACTCTTGGCTGAGAGCAATCTGAGGTGGGGTGAATACTCCATAGGGGTGAAATCCTGTGTGATGAGAACATTTGAAAAGGAAATTTAAAGGAAAAGCACACACTGTTCTTCTCATTTGGGGAGTAACGCTCAGTTTCACTCGGGGACCTGCAAGGATGTGAGTTTTGGGCTACCATTCTCAATGTGGCTTAAATGTTTAAATGTCTTGAATAGAAGTCAACTGACCTCTACTACCGGCCCCTCCCCCCAAATCAGGGGCCATCCTGCCAGGACCGGTAGATTAACATGCGTTCGCTCTTCCTCAGGTTACTTGATCTGTGCTTAATCACAGTGAGCAAAGCTTGTGTAAAATGAACAAATGTGACATTCTGACTCTTACGTCAAGAGCGGACCACCGCCCTCTCACCTGAACTGGCTGACTGCCATCAGGATAATCTGAACTGTCTTGCTTCTCACCCTTTGCCCTCTCACTTTATCTCTCTTGCCCTTCTTTCTCTCTCTCAATCACAATCCTGCGTTATTCTGCCTAAAAAAGTACAGAATAACGAGTGGAGTGAATATTGAATGCTGTTATTTTACTCTGCAAAGGTCACTCACTTTAAAGTGGGTCGGTTAACAAATAGTCAACAAATTGGGTTTAAGGAAGCCCTGTATAATTAGATTTCTGGGTCACATGATCCTGACTGGATGCGTTTCTTTGGGGACATTTAACAAGTGGGTTAATTTAGCTAGTGGGTTCTCGAGATGCATTTTCAAAATACTACTTATTACTTGACACACTATAAAAAAATGATTGTGGAACCAGTGATAAAAATATAAAATTCTGATAAACTTGTCAGTAGGTATGCAAGATAATCAGTACCATATTATATATTAGTGATATTCAAGACTTTTTTATTTAATCATCATAAATTGCTTATTTACCCTATTTTTACATTAGATTTTTACACTATCATTCAAAAGTTTGTAGTCAAAAAGATTTTTTTTTTTAAAAGAAGAAATTAATACTTTTATGCAGCAAGGACACATTAAATTGATCAAAAGTGAGAGCAAAGACATTTATAATGATAGAAAATAAATGCTATTCTTTCCAACTTTATATTCATCAAAGAATGAAAAATGTATCCCAAATGTATCAGAATTCCTGAAATTCTGATGAATTCCTGATCACAGTTTCCACAGAAATATTAAGCAGCACAACTGTCTACAACATTGATAGTAATAAGAAATGTTTCCTGAGCAGAAAATCATCATATTAGAATGATTTCTGAAGGATTACGTGACACTGAAGACTAGAGTAATGATGCTGAAAATTCAGCTTTATCATCACAGGAATACATTTTTAATTGTAATAATATTTTACTATAAATGCAAATAAATGCCGCTTTGGTGAGCACAAGAGACTTCTTTCAAAACATAAATAATCTTGCCCAACCCAAATTTTCTGAAAGGTAGAGTAGATTACACATTTGGCATTGTCTAACGTTCACTTAAATTGGATCTTTAAAAACACTAAAAATGTAATAACACTGTTAAATGTAATTTAGAAAATCTCAAAATAAATATATACACATTATGTTGTGGTACCTAAATTCACAAATTTATTGTATATATTTGTACAAAAACAGTAATTAATTGTCTTATCATCAATAGAATGAAAATAATAAATCAGCTTATCGGTACCGACCAGAATTGATATATCAGTGCACCCCTTCCAGTCAATCTCATTAAATAGACTAGTCAGTTAGTGGACTAGTTTACTAGGGGACCATCATGACTCATTTCAAAGGGATATGTTCCACTGCTTAATGTCTCAGGGCAGTTAAAACCGTTCCTCTTTATACAGTCCAGACACACACAAACTGTAGCCAAGCACTTATGGAATGTTTTAATTGACCAGGCTTGAATTTCATGAAAAAACAGTAACTGCCGCAAAACAGAAAACCTCTCCTGGTGACGGCTTTGTGCACTACGAGAGTGTCTCACCTTCTGTCATGAAGTAAGGGATTCGGAAACGGCCCTCCAGAACACGCTGCCGCAGGATGGGGAGAGAGGGGCCATCGAAGGGCAGGGCACCACACACCAGCACGTACAGAACCACCCCCATACTCTGCAGGAACACACACACACAGCATCAGCTCAATGGTGAAAAACAAGATTATAATGTGCAAATGTACAGGTGCAAACACTTAAAGGGATAGATCACCCTAAAAGAATATTCTGTCATCACTTACTTCCCCTCATGTTGTTCCAAACCTATATGACTTGTTTGTGGAACACAAAGTGAGATGTTTAACAGAATGAATATGCTGCTCTTTTCTCATTGTATGTGAAAATCTAGCCTAATTAAAACATCATATGGGTTTGGAAACGACTTGAGGGTGAGTAAATGACTTTAAATTTTTGGGTGAACTCTTCCTATAATGGCAATAAAAAGCGAGTGAGAGAGCTTTCACATGATCTGATCTCTATCTCACATGGACCACAGGGTGTTTGGTTTACGCTTTGACGTCAGTCGAGTTCTCAAAGGTTGAATAGGTGCTAAAACAAACAACTGTCAGCTGACTCGCTAATCATTTACTGTCAAACACACTGCGATGTGAACCTGCACGGATACACTGGCTAGTCAGATCAGTGCAGAGTGGCATTACCCAGATGTCTAGCTGGGGTCCCTCATACTGCTGTCCCTCAAACACCTCCGGGGCTGCATATGGAGGACTCCCGCACCATGTGGCCAGGGGCTTTCCCGACTGGAAGAAATTTCCAAAGCCAAAATCTGCAAGGGCGAAAAAAAAAAAAAAAAAAAAGGACATAATATGATTAAGAATGAAACTGACGGGCTTGGCTCAGTGGCATAGATCACATTTCAGCTTTAGGGGACAACAAACAAGAAGGTTTCATTACAATATTGATTGTACTATCAAGGTTCCCACACCAAGTGACCGTGAACTCTCCCAGTTAATCATGACTTCTGTGTTTAAGAATATTTAATAGAGACTAAACTCTCTAGAGATATTTAGAGAATGATATTTAAGAATGTTTTGTGTGTGAAATATTACAAAATTGAAATATCATTTAAATAACGGTGTCCTATTTTAATATATTTTAAAGTGCACATTATTCCTGTGACTCCAGTATTCAGTGTCAAATGAATAGAAAGTTAAAAACAGCATTTATGTGAGAAATAAATGTAATATAAATAGCATTACTTTTGATCAATTTAATGCATCCTTGCAGAATAAAAGTATTTATTTTATATTTTCAGAAAACAAGCACTGACTAATATCCTTCCAACGGCATACTGTAATCACAGTGCGAAATCAGTTTACTGATGAACCAGAGGTGTAATTGCCTTAAATTACCCATGTCTCTGACAATACAGACATTGCAAATACATCCTTCTCCAATATCCTAAGCCAAAAAAACACATTTCCTCCACACATCCTCAAAGCTCACAGAATGATGCTTTTGCAGCCCACTTCTTTCTACTTTGATGACTAATATTAGTGTTGTACTCACTAAGATGGCATTGCTAGAAAAAAAAAAAAAAAAAAAAAAAAAAAAAACTCAAACAAACGTTGCTGTTAGAGTGTAATTTGCCTGCAGTAAAGTCAGATTTACATAGAGAGCTTTTTAATTTTTTTTTACAACCTTTCAGATCCCATGAAATCAGAAATAGAGTTTTGTGACTTCGCCCATGCATGCTATCTAGGGAAAATAAGCATTTAAAATGTACAGTCTTCCTCTTCTGAGCAAAAATATTGATGACTCATCCAGCACAACAAAGATTTGTCCAATCAAATGCCATCTAGAATGAAAATATCAGTTTCTTTAATACCGCCTGCAACCGACTAGAAAATAGCAGATCATGTGCATAGCTGTGATGTAACTAATACACATTAGTTTATAAAAGGGACAAGCCCTTTATGTTTCATCTGAATTTCCTGTTTCAATAGGAAATACATCAACACAGGAGAGAAAACTAAAACTATTACATGGGGTCTTGATGAAATTAATAAAAAAAATCTGTGACTTGATTTATACTTTTGCCTAACAAACTATAACATTGTGTGAATGACCAGAAAAGATTGGACTACATTACATAAGGTCACTTAAAATTTCTAAACGACCAAGTTGGCATTATACCACGCTATGTCTACAGGGCAAATTTGTATAACATGGTATGCTGACAACATTCAATAAAGGAACAGAAGGACGTTAAGCCAACACACAGGCTGAGCAGCATCTGTAACAGGGCTTAGTGGATCATGCCGTGCAAACCCTGAAGATGGAACCCGTCATCACCACCTCACTTTAATGGGCTGGAAAAGCTTTACAAAGTGCAATGAGATTAGATACAATGGCCACCACTGCCAGAAATCGAAGACAGTTGTGTGAGATGGCCAAATATGGCTTCAAATATGGCTCTCAGACAAATCTGATACTCCTTGTATAACGGTCAAACTTCCTTTAAAGTACAGGTCACAAGCCTGTTTTTGTTCATAGCAGTGTGCGACCGCAAAAACACTACACTAACTTTTTACTAGTGGGTACAGGACACTATAGTTAATTTATGTAAGTGAGGATAGCAAATTAAAGTAAACCGTACCATTCTATCAAAGTTATCTACCATTATCAAGATGAATTTGTTCTGACAGTTTAACTTGAGTTCTTGTCATATATTATTATTACCATTTCCTAAACTATAGCGAATAAACTGATAATGTGAGAAAATGTTGAAGGTGCCTGAATACATTTTGGTTTGACTGTATAACAAAAACTTATAAACAAATAAAACTTAAAACAGGAAAAATATATATATTTAGAATGTCAAATCATCTAATTTAATTTGCATTCCAGTGAGTATAGAGTTTTTCTAGAATCTGAGCTCCAGGGACCTCATAGAATGAAAATGTGAACCTTAAAAAAGATAAAAAAGCAGCCGTAATTACATTACATTGTGACTGTGATGTAAGAAGCCAGTATGATGAGTCCATATCAGTTGAGCTGACCCACTTCATGAGTTGAATGCTGAGCAGGAGGAATTGACGTCAATGCTCTAGGCAGTCCAGCGGCAGACATTGCAGGAGTGAGTCTCAACATTCAATATAGGAATCACTCAATCTCATCCGGCCCCTGTGCTTAACTCCTGCAGCTTGGAAAACAGCGGCTAGTGCCATATTTGCAGGCAGGCAGGCAGGCAGACAGAGCTGATCTTTTTGTTACTTCAAATAAAAGCTTTTATTGAGGTCAATAGCTCTGGCTCTCATAATTCCGAAATGCAGTGGGACATGCGTAACACACTGTGCATTGGATTTGTGCTGTAGGTTGGTTGTATAAAGATCTCTGGGGATCCTATACTAACCATTTTTTATACGGTTTCCCAATCATTGCTCAACCCTAGGAAGTCTCCCACTCCCACAGGTTTGCTCATTCAACATGAATGAATGGAAAAACAGATGCAAACTCTTTTCTTGCTTCATGCTTTGACATGTAATCAATTGTCATTTAATCACAATGCAAAATCACTGTGAAATGAAAGATACATTGCTCTGTATATCTATACACTATGGGAAAGGGTTTTCCTCTTAATAGATTAGAGTGTCACAGCTTCTTCTGCTTCCTCAAAATTTCTTTTTTTTATTCAGACACAGGCACATAAATGTTTGAAGTGGAACATAAAAGGCTGATGACCTTTCTTTGAAATGACCCAGCTCCAGCCATCTTCTGAGCGGCTGACTGTGCATCAGTGTGAGGGCTAAAGGAAAAAGGACCTTTAACAAAGCCTTGTGGGACACCACTCTGTGACTGGCCACTGCATTACTTGCTGTGTACATCACAATCTACCATCATGACAGTGGAGTTTGGGCAGAGAGCAGGTTGAGGTGTCAGTGTGTGCACGTGTGAATCACTCCTTTCACTGAGAGCCTTGTATGGCTGCGATACTCAGCACCTGGCTCACTTTATAGTCAGTAGCCTAATGAAATAGCAAATGAACCTTGTTCTGCATATATGGCTCAGCACAGAATGTACCTGTGTCTTCTTGACGCAAGTCATGGCTTTGCCAACTGAGCAGTACCTGAGTCATCATCCTGAGCAGTACAGCTTGATATAAACTGTCCATGACACCCTGTAATTAACTATGACTATTAACTTGCACATGTAGGTGAAAACTTTTAAGGCAAGGAAAACTACTACTACTACAAAAAAAGTACCAAACCTAGAAATTTCAGCTTGGTTTTGTGGTGCTACAAACTTTAATAAATGTTTTACAGTCTCCAGTTCAGTGTTCAGTTCACACAAACACAAACACACACACACACACACACACACGCACACACACACGCACACACACAAAATAAACATTTGTGCATTTACCCAGTTGCACAAATAAAAAGCAAGAATAAAATAAACCAAACTAAATTAAAGGGGTCATGAATTGAGAAATCAACTTTTAATTCAGTTTTTGATACATAAAAGTTAATTGTGATATAGACGGTTTCATCAGACTCATGCGCGTTGCCACGGTTACGCGCCTGGCCCGAAGTTAACTTCCGGTCTGTGTTATTTATCGGTCTGGCAAGGGGATAGTATGGCGCACTACTCAGTAGAAACACATTTTTGATGTACTATTCTTGGATGACATGATATAAAGGTTAAAGATCAAGCAGAGAGAATATGACACCAGCGCAAAAACAGTGTGTGCGACTCACCAAAAAGCCTTAAAAGCTTCATAAATATCCAGCATACGAGAACAGTGTCTAATGTAATTTAGACTGTATGTCTAATGTAATTTACTTATTATTTATTTTGCTTGTTATCAGAAATAATCTACTCTAGAGGTAACTTATCCTGGCTGCGTTTACACTTGGCATTAACATGCGATCACCGTGATCATCAGTCAGTCAGGACACGGCGCGTTTACATTTGTTCACATCAAGTGGTCGCCATCTGGATGACTGATTTGATTTATGTTTCCCGCAAAATATTTAAATGTGCCTTTATCACGGAGTGCAAAACAACTTTTGCTTTGTCCTCTATTAATGGCAGTGCCCATAGAGCACGGGATGTTTTGTGATGCATTCATATTCAATCAATCTCAAATAGGGTACTTTATCTACAAGTTAAGTTTCCCAACATTAATCTTCTATTATGAAACAAAGAAACATGTCATTCTGATGCATTACATGATTGAAGGCGAGCGCACAAGCATTTATATAAGACACAGTACAGAAAACAGCATTACACGGTCCTTAAAGGGTTAAGTTAGTTCACCCCAAAAAATTAATTTATCTTTATTACTCTCCCTTATGTCGTTCCAAACCGGAAAGACCTTCATTTATCTTCGGAACACAAATTAAGATATTTTTCTTCTTCACTACGGTCTTACGGGTTGGGGTCGACATGAGGGTGAGTAATTAATAACAGGATTTTCAGTTTTGGGTGAACTAACCCTATAAGGGGGGCGTTACCCCCCCCCTCTATATTGCAGACAGAAATGGGAGATTATTTATAATAAACATGCTGAAACAATAAAAACATGTAAATTAAGATAATGTTGCCCAATTTAAATGAAAGATTATTGCGCATAAGAAAGATAATGCAGCCTCTGTTGTTATTGATTCTTTGCGGACGTCTACCGGAAGTTAAGTTTGGGCCACAATATCGCGCATACGCAGTAATATTTGTTTATGTTGTTGCAGTTGAAACCGTCTATAAGAATATCCTGTAAGTTTCAGAGCTGAAAACGTCCTTGTTAGTCAAAGAAAAGCTTTTATTGACACCAGGCCCAGCAAATGCTCGATCTCAGAATGTGCCAAGCTTTGACATCAGTGTGTGGTGAAACACCGCCTCAACAGAAGAAGAAGTACGCCTGATTCTGTAGCCCCGCCCACCGATTATAGGCCAACGTGGAGCTAAACCGGATCGCACTTCCAAGCAATAAACATGCTGCATAAGCTTTATTCGGATTCCAATATTCTGAATGCATGGATGAACTTTATTTTTAATGAATATCCAGCTCACGTGTCTAACTGAAAATAAATTACCATGCTGTCACAGGCTGGAGAATCCTTTATTTGATGTGTTGTTGGTTCATTGTGCTGCAATTCGTGATCAGACTCGGGGCAGGGCACGCAAAGCCCAACTTCCCGGTGCTATGTGTTCTCCAGACGGGCTACCAAAACGTATGGCCTGCCCGACGGGCTTAAATAGTGAAATAACATTCCTTTCTTGGTGTGTGTGGTTTACTCTGTTGACTTGATATTTGAAGGAAAAATACAATGAAGTTTATATCATGCTTTGATTTGTCTGACTCTGCAGTGAGGCGTGTGTGTGTGTGTGTGTGTGTGTGTGTGTGTGTGTGTGTGTGTGTGTGTGTGTGTGTTAGTGATGCACGGTTTGCGGTTATATCCACCGATCGGGCGGGCAAGTAAAACAAAAATAACATTCCAATTAATTGCAGGTGGATGAGAGATAAATCATTGTGTTTGTTTGATAAAGACATTTTGCAAGCCCTTTGGGCGAATCATTCTGGTTTCCGTTTCGCAAACGCTTGCAAAACAATTCCTCACGTGTGCTCACGGGGGAGCAGAAGCTCATTATATGCTGCAAAACTTATCCAATCATAGCAGTGGGCGTTTACTTCCAAGTCTTCAGTGCGGCACGCCAATAAAAACAGAGCGTTCCATGAGAGAGGCTCAAAACCAGGGTAGAAAATGGCCTATTACTTATTCATTATGATGTTTTTGAATGTAAAAACCAAGCGAACGCCATCAGTTGACCTCAGAAAACAGTATAAAAAAATAAAAAGCCTCCTTTAATTATATTGTATTTTTGCATGTATTATATTATACAAAAAGTATATAATATATAATAACATATAATTCATTATAGCCATAAAAAACAAATGGGTAAATAATATATTGTTTTTCAGTAAAACCAAAAATTATTCAGACACCAGATATAATTTTTTTTACTAATGGGTGCAGGACACTATAGTTCATTTATGTAAGAGAGGATAGCAAAATAAATTAAACTGACATATTATACCAAAAAAATCTTCATACAGTGAACTGCCAGTAAAAGTGATACAAATTGGGACCAAGATTATTCAGACACTTTGACCTGACCATGTTTTGCTTAAGTGTTTTTTTCTTTAATTACTAATATGACATTTTACACCACAGACTGAACTAAATTAAGCCTTTTGGTAATTGGTTGACCTAAATTGGTATTATCTAATTGTGTACTTAAATTTAACAGCTGACTGGTTAATTGTAATTAATTACATATCTTTCTATCAAAGTTATCGGACATTATCAAGATGAATTTGTTCTGACACAGTTAACTCTGAGTTCTTGTCATATATTATTACCATTTCCTAGCGAATAAACTGATATTGTAAGAAAATGTTGAAGGTGTCTGAATAAATTTAGGTTTGACTGTATATTATATTATTATTCATACATTATATACACTAAAATATATAAATAATAATATAATGTAGATTTTAGCAGTTGTTTTTTGTATCAGACTAGTAATGTTCGAAAGCCAAAATTCTGGATAGTGTAACTATGACGGTCTTTACCAGCAATCTTGATGTTCATGTGTCCGTCTAGCAGCAGGTTCTCCGCCTTCAAGTCCCGGTGAACGATGTTACGATTGTGGCAGTACTCAACAGCAGACAGAATTTGCCAGAACTTGCGACGTGCCTCTGATTCACTCAGCCGTCCATGCTTGGCTAGGTAGTCTAAATAAAATGGAAGTGGGGTTAACTAAACATCACAAAATACACAATCAATTAAACATTCTGCATGGGTACTGTAGTATAATATGGGTCATAATAAAATGTGACTGGATGAAAAAAAGAAAAGAAAAAAGCAATAATTTGAAAACCATGACCACACGTTGTACCGGGAAAGGCTCCGGTGGTGTGGTGTGGCTAGTGGCAGAGATTGATGAGCCACAATAAGGAGGCTCTGTGGTGTGTGAGTAGGGTAAACATCCCCCCGGATGGTGTAATCATGTGGTCACCACACCCTAGAGTGCTGGGTCAGCCCCTGGCTCTCGGCCCGTGGCCAAACCTACAGTCCTCACACATTCCATTCCATACTCGCCCTGGGATTATACTGAGGTGGGTTGGCAGAGCGACTGTGTGTACATGGCAACATGTTTAAGGCGTCATTCTCTGCATAAGTTGTTTTTCTAATAACAGGGGGGGGGGGTATCAATTTTCAAAAACAGACAGTCATATGCGATAGAATTACCTTGCATAACCTAGCTTAAAGAGCAGAGAAGAAAAATACGGGTTCCTAAAAAAAGCCACATTGTGTCCACACGTCATTTAAATAGGCGAAGTCTATTTACTCCATGCATTCGCTGTGTGATACATGTATTTAAAAGAATGCATTGTGTGCAAAGAATGCATATTAGCTATTATTAACCCATCTTATTGCGTATGTACAGGGTTCACGTTTTATATAAATACATATTAATGGTATATGATATGTAAATTATATATTAATAATATCTTGTATATTATATACATTGTAATAGTACTACATTTTTACAGTAATATCAAATGTAAAATTCATTGAGCAAACCAATTAGATAACACATGCAACATTCTGAAATTGTGCTCCGTTTAAAAAGTAAAAAAAACTTTTTTAGGAGTATGTTGCTAATCAAAAAACACACCTGACAAAGGAATGTCTCATATTTGTGTCAACTAGCCGGTGGGAATCTACTCTGCGATAAGATGTACATACACTCTGCTCTATACCCCTCAACTGTCTGTAATCAACCCTGCTAAAGCACAGACTGTGGACTTCGACCAACAGAACACAATATGAGTCTGGTGCCAGCATTAGACCTCTTAAACGTGCTTGTTTTACATGCATTTCTCTTCTTCTGATTATTAGCCATGTGAACATGATCAAGATAGACCTGAAAGAGCCTGAGCTAGCGGGCTGACCTAATAAAAGTTGCTTCCACTTTATAAGTAGTACAGCTGAAGTTCCTCTCCAGTGACCCTTACAGTCACACCACAGTTGCATGGACTGACTAACTGCCTTAAAGAGGCACACGAAGAGGAGAAAGACCATTTCCTCTTCCCAGCAAGATGCATTATCTGAAGGGCTTGCGTATTGGGGGTTTTAAAACACGAACTAGCTGAACCTTGTCCTAGCTTTATTGTCACGTACAGATAGTGTATATTAGGTTCAAGTTCAACATCTTTAATTCACTGAAATAAAATATATAACATATTTTTCTTAAAAAATATATATGTTCAATAAACTTATGTAAAAAAATAAAATACCGGTACATATGTTTAGTAATAAAAATAGTTTAAAAGATTTAGAAATACATTTTTTGAATAATTGTTTTAAATAATACTCAAAAGAATACCATTGTATTTTCTAATTCTTCTTTTCTAATTCATGCTTTTTGCCATCTTTAAGCTTTTCACCCTCATTTCCTTGCTGTGCGACTTTTTTGAAATATTTAAAAACATCTATAACATTTTAAAAAGATTTTAAAAAGATCAAAGAGTCTCTCAATTAATTAAGTCACATAAACTACACATATAATAATTAAAGAAAAATATGTTAAAATCAAAGAATAATACTTTAATGAATACCATGGCATTAAATAAAATAAATCAATTAATAGTATTAAAGAATACTATGGTATTATAACTACATTGGTCAATTTCTGTTAGTGGATTCCTGCACACATTAAAATAAACAAAATTATTTCCAAAATACAGAATACATTTCTTCTGGTCTTGAAACACATGTACACTCTCTTTCCAGTGTGTAATAAATGAGGATTTATGAATTTCCTATACCACCATTACTAATGCAAAACCTAAAAATGACAGACTAGGAATAGAGCCTGAGGGTAAAAAGCAGGGATCGAGAGGCTGAGGGCAGACACGGGTGTCAAGACTGATCAGCTGACATGTTGAAAAAGAACCTTTTCTCCAGCGCTGTATTTTTCTAAAATATGCATGGCCTACATTTCTCCCCTCCACTTCCAAAATTCAAATCAATGTCCCTTAGCTTTCTCTCTCTCCTGCTTTGCCTGTGCGTTCTGCAGCTCCTGCTTATTCGAAGTTGACCCAGTTTCCAAGTCCCTCTAATGCTTCGGCTCTGATCTGCGGTGCTGGTGGAGCAGACAGGCTCTCGTGGTGGGCTTCTGCACTTCTAAGCTCCACCACGGGGGACCAAACCCAACACTTCACAGCACCAAATGCGGCGCTCTCTCTCTCTTCTCTCTCTTTTATCCCTGTGAAGATTATCTGATGGAAGTGAGTGCCTGTGTTATGTGAGAATAGCTTAGGTTTAGTGTGAATTAATCATGCTCAGTTTTGTGTAATGCAAGCAGACATCTTCATTTAAAAAAAAGTATCTTTCATAATGTGAGATTAACTGAAGACTTTTATTCTTTATAGCGATGGAACATGCTGTAAATAAGTTGCATAATCATATTGTGCAATCAGAGAATGACAATAGCTGGGCAACATGGCCTTTCAGTACTACTAGAGACTACTTCTAGGGTAATCTCGACAAAAACGGCCATGCAACTATTTGTTATGCTATGTTGACAGATCCTTTTATTAGTTTTTTAGTTGCTTGACCTAAGTCTCTATGGGAGATTTGTCTGTTATCTCACCCCTGTAGCACACTTGGGCGGGAACAAGTAATTTGGTTTGCCCCAGCCACGACATTCCTCTTTATATCTCTTTCAAAACAGAGACGTTGTTGTCACATCCAACACCAGGGTCATGGTGTCCACACAACGTACACCACAACCGCAAGATGGTAAAAGCTAAATGTCTGTTTGTTATCTTGTAATAAAACACTTTGCTAGTACACGCGTGCTGATTTGTGGCTGGACAAGCAGAATTTGCATGACAAATATACGTTTACAAAAATCAACAAATACATCCCAAGCAAAATGGTGTTTAGTCATTTGTCCACAATGAAAGCAGAAATGAAAGCACAATGCAGAACAACAGCCAATCTGAACATATTTGATGTAAAAAAAAAAAAAAAAAAGAAATACAGTTTTGGACCAATAGCATTTAGCTTTTGGTGGGGTTACTCTATATACAGGATAAATATTACAGCTATTTCCTGTAAAATGCATCAAACCTCAAAGTTCACATAGAAAAAAAACCTGAATCCTCAGGGTAGGAACAATTTCTTAGTAGCATATCACATTGCCGTGCACTGTGAAACAGACACACGGTTATGTAAGAATAATGTGTGATGATTATGTGAGTTTTCACAGGTGGTGAACAGCAACTGCTGCTACAAAGTCAAAGGGATCCATCAGTGGAAGTGATGTAGTCTACTTAAAGTGGTCCACTTTCAAGTGATTTTTAAATGGATAGTTCAGCTAAAAATGAAAATTTACATCCATGTCATTCCAAACATGTACGACTCTCTGCTGCGTGTATTTTTTAAGATTATCCTGCCCACTCTTTTCAATATAATAAAAGTGAATCACTATACCAGTGATGCACCGATCATGCTTTTTCATAGCCGATTCTGATTTCTTTCTTTGTTTAAGCAAATTTAATTGATGTTTATTTGCTGTATAATAGGCAAACTGGCCTTAAAGAAAAAAATATCTGTAGCCATTTGAAATTAGCTGCATTTGAAATCACGATCCAAACAAAAATGCCACACACACGTGGCATGAACAGTTGTTTTTGTGTCAGTTTAAAGCAAAAACAGATTGGTCTGACTTCAGATTTGTGAAATTATGCTACATAAGACACACCTGCACAAATCAAAAACAGCTGACAGACTGAATGGAAATTCAAATTCACTCTCTGACAGTAGGCGGCACTTATGGAACAGCAGCTGTTTCTTATAAATACTAGTTCATACAGAGATAAGAGGAAAAGAAAATGTCATTGAATCTTTTCTGAAGACCGTCAGTTTCCTTCAGAGATACATTCATAGAAACCCCCACCCCCAATTCAATATTTATATTTGTTTTCCTATATTTCGAGCATCGCAAACATTGAGCTTGTTGTACATGGTACATTATTTGCTCTACTGGCACTTCTGTGTTCCCTTCTTTGAGTCAGTCTTCGGCGTGTCCCGTCTCTGGCCTGTCTTAACGTCCTGTTTACATACTTTGCAATATTTCCACACAAATTACAATGCAGTTTGTGTGTAAGTCCGGAGTAGAGATCGGCCAAAATAAAACTAAAAACAGGCTGCCGATTGCGTGTTTGGAGCAAAAACCGTCCCGTTTCCGATTTATGGTCAGTCGACCAGTGCATCTCTACACTATACAATATCATACAAATAATCTATACAACTCCTTCCCTGTATTCAACTACAATAGCTTTGTTGGAGGAACAGACCGAAATTTAAGTCCTAGCTTTCATTGGCATGTTCATGAGCGAAGTAGCAATTCCCAATTTGTGAACAAACTGTTCATTTAAAATTATATTTTTGCCCTTTTTGCTATGATAGGGCAGTAGAAGCAGTGACAGGAAACTATAGGAGAGAGTGGAACAGGATTGGAAAAGGACCATAAGAAGATTGGACAACTTCCCACAAGGCTATGTTCTCTTAAATAAAGATATTTTCAAAGATTTGGTATCTAGTTCACAAAACTGATCAAATGATTCCCAAATTCAACTCACTGACTCAATGATCTGGTAGCAACAATTAAAGGGTTACTTCACCCCAAAATGAAATGATCCCATAATTTACTCCCCCTCAAGCCATCCTAGGTGTATATGACTTTCTTCTTTCAGAAAAAATCCTGGCTCTTCCAAGCTTTATAATGGGAGTGAATGGTACCTTAAATTTTGAAGCCCCAAAAAAAGCACATCCATCCATTATAAAAATAATCCACATGGCTCTTCTGAAGTGAAGTGATGTGTTTTAGTAAGAAAAATATCCATATTTTCTAGTATAGGATTCTAGTAACAGCCGTACACAAGTCTAGTTCCAGCAGAAGAATGACCTATGACCCGACGCATGACGTATTGATGAATGTGTAAGTGCAGAGGTCAGAGCAAAACACCGGTAACGAATTAGAAGTCTAAAATGAGAAGTTTAACAAGAAATGTCAGCGGATACTCGCATACGTCCATTAACTTGCCGGAGGCCAGTGATTATAGATTATAGTTATAAAGTTATAAATATGGATATTTTTCTTACAAAAATGCATCACTTCACTTCAGAAGGCCATTATTAACCCCCTGGAGCCATGTGGAGTTATTTCATGATGGATGGATGTGCTTTTTTGGGCTTCAAAATCTAAGGTAACATTCAGTCCCATTATAAAGCTTGGAAGAGCCAGGATATTTTTAATATAACTCTGACAGTGTTTGGCTGAAAGAAGAAAGTCATATACATCTAGGGTGGCTTGAGGGCGAGTAAATTATGGGATAATTTTCATTTTTGGGTGAACTAACACTTTAACAGCTCACTTGGAATAGAACATTAACAATGAATAATGACCTAAATTTCAGTACATTTGTCACACAAATGATCATGTGACTTCAGAAGATTCCTGTATCCTTTTTGAAGCATTAACCCTTCAGTCCCCATTAATTGTAAAATTAAATGGTGACCAGGAAAAAAAAAATCTCCTTTGCATTCAATGGAAAAAAGAAAAATAGTATGAGTAAATGATGACAGAATACATTTTTTTGCATGAACTATTCCTTGACCTTCAGTTTTGCTCTTAGCTTCGAGCTTGTGTCTCAGACAGAACAGAACTCCAAAGCATTGGAACGGAAAGACAGACAGCTGACCCATCAGAATATGATCATCATCACTGACACATTTGTTGCTTGTGACCATGATGGTTATTCACACAGACTGTGTTTGTCACGCCTGAGCTAATTTCAGCCTGACCTTTGTCACTATCATCTGAAACCAAGATGTTAATCTGAATACACACTTTCTCTCTGTCAGTGATATGTGGAATTAGGATATTTCAGTGAAATAAGAGGTAGATATGGCTGTCATCCTGAATAAACAACAAGAGCAACAACAACAACAACAACTGTTGAGAAGTTATGCCTATTCCAATATGATAGTCAGCTTTGTGCAAAAAAAGATAAAAACATACAAATAAATTATACAGATTGTAAATTCTGTGAATCGTAATTCTTTGCTAACCATCTTGAATACAACAACCTTCAGCCAATCATTTACTGATACTGTCAGTCTTAATATGTTTTTATAGTAACAATTATTCATTATTAAACATTCAATGTGTGTGTGTGTTTTTTTTTCCTCAAATCATGCACTGATGCACTTGTGTACCCCTAAACGTTAACTTTGCTTTCACACTTCATGCCACACTGTTCAGGTACTGAAATTGGCGAAACAATTGTATTGTACAATTGTAAAGGTTTAGTACCACAACATTTTTGTACCAGTATACCGTGGAACTCCCAATTATTATACAGATATAACATATTTTACAAATGAAGTAACATACAAATCAAATGTAATATTTTAGTCAGATAAATATTTTAGATGGCTGGTGTGTCATTAATAGAAAAAGAAAAAAAAACACTTACCAAAGATTTCCCCATTCTTGGCGTATTCCGTCACAAGGTACAGCATATTCTTGGTCTCCATGACCTGCATAAGGATGACAAATATAATGCATGTACATAAAACCAAAATACACATGAAACACATAGAGAGTGCAAAAACCATTGAGTGATCAAATGACTGCTACGTTCAGCTGAAATCTGAAGTATCCCACTGAATTCACTGTATTATAATGAAACACACATAAATCAGAGTGGGATGCTAGTTTACTCGTAGGCTCGATTCATAGTGCAGTGTCAGAGCCAGCAGTGTGTGGGAGGACTCCAGAATTAGCCAAAGCACACAAAAAGATGAATAGAACTAAATGTAGTGAAGAGAAGCGGCATGTTATAATTCAGAAACATTCAAAGTGTCCCACATAAACACTACCGTCGGCCATTTATCCAGTCAGTTAGTTTGGGGTTTACTGATACATCAGCCTAATCTCTACCAAGAGGCTTTCGTGTAAATCAGCCTTATCTGGGCTGGGATTTTTTGCTCTTGCCATTTAAAGGCATTATAGGGTTGACTAATAAAATCAGCAACTAGGCCAGAATATGAATAATCTTTTAAACTCAACTAATTCTCCTTTCCAGAAACTTGTTTTGATGGAAGCTGTGATCTCAGCACTGTTCAGAACACAATGATCACAAAGCACTTCTTATTCCAATCAGCTGCCAAACAAGCAAATAACTCAAATTATCTCATGCGAATAGTTGATTCTACACTATTCGCCAGTAGTGGTGAGTCACATTAAGTCAAGGGATGAGTCACGCTGTTGTCAAAGAACAAAGTAGGACTATCAATCAATTAGAAATTACATAATATGCCTATTTGATGCAGTCGAGGTGTAGATTTAGTGCAGTTTTTTTAAATAATGGCACTACATTTACACCTATCTATTCATCAATTAATGATTTTTTTTTAGTCTCATTCTGTGATAAGAAGCCACATATGATCACAGAAGTTATTTCAAACACTCGACTGATGTTATACAGTGACTTTGGAGATAAAAGGGTATTTAATCCCATACATTTCTGCGTTTTGAGATAACGTTATAAATGTAGAGAATACTAGAATTTAATAAATATTAAAGGGTTAGTTCACCCAAAAATGAAAATTATGTCATTAATTCCTCACCCTCATGTCGTTCGACACCCGTAAGACATTCGTTCATCTTCGGAACACAAATGAAGATATTTTTGTTGAAAGCTGATGGCTGAGAAAGGCCTCCATTGGCATTCAGTACATTTACACTCACAAGACCCATAAAAGGCACTAAAAACGTCGTTACAAAGTCCATCTCACTACAGTGGCTCTACAATAATTTTACGAAGCGACGATTATAGATTTTGTGCGAAAAAAAAAAATCAAAATAACGACTTTATTTTACAAGTTCTTCCTTGTTGGCCTCTGCCGTGAACTCACAAAGCAAAGCACCACGACGCATGCGCGAGAATATGACGTAGCGCCAGCGTTCGGGAATCCATGAAATGCACACTTTAGTCCCATTTTGAGCACTACACCGAGACCTAAAGCACGATCAATGTAGAATTCAACAGCTTAGATACGGCGCGTCTTCCTCTGCTCGTTGTAAACAAATCTCCTCGCTTCTGGGTCACGTGTCCGAACGCCGGTTCTGTGTCATATTCCGCGCATGCGTCGTGGTGCTTCGTGAGTTCACGGCAGAGGCCAACAAGGAAGACAAGAACTTGTAGAATAAAGTTGTTATTTTGTTTTTGTTTTTCGCGCAAAAACTATTGTCGTCGCTTCGTAAAATTATTGTAGAGCCACTGTTGTGAGATGGACTTTGTAACAATGTTTTTAGTGCCTTTTATGGGTAAATGTGTATGAATGCCAATGGAGGCCTTTCTCAGCCATCAGCTTTCAACAAAAATATCTTCATTTGTGTTCCGAAGATGAACGAATGTCTTACGGGTGTCGAACGACATGAGGGTGAGTAATTAATGACATAATTTTCATTTTTGGGTGAACTAACCCTTTAAGTGAGTATTTAAGGTATATTTGAGTATATATTAAAGTACATGTTTTAATTAACTGCAATACATGTACACATTATTTATTCTATTACATCTATTAATAATACGTGTATGCATGCATATATAATAATAAATGCAATTTTAAGAAAATTAAATCACACTCAATTTTCACGTTATATCGACACTGCTTAAAGTTTCAACCAACAAATCATGCTACCCAAACCTACAGGAAGGATGCTTTAAGAATTTTAGGATTATAGTGTGCTTGAAATGCATGTGCACTGCATATGCAGCTTTTGTGATTCCATCTGATATGTCCAAAGAAAAAGCTCACACGTAAGGCTGCTGATGAATGATGTGTGAAGAGGCAGATCACCACAGTAAATATGGAGCATTTGCTGCTGCATTACATGTAAGTGAGGGTGCAGCTGCTTGGTGTTAGGACCCTGAGCCGTGGCAGATGGGGCAGAGGGAAACCGGGGGTTAGAGATGAGATGGCAGGGCCTGCAGAGCTGCCCTCTGTTTATGAGGGCTGAAAGGAAATGACTAATTGACCCATGCCGTTTGAATGGACTAACCGTTGGAAATAATGATACACTATGATTACACAGCAAGGGGCTTGGACTGGTGCCGGTACGTTCTATAATAAGGAAGCGCTATTCACATTCCCAAAAACCAAAGCGACCTAAAGTCTTACATAATGCTGCAGTGAAGTCACATTGAGGGAGAAGTTATCTCATCATCTAAGTGTTTGTGTGACTTTGACTCCAGAGTGTGAATGATCTCCTGTTAAAAAACAGCCTTTTTCCAGCTGGACAACTTTAATGTGGCCATGTGTAAGTTTACAGTGAATAGTAGTTAGCCATTAACTGTGGACAAATGGCTGGTAATCTGGCAAAATTTGAGAGAGGTGCATGATCTATCATATAATATATATTTTGTTCCTCTTTTGCAAGTCACTTTGGATAAAAGCATCTGCTAAATGCATAAATGTAAACGTAAATCATGGCATATTTTCTTGTACTATTGTACCAGTAATGTGTGTCAACATCACACTGAAAGACATTTTAAGACAAGTTGAGTTAAAAATATAAAACGTTAAAAAGAGTCACGTCTGTATATGATTTGTGCTGTTAACGTGTTCCGACTCTGCTGTTTAATTGTCAGTTTGTTTAAATGCATCTGCTAATTAACGCAAATAATAATTTAACAGTTATAAAATAATTATTTCTTATGAATAATTATCTCAGAAATAGTGTTTAAAGAATAACTTTTTAGTATGAAAACATGGGTAATTCTCCATTTGTTCTTTACTAATCTCATAGTTTAGAATACATAACATCCAGTCTGGTTATGTTGCATTCTTTATTCTTTATAGTTACAAAAGTTCAAATATGTTCAACGCATCAGATCGGATCCGAAAATTCTGCATGCCCATATGATCGGAACTCCATGCAGGTCCTATACTACTCTTCTTTGGAAATGAATAACTTCGGGTCTGTCATTTTTGGGAGATGGTAAAAAGGGTTCACATTCAAATATTGTATATACTTAGCGAGCAAAACCAATAAAATTGTTGCAGTCGACTAGCGGAGACCTTTTCCAGTGATATATGATATTAGCTAGCCAGGTTAAAGGATTTTGTTATTATTTTAATATGTTCCTTGAGGTTCACTTATGTTAAGAAGTCACAGATCCAATACAGATGCCGATTTCATTGTTCAAACAAAGGTTTCTTTGCAAACTCTACATTACACTGTGCCTCATCTACAAAACAAAATGCTCCGAACAAACATATAATTCTCCGAAGCGATACAGGATGCCATTAAAAAAAATAAACCATCCACTTGTTCCCGATGCTGGAAACCTTCTGAAGTAAAATTGATGATGTAAACCTATTCGTCGATGTATTTGCCAGTGTGATGTCACAAATCCCACAATATCCAAACAAGCCGTTTTTTTTGGAGCTTTATTTAATAAATGCTTGGTTTATAATGAGGATATTTTAAACGATTAAACTTGTGGGATGTTTTAATGATACATAGACCTCTTAAATGTCAAAAGATCAAGGCAAATTTGGTTTCTCATGTCATGACCCTTTTAAAGTAAAATCATTGGTTAATGTACCAGCCACAATAAGCAGTTGATTGTCGGTTATCAGTCCAGAAATTCCCTATTAGTACATCCTTCTTAAAACCTAACTATTATATCAAGTATTTTATATTTACATTTAGCCATTTAGCAGATACAAATACTGGCAGAAAATGGCCCGGGCAGGCATTACCTGGTACAGTTTAATGATGTGCGGATGGTCCAGCATTTTCATGATCTGTACTTCACGGTATATCTTCTCAAGGTTTACAGCATCTAGCTGGGTCTTGTCAATGATCTTTATAGCCACCTGTTGAATTAAGGGCACAGAGACACACTGTCATTGGTATGGTGCCTAATGCCTCAAGCTACACAGTGTAATTCATTAGTCTTGTTGCTGTCTGCAGTGCAAGTTGATCCAGTCTTCACAAGTCCCAGCGCAGATCAAAAGCAGAGGACACATGAGCAAAGCTAATACACACCTAAGCGTCTGGTTAACGGCTTAACTACTGAAGTAGGCTAATGATCCAAATTGTCTTATCATTTTCCCACAGGCTTTTCATCTTTTGCAAATGGGAGAAGAACAGAAGTAATTTACCATTTCACAACCCCTCACACCTTAATCCCACTTTTGATGGTATAATAATAATAATAATAATAATAATAATAATAATAATAATAATAATAAAGTTCAGGTAAGCACACAGAAACAGAGAAACCAGAACAGACTCCAGAGTTAAAGACTTTTCGACCTTTGTTTTATATTATAGTGGTATAAAACATGATGATTTTTGTTATGAAGATTTATAGTACTGTTAGTATGAGGAATGTTTTTAACGCCAAAGCAAGGCTGAACAACAACAAGGATTTTTTTTCCTGCTGGCCATTTTTGCCCTGCCAACATCTTTACCAGCCCCACCACAATTTATCAAACCCAACACTTATCAAAATCATGTTATGGAAAATATATATATTTAGAATAGGGGATGCGCAGATGAAAATGTAGGTAGGGAAAGCAAAAATCCAAACTGATGACCAGGAAAAGAGAAAATATTTTAATTACAAAGTGAATAATAATAATGCCAAAATAATAATAATCATAAAACTGATGCCTTCACACAAACAAGACATCATCTATGTTAGTCAGCTACATAACATTATCTCGGTGAGATCGGAATCAGCTGAATTTGCAAAACAACAATCAGTGTTTCACAGAAATCCAAATGTTTACATTTGCAAGGAATAAAACGTATGTGCATGGTCAATGAAGGTAAGAAAATTGGAATGTACTGTGACAAGTGGCAGTTCTGTCTACTGGCCTGAAACACTCTCACACTGACCCAGGGCCAAGATAATGGTAACTGACTGAAAACATTACAGCACATCACCCCCTGTGAATCAGCTGTCATATGCGAATGTGGTTACTCATTCTCATTGGCAGTAACAGTGATCCAACTGTCCGTTGAAACCATGAACAAAACAGGCAATACTGGAGCAGAAACACAAAGCGGTAGACACATGGTACCAAGAGCTTGTGTATTCTGAAGAGAGCTCAGAGGGAGAACAGAGAAATCACAAAACACAAGAGAGACTGATGGGAAGCTCTGGGAGCCGAGACAGTGTCGTCCCCACAGAAATGAAGACGCCTCAAGGCAGCCATTGCAGAGATGCATCAACTCTGCACAATATAATCCTGTTAAATATCTTAATTCCCTCACACACTGCTCCAAAGCTAAACTCAGCATCTGCAGACTTGCAGACAGTCTGAAAACCACAGGAGCTCAGAGCAAGCGTCTATTACAGCCCGCAGCCTCGCACCTATGACACCCTGAACCAAAACTTTACTGCAAAGCAACACAATCACAGTTGCACAATGTCATCAGAGGTCATGAACCTTGGGTTAAAAAAAAATAATTTGATAAAGACTGCACTCAAAGGGAAAACATTTTAGAATAATAATAATTTTCATGACAATTCCCTGGTTTCTGTGACCCTGTGTCATGGATTCAGTGCAGCAGGGTTTCTTTGCAAGGAATGTGAGACAAACATCAGCTCAGGTTTTGACAACCATTATCACAAAATCACCCTTTGCTTATGCAACCACTGCACAAATGCACAACAGCACGGCCCATTTTTAAACGAGCATAATTTCTTGCTATTGTACACTGCCTTTGTCTTTCGTTGACAACTAGTTTCAGACACAATTAAAGCTGACAATGGTTGAATACTCTGCATATTTCCATTGAGGCGTTAGGCTGCTAGATATGCATTTCAACTGAAAGTGACAACAATGGCCCAATTATTAACATCTAAGAATAGGTTTGATGGTGACGTTATTTTATAAAGTAAAACATTATTGAAAATTGAAATATTTCACATACATATTGATAAAATGGTTAAAAACATATTTTACAAAAACAAACAGCCCAGATGAAGTTATAAAACATCCCAGGTGGTTCCTTGAGAAAAACAATTCTGATAGCCTCTTCAGACAAACAGGTTGTTCATTACCCAAACATAATAATTTCACACATTTAACTAGTGTCAACAATATTATCAAGCCAGTGTGAGTAAATCTTTAGACACTGTAACTTTGTATCTGGTAGTTTTTCTGTGCACACCTAAGGGTTAGTTCATTCAGGTTAGCTCATATATTCCCAACTCACCTCGGTCTTGGTTATACGATGTCTTGCCAGTTTTACAACAGCAAAATTCCCCTTTCCAAGAGTCCTTTCGATATCGTAGAAGCCCACTCGGACAGGACCCCTGAGCACTGGCTTTTGGTGACAGTCAGCCATGACCATGCTGTTAGTGAAACACTAGGGATTGGGGTGAGAAGATAGAGACCTGCCACTTGAGCCTCAAGATAACGAGGTCGGCAGAGGCTAAAACGTGTAGAAATGCCAGTGTGCCGGCCACGGTGCTCGCTGACGGTCCGCTCCAGTCTTACCAGGAGAAGCAGAGTGTTTAGGAGCGCGGCGAAGTGTCACGCCACCTCCGCCAATACAATAGAGCTCTAATATTTCAGCTGTGTTTGCGAGAGTACACGAGTTGACTTGCAGGAGGCATCATGTTCTCTGGTTGACGTGCATTGACGTCAGAGCCTATGGGGGGTATTTGTACAGGGGGCGGGGCTTCGAGGCGCTTCCACACTCCAGTGCCAATTCGTTTCCAAGACGACCAGACCCACCTCTTACGTCAACGGCCAGAGCGTCGCTCTGTTTGCTCGAGCGCTGGCTGTGAAACCCTGTGCCACCAACTTTGATAAAGTCTCTCGCGTACTTCAGTCGAGGACTGAGAGCCGAACGAGGGCGTGCTCGCTATCTGAAGGCTGCGCGCTTTGTTTTTCTGTCTGTATTGTATCTCAATATAAAGTATCCTTTAAGTCAGGGGGGTTCAAACTTTTAGGTGCCCATGACCCCCAAATGTGACGATCATCGTGCGAGGGACCCTTATCTTAAAATTTAAAGACAGTTTCTTCTATAAACACCCTATTTATACCGTGAACATTTTATATTATAAATATGCCACAATATAATTTAGGTTTCTTTTTAGTATTTTTTTAAAAATATATACTGTAAGATGTATTTGTCTAGTCACTAGCTTATTTACCTATTTAAATCTATTATTTATTTATTTTTAAGCTAAACGTTATTTATTTTAATCGTATTATGTATTTATTCAATGATTTAATATTTCCACGCGAACCGGCCTTAAAGGGACAGTGTACCCAAAAATTAAAATGTTGGCATTACTTACTCACGCTCAAGTTGTTCCAAACCTGCATGAGTTTCTTTCTTCTGTTGAACACACAAGACTATATTTTAAAGAATGTTGACTTCCACAGTAGGAAAAAAATATATATATGAAAGTCACTGGGTGCCGTCAACTGTTCGATTACCAATATTCTTTAAAATATATTATTTAGTTTTCAACAGAAAAAGAAACTCGTAAATTTTTGATACATTAGGGTAAGTAATGACAACATTTTTGACACGTGACATCTAAACATCAAAGCAGTCGTAGCCTACCACATATTTGCTCTATTACATCATCATATAAAGCAGATTTTCGCTGGAAACATTAAATGTGTCTTCAAAGAATCAGATGAGCGATAGCGATACTGGACTGGACATTTTATACAACAGTTAAATAAAAAGGTTATTAATACAGAGAATATGCAAGTGTAAAAAACACTAGACAGAGAACGTTTGGCAATGTAAACAAATATACCGTTTGTCCTCAACGCTGCAAGTTATCCAGCCTGTCGTATAGCGACATCTCCTGGACACATGCTGCACTACCATACTAATAAAATACTCCCTGCTCCTGCAGCTCTGACGTCAGAGAATTCAGGAGAATAATAATGCATGAAACTGCACTCATGAAAAACAATTTTAGCCAATGAAATATTTTATAAAATAAGCATAACTGGAAAAATGTATATTCACTATAAAAATATACGTTCCTCTTCCATGTCTGATTTTAAAACTCCCTGAAATTACCAGGTTTTCCATAAGTGTGGAAACAATGTTGATTAACTACAAACAGCTTTTCTGTGGTTAAGAATAAGTTCAAATAACATGACAGCGCTATTATTATTATAATGACAAAGACAACATAATTTACAATCTAAAACGCATTATCCTTTTTTCTCACAATTTCATACCCAAAAGAAAAATACATATTCAATATGTTACAATAATATTTTATGCATACAAATCCTTTAGCTAATACCTTAAATTCTGTTTTCTTTTTGCACAATGGAGCTTACAAAGCCTTTAAAACAAGGGAACAACAGTAGGTATCCTTTAAAGAAGCCATTTTCAGAGACAGAAGGATGTTGTTGAGATGGGCTGAGAGGTCAGCGTACTGTTTTGTGGATTTTCAAAAGGGAAGGTCCTGTTCCAGGATGCCAGCTTCCACAGAGGAAGCTCTCACAAGCCGATGACAGCTTTATGCTTCTTTGTATAGTCAGTTATGGGAATCCGAGCTTCACTGTACACCCCTGCATTAGATCCCCACTCGCTTCCCCATCCTTCACACTAGGTCACAGAGTGCACATCAAAGAGCAGGCATACAGGCTGGAGATGAGATCAAACATGGTGCCACACTGGTGGGAGAGAGGTCGGTATACTTTATCAGTCAGTATATACTGTATAGTGTTTTAGTATCCATATATGTCATTGTCCACCCATCCGGCCTCTACTGCCGTGGGGCTCCGGCAGGTCTCGTAAATGTCATTGGTGACAAAACCGCATTGTGTGGGGCGGGTCGGGACGTTCTCGTAGTCCTCAAACTGACTGTTTGGGGATGTCACGCTAAATGTTCTGTTAATTTCAGAGCTCATGTACTCCAGGTGAGCTCCAGACTGGTTGAATTTGTTGGTGCATTCATAATCATTTTGACTTTTTGGAACCCACTGTCCTGGCACGGCATAGATTTCATTCTGTTCTTTTCTCCTTTAAAGACACAGTCGCAAAGCATATTATATGGCAGGGTGAAAGACAAAATAGTTCATGGAGATAGTCAAAGCATGAATTGATGAAAATGTATGCACTGCATTACGCACCTCCTTGACATGACTCTGAAACAGAACACCCCCGACACCACCAATATCAACAGCAGCATCACAGGGAGAATGGCCAGGAGGATGTAGTAAATATTAATTGTGTCATCTGAAATAGATACTAAGAGAAAGGCTATAATTATTGAATGTTAAAAATATAATTATGAATCAAATATAATAAAATAATATTTTAAAATAGTATATACATTTTTTATATTAATTGTAGTTTGTGTTTACATAATGTGTGTGTGTATAATTACTATGTATATATAAATACACACAAATGCATGTATACGTGACCCTAGACCAGTCATAAGTCGCACGGGTATATTTGTGGCAATTGCCAACAATGCATTGTATGGGTCAAAATAATCGACTTTTCATTCATGCCCAAAAACATTAGGATATTAAGTAAAGCTCATGTTCCATGAATATATTTTGTAAATTTCCTACCATAAATATATAAAACATTTATTATTAGTAGTAATATGCGTTGCTAAGGACTTAATTTAGACAACTTTAAAGGCGATTTTCTCAATACTTAGACTTTTTTGCACCATCAGATTCTCGGCCAAATATTGTCCTATCCTAACAAACCATACATCAATGGAAAGCTTTTTATTTAAAAACAATTACCCTTATGACTGGTTTTGTGGTCCAGGGTCACATATATTTAAGAAAAATGTGTTATATTTATATATAAACTATTTATATATAATATAAATTATATAAATATATAGTATATACATGCAAATATTATATATATATATATATATATATATATATACACACACACACACACACACACACACACACACACACACACACACACACACACACACACACACACACACACACACACACACACACACACACACACACACACACACACACACACACACACACACACACACACACACACAAATGATTGTGTATTTATATATACTGTACATAATAATTATACACAGTACACACACATATAGTAAACACTAACTTTTATTTTGGATGCAATTAATCGATTTGACAGCACTTATATTTGATTTTTTTTTTGTTGCCCCAAAATCATCATGAATTGTAAGGGATGTATTGGTTATTCGGTTGACCATTTATTACCTGATGACTCTGAGAGTTCAGTTTTTATCCTGTCATTGTCAACAGTAATGGGCAGGTGCTTTGGCACCAGAGTCAGGCCATCAATACCTAAAAACAAGAATGACAGCGAATGATGAATAAGCATTATAATGCTTGGCCTTAAAGGGATAGTTCACCCAAAAATGAAAAAAGTCAATGGGGCCCATCAACTGTTTGGTTACTGACATTCTTCAAAGTATCTTCTTTTGTGTTCAGCAGAAGAAATAAATTCATACAGGTTTGGAACAACTTGAGGGTGAATAAATGATGACAGAATTTTCATTTTTGGGTGAACTATAGCTTTAAAGATGATGACTGAGATATTATGATTATGATTATGAGTAAAAGTATAATTCCACTTCCACCATTAGAGGCCATCATAAGCATTATCACCCATACAAAGTTGGAATGTCTTTTTAAAGGAAGAATTCAACCAAAATTATATCCTTTTGTGTAGGCTACACATTTACACACCCTTATGTCATTTATACTATTATAGTATTTAATAATATTTAGAATTTACATTTTACTTTAAGTTTTTGTAATTTTGTTATGTGCTTTTGTCATTTTTAAATAAATATTTATAATTTGTAGTTTAGTCATTTTAGAACTTCATCTTGAAACTTGTTTATCTCAGTCAGTTGTTTTAGTTTGACAGCAACACTGGTAAAATTATGAGAGAATATTGATTTTTTTGAGGAACTATTCCATTAATCTTTAATTTTATCTGAAATTAACGGTACTATAAAATGCTAATATCTTACATCAATTTGGGCACTCTCACTTATTAATATTCTGTATATTATTAATAATTAACATAGAATATCACCATTATTGTGTCAGAAAAAAGTAGCAAACACACCAGATAAAATTGATGGATTTGTTTACCTGTATGTGTAGTGATATTTCCTGCTGGAGTTGGGACAGGATGTTTCTCTAAACACACAGGAGTTTACATTTGAAGTCCTTTTATATAATATGTTTAAACCAAAAGATGCTTGACTGATATTTGTTCTCGATTAAACATCTTAATGTGACAGCTAACATTAACAAAAGCAAAAGCTTACCGTCTGAGTACTTGCAGATGAAATTATTCTTGGAGTTGCAGTTGTAGTCAGTCCACTTGAACATGTTGCGTTTCTTCTGGACAGCTGAAGACGAGGGCCGATAGAATAATGCCACACACTGATCGAGGCCACAAGAGGGCTCCGTCACCAGCCAGTTCCTAAAAACACAACAGACTCACTGAAAATTCTATATCACATTTTACCATTTTACTTTCACTTAAAGGCATAGTTTACCAAAAATGGACAATTCTGTCATCGTTTACTCACCTTCATGATTCATAAGACTTGCAGTGTTATTTTATCATTATTTACTATTAATATTTAATTCGTTTGAGTAATTTTGCTATGAGCTTTTGTCATTTATAGCCTAGTTTTAATTCCTTTTTACTTCTGTTTTAGTCCTTTTAACTTCAACTTACTTATTTCAATTAGTTGCCAAGATTATAAGTTCCATTTAAGTTTTCATCTAATATTTATATTGTATTTTATTTAAATTACCGTAATTCATTTTTATTTCTGTTTGAGTCATTTTATCTTCAACCTATTTATTTCAAATAGTTGCATTTAAGTTCTCATCTAATATTTATACAATTTCGGTAGTTACCAAAAACTATTTTGGTATTTTGATATACCAAGTTTGACCATATTTTGGTTTGATAGTTCGAAGTTTTAACAATAAAAGCACACAAAAAAAGCACATTTATGATTTTTGTGTACACTTTTTGAAGCTTTAGTCCCCATCTATTGTAACTGCAACCAGAACAATATTCAAAATATATCCTTTTGTGAAAAAAGTCATAGGAATGACATGAGGATGAGAAAAAGATGACAATGACATATGGGGGGAAATCATCAGAAAATTTCAGGATATTATTACTGCAAATCTCTTACCTAAATGTGGCCTGACTGTAATCCAGCCAGTAATACTGTGCTGAACAATCAGCATTATATTGTGGGCTCCTTTGCAACCCAATCCAGAAGTCTCCATCGGTGGCCCTGAGCTCCTGAACAAACCTCTCCACCAGACGCTGCTCATTCTCTGTCTCGATACTGAGCAGCTCCCCATCATCCTCCCTGCATTTCTGCCTGGCTGCCTCAAAGCTCGCTCTGAGCCTGCTGTCCTGGAAGCTTGTGATCTTATAGCAGGGCTTCTCTGTCCCTCTCCGGCATATCCTGTGATCTGCGAACCACACCACCAAAAACACTGATGTTAGTGTTGTTGAACCTAAAGTACTGTTATGTAAATATTGTGGGAGCCGTTATAGGAAAGTTGGCGCAGGGAATTAAGAGAGCAAAGAGAGGAAAAAACAAGGAGAACTTCCACAAACTGTCAGGCGGAAAATCCTCTCAAGCAAAGTCATGTGTGCGACAGCCATCAGCCATATCCTCTCTGACTAAAAAACAGCTGTGACCCAAATTTAAAACCCTTCTTATCCGAAAACTGTACATAAACAAACCACGTTAACACAAAAGGAAGACTCAATTAAGCTATAGTTAAACGTTTTGCTGTATTATCACGTGTGTATTCGTTAAATGGTTCTGCAAAACGCTTCAGAAATATTTATTTGAAAAGACTGCGGTTCGTTAACCGAAACTATCGCATTATTTGACTGTCAGTCGTACATATTGTGCACTCGAAGTTTAATTTCAACGCATGTAAGAGGCATGCAAAATCTAACGGAGCCAGGTCGTTTGAATATCACTGTGCACGAACCGACATTTTACATAAATAACACAAACTCACCACCGAAAGCGCTTGATGCGCAGCTGGGATGGAAACAAACTGCCAAAACAGTTCCGATCAGTTTCATGAACTCCATCTCTACATAGTTTCAAAAGGCGTGTGACTCGACTGATTCTAGATCCTGGCCAAACGTCCCACTGTCAGACGAAACAACAAACGCAGGCAAAGTTTTCGCTCTGACCCAAGAAAGGCTGCTGAGTCTCCGTCCGACTGAATGTGCCTGCTAGCAGAAACTGTTGTGCCTGTTTTTTTTTTTGCCTGAGACTCTTTGTGCAAATTTAAACAGTGTTCTGAAGAATGTTTTTTTGTCTGTTAGCTACTTTTTAAATAAATAAGCTAATTATAAATTAGTGAAATGTAGCCTAATTTGTACACATTTTAAATATACTATACTGATTGAATACTTTTTCTTTACTATGTTTTGTTGTTTTCAGTTGAAACTTTTAAAGTCACCTTAATATCAAAATTCTTATTTTTATGGAATACTGCAGTATTTATATGAAATTATTTATGCACATCATTTTTTAAAATTAAAGGTGCACTATGTAAAAATTTTTCGGTAAAATATCCAAAAACCACTAGGCCAGTGTTATATATGTTGTTCAGTTGAGTAGCCTACTTACAATATCCCAAATGTTTCCAACTATTTGTAAATCGGGAGAAAATGGCTATTTTAACCAAGAAACCAGGACGTGTGAGGGAGTCGCCTGTCAATGGCATCATATCTGCGTTCCCCTCGGTTTCCGGTTTTATTTTGCAGAAACGCTTTACTCTTACTACAGTGTGCCACAAGTGTCATAGCAGCCGCCGAGCGAATGCACAGAGTAATGTCATAACATCATTATCAACACACTCAGATGTGTCTAATATGATAAACAGAGCTGCGTTACCTCATATTCATGACCGGAAAAGCGGAAATGGCGTCGGCAGGGTTGCCAGGTTTTCACAACAAAACCCGCCCAATTGCTACTCAAAACTAGCCCAAAACAAGCCCAATCTCGTTTCAGGGGGCATATCCAGTAAATGTCACATTTGGGGGGTTAAATATGTGTTTTTTTGGCATAGTTGCCTACTAAAATTGGCATTGCCGGGGCTAAATATCATATAATTGGGGTCGCTTCAACCCGCGGACATGAAAAACAGCCCGCGGCAACTGTGTTGAAGTAGCCCAATTCCGCGGGAAAACCACGGACTTGGCAACACTGGGCGTCGGCAACTGTGGCATAATAAATGTCCCGCCGGCGACTATGCCATAATAAAGGTCCCGCTGCTCGCGAGGCTTGTGTTGCGCTCTTCTTATTAACAATCGCTCCTGCTTCTGCTTCATACTACAGTAACGTTAATAATCACATCCATGAACTAATTTCTGCCTGAGTCCTTTCCTGATTCTTTTCCACCGCTGTGAGGTGAAGACCACATGTCCCAAGATTCTGCGCTCAAACTTGGTGTCTTCCAACTACGCCTTTGTTTTGAATAGGCGACCGCTAGTGGATGGAAAAGTTATATAGTGCAGCTTTAATTTATGTGCCCCCATAATCTTCAATCAAAATAACTTAATCTCCCTCTTACAGTGACATCTCTTCTCTTCTCTCATAGCGTGCTTACTGGCCCGCCCTAGTTGTTTTTTTATTATTATCGGTTTTAAAAAATTTAAACTAAGTCAGGAGGGTGCATTGAATAAACAAAAATAAGACAAATGCATAAATAAAAAAACAGTGACAACTTAAAAGTAAATAAAAATATGAAAATGTTTACAAATGAGGACACCCCTAGTTTTTTTCTTGTTCGAGAAGCCGTTTCTCGGATGCGTCATAGAAAAGACTATCCCAAATTTAATATACAAACATGCGAACATTTAAATAATGGATAGTTCCATAGTTTTATTTTTTGGGGGGTCAGATCTCAAAATATAATTTGGCTAAATTAATATTATTAAAAAAAATGTTTTTATGTTGCAGTGCTTTTGTTTGACTTCTGTATGTTAAATATGTTGCAGAAGATAAGTGATAAGTAACCGTGTACTTAATCTTTTAGCACAGTTTTCTACTTTTCCTGTTTAACTAACACATAAGCACCAATCACTGGTGTGCAATCACTGTTGTTTCTAATTCACATAAAATCAGTTCGGAGACATGTGCAGAGGAATCAGTTTTTGTTTGGCTCCCAAGCAATCTGACAGAGGATGTAAGATGACTTTTTATGAGGGTGACTGTTGTGCAAGTCAAAGGAGCTGCTCAGTCACTGCTACTGACCCTGCCAGCTCACAGTCAGACACACACACACTATCTCAGGAATAGGAAGCCAGTCAGGAATGGAAGCACAGTTTTTCAACAGCCTGTTTCCTCTTCATCTTTGTGGGATTTTTTTTGTCCTTTTTCATTTCCAGCCATTTTCCCCTTGACCTGACAAAGAAAACAAATTCATTATACAGAGCCTAAACTGGGAAATATAAACTGTAAAACCTTTTCTGGTGTTTGTGGCTGTTACAAGAGACCCAATTACAACTTGGGTTAAATTCTTGGAAGTAGAAACCTCCTAGGCTCCTACTGTGTATATAATCATATGCAGTGAAATCTGGTATTATGAACAGATCCTGCAGATGTCATGATGTTTTGGAGAAGTAAGGGTGAGGCCATCAGGCCAGTGGCATTGCATGTGCAGTTTGTTTGTGCCGATCTCTGGCAGGCTGCCCGGACTCATTGCCCCTCCTCAATGAATGCAGTCTGTCATGTCTCTTTTATTAGGCTCAAGTCACTTCTTTGGAGAACCACTAACCACTGAATTTATGCTTGTCGTTTGTTTTGAAACCTTTTGAAAACAGCATGATTGTGAGTGTGTTATTGCTTTAATTGTTATATTTGCATTATTGAGTGTTTACATTATTTACATTGTTCTATTTATATCTTGTATTGAGTAACTATTTAGACTAATATTTCATGCCAGTTAATTTTCTGTTTTTCTCCACCACAAAGCCACAGTAACTTTTTTTTGGTTATAAAGGATCCAAAATCTAATTTCAAGTACATAACCAGCCAGTGTTCAAATCTATCTCATTACCTTAGCCCGATTCACAACAGTACGTTTATAATAATGTGTTAAAATTTTAGTGGTACTGGTGGATTCTGGATATTCTGGATATTCTTTGCGTAATGATTCACCAGTGTGAGTGCCCCTGATCACCACCAGAGGGTAGCCTACTCCAACTAGGACTGTCATTCCATTATAGACAACATCACCCATAATCCTTTGCCCGGACTCATCAGCACTCATTGTTTACACCTGTGTCTCATTTACCTCATTACCTTGCCTATATAAACCATGTTCACTATGTCGTTTACTGTGAAGTCTTGCCTAGTGTAACACAGCAATTCTGAGCGGTCGTCCTGTTTTCATGTTTTTTTGGTTTTTGGATTACTCTTTGCCTGTGTTCCCTGCCTTGTTGTGTTTGTTTGTACTGCCTGCCTGTGTTTTAAACTTGCCTGTACTTTTGACTATGATTGTGGATTACCCTCTTAATAAAGCCCGGAGCAGTTCCGTTACAGCGTCGTTACGTCACGTCTGAATACATAAAGAAGGAGTCCGGCGAGTAGTATTAACGCATGTGAGGAGGCTGCAGGTGGTAGATCATTTGTAGCCTTTTCTCACAGCAGCTGGAATTATTAAACTTATCATTTTGATGGGTGATTGTAATCCAGAAAGGTCCAAATGTCGATCATCAGTGAGATACACCCATAGTCAAAAGCAAAAGATTAGACTGTACAGAAATTGAAATCTACAGGTAACGCTAATACACACAATGCACGTAGTCACGCAATGCTGATGTTAACATTAACAATTTGAAGTATATCAATAATAATAATCATTTGCACGGTTTGATGTGATCTGAGCACAGCAATCGTTAGGTCATTTAATCACCTTTGGTAGCATGACTTATTGTAATGCTTTTTTTCTCAGCTGGTCAGAACAAAATTGGCAGACATGTTACTTGTTCAGATGACATTTTACGGGGAAAAAAAATCTTATTTTGGTCGTACTTTCAAGATGTAGAATCTGTGATTCCGAAATACAGTATCCACAAGGTGCTGTGACTGACAGCCACACATAGGTACTCCTCAAAACATTAGATTCACACTGAGGAGCCGATAATTCCGCAAATAACTGCAATTGCAGTTTTTAAACAGAGATGGGGACAAAGAGGCAAAATTTACAGACTGTAGCTTTAAAGGTGAACTATGTAAGATTTTTGCAGTAAAATATCCAAAAACCACTAGGCCAGTGTTATATATTTTGTTCAGTTGAGTACTTAGAATATCCCAAATGTTTCCAACTATTTGTAAATCGTGAGAAATTGCTATTTTAACCAAGGAACCGGGACGTGTGAGCTATGCGTTTGAGGGAGTCGCCTGTCGATTGCGTCATACCTGCGTTACCCTCGGTTTCTGGTTATATTTAGAAGAAACGCTGTATTCTCACTGCAGTGTGAACTCATAGCAGCCGCCGAGCAAACATCATAACTTCCTTTTCAACAAACTCAGATATATCCAATACGATAAACAGAGTTGCGTTACCTCATACTCATGACTGGAAAAGAGGAAGTGGCACCGGTGACCGTGTCATAATAAAAGTCCCGCTGGCGACTATGCCATAATAACAGTCCCGCTCTTCAATCACTCCTGCGGCCTTGCTCAGCTCCACAACACTCGGTCCTGCTCTGCTTCATACTACAGTAATGTTAATAATCGCATCCATGAACATGATTTCTGCCTGAGTCCTATCCTGACTCTTTTCCACCGGCTGTGCTTCCACTTGCTTCGCTGCCCTAAGAGGTCACTCCCAAAGCCACGGCTACTGGTTACATCACTCGCCCCACCGTCGTTTTGATATTCATAGTAATAAAATAATTTTTATTAAGTAAGACTCTACAATTAAAAACCGAAAGTGTCTTGTCAATAAAGTGTGAGTGAGCCGAACGAAAGTCATGTCACAGACGCAGTAGGGGTCAGATTTCATTCATCATGAGAAGAACTTTCATAGGAATTCATTGAAAAGTTGAAACACTCACTTTGCTACTGCCCCGTTATGAATGACCGAGCTGAGCGGCAATGGCCGTGCGCATTTACATTCTGTGAGTGAGATCCCACCCCTATGGGCGTGTTGAAAACATGCGGAACAGCTCCTTCTACTGGCTGTAGTCTTTAGCCTCTGGGGATTTTTTACAGAAATAAAATGCATAATTCTCTCATCTCAGGGGGACATGAGGGGGGAAAGTACCATAATCCTAATATACTACCGGGTTTCTACTGATACAAAGCTTAATGCTAAATCGCTGAAGTAAACCTTTAATGATGACTCATTAACTTAAAAATGTTGACTCCCTCATAGGGAGACTACATTTGGAATAGAAGAATACTCTTATACTAATTCTGCCATTAAAAGATGTTGGAGAAATAAGAAGTATGTTAGTACACTATTCCAGGGCCGTAGCTAGGGTATCAGGGGCTCCGATGTGGGTTGTTGCTGTGGGCCCCCCTCAGTTGAAATCATGTGGGGCCTCTGGTGACAGCCCTGTGCTATTCTGAATTCGGTCAGTCACTTTGTTCCAGAATGTATCAGTGTTTTTGAATGAATTGATTAAATGAATTATTCAATGACTCATTCATTCATAAAAACTTGTAACAAAGGCTGCGTCAAAAATCGCATACTCTCTTAAGTAGGTACTTAAGAGAAGTAATTACTCCACGGCCGCTAAGTACGTTCTGTATAGTATGAGTGTGTCTAGTATGAATGTAATCCATGCTTTCATTATCATGTAACCTTCCAGTGTCAGTTACATCGCTTCACTGCCATTCACAAATCCTCTCCTGTGGCCTCATGGGATAGTAGTGTCCATCATATGCACACTTCAGAATCTCGCTGGAAGTAGTAGGTCACCCAGATACTTTTTGCTTATTCTTTTATAAGTACTATGGATTCGGGCATACTTCTTCTGTCACATACTGTTCTTCGCCTACTATATTACTTTGGAATGAACCGCCACATCCTCACACGCTTCTACACCTGCACCATAGAGAGTCTGCTGACTGGCTGCATCACCACCTGGTACGGCAACAGTACCGCCCGCAGCCGCAAGGCCCTGCAAAGGGTAGTGCGCACGGCCAGCTGCATCATCGGAGGTGAGCTTCCCTCCCTCCAGGACATTTACGCCAGGCGGTGTGTGAAGAGAGCTCAGAGGATCATCAGAGACTCTAGCCACCCGAACCATGGGCTGCTCTCACTGCTGCCGTCAGGCAGGCGGTACCGCAGCATCAGAACACGCACCAGCCGACTCCAGAACAGCTTCTTCCCACAAGCAATTAGACTACTTAACTCCTGATCCATCAGGATCATAACACACACTGGACAGAATATCACTCAGCACAACCCACTGTAGATACACACACATTATATACACATTTATTTATCATACAGCATCTATTGCACTTTGGACTTCAATTTGTGAACATATTGTATACTGTACATTGTATATTATTACTATAGCTTAATGTATACTGTTATTGTTTAATGTATGTTTAGTGTATATTGTTTTAAGTATATGTATATTGTAAGTATGTGTATATTGTTTAAAGCTGTGAGAACTACACTCACATTGTGTAATTATTTATTGTTTATTGTAGTGTATACTTTGCTGTGAGTAATTGTGGGCGCATCAGATGTGTAATCTGTTGTTGCTTAAATGTTGTACATGTCATGTCATGACTACTATGTTGCTCGGAACTGCACCTAAGAATTTCACCTACTGTTGCACTTGTGCATATGGTAGAGTGACAAATAAAGTGATTTGATTTTGATTTGATTTGATTTGATTTGATATATGAAGTATGTAATTTCAGATGCAGCCAAAGTAACTGGCATTGGTACTTCGGTAGGATATAAATGCACTCCTGAGCTAGGCTATGTCCAAAAGCTTAGGCAATGAAGCAGCTTTTGCGCATGACGGTACCTCTCAAAACTAATTTTGCACTGGCTTCTGGGGCAGAATAATGATTTATTGATCAACAACAAAATAGCGAGAGCTTTGGTGATAGCTAATATTTAATTACTGGTTTCATGCTAGAAATGATGTCAAAAGTGGAAAAAGTTGGTCACATTTCACACAAACTGACCACTTGTGCAAGTTGTTTAGGTAGGCCTACTATGTTCGGCTTGTGTCACCTTGCGTGGCTGCAGCATATTTATTGCACATGCATATAGAATGGACATTAAAGTTTATCTCACTGAATGCAATGCATTTTCTATTACCTGGATGCAGGAAAGTAGTTATTTTAACAGCCAGATATGCGTACTTAATAAGTACGGACTGTCTCTTTTAATATCTGAGTTTGAGAAGACACCAGATCTACTGCCACTACTTTCAATACCACCATAGACAGATATAGTTTGACAATGGATTGAGAGCCAATATGTGTTAAGAATTGCTCAAACCATTGATAATAGTATTTTTTTGTATTAAAGCAGGACAGACCTAACATAAATTATGATTATAATTATCTGGCATAAGATGGCTATCAATATCATTGCTCGTTTATTGGTAAAAATATTGGTGTTGCGGTTTTTCAATTGTTGAACCAGCAGGTGGTAGTGTTGTTCTAGGATTGTTCTATTTTTTTCTGAAGAGGCTCCACTGCTCCTGGTTCAGATGTTAGATAGGCTAGGCAACTCTAATACGGTATCAATTGCCTTTATGCACAGCTGCATTACTTCCTGAACTTCAGCCAGCTCCTTGGTTTCCTGTCTGCCATTATTGGACAAACTGATTAATCCAGGTGTGCCTGACCTCTGTAGTCACAACAACAATGATCAGACGCACCTGAATTAATCAATTTGTCCAATAATGGAAGACAGGAAACAAAGGAGCTGGCTGAAGTTCAGGAAGTAGTGCAGCTGTGCATAAAGCCAATTGTCATACTTTAAAGGATATCTATTTCATGAATTTCCCATCACATAATTATTAATACCACAATGAAAGAAGCAGAACACTAACAACAAGAGGAAACTAATTTCCAAGAAATGTGATTGTACAGTTGTCTTACAGTAGCCTGACTCCGCCCTCCTACGTACTTCCGCTCAATTTTCATTTTCCTGTACTAGCCCACGTCTGGTCATAGACAGTAAAAGAAATGGACACAGCGACTCCATAGACTTCAACGGGGACATTTGAAGTCAGTTAGTTAGAAGCAAAGATATCATTAATAATGGCTAGATGTCTCGTGCGCGCTGCTAGCCAATGGAGGCCGACACCCGCACCTGGCGGCCATCTTGTCACAGGCAGCTCGCTCACTTGTAACATTGTTTTCATGGGTGCTTGCACTTTTAAAATAACCATAACTTGCTCAATTTTCTACCGATTTCAAGCATTCATAATAAAAAACACGTTAACGTTTGTAAGAAACCAAATCATTTGTAAATCCGTCAAGATTTCAGTGAGATAAGAGTATTTCTGTTCATGCAGATCATCAGGTACCACAGAGCCCTGCCTGTGACAAGATGGCCGCCGGTGATGACGTTAGAGACTCCGCCGTAAGACATCTAGCCTTTATTATGGATATCTATGGTTAGAAGCACTCACTTCCTGATGGCTGAGTGTACTGTGCAGTCTCAGACTGAGCTTGACGACGTAGATGTGATGTGAGCAACCTGTCTGACAGTTGCAAGTCTTCTAGTAGTTGTGCAACGTAAAATCTGAATCACCGAATCTTGTAGCGACAGAGAGAGTGAGCAGGAGCAACTTTTGATGAATGAAGCAGGATCTGCAACATCTCAATCGGTGTTTATGCCTCCACGTCCCCCCGATTGCCTCATAGACAGTAAAAGATTGCCTGCGAGCTTCTCCTCGGGTCTATACATAGACAGTAAAAGGGGTCTATACGGTACAGCGCGACAGAGTCGCGTGGTTATGACGCAATCGTTAGCCTACTTTTTACAAAAACGGCTTCTACGGGGCGATAGTGTAAGATACAAGGTAATGGAGCATTTTATACATTGTCGTGTTTGTTTAGAAATAAACAATGGATGAATGGAGTCTTTAAACGCCTCAGATATAAAGATATTCGCTGTCAAAGTGAGGCCAAAATGAATGGGAGTCAATGGGATGCTAATAGCAGGTGATGGCTTAGTTAGCAATGGCTGCCCCTATGGAAGGTACGCTTTCCGGGGGCTGGATTAAGTTTTCTCCCGAACAATTTTTTACCAGTCCAATCAGCGAACAGAGGGAGTGGCTGAGAGTGATGACGTTGATGTCATGCGCTAGTTTGAGTTGTAGTTCAGTAATGGCAGCGGTGAAAGATGTGTGGCACTGGCACCACTGACAAATGTCCAGAAGTTAAAGCCGGAGTGTGGCAAGGTGGACGAGTGAGCGAGATCGGTGTGCGTGATTGAGAATGAGACACACCGGTCTCGAGTCCTCTCATGAGGGAGCACGGAGGCATATAAGGACAGGCAACACCGGTGAAGGACGAGAGAGGACCAGGCCTGGATTTTAATTTGTTTTGTTTACGTTTTGTTATGTATGTGCGTGGCAGTTGTCCGTGAGGGGCTGCCGCTTTTACTTTCATTTTGTGTTTATTATTTGATTAAAAGTTGTTAAACGTTCGCCGGTTTCCGCCTCCTTCTTCCCTGAACAAACTCCGTTACACGGAGCAAGAACAATCACAGCTGAGTTTTGTTGGTGGCCATGATGTTGTGGTCCGGGAAAAGTCTTTTTCAGCTCGCTCCGTTAGTGGTGAAGGAGTTGACTGAAGCCGTCCGTCTCCCACCACCCGCGAAAAAACCCCAGGCTGAATTACCGACTGCTTTTGACAAACAGGTCATGTGGTAATGTAATTGCTCTCCGATTCCACATCTCTGAGTTTTCAAGAATATATCACTTAAAAATGCACTGTTTATATCCTTTTTTGAACCCTGCAGAGCACCGTGCGGTTGCGTGCGCTATAATTTGGATGCATTTCTAGACTTGTATTTCTTTAAATGCTGGCAAGTGTTTACAAGAGCAAAATATTTCATCAAAAAATAAAAAGAAGAAAAGCACGTAAACATTTGAATTGGGCTGTTATTTATGGCAGCATTTATTCTTATCATACCAAGCATATGACATGTTATTTACAGCATATAAAATCATGTTATGATTGCAAGAGATATGCACCACGAGAGCAGCGCATTCCGATCACAAAACTCTCCTCTCCACCGTGAATAAATAACAATCCGAAAGATTTTATCACTGACACTGAGGTGATGTGCACAGTTAATATGAGAGAATCAAAGGCGAACGACGCTTGACATACGTCACGACCAAACGTTAGCGATTGGTTATGGCAGATCCAGAGTGACTCTTGGCAGATCCAATATTTTTGAACTTCAACAGAGTACCCGCCTTCAAGGAAGTAAACACTTGTCAATGGAGAGTGGCCAGACTCTATGTACAAATTAAATGTACAAGAGTCTGGTAAGACCAGGCTAGTCTTACAGGGCCCTAGGCCATTAATCATAAAGGAGTCATAAATCATAATTGGACAAGAGTTCTATTCTTTACTAAATGGTCTTCCCTCACTGCATGTGAATTATCAGTAGGCTATAGCTTTTTACAGAAATAACCACCACTATTTTGTTCCCCAGAAAAAATATTACGTTACAATATTATACTATAGCTATTACTGGCACATGAGATAGGACGCAACACACATTGACATATTGTTTGGTTTGGCTTGGTTCTCTTTTTGTTCTTCTTCTTCTTATTGTTTTAAAAATGGAGAAATGTGTGGCTCAGAATGGGAACAATTCTTATTTATAGAGATGTTGCCTTGCACATGTATGAATTTTGGCTTATGAATAAAGTAGTCTTGAAGGATTTTTTCAATTTAGCTTACCTTACTGTACAGGCGGTTTGACATCTTGAACAAGTATGATTCTCATAACTATGCATTGTTGCTCCTCTCTGAATCAACCACTGCAGTCATGTGAATTAATCTAAACTGTGAATAAAATTGAAGAACACAGGGGTCTAGATTTCTATCACTGTTAAGTTATTTTGTCCAGTGGAGAAGGACAGAAACTCATCAAGGTGTGACGCATTGAAGAGTAATACGTGAAATATCTTCTCTGACCAAGGGGCTTTTTGGCACAAACAAGTGTACGTGCTTCATTCAAAGGTCTTTGTCAGATATCACCATCACTCAGTCAAAACCGACCATTTAGCCTTCAGCAGTGGTGTCTTGAGCCAGTTTTGAGCTAGCTGCTCTTAGAATACAATAGATGATGCTTGCATGTGAGCCAGATGAACAAAAGCTATTTTTGGCGTCCTGTGTTTCATACCTTGTGGCAAATTATCACATTTCTATTCCCAGGAGATGATGCAACATTTTATGTTTCAAATTATTTATACATAATAGTCTCTTAATTTGCTTTCTAAAGCTTTGAGATTCAACAGAAAAATATGTCTGCAGATGGATAAAATATGAACAATTATTTTAAATAAAATCCATCTGAATGCAAGAATATACTGGACTGTTTTTACCGCTGGTTCACACAGACAACAACAAAGATAAGTTTTTTCATGTTCATTTACAACAATATAACAATATCATCAGTCACACAGCAATCCTGTAATAATTTGTATATGTTGTTCAAAATCTTTTACTCCTGAAAACGGCCAATCAACCAACACGATTTAAAATTAATCTATTGGCAAACAAGATTTCATTTTTAGATAGTGTGCTATTCAATACTGAAGATCGGTGCACAGATCAAATTAATGTATTTCATATTACATACATTCAAATGACAGATGTCAATATCCTTTCCAGCTTATACATGATAAATCATAAAACGTATTGCACAGTATAGTGGGTATAATCTTAAAATATAAAAATCATGTAAGAGTAAGTAAGATACGTTATTTTCTTTGTACAAGTACAGATAAATGTATAGTTACAGCTCTCAGAAGCAAGAAACATTTACTAATAAAATATAAACATACACATTAAATTACATAAAAACATATTGCACATTATATTAAAAAATTGTAAAAATCAATTTGATTATAAAATTATATACATATACACCTACGGTATCTACATATGTCTTCTGTTTTCATGGTCATTATCACAATTTTATTAGTATGAATTCATATGGACTTCTATGAAAAATAAAACAAATGTGTATTGGATATGTGTCAAATCGCACTGTCACTGTATTCAAGGACTGTCATTGTTAACCAAAGCCAGAGGATTCATTTTATAATCTGGGAAGAAACTGTACGGTAGGAGGGATGAGACACTCCCTGCACCTATTGAATCACACCTGGGGTCTAACGCTATTTAAGAAGCATCTCATCACCTTAGATCATAGCGATAGTGTCCATTCAACTCCCTGGGACTAAAACAGGTATGGTATACTGTTTCTTTACACTGATATCTACTGCATTTTCTCCTAAATTACTATAAAAAACACAATTCATTCTAAATAATTACCTTCATTGTTATTGTAAGTGTACTGATGTTAAGGTTGTGATGTTGAATGACTTTTAATTAGGTGAATTTTTACTCATGTTCTACCTCTACAGCAGGAATGATGCTGTGCCTCTGCTTATGTGCACTGGCTCTCGTCCTGCAGCCCATTCACTCGGCCTATAACTGCTCCTCGGTGTATAACAGGGTTCCAGGTAAGTCTGTGACCTTTCCGATTTGAGAGAGTCCTTCATTTTCTGCAATTTGCTCAACACTAAGACCTCCCTTTTTGTTTAGACAACAATGATCTGGTGGTACACTGTGGCACAAATATGATCTCTCTGGAGGTAAACCTGTGCACCGCCGAGTGGGCAGGGTTTGACCCGAATGGCCTGGCCCTGAACGGGGAGCGCAATAACGCCCAGTGCAAGGGCACCGTTGACACCACTGTGAACCCACCTGTCATCCGCTACCAACTGGCAGTCAACCACAGCCAGGACAATCCATGTCGACAGTCTCTGCAGGTGCAAAGAAAAACATTTGCTATCTTTCTCTATGTCTAAGCTTGAAAAAGTAATTTTCCTCCTTTTTTAATCACAGTTGTGGTGTGGCAAATACAAAATAAAACATTAATTAAAGCAGTATACAATTATTAAATAAATTGTTGAACATAAAAAATGGAGGAATATGTGTAAAAAAATGTTTCAAACCATTTTATACCATTTGCCTAGTGATTAAATTAAATGGTGATTAAATGGTGTTAGAAATTTGAATGAATAAGGTCAAAAAACCTGCAAAAAAAATTTTGCAGAAAAAATGCTAATTATACAAAAATAGTAAGATGTAAAAAAAAAAAATATATATATACAGTATATACAGTGTATATATATATATATATATAGTAATATCTATAGTATAAAAAGTATATAAATTATAAATAGTATTTTTTTTTAAATGTATAGAAGGTCATATAGATCGCTAGGTCATAAAAGATACATAGATACTAATTATAAAAACAATGTGAAAAGTACAGTGAAAAGTGACTAAAGCTAAATACACACTTTACTAATTATAAAAATAGTAAAATGCAAAAAAATATTTGTTTTAAGATATATTATAATTATAAAAAAAGTAAAGTATAAAAAAGTATTTTTTATATATATATATATATATATATATATATATATATATATATATATATATATATATATATATATATATATATATATATATATATATATATATATACACACACTCTAAAAAAAAGGTTCTATATGGCACCAAAAATGGTTCTTTGTCGTAATCATAGGGGAACCACTTTTGGTGCTATATAGCACCATATCTTAACATGTTCTGTATATGGTAGCGGTGCTAAATAGCACCTTAGTCAAAGAACCGGTGAAGAACCTCTGAAGAACCGCTGAAGAACCACTTAAGCACCAAAATTGGTGCTATATAGCACTAAAAAAGGTTCCCCTATGATTACGAGCCAAGAACCGTTTTTGGTGCCATATAGAACCTTTTTTTTTTAGAGTGTATATATATATATATATATATATATATATATATATATATATATAGTAAAATAGTTGAAATTAAATCATTGAATTTTGCTTTGCACATTTTTAGATTGTGGATGAGGTGCCCAGCTCCTCTGGTCCATTCAGCATGTTCTCCAGCATTCAGTCCGTCATTATCACAGGATACCTTGATACGCCCAGCTCCGCAGAGGGTGTCATCAGTTACTCCACAGACCTCTACTATCACTTCTCTTGCCGTTATCCACTGGAATATCTCATCAACAACACTCAGATCGTAGCGTGAGTATTAAGACATTCATCTTGCACTGCGCACTTCACCAACTGCATTCCCCAACAAGAGGACTGACTTGATACTTGATTTTTCATACAGGTCATCAGTGTCAGTGGCCACTAGTGACAACAATGGAACTTTCATTGACACTCTCAGCATGGGTGTCTTCAATGCAAGTGTATATTTGTGTTAAATTCTTTACTCTGAATTCAAAATGTCACATTTTTGAATATATTTTTGATTATTTTCATGCCAGAACACAGATTATACCAGCCCTTTGGTGGTCCCGCCTACTGGATTAGAGCTTCGCAGAAAAGTCTATGTTGAAGTAAAGGCTGTCAATCTAACTGGAAAGTAAGAACACTGCAGTTTTCTTTTGGACAGTGAATAGCTTGTTTCTTAAGGGTTTTTATTAAAGAATTAAATACTATTTTCTGTCTTTCTTCAGTTTTAATCTATTGCTGGACCACTGTTTTGCAACCCCAACACCCTATAATCACACCAACAACAAACAGCACAGCTTTTTCACAGGGTGAGTTACTTTCATGGTAACACTTTACAATGTTCCATTTGTTAATATTAGTTAGTTAAAGTGAGCATGAAACAGACGTTCCTATCATCTTTTCTTTCTTATTGTGACATATCCTAATGAAATGGTTTCTTGAAAAAACAAGACAAAATGTAAAGCAGGATCGCTGGATGGTTGTTTGCTACAAGGCCATAACCATGTCTTGAACATTGGGGAGACACCAATGCTTTTTTCTTTCTATTTAAAAAAAATAAGTAATTAGAGGATTAAAAGGGATTTAAAGGTGGGGTAAGTGGAATTTCAAAACAGTTTTAGAAAAGTGTCTCGGGCCGAGTACCAAAACAAACTTATGGCCAATCAGCAGTAAGGGGCGTGTCTACTAATGACGGGGAGAAGAGAGCGCTCAGTGCACGTCATTATTCAAGAGACACGACACAGGACCGACATTAGCCGAGCGGTGACAGAAAGAGAGAGATGGCAGATAAAGAATAAATGTGGAAGATGTCTGTTGAACAAAAGCAGGCTTACGATCAGGCAAGAAGTATCAGCTTTCCAGCGCTGGAGAGAACTCAAGGAGCGAAGGCTGAGGTTGCTTTATTTCTTCTCGATAGGCGAGTAACATTGTTTGTTTTTTTTCACAGAACTAATATATGCTGGATTTTGCTTGAATATGCTCGTGTGTCATATTTGCTTGCTTGTCCATTTGCGATCATATTGTCGTTCACTTCAGCGACGATAAAGACCCATTCATTTCCACACCGTATAAGCCTGGAGCGTCTAAACCTCCTCGCTGTCTGTTTCAAGCGTCAGCTCCCAAAGTGTGTCCGAAAAGTAAGATAATAAACTCCTAATATATGTTTGTTTCCTTTGGTTCCTCTTTTCGTGATCGATATAACCCTCTAATCTTGTCATAATTGTAATATGTTTGTTGGTTGGACTGTCGTGCTCGTGCTATCGAGTTGTTCATGAGAACTGTGTTTGTGTTTTTGGGATGTAAGGGATGACTTTTTCACTGAACATTCGACTTGGATTACCATAGTAACACACATTGCTTTCACTTATTGATGACATACCCTCTGCCATAGTCGTTGTCTGGGTTACGCATGTGTGGGGCGGAACTATCAAAATTTGCTTTGGTGATTTGAAATCAACATTTTTGACAACTAATATGTCAAAAATGTACACAAAAAAAAGTTTCTTGTCTCATTACATTCAGTTACAATGTGGACAATTTGGCCATTTACAATTATTGGGGGGGACCTAGTGTTGTAGTACTCGAGACCGGTCTTGGTCTCGAGACCGGTCTTAAGACCATTTTTTGATGGTCTTGGTCTTGTCTCGGTCTCGACTGCATTTCTCCTCGGTCTTGTCTTGGTCTCGGACTTAAAGGACTCGGGATTTTATCTCAAGACCAGTCAAGACCACAACTGCAAGGATATCACTCAATTGCCGGTGCATTGTCTGATTTAATATCATTAATGTGATTGATGTAAAACTTACAGCTTAAAATGCAATCAATTACTTCTTTGTAATGTGATTTATTTTGTTACTGTGCTGCCGGGTTCAAAATCAATGCAGATTTGTCTCAGAAATGTGCAAAAATTAATATAAATGCCCACAAAATTCTGAGATTTAGTTTTTTTATATAACATAGAATAGAATTAAGCAATATCGCAATAGCAAGAGAGCTGTTTTCATGAATATATTAGCGTGATTGCAAATGATATTGATTTATACAAACATTCTATAAACAAGAAGTTAATATTAAATTACATTTTAAACTGTGTCTTTGCTAATTCGGCAACGTTTCGTTTTTAAAAGAATCGGTTGCTTTGAACAAATCGGTTGAATAAAGGATTCTGTGACGGTTAAATAATGTTAATGTTTTAATGTTAAATTAATCTGAACATTATTTATGCAGGTGTAATCGTATCAATTCAGATGCAACTTCTGTGCCATGAATTTTATTGGTAGTGATTTGATTGGTAACAGCGCTATAGTGTCTTACTATTCTAATTGTATTTAATTACCGTATTCAATATAAGTCATTTCTCAGACACTAGATATGGATCTTTTAGATGAATTTAAGGAGTGCTGGTCTGGTCTTGGTCTTGACTCGGTCTCGCCCTGTCTTGGTCTTGGTCTTGTCTTGGTCTCAACACCACAAAGTCTTGGTCTTGTCTTGGTCTCGGCACACGCTGGTCTTGGTCTCGACTTGGTCTCGGTTTAGGTGGTCTTGACTACAACACTAGGGGGACCCTCAATGCCTATGGTGGTTACAGCCCTGGTTTCTTGTCATGTGTTGTCATGTGTCTGTGAGGTTGTCTCACCCTCACACCAGTGCAACTACATCAATGTTTCTCTATTGTTTCATCACAGATGCATTGTAGAGAATAGGACAACGGTGCTTTATAATGGGGTTTCCAAGTTTTCCCGATTTTCATTTGAAGCCTTCCGCTTCGTGGAGCACCGTGATCAAGAAAAGTCTACAATATACCTGCACTGTATTCTGCGACTTTGTGAGCCAAACAAGTGCCAAGAATTGCTTAATGTAGGATCCTTTTACTGTTAGAATATAATTAATTGAATAGAGTACCACTACTGGTCAGCCAATTAACATGTCACTTTATTTTACTTGTGCAGCCTTGCAACTCCAATAGAACACGACAGCGGAGGGCCCTAGAACCTTACGGATCACAAGCCAAAGAATCTGCCACGGTGTCTGTGGGTCCTCTGTTCACCGCAGCCCTGAGTGAGTCAGTCACGTTCACACATGAATCCAGAATGAGACCGATCTGAGACCCAGCTTGTTGTCAAACATACTGAATTTTCTGCCATGCCTAACTACTGTTTTGATCTACTCTTTTTGATCCTGTAGAGAATGATGTCCCCACTGCATCGGCCTATGGTATGAGATTCTTTTTGAAACTTTTTTTCATTCAAAATATTGCATTTTGATGTGTCAGATATACTTAAAATATGAATGAAAGCTAGACAGTAACAGCACTGCTTGTTTACTCTTGTGAATCAGGAGGCAGTGAGCCATTGAACAGGGACAATATGAACGTGGCTGGAGTGGTGGTGGGGGTCATTTTTGCCACCGGCGGTGCTGTGTTGATGGTCATGGCTGGATGGTTTGTGCTGAAGAAGTTTTTCTGGGCCGGTGGTCTGCCTCGGGCTTTCCACTAAGAGATCCATCAACTCGCCATCTGTTTTGCTTTGAATGAAGCTTAATTTGATATGCCTGATAAGACGTTAGATCACATCATGGCATCTGCACAAACCAGCAAAGAACCACTTTGTATAATGCCTATTTAGCATATTTTAATCTATTTAGACAGCACTGTGTAGTCCAGTCACTGTGTGCTTGGAAGAAAACTCGACTGCTTAATTATTTCATGTAAATGCAAATACTGCATTGTCTCATGAGTTTTAGATGTTAATTTTCTGAATTATACTGTAAAAGGTTTGTAGGTATTATTGAGAGGAACAAACTGTGGATGTTATCGTTTTGTAATGTTTTGATCAGACTTTGCTTCTTATACACATTGCTTGTATTAGCCCAGGGGTTTTCAAACTTCTCAAAGGACCCTCTTCCTAAAATATAAAGGCAGCTATTTTGTCACGTATAAAGACCTGTTTATATTGTGTGAAAAATATATTAAGCATGTTGTTTTCTGAATTAAATAATTGGCTCTTTTGACTATTAAAAGCAAATCAATTATGTGGAAAATATGTAACGTTTTCTACCTACCTAATTTTAGATGTGAAATGAATAACAATACATATTTTCAATTAAATTCAGATTTATTTGTAAAGCACTTTTTTATGTTAAACGATTGTGTTAAACATAGCCGCATGGCTTTTTTCTTCTTCTTTTTTTTTCGTAAAATAGTTTTCTTTTACAGTTTAGATAGTTTATAACCGTTTTTTCTGTGTATAATTCCACAAATTTTCTGCAGACCCCTTTGCGGTCCAAACTCCACAGTTTGAAAACCCCTGTATTAGCCAATGACTTGCTGCTTCCCTATAATTTAATATGACATAGAAATTGTCTAGATGTGATGTATTTAAAAAAGAATACTTTTATTAATATACTGTAGTTGAGGCAATAATCAATGGACAACATATATTCATTTCAAATTTGTACAAATTGATCTTTTTTATTTACATGCTTTTGTCTATGAAACAGTATATCCACACATTACACAACATATCTTTATTAAAATGAAGAAGGCTTTCGTTTTTCTGTCTTTCACTTCAATGGGGTTCGCTGTACGTCATACAAGGTTCTTTTTGAAAACTGTACAAACAACAATATTGTTCTACAAAAGTTACAGGTCACAATGTACAATCCAAACATAAGAGCTGTTATTTACATTACAGTTGTATTTCTGATAGGAATGGAGGTGTGTCGTGGTTTAATTTAGAGTGTGTACGATGTCTTGTAACAGGGCTGTGAGTCTAGTGGAAAAATCCTTCTGTATGGACTCTATGTTTGTCTGATGGAAACCAGATGACTCACCATGACTCTGGTTTTCTTGGAGAGCGATCATCTGTTGGTCTAAGTTTGAAATAAACTGTTGATTCCGAGCTGAGGAATTTTGGCAGAACTGATCCACTTTTGAAGCCATCACATCCCTTGGAGGCTGTGCTGAGGCAAGATGGCCTACCAAAGCTATCTTCAGTGCTGCCACTTTGCCTTGTACCTCTAAACTGAAGGTACACACTTCCTGTCCCAGCCTGGCAGTGACTTCCTCCCAAAGTTCCTTTCCACTGCTGTCTCTTTCCTCTTCTACTGCCTCAATTGCTTTAGTTTTAAAGTCCTCAAAGGCTGCTGTCCTTTTCTGGTGGCTTTCATCCAGAGCTTGCGTGATCCTCTGCACCGCCTCCTGGTAGAGTGTGGCTTCCTCTGGATTCAGTTCCTGGAGGTTCAGATTGAGTTTCTCACAGAGTTCCTGAGTATTTGACTGGAGAGCGGTCTGGAGCTGCTTAGTGAAGGGCGCCAGGAACTCCTTGATACTGGCCAGAGTGTGTTTTGGGTGGCTGGGGTAAGGAGAGAGTCTCTCCCTCAACTCAGCAAGCTCCTGCTTTAGTCGAGCCCTCAGCCGCTCAGACTCCATGCTCAGCTTGTGTCTTAGTTCAGCCGCCATGGGGTTGGAAGAGTCCTGGGAGTAAAGGTCACTGCTCACCACATGGTTCTTCCACATACCACTGCAAAACAGGATCAGGGGTCAATGACTTACAAGAGCGTCTATGATAAAGAACTCTAGTTTTAAACACATGGACTCTTTGTATTCACGTTGATTTCATATGGATTTTAAAAACGTATAAAACATATTCAAGAAAAGTTTCAAAATAATAACTCTGTGGTATAACCATCAAGTAAAAATAAATAAAATTATTGTCCTTATACATTAAAAACATATGAGAGTACACATCTTAATAATTATTTTCAAAAAAACTTTTTTTAAATCAATGTACATTTTTTTAACATGTATTATTAATTCATAAATAACAATGTTTTTGTTGAGTCTACCACATGACAAGACCAATGTTATTGAAATATTATGATTTTCTATTAAATAATAATATATCGCGCAAAAATACTTTTCTATAATTTGTTTTCATTATAATTGTACTGCCCTGACATTTTGACATTATGTCCCAAAAAAAAAAATTTTGTTTTATTTTGCTTTCATCCTCGAAGAGGTGTGTTCAAGGCATGGCATGTATAAACTACGTTTTTAATAAATGAAATTAACTAAATATCACATGACAGTAAACTTACTTTGAGTCTTTGGCAGAATTTTTCTTGTCCGTGGCCTGATTGTCTCTCTGTAAACTAAATGCTTCTCGACTGATCTCATCGTTGAGTGGAAATGCTGAAAAGGAGCATGGTGGCATTAGATAAATGTCATAAAAAATACAAATATCCATTTTAGAGGAAATTGCATTTGATAATAGAAATTGGAAAGGCAACAAACCTGTTGTGGTAGCAAAGGCCAAAGCCAATGTAACAAACTGCAGATTCATTTTTTTTTTACTGATATGAAGGTTGTTTCTGTTTGAAAACAGGAAAAAGATGTATGTAATTAGATACAATTATTTAAATGTTATTGACTATCAATATATCAATGTATAACAGGACAACTCAAACAGCATTAAGCAATTCATCTATGCAAGTGGACAGCTGGCCCTTACCTGTTGATGAATAAATGAGGATTTCTTCTCAGAGTCCACATTTAAAGCAGTCCCTTATCAGAGGTTGTCGTGCTTTTCATTTGTGTCAACACAAACCACGTGGAGGGTCAGTTTGATAACGATATGCGTTAGGAACCTAAAGGTATTTTGCTGATTGCCTCTTCAAAGCTACTCTTTTCCAACAACACAGATTCAGAGTAGCCACAGTGATGTCACACCAACGCCAATATTGACGCAATTTTCAAGGTCAATGCTACTGGAATATTTACTACTAACCAGAGGTGTTTGGACAGCTCTTGGGTTGAAAACTTCTAAACACGGATTCTATTTCCATTACAAAAGTGTGCATTAATATTACGACATGGACTTGGATACTTTGTCCCAGGTTTTATGTTGCCTGTGAAGTTCACTCAGTGAACTGCACTGCATGAAATTTGGCTTGGTTTTATCAGTCGTGTTGAGTCCTACTTGGCTTTTCTATAATGACCCCCCAGGCTTGCTTCATTATCTTTGGCTCTGCGAACAAAGGTGCTGTTTGTTTTTACTTTACTGAATGGGTCCCCAGGTTTGCTTTGAGTCTACATGGCCAAAGCTAGTGATAAACAAAGCCAATAGTGGGATACTTTGAACATTTGATTATTCCAGTTTAGACCTACTTTCTGGCAGCTGCATGTTTAAGCGAGTATTAGACGTGAACAAACCCCTCACATGGAAGTTTGCCATACGAATGCCATCATTTTGGCTACCCAATGTGCTGTTTTGTCTGGTGTAACATGTTGTTGTGCAAATCGCCTACTACGTCATTGTAACTTGTCCCATTTACACCAGTGCAGTCTGGGCAATAACATGATTTAACAAGAGATGTCATATAATTATTATGACCACTTTAATGACAATGAAAAGTTATGAATCAGTTATTAAAATGCCTTATTTTCAAAAATGTCACTTTAGCCAATTCACTGACATAGTCCATGTGTGGTTTATTTATTTATTTAATAAAAAAAAAAAAGTGTTGCAAAAACTATTAGTCCACCTCTTTGGACAAGACATAGTAAACAGTTGCAAAATCACTACTGACACGTCTGTATTGTATTCAGGTCTAAGTGCTCACAGGGGACCCAGGTTCGAATGTGACCCTCCGGCGGTTCCAGATCCGACCCTATCAAAAACATAGTAAAAAAAAACATAAAGACAAAATGACAAATAACAATCAGAAGACAAATAGAAGACTTTATACAAAAACTACACCATATAAGCTACAATGCTCAAAATAAAAAAATATACAATATAATATATATTTAAAATATAATATGTATACAATATTAAATATATAGGCTATAAAAATATACAATTATGAAGTTTCAACATAAATAAAAAAGAATAAATAATAAATAACACATTCATTTAATACATTTCATACAAACGTCGTCATTCATCTTAAAATCATATGATTCGATTCACGTCCTCTGATTGGTTCTGTGAATTTAGAGGCAGAACTGGATCTATCTTACTGCATTCATTCACAAATTTAGCGAACGTTGGCCTCCAAAAGGTTAACGTTAATTGAGGTGACACAGCACCATCTTATCTTAATAAAGACGTTCTTCGTCGCTGACAAAGCATTTACTGTTTGTTTAAATGAATTATTGACAAATATTCCACTTCTTCCAGCGCTGTCTGTGTTCCTGGACTTTGTTCAGTCCGCGTTTGACGTATTCATTGCAAATGTATAGAGACTTCAGAATTCTTAACAGGCGAAAGGCAGTAGCAAACACACAACATGTATAGTAAAATATTTCTCAGGCAATCCATTCTCAGACAAGGATTTACTGTATTACACACAGTTGTTATTAGAGTCCATGAATTGCAGGACAACTCTCCATGTTTGGAAACACGACATTGCAAGGTGTCTTACGGATAAGAGTTAAACTTACAAAAACACATTGTGCAATAGTTTGGTTCGGGTTACTAGTACTGTAATTTGAATGTCTTTATTTATGTCAGTTTTATCAGACATTTCGCAAATGCAACACTAAAACTACCGTGTCGTTTGAGTTCAATCTTACAAGTGTGTGAAATGTGAAAATATATTACATAATTGAAGCCACCATAAGGTCAAAGTCCACACACTCTGCTTAAGTAATTCAGGTCCAAGTTCATTAATTTGGAAGCACTATTAAAATTATGAGGTCATCATAAGCAGTAAGCATGTGTAACTGGTGTACAAATTCAGGCTTTTTAAAATGTTGTTTTTCACTTCAAATGTAATGACATGTTTACATAATATTATACTTGATTCCATTGGACAGTTTGTTCTAAGATTGTAAAAAAGTTTGCTTATGTAAGCGTTTTGTGTTAATTCATCCTTGTGTAGTGATATAGTTCTCTGGATCCTGCAGATTCAACTTTAACCCAGATATAGCAATCGGTTACTGACCATGGCCTTCTCGCCTACGGGATGCATCAAAGGAATAAAGCCAAGGGATGTGAAAAACAAGGTTTGTTGTTTTAGTGACCCATTGCTTGTTTGAATACAGAGTGCTTTCAATGTTCACTTCTCCTGCCAAAGTATTTGAGAAAGTGCGCACGAGTAGAACATGTCTGATAGGACTTGGACTTTTCCCATAAACCTGCTTCTTGTGACTGATTTAATGTTTTTCATATGTGCTGAAAGACATTTAAAGCACAGCCAAAATTAATCAGTTTCAGGCTTTCACTGTGGCCTGTAATCTAAACTGGCAGCATCAGGTTGCATCTTTCTACCTATTGGCATGTGTGATACTTTATCTCTAGACGGTTCATGAATCATTCAGCATGGCAGGGAAAGAGCTTCCTGTATGCCTTCGGGCTTTCTCTGAGCCCTGGACAGCATAATGAAATGATGTGCTCTTTCAGGGTTTGCCTCTGCTGGCCTTCCATACTTTGCTGGTTCTTCACCCTAAGACTGTGCCCTGCTAATGGATCAAACATTACTCTTAAACTTCCTGAAAGATCTTCCTGCAAACAAGGTAACTTGCATTTTTCTGAGGTGAAAGTGCATCAAGTGGGTCTAGTCCCAGAGGTTATTATTTTTATTTTATGAACATCACATTAACCATCTTAAATTCTTTACCATGCCTTGATCATGCATTTTGGCTACTTTTAAAATACTATTTATGTATATATTTTATTATTATTATTAATAATAATAATATTTTATCCTTGTTCTAAACCCAATCTTTCAATGCTAAACTGTGAAACTGCATTAATACATTTATTATTGAAATTATGATCTTCAAATAGTTAAATAGTTATAAACCATTTCAATATTTATTGTTAAAATTATTTGAATTTAAATAATTTTATTTTAAAAGTTTGTTTACTTGTTCACCAAGATGAAATATGAGATATGAAGAAAATCGAAGAATATGTTTATGGTAAGCCATTTCCAACCAGGATGTGATTGTGTATGCAAAAAAAAAAAAGACAAATATTTTTTTGTTTTATTTAGGATACAGTACTGGTTATGAAATTAATCAAGACAAATAAGTGATTTTATCCCAAATTATTTTAAATGTAATTTCCATGAAGGTAGACATTTTCAGAAAACAGATTAAATTAGTTAGAGTGAAAAATGTGTTCTAAGAGCTTATTGTCTAAAAGTCCACAGGGTCCAAATGACATAGTTGAAGAAAAACTTAAACATGAAATGTAAGAGTTTGGTTGTTGGAGCAATCAAGTTTATTCTTTGGAGAACCTTCTACTTTTATGCACTGTGAAGGCTTTTACTGCCCAGAGGGAGATGAGGGTCCAGTTCCCTGTCCCAGGGGAACATTTGGACCAAGTTTCTGGGCCACGACCATGAACAGCTGTATCAGCTGCCCACCACATCACTATGGACCTAGAGAAGGCTTGAGCAGTTGCCTGCCTTGTGGGCCCTGGTCACAGCAGTCTCTGCCCGGACAGGACAGCTGTACATGTCTGCGAGAGGGTCAAGTCTTCCAGGTAAGAACTTAATGCATTGCTTACATAAGTTCCCTTGTGTTTGTAGCTAATTGCATCCATGTAGAGAAGCAATCTGCAGACCTCTGCTAAGATAGACACTCGTGTTTCAGCCCGGGTGGGAGTCGAGTTACCACTCTCACTGACTGCTGAATGCTCTTTTCATCAGTTATTATCCACTAGGGAAACGAGTCAGGATTTGTTGTCTCTAACGGCTGACATCTCTCCAATCCTGAATGCAGGCCAGTGATGGACTGTGTCCATGTACTTTGGGATACATTCAGAAAGGAGAAGCCTGTGTGTTGAAGGTCTATGAGATCTGCAAGGATGGAAGAGCACGTAACCAGCATGGAGAATGTCTGGACCACAAGCAATGGAAGCAGTATTGCTCCCAGCAGGTGAGCGTCCTCAGAAACCGAGGTAATATTGAGGAAGCTGTACTAAAGTCATGCTGTTTGCTCAGTGAAGATGACATACTCACTAATCAGTCACTGGCTTTGAACATTTTATGAATGGTGCGTGACGACTCACCATATTTTGCTCATTGAATGTTTTCTTAGTGTTGAATGGTTGATCAGTGGTATCTAAAGTAAAATACCTCCCTCCATGAACTCTTACTATGCACATAAGGGGCCTCACATGTACCTCTGAACGTGACGTGTGACTTGCTCTTGGACTCTAGCAGCCCAATGACCCTGTTGATCAGTAGGTCATATGTTGTACCTGCCTGCAGGTGTGTCCATCTCCTGAGCTGTACGAGGGCTACGATGGCTCCCTGGGCCTGTGTGTGTGCAGAGGTCTGTCCAGGCCTGAGCCAGACAGGGTTGAGTGTGTGGGCTGGTGCCGGAACATCCCGACTCCAGTTCTGCAGCTGGTTTGCACTGGAAGCCTTTACCTGCTCTACACCGAGTCTAATCAACAGGTCAGGCATAGTCCATCTACATTGTGATTTGGGGCCCTATCATACACCCAGCGCAATGCAACAAGTTATCATTTTCAGTTATTAAAATGCAGTTATCATTTTCAAGGTGTGTTAGGCGCATTGTTGGCGCATAGCTATTTTGAAGCAACTGAAAACGACTGCGACATTGACCAACAAAAACCTGGTTTGCGCAGTATTTTTTGTGTTATTTAAAGGGTGCGTTACTAATATGCGCCTATAGGCGGGTGCACAACACGTGTACATTCTGTTTATTACACACACAAGGATGTGCAGCAGCACACACACATTTTTAAATATTAGAAATAAAAGATTCCTCTCTGGAGAAGTGTTCAGTCTTTCCACTCGCAAATTTGACATTGTAAATAGTGAATCCGCCATGGTGCAAGTGCAACAGACTTTTAAAGGGAATGGGAGATGAAACTCTGATTGTTTTGTTGCACGTTATGCCCAAAACACACCCCCGACTCATTAAGAGACTAGGTACAACCCCTTTGGACCATTTCCGCTGTTAAACTAGCAAAAGTGGATTCGGACACACCTTAAGTGCACCTGCGCCATGCGATTCAGGGCCCTTGGTGTTAGTAAGGAGGCCCAAACATTATGACACCTCATACTAATGTCAAGTCTTGGGGGTAAAGGCCCATTCACACCAATGACTGTAACTAGTACAATAAAGATGTAGTTCTAAAAAGCCACACCACTACTAAAACGATAACGGCACAGAGGAACAGTATCGTTGGAATCACTATCAGAATGATTTTTTCCAGGGCTGATGAATGATAAAACATTGACAACCAATCAGAATCCATCCTACTTTAATGAGCTCAGACATTTAAAGCGACAGACAACAAAACTGCAACGCATAAATAAACAGAATGATATTGTCTGCTGTTGTGGATGCTAATATAGTTATCGTTAGTTATTTTTATAGTTATGGTTCTTGGTGTGAACAAGCCTTAAAGCGATAGCTCACCCTCAAGCCATCCTATATGACATTCTTCTTTCAGACGAATACAATCAGAGTTATATAAAAAAATTTACTGGCTAATCCAAGCATTATAGTGGCAGAACAGACGTCATTTCAGGTTGAAGGTTAATGTTTCTGATTAAAGAATCCCTTTCCAGAACATTTTCATTCAACGTTCCCAACTGGTGGAACAATCTTCCCAACGCCATCCAAAACGCAGAATCATTGACATCATTCAAAAGTCAACTTAAAACTCAGCTCTTCCGTGAGCACTTAACCTCATAAAAATAAAAAAAAAACACTTTCCTTTCCTTTTTCTCTTCCTTCTTCCCTCCCTACTCTAGCCTGTGCTACACTGAGCAATGTACACGGTCTCAGGATTTCAGGCTCTTATTGCGCTTCTTGACTCTTCATGACCAATCGCTTCATGTACCCCCAAGTTGTAAGTCGCTTTGGATAAAAGCGTCTGCTAAATGCATAAATGTAAATGTAAAGAAAAATGAAGAATTCCTTTGATTTCATGGTGACTTTTATAATAACAACACTGTTATGTCTGGGTATAAACATATGAAACAAAAAACTAAACTTTATACGTTAACAACTAAATTAAGTAACATCATTTTAAATGTAAATGTAATTAGTACTAATTATTAAGAAAAATATATTGTGTTTTTTTTAATAAAGAGTAACACAATGGAAACATCAAAAATACTGTCACAGTCCCTCACCAACAACAAGCAAAAAGATGATCTAGTTTTTTATTATTCATTCAAGTATCATCATAGGATGATTACCAGCAAAAAGAAAGGAAACAGTGTGACCGGATAACTTTAACAAAGTACACAATGTGAGGGACTTGCACAGGACATTGAGAGTGTAATACAGCCCTGTTTATACACAAGTGAGAGCTTAGCACAAACAGCGGTAAGAAAACACTTTGACCTATTTGCTATTAAACTATCCTTGTGTTTTCTTAAAAGGTGAGCATGTCGGGAAGCATGCTGGAGACCGTCCTAAAGCACTGGGACTCCCGTGGGAGCTTGGAATGCAACATGCAGCTCAATTTCTTTAGGCCTGTGTACACAGTGCAAACAGGGGGTGAGTGGCCTGAGACAAGGGCAGGAAGTAGAGAGGGTTTTATGACCACGGTTTATCAGAAGCCTGCTGTTTGTTTGCCATTGTGCAGAGACAGGCTTCTTTGGTCTGCTCAATGCTGTCCCGGTGGAGGTCCGGAGGTTGATTCTGGTCCACAGCCAGGAAACCAACAGCCATTTTGATCCCCTAGATACAGACAGAGGTATCTAATACATCAGTATGTCATATATGTATGTTTATATATATATATATATATATATATATATATATATATATATATATATATATATATATATATATATATATATATATATATATATATATATATATATATATATATATATATATATATATATATATATATATATATATATATATATATATATATATATATATATATATATCCCATACTTTGTATTGGACATCTAATGAGATATGTTTTGTAAGGAAACATCAAAGGCAAAGAGGAAGATTGGGACTCTCACTGGTCCAGTAAATCATCTGCATTCGGTACATCCGAAATCCGGCCTGGAGGAGTCTTGAACCCAACAGCATGTCTACACCCTGGGGACATTCTTCTCTTTACTGTGACCCAACAGCACTACCCTCAGTATGATGTGTAAGTACATGCTTACATGTGATTCATGTACTGCCCATTCATTTTCACTGTCCCAGATTGTCACAGAGGGAATCCTGCTTTTTTCACAGAGACAGCTTGTACAACACTAATGCTGCGTTTGACTGGGGACCCTTCAGATTACTGGCACAGGACCAAGAACTGGCAAGATCTGCCCACTCCATTTTCTCCATAAGTCTCCATGAGCCTGGGGTGTACGCCTTCAGACTCAGCAGCCACCAACATAGGCACATGGTATTATAATCCGTTTTCATGTTATGGCTGATAACCACTATATCCAATATTAAAATTCCATGCTATTCCATTTTAAATATAAATACTATACTATTTATTTTACATTTTAAAAATATTTAAATATAAAATACTAAAGCCTAACATCAATGTTTTTTTTTTTTTTTAAATGCTACAAGTGAATTTAAGGTATCACAATTTCCCAGGGCTAATTTCAGTTTGCAAACAATGAAATAGTATTTTTACTCTTTACTGAGTGCATACATTGGCAAAATAAAACATAATATTGTGAAAATGTATTACAATTTAAAATAATTGTTTTCTATGTTAATATTATATTTTAAAATGTAATTTATTCCTGTGATGGCAAAGCTGAATTTTCATCATCATTACTCCAGTCTTCGGTGTCACATGATCCTTCAGAAATCATTCTAATATGCTGATTTGCTGCTCAAGAAACATTTTAAGAAGCATTTTTTTTCAGGATTCTTTGAAGAATAGAAAGTTCAAAAGAACATAATTTATTTGAAATAGCATTTTTTGTATCAGTGTAAAGTACTATACTTACCCTTTTGAACTTTTGATCAATGAAAGCATCCATGCTTTGTTGCATATGGGTCTGCATAGTCCAACCAGTCAGGGTCATGCTGACCCCTACCGAAAGCGCCAACAGTGGGCACGTGAGCATCAGAACTGGACCACGGAGCAATGGAAGAAGGCCTGGTCTGGTGTGTGTGCGTCGCTTACCTGGGGAACACATGGCACCAGGATGCACTATGGGAAGAAGGCAAGCTGGAGGAGGCAGTGTGATGCTTTGGGCAATGTTCTGCTGGAAAACCTTGGGTCCTGCCATCCATGTGGATGTTACTTTGATACATACCACCTACCTAAACAGTATTCCCTGGTGGCTTTCAGCAGGATAATGCGCCCTGCCACAAAGCAAAAATGGTTCAGGAATGGTTTGAGGAGCACAACAATGAGTTCGAAGTGTTGACTTGGCCTCCAAATTCCCCAGATCTCAATCCAATCGAGCATCTGTGGGATGTGCGGAACAAACAAGTCCAATCCATGGAAGCCCCACCTCACAACTTACAGGACTTAAAGGATCTGCTGCTAACATCTTGGTGCCAGATACCACAGCACACCTTCAGGGGTCTAGTGGAGTCCCTGCCTCGACAGGCCAGGGCTGTTTTAGCAGCAAAAGGGGGGCCAAAACAATATTAGGAAGGTGGTCATAATGTCATGCCTGATCAGTGTATATTATATCATAGCATGATAAATAATTTCCAAGCCCTTCACATATAAACAAGTTCAAATCTGTTAGTTGTAACAATAAAAAATAAAAATATCAACCTCCATGTCTATTCATTGGTAGATGTTGTTCTTTGGTCCTTTCAGTATGTGAAGGTAGTGCCTGCAGGTGGAGAATGTTATGACACTGGACCCTTCTTCCCATCTGACCCACATCATTTGACTCGCATGGGCATCGCGCAGAGGCGCCAACTGTTGCTCCGCCCCGATTGGCTGATGATCGGTGGGCTTTTATTTGGAGCTGTGGTAGTATTGTGCTTATGCGTCACAATATTGGTAAGTGGTAAGGGAGGCTTTAACAAAAACTTGGGGGTTAACACAGCTTGACTTATTGAAATGACTGAACACTGTATCCTCACAGATCCTGTTCAGGGAGTATGGCTGGCCTGAGAAAATGCCAGCTCAGGCCAGATACCGTCATCTGCAACTCAGGTACAACATGGATGACTATTCATCGAAGGGTTCCAGGGTGGTGGCTGTGAAAAAAACACACCGAAACCTGCAGGTGGGGTTGACAGAGGATTCAATGCAGAGAGGTAACCCACTGATGTCACACACTACAGTCACAAGTAACCCTTTTTTTAGTACTACAAGGGGCTACAAATGCCACATTCTCACAGATATAGACCTGTCTAAGACAAGATCATCCCAGGATCCTTGTCCATAAAGCCTCATGCACAGCCAATTCAATCAGTTGTGCAGCTTTATATTTTTGTGGAAACCGTAATACATTTTTTCAGGATTCTTTGATTAAAAGAAAGTTCAAAAGAACAACATTTATTTGAAATAGATTTTACTGACCCCATACTTTTGAACAATAGTTTAGAAGCTCGTTAAATGTTACCCAAACATACAGTCGATTTTGAATAATTTCAGATTAAAAGATAAAAAAATATTATTTTATTTCTTATATTATTATTATTAGATACATTCTACTTAATGTGTTATATTACATTTTTTCCTCAAGTACAAACATACAATTTGGTAGCAGGTAATAACACATTTTACATTAATTTTATATTATAAAATATGCAATATTTGTATTTGAAATGTTAAAATAAAATAAAAAAGACCTTTGCAATGTATCTAGTGCCCAACAACCAGTAAAAAAAGAAAATGTTTTATTAAGGAAAGTCACTTTATAATTTCTATATTAGAAATTTGTTGTAAAAAAATGAACAAACATGACATCCATTGATTTTTGAACATTATCAAATTACAAGGAATCCCCCTATACTTCACAATAAAGGAGAACACAATTACCCCAATATCTCAAAAGCTCTTTTATTTGTTCCAAGTAGCATTTGAACATCCATTGCCAAGATTATTTATCTGCTTAAGATAATCATGATATCAGGCTACATTTGTGATGACGGTAGTAAACTCATTTTACCCAAGTTTTTAAGATATCCCTGCCGTTTTGGCAGAACCATATCTCTTATTGACAAACACTAAAAGTCCTAGACAGCATAGTGCACAGTTACTCTTTGCTTTCAAAGCAATGATTGTCAGGAGACTTTTTGGGTGTGACAGATTTGGCTTTCCAATAGTATTGTATTAACTCCGTCCAGAGCTAGAATTCCCACAGACTGTGCTCGCATTGCCCACAGCGGTGGCTCTGGTGTCAAATGAGTTCTGGGACTATGAAGAGCAAGTGGATCTTGAAGCCTTCAGTTCCGGCATCTTCTACGACATCCTGCTCAAGCACAGCGTGTCTGTCACAGTACGTCTCGGACAGCTCAGAGGAGAGGTGAGACTCAATGGGAACAACAGGCTTAATTCACACCCCTCAGAGCTTCAAATATCACCCTCGTAAAGTTCAAACATATTTATAACATATATTGAATAGCATCAGCGAGATGCTCAGTTGTAATTAACAGTCTCTCTTGTTTCATTGCCGAGTATGATACTATGTAGGATACAGAAGCGAGTTGTTACTTCCCTGGGGCGAAGTGTGTGGGTTAAGTTGTAAAATGAGTTGTAAGTATAGCGTTCCTTTGAAAGCTTGTTTTATTGAAGGAAACGTGCACCCTGTCTAGGTGAAGCAGCTCTACCAGGGGGTGCTGGGGAAGTTGAGAGAGCTCCACCCTGGCTGGAGGATGTTTGGAGGGAAAACTGAAGGTCTGGAGAGACAGGTGGAGCAGGAGATGGTGCGACGAAGAGCGCTCGGCAATCAGCTGACACAGCTACTGGACAGTCAGCTGCAGATCCTGCGGGTGGAGATGAGAGCGCAGCAGGCCATGCAGAAGACCTTCAGAGCGCGACTGAGGGAGGGCACCAGACTTCTCAGACTGCTGGCTGAGGGTCAGACCTCGCTCTGGGATAAACACATCAAGCAACAGTATGGAGAGGCAGATATGTATCTGTCTGTTTTTGTCTCTGCTTGGTGACAAACTTGAAAAGAAAACTCTCTTCAAACAAAAATGTGGTTTATAAATGCTTTTAATGCCTTTCAGTTGATTAAACTATAGGCCTATTATCAAATTAATCATATGATATACCCAGTAATTAAGTAATCACACTTAATGGCATGCACTACCATTCAAAAAAAAAAAAAAAAGAAATTAATACTTTTGAGCAAGAATGTGCTAAAATTTTACAAATTTTCAGATATTTATAATGTTACAAAATCTTTTTTTCATCTATTTCATCTTTCTACTCAAAACATTTCAATGTCTCACGATTTCCACAAAAATATTATGCAGCATGACTGTTGTCAACATTGATAATAAGCATATTAGAATGATTTCTGAAGGATCATGTGACACTGAGACTGGAGTAATGAAAGCTGAAAATTCAGCTTTGCCATCACAGGAATAAATTACATTTCATAATATATTCAAATAGAAAATTGGTTAATTAAATTGCAATATTTCACAATATTAAAACTTTTACTGCATTTTTGCTCAGATATATTTTGCCTGGATGAGCATAAGAAAAAAAAAAAATCTTATCAACCCCAAACTTTGTACAGTATTCTGTGAAGATAAATGATCACTGGCCTACTTTCAGTAAATAAATGAATCACTGTCCTACTTTCACAGTAACCTATGTCACTCTGTCTGAGCTAGACTTCATATAGGCCTCTCAAGACCCCCCTAAAAAAATATATTTTAGGAATAAAATTTGAATTAATCTGTTAAAATTTGTGTTCATTTGAATTTGCATTAATTAAAAGCAGTACAGTACAATTATATAGTGTGTTTTAGATATCTAAGTGAATGTGCACTTAGTTTCTTAAAAACAAAATTTCCCCATAATAAATGGCGGAGAATCCCTTCTTCTCATTCTCTTCCCAGCTCGCTTATCACATTTCCAGATCCATTATCACAAGGCGAGAGAGAAGCTTAAAGCATCATTTGTTCTGCACACAATTGCGATTGTTTTTCAGATCTGATCTTTAGGATTGATTGTCCTGTGACTGCTATGTTGAAATTGGACCTGTTTTTTTTAGAATGGACTGTCTATATCTGATATATCTGCCCGGCTGCAGTAAGATGTATGTGTTATCATGATATGAAAAGAGCTAAAAGAAAGTAGGTTTCATTGAAGAAAGTGGAGGACTGGAAACTAGACATTTAGCCTCTGTTCATGTCTATGACCTCAGTGTTGACCTCATGAGGCACATTAGATAATATAAGCATTAGAGACAGCAGCAAGGTGTCCTTAAATCGATGATCTGCACAACACTGCCAGGCCACCACAAAACCAGTGTCTGTCTGACTTCATGCCTCTGGATCTACTTAGCCTCCGCACAACCTTTTAACTCCCTCAGTGCCTCCTTCTGTTTTCACAGTACATATCACACGGACACTTCAAAGCCTAAATCCTCCACTTATCCCAGTCTGTTGGCATTCCCTAACCTTAGTTTTAAAGTACCATAGTATTGCATATAGTATACCATAAAAGTTCGATTTAAGTAAATTAATTATAAAGTGTATACATTATATAATTTTAAAAGTAGGAAGCATCTTTATGGTATTAAATTATTATTTTTTTGATTGAAATCAATAGCCACAGTTTGACTATAGCATTTTACAGTATACGTGTTTTGTGTGTTTGTTTGTGTGCAGGTTTGGCTATACTTGTATCCTCACTTATGTATAGAAATATTAGGGCAAACGACTAGGACATTTTACCTTTTACTTTACTGTTAAAAGGCTTATAAATCGACCAGAACATGTTTTATTTAAATCTAGTGTTCTAGTGTGTGTGTGTGTGTGTGTGTGTGTGTGTGTGTGTGTGTGTGTGTGTGTGTGTGTGTGTGTGTACAGTATTGTAAGAAAATATTCATTAAATAATCCTGAAAAAAAAAAAGATTGGTTCCACAAAAATATTATGTAGCACAACTTTTTTCAACATTGATAATAACAAGATATGTTTTTTTCAACCATCAAATTAGCCTATTTGTATGATTTCTGAAGGATCACTAATAACTAATAAGACTGGAGTAATATGCCATAACAGGAATACATTTTAAAATATATTAAAATAGAAAGTTATTTTAAATTGTATGATTATTTCTCAATGAAGGCAGCCTTTGTGAGCATAAAAGATGAAATCTTGCTGAACCCAAACTTTTGAATGGTACAGTATGTTTGTGTGTGTATTTAAACAAATGAATAAAATATTTTAAATGTAGTTTTTCTTCATCAATTGAATTCGATATATGTTGTGCATTGCAGTGTTCTGGAGCGAGTAGCCGTGCTGGCTGATGAGATGACTGAAATGGTATCAGTGGAGAGCCAGAGGCTGGGGGCCTGGGTTGTGCTTAAAGAAGGTACTGGAGCACAGCTGTTGTGCCCTGCAACTGGATCAGTCCTCAGTAGGGAAGACATTATTGGTGAGAATTTTTAAAAACATTATGTCTGAGAATTTACAGATATTATCCATATATAATTCTGACCTAATGTTATTATTGTGCAGTATATGGTGATAATGTTTTCATTGAGTGACTGTGCTTTCACGCTCCCTAAGGGAATTTTAACAGAAAACAGTCGTAAGACTTAAAGTCCAGCTACCCCACTAGGTGGCGCTATTTTACAACATAGCACATGGTTTGCTGGTCAAATCCTGACAAATATCCTCTGAGGCTCAACTTGGCATGTATGTGGCATGACTGATTGATTAAAGTCTGTGGAAACACAGAAAGATTGCACTCCTTTTTTCCTCCACAGCTCCTGACGGATCTGTTAGGGCCTGTGATGCCGTTCATGTAGACCCCCTCACAGGCCTCATTCAACCCAACTCTAATGCCCATATGTTACTGGCCAGTGGGCACAGCATGCCAGTGCCCCCGGACTTCTTCCTGCACCCCCAGACTGGCAAACTACTGCCTGTGGCGGGAAATGTGGGCTTTGATCCTACTTCCTCCACCCTTGTCTTAACAGCCGATGCTTGTGTGGGTGAGTTAATATATTGGTTAGTATGTTTAAATGAATATTCTGTGTTCAGTACAAATTAAACGCACTCAGATACACTTGATTACCCCCCCCACCCCCACCCAAAAAAAAAGAGGCACTTGGGGTTACTAATGGGAGTAGGCTACAAGGGGACATAAAAGCAAAAATGTGAAGCTTATTATTTTACCAAAATATTTTATTTTTACAGATTAAAGTTTAACGGTTACAATAGTCGGATTACAACTTTTTTTTACATGCTTGTTGCTAAATCAAGTTTACAGTGAGGTGCTGGTTTTCTCTTCTTAGGTGAGGTGGGAAAATGGGGATCACCCGTGCTGCCCTTCATTCCGTACCCTCCATCCCGCCATGCTGAAATCCATGCTGCTTCCAAACTTCGGGAGCTTCGTTCAGGCCAAAGGCTGGTGCTCGGAGGACCCATGTGTGACTATGACACTGGTGTTTTGGTGCCTATTCTGGCAGTCACCATCCATCCACAGACAGGATTGGTTTATCCTTTGGGTGGCGTACAGATGTGTCCCATTTCGCGCCTGCGACTGCCCATTCAGATTGGCTCTCCCATGCTGGACCCACGTACAGGCAACCTGGTGCTCATCACGGGGGTCAGTCTTGATTCCCATACAGGTCCGTTTTCTGAACGTTGAAAAAAATCTCAGCACGTTTAAACAGCCTGATTGATGATTGTGTCTGTTCAGGGGCTGTACTTCCAGTTGGGGGGCTCCTCCTGGGTGAGTCCTTCATCGAGCCCTTGAGCGGCCGGATGGTGCGGGTAGGTGGAGGCAGCGTGCGAGGAGGGAAGGTGGTGCCTCATGCTGGGGGATTTCAGGCTCTGTTGGACAGCCATGCTCTGGGCGCCTGTTTGCGTGTGGCAGAGCTCCTGCAAGGTTGCAATGAAGAGTGGGGCACAGCAGATGCAGATCTACAAGGTGACCTGGATAGATTCTCGGCAGCAACATCTGAGCTGGAGCAGGCCTGGAAAAGCAGCCAACACTGTATGTTGCAACTGCTGAGTCGTCTGGAAGCTGTACAGGAACAGGCCAGGGGTGTGGCGGAGAATGGTGGTAGTGTGGGTGGGTAGGAGCTGTTTACTACAAAAGCTCTGTACATTTCTAGATCTGGATATTAATTAATTCATTAATATATAATATTAATATAAAAGTTAGGTCATTGCAAAAATGTTCCATTCTGCCAAAATGGAATGTTACTACAGTTATTGATATTTTGGTAAAATCATGATAGTTTTACTCTTCGCTTAGCCCTGCCTTAAAAACATTACTGACCAGTTGTGGTCTACCAACTGTTGCCATTTTCTCAGACTGGTTTTTACTCTTTTCTAATGTTTATGGAGGATCTGTGTATTTTGGTAGTGTTAAACACAATTTACTGGAAATTATCCCAAAATATTATGTCCAAAGTAACTTCACAGAGTGCACAGTACCAGAGTGTAAGAAATATTAGGAACTTCATTTATATTAATGTAATCTGTTTTAATCTCTAGTTTTTCTTATCTGTTGACTGTGAGTGTGTGCTGACTTTGGAGTTTTAAATCAAGTTGCTGCATAATTGAACAATTTCTTTCAATTTTTTTACTATGTATTTTAGTCCATGTAATATACCGGGAAAAAATGTGGGAGTGGAGCTTAGTGAAGGGTCATTTAATATGGGATCTCATCAGGGCCGTGCACAGACATTTTGAGGGGCAGTGGCCCAAACCAAAAAAAGGGGCACTGGGGTGAGGTGGCATTGGGGCAAGGATTGGGTGCTTGTCCATTCAAATGATCCATCTTACTCTTACTAGTCAGTCAAAACAGTTTTGATCTAATTCTGTGTCTATCAAAAATAGTGACATTGAAATATGACATTGTATTATGTCAAATATCCAAGTTTTTGTGTCTATTTGTTAATGAATTATTTGTGGACACAAATTTGTTTTTGGCTTTGTGGAGTAAATGATATATCTTTAATTTCGAAGAAAAAACATAAAAGTAGACTCTTGGGGTAAGATGACCCAACCATATTTGGCACAGAAGGGCCCAAGTGGCATGTTGTTACTGGTGTTATTGTTTTTATTTGTTTTTTTATTTAATACTTATTGTAATTAACAGGGCTATTATTTAATATTTTCATGAGTTAGATATACATTTCAGGCATCTTCACTTTCATTAAAACCTATAGGTTAATTGAGTGATTTCTATTATGACAAAATCTATTGTGTTTTTTTTTATTATGACATATCTTCAATTAAAATATGGGCAATTAAATAAGAAGGCCTAAATATTGATATGCTTGTACATAAAAATATATATTTTACTGGGATTCAGATTTTTATTTGATCAGTTATTCAATTATTCTACTAAATTGTCAAAATAAAATTAAGTAGAATATTTTTTTGTATTTTACATTATGACACGGAAGATGTATAGCCTAAATAGTAGCTAATAAGAATTATACCAAAAGTAATTTATATATTCTGTAACAGTTTATGGGTTATTATATGGAATTAGGCCTATATATATTCTACAAAGTGTGCCATCGACAGCAAAGTTGATGTTATTTATATTTGATCAAACTTGATTAGACAAGAATTATTGTTATGATCCTGGGTTTTCCTTTCTCTGTCTCCCTCTTGTGGTCATTCACGCACGCACTCACTCATCACGCTCATTCCTACTCATTATCTCTCACAGCTGTTTCCCCTTCCCGATCTATTTCCTCACCTGTTATCTCTTTTTGTCTTGATTGTCTCAGCTTCTTAAGTCCCTCTCCGTCTTGGTCTAGTTGTCGGATTATTATTTCTGCAAATGAGAGACGTTGGTTTGTTCACCCGATCTTGTCATGTTCTGTCCAGTGTTTGTGCTCATATTGTGACTGTGTGCAGAGTACCTGTTCGGCGCCTGGCTGTTTCTCCCGTGGTCTTCCTTACAAGGAATCATCCCTCTGTCCTCGTGGGATCCTGAGTTATTTCAGCCTTGTGGCAGTCTCTGTTTTGGCTCTGTTTGCCTGACGTTTTGTTCAGTTTTGCTATTTGAGGACTTTTTCCTTTTGTTCCATTAAAGACCGTGAACTGCATCCTCCCTGGTTTCTTCATCCTCCTTTCCCATAACAGAATAATCCGACCAAAGGGATGGACCAGACGAGTAGCAGTCCTTTTCATACGGCTGTCAAGTTCCAGGGTGCTCTGCTGGGCAAGCACGAGGAGGACCTAGCCGCCACGAGACGTGTTGTGGACTCTCTGACCGCCCAGCTTTCTGACCTGACCCAGCAGCTCCACTATTATCGCCAGGAGGCCACGGGTTCCGCTGGAGGGCGTGATCCGCCTGAGCCGCGCATCAACAATCCGCCGTGCTATTTGGGTGAGCCAACACAGTGCCGATCTTTCCTCACACAATGCGAGGTTGCGTTCTCTCTCCAGCCCTTGACTTATGCCAAGGAACGGTCGAGAGTGGCTTACGTTATCTCTCTCCTTGACGGACGGGCTCGAGAGTGGGCTGCGGCTAACTGGGATGCTGAGGCAGACTGTGTCCAGAGGTTTTCTCTTTTCAAGGAGGAGATGATCCGAGTTTTTGATCGCTCTGCTCATGGGGATGAGGCATCTCGCCTTCTGTCCACTCTGCGCCAGGGGAAGAGGTCAGTCACTGATTACTCGATTGAGTTTCGTACTCTGGCTACCACCAGCGGATGGAACGGTCCTGCCCTGCAAGCTCGTTTTCTCGAGGGTCTGTGTTCAGAGGTCAAGGACGAGGTCCTTGCCCGGGAGGTCCCGGAGAACCTTGATTCTCTGATCGAGCTGGCCCTGCGTGTGGAGAGACGGTTCGAGGTGCGACGAAGGGCCCGCAGACTGGAGTCTTCTTTGTTCTCCTCTTCCATTCCGAGAGAGTCGTCACATCCTTCGGCCGCGGATCCCGAGCCGATGCAGCTTGGGGGTCTTCGTATCTCCTTACGGGAACGTCAGCGCAGGATAATGAATCGCCTGTGCATGTACTGTGCTGCCGCTGATCACTTTGTCTCCAGGTGTCCGGTAAAAGCCAACGCTCGTCAGTAGGCGGAGGGTTACTGACGAGCGCCACTTCATGGGTCTCTCCTTCTAAGTCCTGCACTTCTCTTCCCATTCATCTTCGCTGGCCGGGGTCATCAGTTTCATGTTCAGCGTTGATTGACTCTGGAGCGGAGGGGAACTTCGTTGATGAGTCATGGGCTCTAGAGCAAGGTATTCCTCTTGCTGACTTACAAGACTCCACCCCCCTGTACGCTCTTGACGGTAGCGCCCTTCCTAGGGTACAGAGGAGAACTGTTCCATTGACGCTTACTGTTTCTGGTAATCATAGAGAGACTATTTATTTTTTTGTTTTTAGTTCTCCCTATTGCCCAGTTGTTTTAGGCCATCCTTGGCTTGTACTCCACAATCCCCAGTTTAACTGGGCGGAGGGATCTATTTTGTCTTGGAAATTGTCATGTCATGTTGATTGTTTGTCTTCTGCTGTTCCTCCTGTCTCGTCTATCACTGTTTTTCAGGAGGAGCCAGGAGATCTGTCTGGAGTCCCGGAGGAGTATCACGATTTGCGGGAGGTATTCAGTCGTTCTCGGGCCACTTCTCTTCCTCCTCATCGCCCGTATGATTGCGGTATAGATCTTCTCCCGGGGACCACGCCTCCTCGGGGAAGACTATATTCGTTGTCTACTCCCGAACGTAAGGCTCTTGAGAGTTACCTGTCCGATTCGCTTAACGCCGGTACCATCGTTCCCTCTTCTTCTCCTGCGGGAGCTGGTTTCTTCTTCGTTAAGAAGAAAGACGGCTCTCTGCGCCCCTGTATAGACTACCGAGGTCTGAATGACATCACTGTCAAGAACCGTTACCCCTTGCCACTGATGTCATCGGCCTTCGAACTCTTGCAGGGAGCTAAGGTTTTTACTAAGCTCGATTTACGTAACGCCTATCACTTGGTGCGAATCAGGGAGGGGGACGAATGGAAGACCGCGTTTAACACGCCCCTCGGGCACTTTGAATATCGAGTCCTTCCGTTCGGGTTAGTAAACGCTCCCGCTGTCTTTCAAGCCTTAGTCAATGACGTCCTACGAGACATGCTTAACGTATTCGTTTTTGTCTACTTGGACGACATTTTAATTTTTTCACCGTCACTCCAAGTACACATCCAACATGTTCGTCGTGTTCTTCAGAGGCTATTGGAGAATCGTCTTTACGTTAAGGCTGAGAAGTGTTCTTTCCACGCCCCCTCTGTTACGTTTCTGGGCTCGGTCATCTCGGCAGAAGGAATTAGTATGGACCCGGCTAAGGTTCAGGCAGTCACTGACTGGCCCGTACCCGAGTCTCGCCTAGCACTACAGCGTTTTCTGGGTTTTGCTAATTTTTAACGTCGTTTTATTTCTGGGTTTAGTCAGGTGGCCGCTCCTCTTACCACTCTTACCTCTACCAAGTCACAATTTAGGTGGTCAGAGTCGGCACAGGCTGCGTTTGACGTACTAAAGTCCCGATTCACCACTGCGCCGATCCTTTTGACCCCCGACTTCTCTAAACAGTTTATCGTCGAGGTCGACGCTTCTGAGGTGGGGGTCGGGGCTGTTCTGTCCCAGCGTTCCGCCGCTGACGGAAAGATACATCCCTGCGCTTTCTTTTCCCATCGGCTCTCTCCCGCTGAGCGTAATTATGACGTTGGAAACCGTGAGCTGCTCGCCATTCGTCTAGCGCTAGGCGAGTGGCGACAGTGGTTGGAGGGATCTCCCGTTCCGTTTTTGGTCTGGACCGATCACCGTAACCTCGAATATATTCGTAAGGCTAAGAGACTCAGCTCCCGTCAAGCCCGTTGGGCTCTGTTCTTTACTCGTTTCGATTTTACCATCTCGTTTCGCCCGGGTACCAAGAACGTCAAGCCGGATGCGTTGTCTCGTCTCTTTGATTTATCCTCTTCCTCTGAACCAGAGGAGATTATCCCTTCGGGTCGGGTAGTTGGTACGTCCATTTGGGGAATAGAGAGGCTGGTTAAGCGCTCCCTCGCTCGTGTCACTGTTCCGCGTAATGTTCCTAGGGGACTTCTTTTTGTCCCCGTATCCACACGACGTGCTGTCCTTCAATGGGGACACACATCTAAATTGACTGCCCATCCAGGCGTTCGGGGCACCCTCTCGTTTATCCGCCAGCGCTTCTGGTGGTCCTCATTGGAGCGTGATGTACGTAGTTTTGTGTCCTCGTGCGTTACGTGCGCGCAGACTAAGGCTGGTAATTCTCCTCCAGCCGGTCTGCTTCGGCCGCTACCGGTGCCTTCACGTCCCTGGTCCCACTTGGCCCTTGACTTTATCACCGGTCTTCCCCCGTCGGCAGGTAATACCGTTATTCTCACGGTGGTAGACCGCTTCTCGAAATCAGCCCATTTTATTCCACTCGCTAAACTTCCTTCTGCCAAGGAGACCGCCCAGATCCTGGTTGATCAGGTTTTCAGGCTACATGGTCTTCCCACTGACATAGTGTCGGATAGGGGGCCTCAATTTTCGTCTCAGTTTTGGAAAGAGTTTTGTCGTCTGATTGGGGCATCCGTTAGTCTCTCGTCCGGTTATCATCCCCAGACTAACGGTCAAGCTGAACGAACCAATCAGATCATCGCCCGCATGCTGCGCAGTTTCACTCACCAGAGTCCTGCGTCCTGGTCCCAGCATCTTTCCTGGGCCGAGTACGCCCATAATTCGCTTCCATCCTCCGTCACCGGACTGTCCCCTTTCCATTGTTGCCTCGGTTACCAGCCACCGCTGTTTGCTTCCCAGGACTCTGAATCGAACGTTCCTTCCGTACAGTCCTTTATTAGTCGTTGTAAGCGTACCTGGAGAAGAGTGCGGTCCGCCCTTTGTCGAGCTAGAAAGCGCATGACCATTGCCGCTAATAAACGCAGGATTAAGAGCCCTCGCTACGTTTGCGGTCAGAGAGTGTGGTTATCCACTACTAATTTACCTCTCCAGTCCGATTCACGCAAGTTGTCGCCCCGTTTTATCGGACCTTTTCGCATTTCTAAGGTAATTAATCCTGTCGTTGTTAAGCTTCACCTCCCGCCTAAATTACGTCGAATTCATCCTGTGTTTCACGTCTCTTGCGTTAAGCCTGCCATTCGCCCTCCCTCCCGCCCTGTTCAGGGTCCTGGTATGGTTAAGGATATCCCCGTTTTTAGGGTTCGCCGTATTCTGGACATGCGCCGTCGGGGACGCGGTCATCAGTATCTGGTTGACTGGGAGGGATACGGTCCAGAGGAGAGAAGCTGGGTTCCCTCCCGGGACGTCCTGGATCCTTCCCTCATCTCTGATTTCCTCCGGTCTCGGCAGGTGCCCCTAGGAGCGCCGGGTGGTGCTCGTTGAGAGAGGGGTACTGTTATGATCCTGGGTTTTCCTTTCTCTGTCTCCCTCTTGTGGTCATTCACGCACGCACTCACTCATCACGCTCATTCCTACTCATTATCTCTCACAGCTGTTTCCCCTTCCCGATCTATTTCCTCACCTGTTATCTCTTTTTGTCTTGATTGTCTCAGCTTCTTAAGTCCCTCTCCGTCTTGGTCTAGTTGTCGGATTATTATTTCTGCAAATGAGAGACTTTGGTTTGTTCACCCGATCTTGTCATGTTCTGTCCAGTGTTTGTGCTCATATTGTGACTGTGTGCAGAGTACCTGTTCGGCGCCTGGCTGTTTCTCCCGTGGTCTTCCTTACAAGGAATCATCCCTCTGTCCTCGTGGGATCCTGAGTTATTTCAGCCTTGTGGCAGTCTCTGTTTTGGCTCTGTTTGCCTGACGTTTTGCTATTTGAGGACTTTTTCCTTTTGTTCCATTAAAGACCGTGAACTGCATCCTCCCTGGTTTCTTCATCCTCCTTTCCCATAACAATTATACTTCTCTTCCAAGAACGTGTATTTTGTACAAGTTGTTAGCACTATTAGAAGATCAGGAGCAAAATAATACTGACAGAAATACAAAAACAAACTACCAAATTACTAATTCCGCGGATTGTAATGCATAGCCTACTGTTAATGCAACGACATTCTGGAACTGTCGTCTCCGCTTTCCAGATTTCCGCGCACATACTCTGAGTGACGCTGCGGAGCATGCGGGAAAACACGGGAGCGGATTCGCGGAATCGGTGGATCTTTAGCGGAGGGAAAACAGAACACTTTTAGCGGGGATGGGTAGCGAGAGGGGCACCTCAGATGATGAGGGCAGAGGGGCAGTGGCTCTAGCCACCGGGCCACCCCCCTGTGCACGGCCCTGGATCTCATTCAGAATGCTTGTTAGTTTGATCATTTAAAAAAATATATTTTATGATTACAGTGGTGTTTAATAACTGTCAATAATTGTAGGTTATGTAAAGAAGTATTGTTAATATTATGAGATACACTACCATTCAAAATCTCTTATTCTCACCAAGGCTGAAATTATTTGATCATAATACAGTGAAAACAGCAATACAAACAACTGTTTTAATATATTTTAAAATGTTATATATTACTGTGACGGAAAAGCTAAACTTATTTACATTTATAAAAAACATTTTTTGTATAAAATAAAGTTTTATTTGTATTCTTAACATTTACAGTAATCTGATTAAAGCAGAAATTTTACTGCATTTTTTAAAAAAAATTAAAAGATAACTTTGCCTCCTTGCTGCTTTTGTTCTTTTAGGAGAGATCAAGCTGCCTGGCATTGAGCTCTCTTTGCCAGCTTTACCCGGGTTGGAGTATCCTGACCCCGGAGGCTCGGGTTTGCATGTCCCAGTTCTCGGAGCTCAATTGGACTGGGTGTCAGGCTGCATGGTGCCTCTGGCGGGAACCATGGAGGATACAGATGGTAAAGGTAATGGAGGTTACTAGGAATGCCCAAATCCTGTTACATTAATCTCTAGGTGTTAACCTATTATGACCTTCAGGGCTGATTCCTATACGTTTTGGAGCCCAGACGGTGGACCCGGTGACAGGGGTGCTGGCTCCAGTTGTGGGGGCCAATCTGGATGTTTGGAAGCGGACTGTGGTTCCTGTAACTGTGTCCCAGATTCTGACTTTAGGAGAAAACCCAGACAGTGTCATGGTGAGAGAAGTTGAACTAAATCACAGCCACATGAAAGCTCATTTGGCTTGGGGGGTGTTTATATGTTTGCAAAATGTGTTTGTTTGCCTCAGGTGGAAACTCTCCAGAAGGAGAGCAGCGTACGGGGCAATTACTGGCGTGAACAGACACTGAAGGAAGAAGAGATGGTGGGAGATTTTGACAGAGCCGTTAAACACTATCTATCCACATCCGTACATGAGTCTGACTGTGTGAGTTGACTCCACAGAGATGGCATTGCACTCTGTGGCCTATTTGAAATGCAGGCCTTTTGACCAAGTGTCTGTTTTTATTTCTGTGAGTGTCAGTGAGATAGAAAGCGTTAGCACCATTCTTGCATGCTAAATGAGATTCTGTTCATGTTCGTGTGTGTGTGTGTGAGACAGATGCACTGGATGGACACAGACAAGCAGCTAAGGGAGACTGCTGCTGAGATTCAGGAAAGCGCTCAGTGTGAGACCCAGAGAAAAGCTCTCCAGAACTCAGAGTTATCTCTGCTCCTACCAGCCCATGTGTTACATGCTCTCACAGGAGGTCAGTCCTCACATTCATACTCCCACTGAGAGCGCAAACGGTCATGCTTTTATGATTTAAAACATAACTTTCACTTGATCCTTTAGAAATCATTCAAATATGCTGATTTGGTGCTCAAGAAACATTTCTATTATTATCATCAATGTTGAAAACAGCTGCGCTTCAAATTTTTGTGGAAATTGTGATAATTATTTCCGATTTGATGAATAGATTGAAAAGAACACAATTTATTTGGAATAGAAATCTTTTTATAAAACATTATAAATGTCTTTACTGTCACTTTTGATTAATTTAATGCACCCTTGCTAAATTAATTCATTTAATTAAAAAAATAAATCTTAATGACCCTAAACTTTTGATCGGTAGGGTATAATATAGAAACAAGTAACAAACTGCTTTTGACAACTTCAAATCTGTATATTCACTCAACAATGACAGTTCTGTTTTTATTTATTCACCTTCATTTTGCCCTAATATATCTGTCTTGCTAACATGGAACAAAAAATTTGATCATTGTATAGAAAAGACCTGTGTAGATATTCTTACAATGACAGTTCATAGTGACTTGCTCAAATGCAAAAATATGACATAAAAACCCTGCAAAATAGCCGTAAAAGTAGTCTAAACTCCTTGTGCACTATATTCTTAGTCCTCTGAAGTCATACAATAAAGAAGATTTTTGTGAGGAACAGACCAAGTTTAAGGTTATTATTCACTGATAACTTCCCCTCCAGTAAACTGTTAACTCAAAAATCAAATCATTAAACCAGTGAGTCGACCTCTGATTTTTGATTAATTTGTTCATCAGTTGTGAAAAAATCGCTCAGTTCGATTTGTGTACAAGGATAGGGATCACAAATCAGTTTGAGATAAGGATTCCTACACTTGATCCATTCGCAGTGGTTCTCGAGTGAATGAATCGCTGGAAGAGAAAGTTCAGTGAGTAACTTAACTTTTAGAATGTTCCTCATATAAAGCTATCATATGACTTCAGAAGAATTGGGAATTACATGGACCACTTTTACAGATTATAGTCGAAAAAAAGTTACCATGACGATCCACCCTTAAGACCACCTCTAAACCTAACCATCAATGTGATGTAAGCAGATCTTAGGAAAACGTACAAATTAGCCACCGGTGTGGCAAAATGTTAAATAGTTACAAATTGCCTTGAGAGTTTGTTGGCTAGATGTGGAAAAACATATTGCCCTCAATTTTGTTTCATAAAAGGTTTCATCTCTGTGTAAACTCTTCCTTTAAGGAGACGAGGAGGAGTGGGAGCAGCAGTGTTACTGGCACACCGGACTTAAGGACGCGCTGAACCGTGTGAGTGTGTCTATGGAGAGATTGCGGACGGACTGGGATCAGCTATCATTACAGGAAACGCAGCATCTGGTCAGCTTGTTTTCACATTGAAGCACTCACCCTCAGACAGAAACATACAAATCTGCTGAGCTCATTACTATGTTGTTAAACAGTTGAATGAGCAGATCAATACATTGGACGCTTAATATCCTTCATGTGACTATTGGTGCGGTTGCCATTATTCTGGCTTTGCACTGTCCGTTTTCCAGTTTAATGGAGTGTGCTGTAGGATAAATAACACGGTATCTTGTGATTATCACAGGGTGAGAAACTGTGGGAGCAGGAACTGTGGGAGCAATTAATGCAGAGACAAGCAGAGCTGGATGCTGTTCTTTCGTCTCTCCACTGTGCTCGTCTGGTCTCCCAGCTGCGTGCTGAGACTGCGGAGGTAACACGTGCCGGAGGCTAGATGTGTAATGCATGCTTGTGGCACTGACCGATAATTGTGTAGTGATGTCCTTGGTTTACCTTGTTTTGTATATATTTGGGACAATGCTTTAGGAGACTTTATTCCATTTTTTCCCTTGACAGTCTACTAAATTGATTCTCTTCCTCTAGTCTTTGTTGTCTGGCACATTCTGGTTTAAGGATTTTGGTGTGCTGGAGCCCAAGGGTGTCAGAAACCCTCTGAAAGTAATAGCCATGACTCAGCAGAAAATCCTTCCTCAGCTTGAACGACTTATTCAGCTGTTGGAGGAAAGCAAAGCACTTGGCCCGTCGACCAGCACGCAGCGGCAACAGAGCTCTGGTACAATATCCTCATTTATGCCTTATTATAGAAACGTTAATCATGTTTATGTCTCAGTTGCGAAATCTATCTCAAAAGGGAAGCGAGCGTTTGGCCGGGAAAGCACTTCCAGAGCATGGACCGAATCGGCGTCTGTTGTGAAGGGTATGTTTGAATGCACAGAGAATAAATAGCAAGATTCTGGTTGTCAAGTCTGTAGAATTTCACCGCTGTGTTTGTGTCTCCTGCTACACCAGGTGTCTCGACTCAGTCCTTTAAAGATCAATTGAAGACTCCATCTGCAAGTGAACAGAATGCCATGGTGCCCTCTCTTCATCTGTCAAACCCATCTTACACTCAGAAAAGCCAGGAAAAAACACATCTAAACCACAGCCAGGGTGAGGCTCTCTTAAGTCATAGATGTTACTGGCATCCAGGGCTTGACATTAACACCCGCCAACCCGCCAAATGCCACTTTGGCAGGTTGAATTTTATATTTAATATATACATTTTTCAATTGTAGCCTTCTAAGGGCATCTGAAATAATAATTGAAATGTGGTGTCAAAAATATAGATTTTTCAAAACATATCGATACTGACATTTCTGAAAGGCTTTCAATACAAATTTTCCGCAGAATAGATGCATGATACCAGCTGAGCTTTCTCGCTTTCTCATCTCTCCGACAGCGAGTTGACACACAAACCCGCCTCCCCTCACTCACTTGTTTCATTTGCTCCGGAATGGGGCTTGAATTTCAGCAAGGGATTTTGCATATTATGCATACTTTTACACATTCCCACAGATTTTGTGTTCACACCCAAAGTGCGTGCACATAAAGCCGCCTTTCAGTACTAAATTTAGTTATTTTCCCACTACTTATTGCTCTTAAACAGTCAAATACACACAAAATAATGTCAAAATGCTGGCCTTGCCGAGTATTTATGTAAACGCAGTCAGTTATGTTTTAAGTGAATGTAAATGGTTGAGATTGAGAAAGAGTATGATGGATCTGTGCATCAGGTCTTAAAGGTCCCGTTCTTCGTGATCCCATTGTTCAAACTTTAGTTAGTGTGTAATGTTGCTGTTAGAGCATAAATAATACCTGTAAAATTATAAAGCTCAAAGTTCAATGTCAAGCGAGATATTTTATTTAACAGAAGTTCCCTTTCAAAGCCTACAGCGAACGGCCGGCTTGGACTACATCCTGGTACTTCCTTCATAAATGACGTCAGTAGAACAGACTAACCTCCGCCCACAAGAATACGCGAAAAAGGGGGCGTGGTCTTGTTGCTGTCCCACGTGGAGAAGAGGACGGTCGCGTGGAGAAAAGGAAGTGTTGCGTTTCAGTGTGTTTGTCGCCATGTCGTCGAGACGCTGTTATTTTCATCCCGGAGTCAAATCACCTTTGTTTGGCTTTCCCAGGGATGCTGTAGAGATCATTGAACGCATAGCCGCATACATCTCCCGTTAAGAGGTGTGACCTTTCCGTACAATGTGCGCTAAGCTGCTGTCGAATCACAACACGGGAACCGCTGGCACAATCAGAACTCGTTACGTATTTCTGAAGGAGGGACTTCATAGAACAAGGAACTCATCAGCCATTTTTAGGACAGTGAAAACAGCGGTATAGAGATGTTTTTTTACACGCGAAACATGAACACATGTTATATTGCATACTGTAAACACAATCAAAGCTTCAAAAAAACACGAAGAACGGGACCTTTAAAGTGGCAGCAGACTAATTTACCTGCTGCCAAATTATGAGGTAATATAAAAAATATCTATATGGCAGTTTTTCCCCATGGTCAAATTTGTGGCCACTCAAAACCTCTAGCCACAGTGACTGGTGAAAAAAGTTCATGTCAGGCCCTGCCAGCATCCTCATTTCAGATCGTGACATGATGTTCACTCTTGTTCCATTCAGATGTCCTGTCTCTCCAGGAACCTGGTCTGTCCACAGACATCAGTATCCCAAAGCTAGCAGGTCAGTGTTTAAATGGAGCACTTTGAGTGAAACCTGCAGTATGTGTTTAAGAAAAGTTTCTTTAACATTGAAGGTCACGGTTTAACAACAGGAGAACAGTGAAGCAAAAACGTGATTTGTCATTCTTTTAGCACATGACCCAAGAGGTTATTGAGGCTATTAGCATTGTTTTCTAGAGCAGGCAACACAATTTCTAGCTGTAGGTATAAACTGTAGAATTCAACATAAACCATACTTAATACTTGTCTATACTTGCTCACACTCAGAGTTTGTTCACATCTCAACCCTAAATATTAAACTTCAGCACATAACTTCACCATTTTGCAAAATTCATGTGATCACACCTTTAAAATAGCCCCAAAATCCCTAAACTTACACTGAAAGGAGGAGTCAAGTTAGTGCTGTCCAGAGTATTAAAGTGACTTGGGAAATATACTGAAAATCATTCAGAACAATTTAGCAACCACTTAGTAATTTAGCAACAAAAAAAAAAGTAATTATTTTCCTGTTCTGTTTTTGTTTTACGGTGTTGCAGAGGAAGAGTGGTCCAGACTAGTAGCGCTATCTCCTCTCTTCCAGCTGATGAAGGAAGTGGAGCAGCAGCTCAGGGATAGTGCCAGAGATAGAGGCCTGCTGAAGATCCAGCCCTTGGGTCAGGCTCTAATTATCACCACTGAAATGTGAAATCTGAACTCATCAGAACTGCAAAGTCATTAGTGTAGCAACAGAACACTTAAAGCCATGAGAACCATCAAGTACATGTCAGTAAAAATATGTCTTGAGCTTTATTTTTAGCAGCTTCTTAAAAGTTTAAGGGACGTGACAATGTAATTAATTAACAGATTTTTTTTTTTTTTTTTAAGTTTGCAAAGATGCAGAGTGATCAAAGTGTGACAAATTAAATGATGTGTGTTGGTACATGCATTCAGGTGCAGGCCGGTCGTTCATGGATTTCATGGATGCCCAGTGGGAGTGTGAGGGAGAGCTGATTCTAGTTAGCTCTAAAACACTCAATCCACGAGAGCTTCTGCTTTACCAGCATGGACAATTTCTCCTTCAGCACCTTCACTTACATAAAATGGTCTGGATCTTTCTGTCTTTCTCTTACTTGCTTTTGTGTGCGTATATATTGCGTGTATATATATATATATATTAGATATACTAAAGCCGACAAATTATGGATTATTTCCTTCAGCTGAGACACTTCATATCGATGCATCCCTAATATATATATATTTATATATATATATATATATATATATATATATATATATATATATATATATATATATATATATATATATATATATATATATATATATATATATATATATATATATATATATATATATATATATATATATATATATATATATATATATATATATATATATATATATACTCACCTAAAAGATTATTAGGAACACCTGTTCAATTTCTCATTAATGCAATTATCTAATCAACCAATCACATGGCAGTTGCTTCAATGCATTTAGGGGTGTGGTCCTGGTCAAGACAATCTCCTGAACTCCAAACTGAATGTCAGAATGGGAAAGAAAGGTGATTTAAGCAATTTTGAGCGTGGCATGGTTGTTGGTGCCAGACGGGCCGGTCTGAGTATTTCACGATCTGCTCAGTTACTGGGATTTTCACGCATAACCATTTCTTGGGTTTACAAAGAATGGTGTGAAAAGGGAAAAACATGCAGTATGCGGCAGTCCTGTGGGCAAAAATGCCTTGTTGATGCTAGAGGTCAGAGGAGAATGGGCCGACTGATTCAAGTTGATAGAAGAGCAACTTTGACTGAAATAACCACTCGTTACAACCGAGGTATGCAGCAAAGCATTTGTGAAGCCACAACACGCACAACCTTGAGGCGGATGGGCTACAACAGCAGAAGACCCCACCGGGTACCATTCATCTCCACTACAAATAGGAAAAAGAGGCTACAATTTGCACGAGCTCACCAAAATTGGACAGTTGAAGACTGGAAAAATGTTGCCTGGTCTGATGAGTCTTGATTTCTGTTGAGACATTCAGATGGTAGAGTCAGAATTTGGCGTAAACAGAATGAGAACATGGATCCATCATGCCTTGTTACCACTGTGCAGGCTGGTGGTGGTGGTGTAATGGTGTGGGGGATGTTTTATTGGCACACTTTAGGCCCCTTAGTGCAAATTGGGCATCGTTTAAATGCCACGGCCTACCTGAGCATTGTTTCTGACCATGTCCATCCCTTTATGACCACCATGTACCCATCCTCTGATGGCTACTTCCAGCAGGATAATGCACCATGTCACAAAGCTCGAATCATTTCAAATTGGTTTCTTGAATATGACAATGAGTTCACTGCAGTGTTAATTTTGACAGCAAATTTTGATTTAGTTTTAGTCATAGTCTTTTGACTAAAATGCCATTTAGTTTTAGTCATATTTTAGTCACCTGAATTGTTTTTAGTTTTAGTCTAGTTTTAGTCGACTAAATATCATAAGATTTTAGTCGACTAAAACTACAGTAGATTTAGTCTCCTAAAATCTAATGAGTTTAGTTAAATTGTAATACATTAAGCATTTAAGCATTACATAACCGACTGTCACTTGAACTGACATTTTGACATCATTTTGTTTTTGACATTAAAAATACACGAAAGAGCTCAATTCACTTTTTTTGTTTGTTTTTTTAAAAACATCTATATAGTTTTTATAACTTTGTATTTCTGTTTTAGTTAGTAGGCCATATCAGGTTAAGTTAAAGCTTCAAATAAGTTTGTTTATTTTTTTTATTTTTTTCAGTTAACATTTATTTAATTTCAAGTAATGAAGATTTTTTAAATGGTTTTAGTGAACTATTATAACCCTGATACTTTATTGAATATGTGTCAAATACTGGTCTTTCCTCCTGAATATGAATTAAATGGGAATGAAATTAAATCCAGTTTATTGTGTCACCAAAAACGAATATATAATGCGTGACTTTTAATGATAAACAAGCTGGAAATACACCAGGACTCTTATTTTGAAATGTCTAACTCCTCTGTTGCAGTGGCAGCTGCTCATTCAAGTTCAGATGAGGAGATAAAATATGCATTGTTACAACCGTCTAAAACATTTACTATATAAACATCGTAAAGTAAACATTGTCATTATTCATCAGCATTATTTCATAAACAATTGCCTGGCATAAATGTGGGCTATTAATTGATTGTGAGCCGCTCTGGAGCGCTGGATTGGGGATGAGCCTGTAGAAGCGCAACAGCGGCGTGTTCTCCAGCGGTTAGATCAGCACGTTCAAATCAAATGTGCGCATCTGTTACACATGACATCAGTTCTGACTGGATCTCTTCCCTAATCGTCCCACCCTAACATTTTCGTCTCGTTTTTATTTGTTGACGAAAATGACGTTGATTTTCCTCATAGTTGTTGTCATCCAACACTAGTTTTTATTTAGTTATTGTCTCGTTTTCGTCAGTGAAAAAAGGTCGTTGACGAACACTGGTTCACTGTACTAAATTGGCCCCCACAGTCACCAGATCTCAACCCAATAGAGCATATTTGGGATGTGGTGGAACGGGAGCTTCGTGCCCTGGATGTGCATCCCACAAATCTCCATCAACTGCAAGATGCTATCCTATATATATATATATATACCGATCAGGCATAAAATTATGACCACCTTCCTAATATTGTGTTGGTTCTGCTTTTGCTGCCAAAACAGCCCTGATCCGTCGAGGCATGGACTCCACTAGACCCCTGAAGGTGTGCTGTGGCAAGATGTTAGCAGCAGATCCTTTAAGTCCTGTAAGTTGTGAGGTGGGGCCTCGATGGATCGGACTTGTTTGTTTAGCACATCCCACAGATGCTCGATTGAATTGAGATCTGGGGAATTTGGAGGCCAAGTCAACACCTCCAACTCGTTGTTGTGCTCCTCAAACCATTCCTGAACCATTTTTGCTTTTTGGCAGGGCACATTATCCTGCTGAAAGACGCCACAGTCACCAAAAAATACAGTTTCCATGAAAGGGTGTACATGGTCTGCAACAATGCTTAGATAGGTGGTACGTGTCAAAGTAACATCCACATGGATGGCAGGACCCAAGGTTTTCCAGCAGAACATTGCCCAAAGCATCACACTGCCTCTGCCGGCTTGCCTTCTTCCCATAGTACATCCTGGTGCCATGTGTTCCCCAGGTAAGTGACGCATACGCACCCGGCCATCCACGTGATGTAAATGAAAACATGATTCATCAGACCAGGCCACCTTCTTCGATTTCTCCGTGGTCCAGTTCTGATGCCCATGTGCCCACTGTTGGTGCTTTCGGCAGTGGACAGGGGTCAGCATGGACACCCTGACTGGTCTGCGGCTATGCAGCCCCATACGCAACAAATTGCGATGCACTGTATATTCTGACACCTTTCTATCAGAACCAGCATTAACTTCTTGAGCAATTTGAGCTACAGCTCGTCTGTTTGATCAGACCACACAGGCCAGCCTTCGCTCCCCACATGCATCAATGAGCCTTGGCCGACCATGACCCTGTCGCCGGTTCACCACTGTTCCTTCGTTGGACCACTTTTGATTGATACTGACCACTGCAGACCGGGAATTTCTGCAGTTTTAGAGATGCTCTGACCAAGTCGTCTAGCCATCACAATTTGGTCCTTGTCAAACTCAAATCCTTACGCTTGCCCATTTTTCCTGCTTCTAACACCTCAGCTTTGAGGACAAAATGTTCACTTGCGTGATGAAGAGATCATCATTGTTATTCACTTCACCTGTCAGTGGTCATAATGTTATTGCAGATCGGTCTATATAAATATATAATTGCACAACATAATATAATACTTGGCTAATTATCGTTTTTGACTCAATTTATTTTTAATTAACATAAATGATATTGTTTCAATGTTTTCGAATGAAGTCTCTTATGCTCACCATGGGCTGCATTTATTTGATGAGAAATACCTAAAAACAGGAATATTGTGAAATATTACAATTTAAAATAACAATTTTCTATTTTGATTATATTTTAAAGTAATTTATTTCTGGAATGTCAAAGCTGAATTTTCGGCATCATAACTCCAATCTTCAGTGTCACATGATCCTTCAGAAATATTATGCTGATTTGATGAAACAATTTTGATTATTATCAATGTTCAAACCTGTTGTGCTGCTTAATATTTTTGTGGGAACGGGTGATATATTTTTCAGAAATCTTCAATAGAAGATTGAAAAGAGCAGCATTTATTTGAATCAGAAATCTTTTGTAACCTTATAAATGTCTTTACTGTCACTTTTAATTTTAATTGATCATTGCTGAACAAAAGTCTCTCTCTCCAAAAAATCACTGATGCCAAACTTTTGAATGATTGTGCAGTGGTTTCATGCAAATAGCCTGAAGTTTTTTTCACAGCTTTGATTTCTTCATTCTAGATCCCAGCAGTAACCCTTCAACTGGCTTCAAGTCTTCCCTTCAACGACTACAATAACAATGCTTTCCGCAACTCTTTCTATTATCAGGTATTTCTAAATGTATGCATGTACATATTGAAAGAGCGAAATATAGAACATATGGAAAGTTATTCATAATTTACCACGCTTTGAGAAGTGATAATTAGCACCACTTTCCCTGTGATATAATTGGTTTCACCGCTAGTTTGGTTGCAGGAAGGTTAAATGCCCTTATTTGTCAGTCAGCGGGTGAACAATAATTAATTCATGTTGAGCACACTTAGTGCTCTGTCAAACCCCTGTGCACTTAGCAATCCCTATGTCTTCAGGAGGAAGAGAGGACGCTGTTTGTTCACCGTCGGAGGTTGCAGTCAGTGGGTGGCCTCTCTCTACTGCTGATGCACTGTGCTGCACACATTTCCACCGGTCAGATGAGGATAGACTCCGCTCCTGCCTTCCAAAGGGCCTTCTTCAAGGTGCCATATACAACCGCCCCACACCAGCACAGCTTGATCAAGACAAGAAGGAATGTGCTTATAAAGGATTTATTATTGACCTCATGCCCTGTCTCCATTTCCAGGTTTTACAGGTGGGCCTTAGTGAGCTGTTCCACGCCAGACTTGGACAAACCGATAGTCCAAACGACGAGAGGACAGAAGATTTGGCATCAGATACAGCTCTCAATGGTCTTCTGCTGGAAAGAGTGAAGAAGCCAAGTCCTGGGATTTTCTCAGAGGATGTAAGTTTTATTTATTTCGCCATATTCACCCCATATGTTCTCAGAAGCTGTTGCCAAGTAATTCACAGGGATGTAGCAGATGCCGTTGGAGCAGATTGATACTTGTTGGAGTGTGAGATTTTGAATGTGTGCTGTTTTCTGGGCAGGAGGTTTTGGGGCATTTGCACAAATACAGAGAGGCTTCAGTGTTCCGCAAGGTTGAGAGTCTCCTGAAAGAGTCTCCTAGGAGCCTGGAGATCAACCACCTCAACACCGATCTGTCAGTCAGCGACGGCCTAGACAGCCAAGATGCCGCTCCTACATGAACTGACATTTTAACTTTGAGCAGCACTGCCTTTCTGACAGTGATGAATCCAGCTTTCAAAGGCATGTTATATATACTGCAGGACATCTGATGGCCTTGTTGTCTTGAATGGTAACGGCCCTTGGGCCAGGTTAGAGCACCTAGTTTTGCTTCAGGACCATTGAGTGGTGATCCAACACAGCTAGCAACTACTTTCTTACAAAAGTTGAAAAACATTGCCTTAAAATCAAACATCGAAATGGTTAATATTCCCATAAACTGCATAGGACCAACAATGCTACACAGTTTGACAATGTTAGCACCTGCCTAATCTGAGTAGCTTCTACCAAATGACACAAATTTGCACTAAAATATTATTTAGTTTGATTGGACACACAAACTTTGATGATAACCAGGGTGCAATTTGTTAAAAGTTGGGAGGGGGATATTTGAATATTTTGATAGAAATAAAATATAATTTATATAAAATAAACAGTAAAAATACAGGAAATAATTGTTTAAACTGAATATATAAATTAAATACAAATTTTAACAATTATTAACTATAACTTTATATTTATAATATATCTATAATTATAATACACTATAATTATAATGCATTTCTTCCAAAAGCGGAAGAAAAAAACACACGATAGTTTCCACACCTTTCCAAAAGATACAAAAATTATAGAGAGAGCTTAATTACGGCAGTCAGAAAAGAGAAATATGTCCAATTTATGTTACTCTCTCAGCCGTTCTATTAAAATACACCCTCACATCAGTGTTAACATTTTTTTTTTTTTGTAATATAATGCCAAGATAATAGTTATAAATGTACCTTTATGTTTTTTAAAGATGAAAATATAATAAACTTGGCTAGATTTACGACGTTAATAACTTTGGAAATAATGTGAAAAGGGTCTATACACAATTATATAAATTTTTCCATTCAATTTATTTGTGTTTAGACGTGCGAGCAAGTTTAGGGTTATGACCCACCGGATGAGACCAGTATTAGATTATGACTCAAATAGAATGAAAGACAAGCATATGAAGAATATATTGCAAAATAATGGCCTAAGCTTTGAGTTTAAAATAGATTTAACAATGCAAAATCCTCAGGGCAGAATTACACTGAAGCAGCAAACACAATCTATTTCTGTCTTGTTGTGTATAGCTACTATAAAAAAAAATTACAAGACAGTCCATCAGCACTTCTTGGGTGTCTCCGAATGCAACTCACAATCTTGTTTACCAAATACTTATGTGCATTTATGCCATTACTCATCTTTTTGTCTTGTTTGATTCAATTTCATTTATTTATAGTGGTGTTGTTCTGCTATCTACATTTAATACAGCTGCTATTTTGTGCCTGAATGTCTGTCTAGGGATCAATAAAGTATGTTTTACTGGAGTAATGACAAGAAATGGAAAAAAACAATAAAACATTTTTATCTGTATAAATATGCCTGTTTTTGGATTACACCTCAGTCGTTACTCATGAATTTTATTCAAAGTTATTCATGAATACGTGGATCACCTTCATCTGCCCTAAACCCTAAAACATAAAGTAGGCCTAGCCCTAGAGCTATTGGTTTCTATATTTCAACATTAATTCAAAACTGTTTTCTGACGGAATGAGTGTGTGGTTGTCATTGTACAACAAAGGGGAGGCTGATGTTTCAGGCAGTCATTCAGCCTACTGTTACTAAACTTTCGACATAACTAAATAAAATGTTTAAATTGATATAAGATCCTCAAGGAATGTATATTTTGACCGCGTAATGTAGTTTCAGGCATATACCACCAGGAGCAAACTAATCATTTTGCACGTGGCTGTTGTTGCTATGCTTACGGATACACTTCCGTAAACAAAACGGCCTCACTTCTCTTCACTAAACTCCTTTTGTTTTGGGAACTCGTTTTCAATCATGGCTTTGCAAGATAGCGATGATCTCGATAAGTTTTTGAGGAATATTGACCAAATAGGTAAGTGCTGTTTGTTTACAGTGCCTTATACAACGTCGCGTCAAGTCAGTGCAGATGGACGGGACTCCCAGTACTGTGGAATTGACTGTAAATTTGTTGATATCTGATTGCAGATGAGTTGGTGAAAGAGTTAAATTCCAGCGATGTGTCGTGTCAGGAGAAAGCGCTTGCGAAGGCAGATCAATTCGTCTCATCCTTGGAGCAGGTGGATCCCTGTAAAACTAAAATCAATAAGACGGTTATAAACAAACATCCCTCTTCTGAAAATGGTGCCCTGGTACAGTATTTACAGTCTGTATTCAAAATGTAATACATACCATAATGTGAATGTAAAACACCATGTATTGCATTTTAATGAAAAAAATACTATAGCATATTATAGTAAAATTATTCAAGTAAAACTAGTTTTTTTTTAAAACCACACTATAGTAAATAATATACTAACGTTACAGTAAATTGTGGTATATTGTACTATATTATAGTATTTACTACACTTTGTTAATTTATACTACAGCATATTGTAGTATTAACTCAATTGTTAAACTATAGTAAATACTGAGGTATACTTCAATTTACTATAGTATTTACTAGAGTGATTTTACTATTGTATTTTTTTCATGTGGGATGATTATTGATAATATTTGAAAGAGATTAAGTGACTATTACATGCTTTATTTTCAAACGTAATATTTGATAATGTTTTCAAACGTTAATGAGTTAAATTAAACTACAGTTAGACTGCTTTTTCCCTTCTTTTCAGAACATCCGGTATGAATCAAGTCAAAATCCAGGTAGGTTTGTGTATTGGAGTCTCTTATCCATTCTGTGTTCAGCGATTGACAAGACTTCTCTGTCTCTGTTGAATAATTTGGTTTGAGGTATAAAACTTGAATGTCTGCCCTTGACGTCTTGTAAATGATTCATAAATCAATACAAACTTGCTCACCTTCATCTTCACGTCTTGTGTTTTTATTATCAATCTTGCAACGGTTTGTTGTACCCGTTGATTCATCAGAGAATTTCTTGAGGACATTAGAAAAAGATGCCGAAGAGAGAAGCCAGAGAAGAAAGATGAAAGAGGAAAAAGCCAACGGTGTGTACACTGAAGCCTGAGAGCGAAATGGGCAGTTTTTGGGCAGTTTTGCACTGCCAGTTTGCAAAGTCTAGATTTCCTTTGTCCTCGTTTGACCTGCAGCGTTAAGGGAGCAGGGGAATGAGGCTTTCACTCAAGGTGACTACGAAACTGCTGTCAGGTTTTATACCGAAGGCTTGGAGCAGCTGCGTGACATGCAGGCTCTCTACACAAACAGAGCTCAGGTACTTCTTCATTTCAGAACAAGTTCTTCTACAATAATCAGATGATCCGTATCATATTTGATATTCCCGTGAGACTCATACTTTCATGTATTATGTAGGCCTTTATCAAGTTGAAGAGATATAAGGAGGCCATAAGTGACTGTGAGTGGGCTCTGAGGGTGAGTAAATCAGTAGGAAAGAGGTCAGAGAAGTGACCCCTCATTTTTCATTGTCAGCCGAAGCAGAGAGTTTTTCATCCTACCTTGTCTGGTGAGAACAGCAGGCTCCATAGAGCAGTTTCTATTGAACTGGATAGATGCTCAGCATTAGAAAATTGGGTTGAAGTTCCTTCTGAGTTGTGCTGAATAGTCTTAACTTTTGAATAGAATAACTTTTAGAAAGTTAACTAAGTAAGAGCTAGCTATATTTATATAGTCTTTTAATGCTCTAATATTTTTATCCTTTCAACAGTCTAAATGAAAATCATCATATTGACTATGGGATCAGTGACAAATAATGCGTGTCTAGGATAAAGAAAAGGAAAAATCGTTAAAATATTTGATACCATTTTCAGCAAAAGTGTGTGATCTTAATCATATAATTAATAAAAAGTAGTGCTGTCAAATAAATTCATTACGACTAATCACATCTAACAAATGTTTGTAAATATATATATATATATATATATATATATATACACCGATCAGGCATAACATTATGACCCTGACTATCTCTTCATCACGGCACCTGTTAGTGAGTGGGATATATTAGGCAGCAAGTGAACATTTTGGCTGCGTCCAAAACCTGGAAAATGCTGCCTTCGAAGGACACATTTTAAGCTAGGAAGCCATCAAGGCACGTCTGAATCTAATGTTAGCTTCACTTCCTGTCTCCTGAGATACCTTCATCTGATCGATTTTTGAAGGCAGCATAAATGTATCCTTCGCTGCCTTTGATATCCCACAATCCTGTGCGTTCCATTCTGTGACAGTTGAGCTGGAAAAAAAAGAAAGTTGCGTTTGCTGGTCAGTTTATGTGTAAATGTACGTTTTTTTACTAACATTTTTCACTTCTGATGTCATTTCTAGTGAGAAATTACTAATGTAGTAATTAAATATTTGTTTAGTTCTCACCAAAGCTCTCTCTATTTTGCTGTAGATCATTAAACTGTTACACTGCCTTAGAAGTATGTCCGAAATTAGTTTTGTGAGGAGCTTTCATGCACAAACGCTACCTTACAAGTCATTGTCTGATAAGGCAGTGAGGCAATGAGTTAGCTGCCTAGGTTTCCGGACGCAGCCTTTGTCCTCAAAGTTGATGTGTTAGAAGCAGGAAAAATGGGGAAGCGTAAGGATTTGAGCGAGTTTGACAATGGGCCAAATTGTGATGGCTAGACGACTGGGTCAGAGCATCTCCAAAAATGCAGTTCTTGTGAGGTGTTCCCGTTCTGCAGTGGTCAGTATATATCAAATGTGGTCCAAGAAAGGAACAGTGGTGAACCGGCGACATGGTCATGTGCGGCCAAGGCTCATTGATGCACGTGAGGAGCAAAGGCTGGCCCGTGTGGTCCGATCAAATAGACGAGCTACTGTAGCTCAAATTGTACAAGAAGTTAATGCTGGTTCTGATAGAAAGGTGTCAGAATACACAGTGCATCACAGTTTTTTGCATATGGGGCTGCATAGCCGCAGACCAGTCAGGGTGTCCATGCGTACACCGCCGAAAGCGCCAACGGTGAGCATCAGAACTGGACCACAAAGCAATGGAAGAAGGCTTGTTTTGATGAATCATGTTTTCTTTTACATCATGTGGATGGCCGGGTGTGTGTGCGTTGCTTACCTGGGAACACATGGCACCAGGATGCACTATGGGAAGAGGGCAAGCCGGCAGAGGCAATGTGATGCTTTGGGCAATGTTCTGCTGGGATGTTACTTGTGGATGTTACTTTGACACGTACCAACTATCTAAGCATTGTTGTAGACCATGTACACCCTTTCATGGAAACTGTATTTTTTTGGTGACTGTGGCGTCTTTCAGCAGGATAATGCGCCCTGCCACAAAGCAAAAATGGTTCAGGAATGGTTTGAGGAGCACAACAACGAGTTTGAGGTGATGACTTGGCCTCCAAATTCTCCAGATCTCAATCCAATCGAGCATCTGTGGGATGTGCTGATCAAACAAGTCCAATCCATGGAGGCTCCACCTCACAACTTACAGGACTTAAAGGATCTGTTGCTAACATCTTGGTGCCAGATACCACAGCACAACTTCAGGGGTCTAGTGGAGTCCAGCAAAAGGGGGACCAATACAATATTAGTCATAATGTTATGCCTGATATATATATATATATATATATATATATATATATATATATATATATATATATATATATATATATATATATATATAAACTTTTATGTTAGATGCGATTAATCGCAATTAAAGGTTTAGTGTGTAAATTTTAGTGGCATCTAGCGGTGAAGTTCACCCCTCCCTTTCGAAGCACGTCAAGAAGCTACGGTGGTCGACACAGGACAAAGATGTTATCATCTGAGTAGCTAGCGCTCTGTAGAGCAGTTTGTCCATTTAGGGCTACTGTAGAAACATGACGGCACAAAATGGTGACTTCACTGTAAGGTGACCCGTGGTGTATGTAGATAGAAATGGCTCGTTCTAAGGTAATAAAACATAACAGTTCATTATGTAAGGTCTTTATACAACACTGAAAACATAGTTATGTATATTATATTGCATTTCTGTCAATAGATCATCATAAATACCACGCACTGCACCTTTAATCAATTTGACAGAACTATTAATAAGTAATTTAAAGATAAAAATCCATCCTTAGGTTTTTCAGAGAATTGCACCTTGGCACACAGTAATGAAAAACTATGAAGGCTCTCATTATAGAATTTCCTGTTTTGTGTGCTTTTTTCCTCCTAAGAATTATTAGATTTAGCTTCTTAATAAGGTTTTCTTTTCACATATTTCATCCCTTTAAACAGGAAGAATTTGTATGCCTCCCTAAAAGATATCAAAATGAGTTTTAATTCAGAAATGAAAAACATGTTCGTTAGTATTCACCTCTAAATTGTATTGAATTAATTTTTGATTAAAGTAATAGACTAGGACAGAAAAGATCACATTACTGACTCTAGATTATTACTTCAATGCATCTTCGGTTGTTTTCAAGTGGCTAATGAAAATATAAAACTTTCATTCACAGTGCAATGAGAAGTGTATTAAAGCGTATATACACATGGGAAAATCTCACCTAGCACTTAAGGATTTCCCACAGGTAAGCATAGTTCAATAAAAGTCCTTCTGTCCTTTTAAGTCTACAGCTGGATTACACTTATATTTCTCACCTTTTTTGACACCTCTCCTTTTATCCTGCTTTTTTTGCTTCACTTTCAGTCCAGGATTTGCTATCAAAAGATTTTGGAGATAGAGCCACAGCGAGAGACCATGGTCAAAGGTATGATCCAAAAATGTTGATCTGAGGCAAGGGAAGGCAAGGTCAATATTTTGGACTTTTCCCCCAGAACATTTTCTTGTCAAAAGCGTTGCATGCTTACACCAGCAGTTTTTAGAACATTAGTTTCTTATTTACATTCATTGTGAACTTTTCCAGAGATATAATGGCATTATGGATTTCCATTCAATGCATTTAAATAGAGTATTTTCACATGAATTTGCACAAAAAAGAAATATGTTCATGGTGTCACATTACATCACATTGTAATAGCTTATCTGAGACAAGTGGATTTGGAAGAGAAGGTGGCTCTCCAGGAAAAGGCAGCTTTGGAAGAGCTACAAGCAGGAACGGAACAGGCCATGGTGGTACCAGAGCTACTGAAGAAGCTCGACACACCCAATGAGATCAATCTTTACTACTGTGGTGGATTGGAGCTGCTCTCACAGGCTATTAAAGACTGTAAGTTCACATGATTTATTCAGAGTGCTTCGATTTTTTATTTTATTTTATCAGATGCTGCTGTTGTTTCTTGTTTATTTTATTAATTATTACTGAACTCCGTCAGTTTTTTTGGAAAGATGAACAAATGTTTACAGCAGTGTTGAACCTCAGATTTGTGTGAAATATGCCTTCGGATTACCCGGTGTTGTTCCAGCAACCAGGGCGGTATTTCTTGCACTCAGGGATCGATATGGAGAAGAGAGTTGTGAGGAATTTTGTGCAGAGGACTCATTGATTCTGCTCTGCGGTTCATTTGCAGTTCATGATGAGGAAACTAATCCTCATGATCAGCCACAGAGGACAGACACAGTCCGCAAGCACAGGCGCAAGTGAACGCGTGCATTTCCTTTCAGTTTTTGTCTGCTCGGTTCTGATTTTCTGTCAAAATATCACTGCACAGATCAGATATTTAGATTGTGACAAAATATACTATGTATAAGGGAAACCAGGGCTACTTGCCACACTTCACAAAAGGAGTAAAGTGAATATTTATTTCTATTTCAAACTCAATTTCGACTAATCGTGATTAATCGCATCCAAAATATAAGTTTGTGTTTACATAATAGATGTATGTGTACTGTGTTTAATTATTATGTATATATATATATACACACACATATGCATGTATATATTTAAGATTTTTTTATATTTATATATAACATATTTATGTATAATATAAATATATATACAGTATTTACATGCAAATATTTCTTAAATATTTTCAAGAATCATTGTTTTTATATATACATAATAATTATACACAGTACACACACATATATTATGTAAATTCAAACTTTCATTTTGGATACGATTTATCATTTTGACAGCACTAGTATAAACACAAATAATATAATGAGCAGATGTTTAAAGGCACAGTATGTAAGTTTCGCCTCTAGAGGTCGCTTAATTAAAACAAAGGCATGACTTGATGAGGCTATGAATGAGTGTGGAATTATGGGAGTTGTAGTCTTGACTCTTCACCTCCACAGCCGATAGAAAGGTTAACAATGATTAGTGTTGCTCGCCTGTCTGATATAAAAACACGTACTATATTAAAGCATCTTTGGTGTTTCCATGGTTTCAAAGTTAGCGCAGATATGATGTCATTGACAGGCGACGCTAGGACACGGTCCGTAACACTGGATAAAATAGTTGGATTTCTCTGGATTTAAACATTGCTGGAAACATTTGGGATAATGTACACAGGTCAACAAAATATATAACATTGTTCAAGTAGTTTTTGAATATTTTAATAAAAAAATCTTACGTATTGTGCCTTTTAAATCTTTTTTTTTTTTTATTACAAAATTGGTACAGTTGAGTTATTATGAAACAATAAAACATTTAACATTTCAGTTAAAATGTAACTTTATTATAGTTGACTTGTTTGAATGTACACTAGAGTTGTTCTTTTTGAAAGAAGTCTCTTATGCTCACCAAAGCCACATCAAAACTGCAGTAAAACAGTTTGTGAAATATTATTACATTTAAAATAACTCTTTTATATTTAAATTTAAAATGTAATTTATTCCTGTGACGTCCGCGCTGAATTTTCCACATCATTACTCCAGTCTTCAGTGTCACGAGCTCCTTCAGAAATCCTTCTAATATGCTGATTTGTTTATTATCAATGCTCACAGTTGTGCTGCTTAATTTTTTGTGGAAACCATGATACATTTTTTGTGGATTTTGTAGCACAATGTTTGTGTTATACTTCATATTAAGTTGCCTTATCAAGGTAACATTATAAAAACTACAAGCTAAATCAAACTTTTCACTTTGAATTTGACTTCCTACTTTACATACTGCAGTCCTTTCCAACAGAAATCCTCTCTTTAAAGCTATTTAAAGTGCCAGGAGTATTCCGCAAGGGTAAAAAATGGGCCTGTGCATTGTTAAGCATAATCTTGAAAGCTCTCCAAGACTGAAAGCTTTGTGCCAGTGTTTTTGTACAGGTGAGATGCATGAATGGCTCTTTCTGAACTAATTTCTAGTATTTCCTCAGAACGAACACTGCTTTTTGTGTAGATAAGGCAGCGCTCTCTTATTCTTGATGAGCTTTTGTTTATTCTCCTTGTACGCTCTTTTGCCCTTGAACAAAGCATATTGTGTGTCTGAGGCTGGCTACTGTGATTTAGTGTTGATATATTGCTCTCACTACACACCTACTAACACTGACCTTATCTGGTGTCCCTCACAGGTACTGGGCAGACATTATTCAGATTAAACAATGGCTTCAGTATCATTAATGGCAATAACATTGTAAGAAGGTAAGGTTGCTAAAGAAGTGAACCTGACAGTTTGTGGTCAGAATGTACTTCAACATTTGAAAATGGCTGGTCTCCAGAAGTTGTGTTTCAATTAATTGAATTTGAAGCTTTGTGCATAGTTCTAATAGTATTCTAAAGTGTGCATGCATAATCCATTGATTGATTGCATCTTCATCATTTAACAAGTAGCTTTCTCTCCCCTTATCGGTTGTCTTGCTCCAACCAAATATGTTATTAAAATTAATTGGCCAATTTGAATGCATTTAAACAACAGATGTGTAATCTAGTTCTGCTGTGTGGGCATGTCCTGTGCTGGAATTTAGCTTTCCACACCAGAATGAAATTGAAAGGGTTTATCTGTGTTTGACAATGATTGATTGGTTTGTTTGTGAGATTCGCTGTGTTTGTTTCATACAGTTTGCACACATGTGGTCTCTAATCTATAAAACATGTTTGTTTAAAGGGATAGTTCAGCCACAATTCTGCCATTATTTCATCAGTCTCATGTCGTTCCTAGTGTTGGGGGTAACTATTACAAGTAACGTGAGTTATGTAATCAGATTACTTTTTTTGAAGTAATGAGTAAAGTAACAAATTGCTTTTAAATTTACAACAAAATATCTGAGTTACATTTTCAAATAAGCAACGCAAGTTACTTTGTTTTCCCATTTATTGACTGATAGCTCTCCTGTCCCCATGTTGAGAGAAATCGTGAGCGAGGATCAGAGGCGTTGTGTGCGCTGTGAAAACATGTTATTGTATTTCTAGACTTAATGTGAGCATCCATTTACTCATCTCACTTGCACTAAAACAGATTTAGTATTCCTCAAAATGAATAAAAACAGTGAAATGTAAAATATTATGCAAACATGCAATAATGGAATGTTAAATAATACAAATATACTTTATGTATTTAATGTCACTTTATCAACCAATGTCTTTGCTGCTGACCTTCAATGATCCAAATCAACCATACCAATAAGCAAAAATTATTTTAATTAATCATCACATTTGTTTATTTGTTTCTTTTTTTTTTCTTTGCTGAAGTAAGAGTGCTGAACTTTCTTCTCCTGCATCCTATTCTTTTGCAATCCGGTTTGAGCTGTGTCCCATACTGTACAGGCATGTTTTGCATTTTCTTCAGCCTAAGGCTTATTCATTCACTTTTAGTGCGAGTCCAGCCGAGGAGAGAAAAAGTAGCACAAAAGTAACGGAACACATTCCAAAAAAAGTAACTAAGGCAATTTGTTACTTTTTAGTGACTAACGCAATATATTGTAACGCATTGCTTTTAAAAGTAACTTTCCCCAACACTAGTCTTTCCAAACCCATATCAGTGTTATTTTATTATTATTTATATACTGATCTTTTATTTTTATATTACATTTTTTTTATTTTGATATCAGTTTTTGTAAATTTTATTAAAAACAGTAAAATGATAAAGTTTTAAATGATGCACTTTCGCCATTTTATTATGGTTTTATTATTCATTCACTTTTAGTGCGAGTCCAGCCCAGGTGAGAAAAAGTAGCACAAAAGTAACGCAACACATTACTTTCCAAAAAAAAGTAACTAAGGCAATTTGTTACTTTTTAGTGACTAACGTAATATTGTAACTTTCCCCAACACTAGTCTTTCCAAACCCATACCAGTGTTATTTTATTATTATTTATATACTATTATAGTATTTATTATTATTTTAAATATATTAAATTTACTTTTATTTTTATATTTTAATTTGTTTATTTTAGTATCAGTTTTTGTAAAAAAAAAAAAAAAAAAAATTTAAGTACAATTATAACGTTTTAAAGGATGCGCTTTCACCATTTTATTATGGTTTTAATATTTCTATTTATCAACATTTCTAATTTTCATTTAAGTTAATTTTTTTATTTTTAGTTAACAATAACAACACTGCCCATATGACTATTTCTTCCATGGAATTCCATACATTCACAATAAAAGAGGACATCCATTCAAAAAGGATGCCAAAGCAATTTTTCAAAGTTTTCACTTTAACTCCAATTTTTTTCTACAGTGCGTGACTGAAGTGTGTTTACTGTATTACAGTTTTTCTCTTTCTGTATTTAGCTGTCTCTCACAGAATTCAAAAGATCCATGTGCAGTGGATCTATGCATGTCTGTAGTCAAACTATGGAGGACAGTTTGCAGTGGAAACGGTAAGATGAAGTGCAGCATGTGAGTGTATGAATCTTGTTCAAAGACCTTGAAAATGAAAGATGCTATTGCTGAGTAAAAAATAGAAATCCCATTTGCACATTCCTTTTTTATCCTTTTAAACTGTGTCTCTCTGGAAAACCTAAAACGTATCGACACCTCTTTATTTGGCTCTGCTCCCCCTTTCTTTTAAAGTACCGTAATAAGGGATTTGTGAAATTGTCTGAATTCAAGTCAGTATCATTTTATCCTGCTTTTGCCTGCTAGCAGTGAAATTGTTATTGCCTCCCACATTAAAAGTCTCTTTAGTAAGTATTTTGTGCCCTTCAGTTGTAATCTCATTAACTGGTCACTTAAATTTGCATTTGTCTTTATTAAACCCTCTCCATAATTGTGTTCCTTCCAGAGCAGAACCAGCAGCTGTTGATGGAGTGTCCTGTTACTAGACAACACTTGGTCCAGATGTTGGCTTCACCGGTATCTGAAATACAGAGGGAAAGCCTGAAACTGCTCAGCTTGTTCTCCCAAACTCAGCACGGAAGGAACGTGCTCATCGACAACCTTAATTTAGGCCAGTACGTACAGTATTTTTGGTTTCATATTGAATGCATTGCATTGCAGTCTATAAAATGATGTGCCATGAATTAATTACTTACGACATAACATATATGAGGTCAAATGAGCCATTTAGACGGGACTAATTATGTGAATCAAAATGGATTGGTGTACCGCACTGCTAAGAAATACTGTGATGGTTTTAGATCAAGGGTAAAGATAAAAATACATACTCAGAGAACATAATTAATAAGTAATAAATCACATATCATTAATAACTGAGCATTTAGTCGCTACTTTAAAGAAACTCCATGTTTATACTGATACATTTTTGATCTCTTAAAAGTAATGTTTTTTCCCTCTTATGTTCTGTTAGGATACTAATTGTTTGCATCACTTAATTGAATATTTAAATGGCATAATTCATTAAATATATCAAAAAGTGCATATGTTTAAAATAAATATATGTATATGTTTTACAATATTTACTAATATTTATTTTTATCCACTTTGATGTCAATTTCATCCCAACCTTGTGCGTTTTCTACAAACCAGAGCAGGAGATTTAAGTGTGGTGTTCCTATGATATCTGGGATTTATCTCATTAGCTAGCATGCAGAAGGCCTCCTACTGTTCTAGCATGTTTTATTAAAGTCATTTTAATGAGCCCATAATGAATGCTTTCTGTCTCCTGTAGAATGGCAGAGAACCTGATGAGCTGTGTTTGCCGTGATACGAGCTCCGCGTCGGCGCTGACAGTTCTGAAGAACTTGGCTGCAGAAAATAAGTATGCACAATCAATACAGTCGCCCTTACCATATGAATGCCCGTGAGAGAGACCGCAAAACTGACCCTTTTCACAAAATCTTGGGCACGACCCACCTGAGAGTCTAGTAGATTCCCATACATCATAGTCGCTTGCACGTATTAAATCCAGACACATTCAAATTCATTCAGCTCAACAGCCCAGGTCCCTTGAGCACGCAAAGTGAACACATTTAAGACAAAACAATCCATCACATTCACAAATCCCTCCATTTATCTCTGTGAGAGAGATCAGTTTCTTGCTGTTTCTAGTCATTCACCACCTTACAGATAGAGAAAGGTGTTCCTGGTGACCAGGAGATGGAAATAAGCAGCTACTTCATGCACAAAAGGAAATGAGAATGGCGTAACAGTTTGATGGATAGTCAATGAAAAGTATTCAGTGAATTGGAGCCGCTCTCTTGTTTCTAGATAAGGATGGTTAGCCATATTGGTCTTGTACGTGGGGCGTCACCAACATGAGATTTGAAACCGTAGATCTGCTTGGATCAGTGCCCACCACATTACAATGCATTTTTATCTTTTGCCCCCACAGCTCTTTGCACATTACAGCAAGAGAGTTATCTGTTGATCTTTATTTTTGTTAAGTAGCTAATTTCTTTATTTAATACAGTGTTTTACTTATATTTTCCAGATTTAAGATTCAGTCAAGGAAGAACTTCACAGCAGTTTTTGCCATTCCTCTTGAACATCAGCTGGTGATGTATTATTATCATTCACAATCATCTTCTCAATAATTATAATAGTCTAAATCATAAAATAATATTCTAATACTAGATTTATCAGACATTTTGGCACCAGGTGGTACATTCCTGCCTTTACATCTAGAAGACATATGTGACATATTTGTGGCAAGAGCCAACAATACATTGGATGGGTCAAAATTATAGATTTTTCTTGAAGATTTGTTCCATGAAGATATGTTATAAATGTCCTACCGTAAATATATAAAAATATATTATTATTAGTAATATGCATTGCTAAGGACTTCATTTGGACAACTTTAAAGGCGATTTTCAATTTCTAGATATTTTTGCACCCTCAGATTCTAGATTTTCAAATAGTCGTATCTCTGCCAAATATTGTCCTATCCTAACAAACCACACATCAATGGAAAGATTTTTATTGAGCTTTCAGATGATGTATAAATCACAATTTTAAATCACCTTCATGTTTCAGGTCAACTTCCTTTAAAAAAAAATCACATAATTCAAATAGTCCAAATTTGACTGTTTTTCCCATGTAGTCAAATATCATGACAGCTGACCACGAGATCCTGGCTTCTGTGATTTCTGTCATCGGGAGCATGGCTCTGGATGATGTCATCAATAAAAAGCTGGCAGGACGTGAAGATCTTTGGAAATGCTCTCTTCAAGCAATGGTAAGCTTGGAGATGATAACCCTTTACATCACTACGAAGCTCCCAAATACTCTGTTTCTTGAACATTGCTGAATTATGTATGATGTCTTACACTGTGAATTTTGATTCCAAGGGTTTGTTTTCTAAGCTCCTTTTGCTATCTTGTTGCATGAGCTGTGAAACCGCCATTTCCCACGGACGCTAAAACTGCGAAAGGACATGAATTTAATTTCCGGCACTGTCAAGATAAAGCTCTGTTTTGGTTGCAGGAGCAGTGTGTCGCCTGTGAATGTAGAAGTGTCCTCTATCCCCTCCTGGGTTTGATGATCAACTTAGCCTCACATCCCTTTCAAGTTGTCCAGGTAAAGCAGGAAGTTTAATATGCTGGGCTTTGGGCCAGCCCTCATCCAACACATCAAGCACTGTTGTAGCCAAAGGGCCTTGGATAGGCAGAATGTTCTGCAAGTGCCTTTTCTCTCCATATGTTGCAATCATGTCTGAAACAGCAAAGGAAAATAGGAGAGTATGCTTTTTTTGGCTCTCTTTTAACACACAGGAGCACGCTGTTCTGGCCAGCAGCAGGTGCTTGGACCTGCTGAGCGATTCCTCTGGAGGCGTCATCACAGTGAGTTGAATTTCGTTTTACCAAGGCCAAAGCGAGCTTTAACCCACCCCCTGATGATGGGAGCCACCAGAACGTTTGAACTGCAGATTTCTGAACATTAATTATTAAAATGTTCATCCTGCAGGATGTGGGGTGTTGTGAAGCCCTGCGTATTCGCATCTCTAGAGAATCTCTACAAAACATTTACACATATGAGTTCTACTAAATCAAAAATGGAGGTTTAAATATATGGATGTCCTTAGATGACTAGGATCCCCGAGAGAAGGATTTTGCATGCACAGAAGCATTTCCATAGTGATTACCGTAGCAGCCCCAGGCCCTATTGGGGACTATTTTCTCTGACTATGTAAATCAAGTTCCAGGTTGTTTGCTTGGGTTTTGCTGCCTTGGCGCTTCATATCTCTCTGGTCAGGCTGTTTCTCTGAGTACAGTTAAGGTGAAAGGGTTTACTTTATATATAATGGATTTGACTGTTTCCACCTCGTAGTGGAGTTTTACTGCTGTGAACTGCAATTTTGACAAGCTGCCTTGAAATACATCAGCATATAGCCTAATCCTGTTTCAATGACCTATCTGTCCTAATGATGGACGTTTTGGTATCAAACATCTTGCTTTGTCTTCGGCTTCAGAGAGCTGCAGGTTTGCTGAGCATTCTCCTCCCGATGTCTTCTGATGCCACTCAGGAAGTTGTGCGGAATGGAATAGTGAAGAAGTTGCTGAAGATTCTGAAGGTAGAGCCTATATCAGGTTTTAGTATTTGAAATAGTGTCTGTAAGTCAAATTAAATGAGATCTAATATATTGGAGATGGTAGAGATTATGCCCCTTGCATTCAATTGGCAATGAAAATCACTACCGAAAATACCTTCTTAGCCCAGGATAGGACCAGTGGATTATAAATTATTGCTCACTTAAATCAGCCCAGAAGCCAAATTTCAAAACTGAATTTAAATGATTAGTTTTAACCCTTTAAAACCCTGGGCCCTTTTTTAACGATCTGAGCGGATGGCGCAGGTGTACTTAGGGCGTGTCCAAATCCACTTTTGCTAGTGTTTTGCTAACGATGGAAAAAAAGGTCCAATGGTCCAAAAGGGTTGTACCTAGTCTCTTAATGAGTCGGGGGTGTGTTTTGGGCGTAACGTGCAACAAACCAATCAGAGTTTCATCTCCCATTCCCTTTAGCCAGTTGCATTTTACATTTTATGCATTTGGCAGACGCTTTTATCCAAAGCGACTTATAGCGCACTTATTACAGGGACAATCCCCCTGGAGCAACGTAGAGTAAAGTGCCTTGCTCAAGGACCCACTGGTGGTGACTGCTGGGATAGAACCAGCAACCTTCTGCATATCAGTTCAGTGGGTTAACCCACTGGACCACCATCTCTAGTTGCACTTGCACCATGGCGTATTCGCTATTTACATGTCAGAATTTGCGAGTGGAAAAACTGAATGCTTTGTTAAAATGTTTTATTTTTAAAAATGTTTGTGTGCTGCTGCAGGGGCATGATCTCTACACCCTGTGTGTGTAATGAGAAGAGTGAACGCGCGTTGTGCACCCGAATATAGGCGCATAATACGAACAAACACTTTAAATAACACAAAAAATACTATTACAAATACTATTGACTTTAGTCCAGGTTTTTGTTGGTCAATGGCGCAGTCATTTTCAGTTGCCTCAAAATAGTAACACGCCAACAATGCGCCTGAACACACCTCGTTTTCAGACCAGCACGCCCATGGGCGAACAGATGGCCGCGAGTGCATTTGCTATTTAAACAACGTGGCGCTGGACGTGAAAATGATAATTGCGTCGGGCTGAAACTAGCAAAAAACACTTGCGTCGTATTGCGTGGGGTGTATGATAGAGCCCTATATGTATCAATTATTTTTTTTTCTTTCTTTCTTAGATCTGTCTGTCAGTCTGGTTTCATCCTTTGCTGACATTTTTAACAACCACAAAATAAAAGAAAAAATGTCCTTTATGAAATTAAATCAATATAAATGTTTCAAAGAACTTCTCTGTTACACATTTTTGTATTCTGGTCACCAGCTGTAGTTTTTTTGTGGTGGCAATTGTAGAGATTAAACTAAAATTTGCTTGTGTCCCGTCAGGTTGGAGGAGAGATGAGCTCCAGATACTCCATTAAAGCCCTGACAGTCTGTACTGCCTCAATCCCACAGGCTTGTGAGGAGCTGGTTATGCTTGACAAACGTGAGTTCTGAGGGCCAGGGAGGCAGAGGATTGGATTCAAAATGATGTCTTAAGCACTGTGCTTACAGTGACTTTATGTGCTACACACATTTATTCATTCAGGGCTGCAGACTTTGAGAAAACTCCTGGGCGGCATTGACGAGTTGGTGGTGGGGAACGCAGCTTTGTGTATGGGCCATTGCTTAGAAGTGAATGGAGCTGCCAGTGGCCTCCTGGGCACAGACTGTGTGCAGTTACTGCTACAGCACACCGCCAGAGATGCCAAAAGAGCAGCCGTTCGGCAGAATGCAGCCATCACCCTTGGGAAGCTGTGCAAAATAGAGCCCAGGTATAATTAAGTCTGACTTACCTTTTGCAGTCACCTGCAATATATTGATTAGCATTCATGCTGATGTGCTCATATTATACAGCATTGATACTTTTGGAAACATGAAGGTGAAAAGATAATGCCTCCTCATAATTAACCTCAACAAGATGATGAACTTTCTGAAAGCATAATGAATTTAAAGTTTAAGGGCATAAGCAAGGCATCCAAATTGATGTGATTCAGATATAAACATCTTTGTTTGTTGCATTTGACATTTAGTTTATATTCTCGTCACACTTTATGGCTGTTAACAAGCACTTTTACAGATGTGAGAGTAAATATTTACCGATTGCACCTTTTATACATTTATTGACCTAAAGTTTTTTCCCTTCATCTTTAATTTATGAAGGGTTCATAGGCCAGAGAAAAGTGGCTCTGTTAGTTAAGTGTTCTTGAGGCGTCTTATTCTCCCAGTCGGCATCTAACAAGGACAATCCAACAGAGTCAGAATCTTATGGCATTCAACTTTGATGAGCTTTCAATTTCTCAGAGGGAATGCTGCTCCGAGCATGAGTCTTTACAGTGAGATTTCAAGCCTTTGAGATCAGAGAGCAGCCTAAAAAATACATTTTAGACAGAAAACAGACACTTCCAAAAATATTACACGTAACTGATGAAGCTACTTTATATGCAGAGCAAACTGGCTGATGTTTTCAATGCTTGTTCGCATTTCATATTCTTAGATCTGGTTTTCTATTTGGTTGTTCAGAATACTGTAACTAAGGGCGCCCACTTTCCTGACCAAAAAACAACAAATCTCACAAAAATAACTTATTTTATTTATCCAGAAAAAATTATAACAAACTGAATTTAATCAACATACAACGAATAACAAAAAGTTAAATTCCCCCTTCAAAGATGTCAATGACCAACCAACCTTCCATAAACCCCAACACAATCCCAGCTTAATTCACACATAATTCGAAATAAAGAAAAAACGAATTACATAAGTGTTCCCAAAAATCACATTGCACCAAAGAAAAACCACTCAAAAGAAACTGTAAATCAGACCAAGAAAACGTACACTCCACAGCAACCATAAATCTCACGCGAATGAATTAATGTGGTTTCAAAGCATCAATACGGTAGTATGGGTAAAAAGGTTTACGAGGCTGGGAAATGGCATACAATCAAAAATACTAATAAAGACAATTAAAAAAAAGATCACCTCGCTAGCCAGTCCAGTTCAGTACAAACATCATTTCTCACTGCGCTGGAGGCAAACAGCGTGCACATACGGGGACTGCCTAGCTGAGGAAAATAAAACAAAACCAAACACAGGAGGAACAGCGATCAACTAAACCTAATAACCAAACAAAAACACAAATTACTATACACCAAAAAAAACACACGCAATACATAGTTTTGTATTGAACTACAGACCACACGCGTCCACACAACAAAACGGACACCGTCTCTAGATCTCCCTTCAGGTGCCTACTTAAAAACCCTCTCCCTACCTGGCCACGCCCATTAATTACATCAGTAACCACCTCACCGGCTACAATACATTGTGTGGTCAAAATGAGAGAGCATAATTCTGCTGGTTTTGATAGATTTCTGTTTTGATTTTTTTCAGGCACATGGAGAAACTCAGGGAGCTTCATGGTTTAGAAATCCTTCATTCCTGTGTGAGATTGATCACGTGAGCCACTACCCACATTCGGTTCCTCAATAATTGACCCCATAACTCAGGACACGCATGCAAACGCACACACACATACAGATGAATGCTGTCCTTTGGTTCACAGCTTAAGATGCTCATCTTAAGTGAGGCCACAAATTACTGTCATGCCTTAAGGCCTATCTTGATTATGCAGCTGTTTCCTGTATTCATTTTAATTAGAGAGAATTCACATTGACATGTGATTCTGTTATCTGCTGTTGTAGAGAGCATGTTGCCCTGGGACAATATTCGAAACGTTTCAATTTCCTTTCATCCCAAATGACTCACTTGGGAAGTGTGTTGCCTTGATTACATTTTGCTCCCTGTTTGTTGATAAATGGATTAATGGTATCTTTCATGTGTTGAATAAAAAGATTAATAAAACTGCATTTGAAGATTATAATGGTTAAAGCCTGCTCATCTTTGCATACTTGATAGCTTTAGAAAGCATTCAATGATGTAATGAGAAAAGAGTAAAATTGTTCAAATAGGTTTAGCAGAAGTGAGTCTGATAGTGTAATCCAGGGTTTGGGACAGGCTTTCACAAACAGACTGCAATATGGAACCTTAACACTTATGGTTTGTCCCAGAGCAGGTTTTGGATTTAGTTTCAGGTGGTGCAACACTATTAAATGTGCTGGAAGCAATTTTTTGTTGTTCTGTTACACTAACTACAATAAATTAAATGGGTAGTTCACAAAAAAAAAAACGTTAATACTGTCATCATTATTTAGACTAAACCACTCGCTCAATTCATATGGATTAGTTTTACAAATCTCTTTATGAACTTTTTGAAGTGTCAAAGTGGCGTGGACTGTCAGTGGAGGGACAGAAATCTCTCAGATTTCACTAAAATATCTTCATTTGTGTTTCAAAGATGAATGAAAGTCGGGTTTGGAATGACATGAGGGTGAGTAAATGATGACAGAATAAAAATTTTGGGTGAACTAACCCTTGAATTTTATTATTTTAAGGTTTCTGTTGTTGCATTTTTTTAAAACTTAACAACTGATTTTGCTCGTCGTTAAAAATGTTTTAAATAGGGGTCTCTTGGAAAAAAGGTTGGGAACCACTGCTCTACACTGTATTTGAGTCTTATCTGGATCTGTTTAATAATGGATGACTCGGATATCGTAGCAGCTCACACAAGCCGATGCGCGCATGAAAAGTTATACACAGTCAAACATGATGAGGATGATGAGGGATTCTACCGACGCTGAAATCCGTTTCATTTTCTCAGCACACTTTTGTTCACGTGTCAGTAATCTAATCTACTTATAAATGACAAGAGAGGAAGGTAAAGCTCACAGTAGGCTCCTTCAGAGAGTGTGTTGTGAGCTCTGTTGGGAAAGTATCCTGTGTAGTGCATCTCAATATAGTTTAATTATGATGTTATGTATGTGTAGCTTAAAATAAACCGAGAGAGAAGATTAAGTATGGGGATTGGTTACATATTTTTCATTTTTGGACTCACAGGTATGTACGCTAAGTTTTTCCTCAATTACTGCTGGAGCATATAACCGCTGTGATCAGCACAGTAAATGTCAAGTTAGAGATAAAGTTAAAGATATTATAGTTTATAAAATACAGTTGTAGTTTACAAACTATAAAAGTAACAATTCTTTATAATTTTTTATATATATAAAAAAAAAAAAAAAAAAAATATATATATATATATATATATATTAGTGCTGTCAAATCGATTAATCACATCCAAAATAAAAGTTTGTGTTTACATAATATATGTGTGTGTACTGTGTATAAATAATATTTATATATAAATACACACACATGCATGTATATAGTTAAGATTATTTTTTATATATATATATATTATATATATTTATTTATTTTTGTCTGTGTGTATTCAAATATACACAATTATACACAGTACACACACATATATTGTGTAAACAAACTTTTATTTTGGACGCGATTAATCGCATGTAATTTATAATTTTTTATAAATAGTATTTTATATTTTGTATATAATTAAAATATTTAATAATTTTTTGGAGACTTGCTCATTATACCCACTAATTGGGCATAACATTTTTATTCTTTAATATATTTAATTGCAATATAAGAGCTCTATTGATTAGATACAAGGTAAATGTTTAAATTCAATACAGTGTTATGGACCCGTTCTTATGTGTGCAGTTCTGTGCTTCTGTCCAGCGTTTACAACTATTCAGAGATTGCATAATTTCCCAAAACATAACACATTTCTGTCTAATAAAGAGTACTGAATTATTCATTGGATAGGGTGTTTGTACTGTTATGGAACAATCCTTATGCATGCAATAACTTAAACTATATATATATATATATATATATATATATATATATATATATATATATATATATATATATATATATATATATATATATATATATATATATATATATATATATATATACTGTATTCAGTCGTAAAATTGTAATACCTCTCAAACTGTTTATACTATATAGGTATTTATGTGTTTTTTTTATGAGCCAGCTCACAAGCAAAATTGCAACTCTGCTTTTTTTCAGTGAGTGCTAAGGAGGAGGGCCTGCAAGGCTTTCAGTCCCTGCAAACTGAGAGCGCAACCTTCATAATAACTATGCCATCAGAAGAGCAAAACAGCTCCAGTGACAACGGTGGAAAAGTTTCCACCGAAAGCCCTGATCGCCTGACTGTGGCTGTAATCACTTCTCCAGGGACAGATTTGTTCCATACACCACATGAGAGGCAGCACTCAAGTACAGTAAATGCAACCACAATCACTGATAAAGATGCAATTACCTCAAATGGGTTAAGCTTTGTCTTAGCTTATGGTACAGGTTCACATTCCACGGGTAAGGATGACACTGCAGCAAAGCCGTTTCAGTCCAAAGGAGACCTCTCATTGATCTCCAATGATGAGGGAAGGCTTCATCCCTCAGCTGAGGCTGAATTTGAGTCTGTGATGAATGACACCATGATGCCTGCTGCTCATCTGTCCAAAGGCAGGGAAAAGATCTCAGCTTTTTTCCACGCTTCAGTGGAAAGCAAGAATCAAAGAGTCTTGGAGTCTATTACTCCTTCGCCTGCAAATGACATTCCCATGGTATCAGCCTCTGATCCAGCAGTAATTGATAACCTTGGGGAGCCAAATGAGAGTGTGGAAAGGCAGGGTGAAAACAAGAATGAAAATTGGACTCTGGAGTCGTTTAGAGCTGATAACTCTCTGAATCGTACTGAAGAGGCTTATTTGAATAAGAATCATTCAACCATTATGCAGTTTACAGTTTTGCAGGGTTTAGGGCCTTTAACTGCTGAGCTTGGTCAAAATCCCAAAAATGGATCTGAGCATGAGCCAAAAGAACAGAAGAATCTGCTTTCACCAAGTTCATTGATCCTTGATGCTCCATTACAAGTGAAATCAACCAGCCAAGTAATAGTTCATAAAATGACAGAAAGCAGCAAAAATCCCATCACCAATGGACCAAAACACTTCGGGGTTCCACTAAAGTACCCAGACTCAATGTTTTCATTCTCTGCTTCAAAGCTGACCCCTACAGAGATTCCAGACGCAACCACGCTGAATTATTTTTCAAACATGGTAACAGCTTCTGGCGATTTGCATGTGACAAAACAATTTGTGGCCTCGCGGTTGATATCTGACTCTGTGCATAGAATTGTCTCAGCGAGGGATGGACTAGAAAGCAAATCAAGTAAAGAGCGTCAAATTAAACCAACGCTCCAAACCTCACCAAACGTTCATCGTCTGAATAAAAGTGACCTTTCTGTGGTCGCTCAAAACTCTTCTCTACACAAAACGTCAAATCTTTGTATCAAAGAAGCCAGAACATCTAATATCTCTGTGACAGAGAAACGTAACAGAATTGATCATTTTCCAGCTCGGCTGAGTGAATTGATAGCCTTTAGTACTGCCTCATTTACCAACGCTGAGGAAGCAACTATAGCAAATAAGCGGATGTTCATGAAACAGACTCAAAGTTCACTTGCCGCTCTCCGAACCCTTTCACCTCAAGAAGACACTTCAAAACACCTCAATCAGTTTGATGAATCGTCTACAGCAGTGCCTCTTCCACCTCTGAAAAAGCTTAAGAATGTGTTTCATGTCATCAAAGTGAACGATCATCAGCCTCAAAAGCCTCTAAATCATTTCCCCTCAGAGAGATTAAAGCCTTTTGTATCAGTTCAAGCTCGTGAATCGATTCCACCTTCATTTACATCTGCAACTGTGAAGAGATTCACAAATATGGAAAACTTCGCTAAATTCGACTCTACTAATCAAAACCAACAGTTTGATGTGTCACAAAAAGTCCCATACATCATATCAGAGACGGCAAACATGAACTCAAGCAACAAAAACATGTCACATTTTAGGGTCCCATTTACTAACAGCAACATATCCACAACAAAGACCTTCATTACATCAACTATGTTTTTAAAACCTTGGATGTCTTTTACCGACATCTCACTTTTCGCTCGTGCAGTTCCACAAAAGAAGTCCTTTCTGCTACCGACACCTTTTGATAAGTCACAAAATACTGTGACAACTGATGCCAAAGTTATCTCAAAACTTTTGTCCATCGCTAAGAAAAGCAATAGCGAGTACGCCTTTTTAAATCACTCTTTGACAACTGGAAAGATTGGGTTGCTGTTAGGCGACAATCAACAAGATCTTAAAAACCCAAGAGGGACTGTGATGCTGTTTTTCGGGAGCTACACAGTTAGCAGTATCCCATCAGTCCAGCGGCTCATTGAAGCTCACCCTAGAGAGGCATTTCTCACAGAAACACCACAAACACAATCTGTACTTCAGATTGAGTCGTACTTAAAAAAGAGAGATGACATAGTTAAACCAACAACTCTGAAACACCATGATCAGAACAGTCGCTCAGTTGTAAACATGGATCAAAACTTGTTGACGGCAATTCCGCACAAGATTGTTTCACACCCAATTCACACATCTGTTTCCCCCATTGTTCACTTGAATACAGAGTTTAAACAACGTTTGATCCTGAAGGCTTCACCTTCAGCGCAAAAAAGTGGACAAGACAACCACAAAAATTCACTTTTATCACATCATATGTTTGTAAATGTATCGGATATTAAGGAGCATTCTCAGAATATGACATCCAGCCGAATTTCTGGCATCAGTAGGCACACAACAGCTGCAGCACGTCCAGAAGGGGCCCTGGACACGTCACCCCTTGAATCATCCAATGGAACAACTTTTCCTTTGTTTCTTTTTCAAATGCAGAATGTGTTGCATAAAGAGCATTTGACCTTAACTGAAGACCAGACCGATTTTCTCTCAACAGTAAATCAACATTCACAAACAACGCAATCAAACTTCCCATCTGACGAAATGTCCAGTTCAGGCACAACAGATGATGTACAAAAACACACGGGGCGGACTGCGCTGTCTGCTGTTACTGGGGAAAAGTTCCACACGGATTTGAGTTTCTCAAGTACAGAGAAACAATTGCTCCCCAATGGTTCATTACACTCCAGGGGAGGGAGTGAAGATATTTCACATGCCACTACTCTATTTGCTGAAAGTGACTCAGGGAGATCTACTGAGTTTGTGTCAGACCTGCTGGTAATAAACAGGAAGAGGGCGGTTATACCATCCGATTCTCTCAGTGGGTAATGACTCAGAACTCTTCAATCACTTTGAATGTGGAACAGAAACAATTTGATTAGCATTTGTGCTGTGTTAGATCAATAAGCAGATAGATAGATAGATAGATAGATAGATAGATAGATAGATAGATAGATAGATAGATAGATAGATAGATAGATAGATAGATAGATAGATAGATAGATAGATAGATAGATAGATAGATAGATAGATAGATAGATAGATAGATAGATAGATAGATAGATAGATAGATAGATAGATAGATAGATAGATAGATAGATAGATAGATAGATAGATAGATAGATAGATAGATAGCCTTAAAATTAAGTAATACATTTAATGCGTAATTGAAAAAATAAAGTTAGGTGCACTTGACAATTCCACATAACTTAATTTTTTCAATTGTGCATGAAGTTTAATTTTAAGGCAACGGGTTTACTCACGTTAAGTCAGCTGATCACTTTTTACAGTGTTCTATTTTTTTTTAATTTCATATCAATAACTATTAATGCATTTTAAGGTCCTACTTGCATCAGTATTATCTGGTGGACTATTTGAAACAATTCAAATTTTTTTGCTTAGAAAATTCCACTTGTTTTTTCCAAAAGAAGTATGGCTGTTGTTGTTGTTGTTTTTGTGGATGGAAGTGAATAAACTTTAGCTCCACAAGTACAGATGCAATCTATAGAGATGTCAGAATGGTGATAAACTGAAGTCAACATGATTAATTTTCACTGCACTCAATTGGATTTTGACCGTCCCTGATTGTCTTCTTGCAGTCTGGCGCAAATCTCTGATGATATCTGCGGCACTGGCAACTACACAGCAGAAATGAGTCTGAACTTGGAGAGAGATATCATGCCCGGAGATCTCATCCCTGCCCTAGGAAACCTGCATGTCGTCATCAGCCTCAAAACAAATAACAGCCAGGTGAACCTAGAGATAAAATCCTGCTGCCTCTCGCCCACTGGCAGACTTGATGAATTTAACACCACCTGCTGCATTTTTTCCAGGTAATGTGCTCTTCTCAGGTTTTTTAGATTAACTCAAATCACATGGTGCCCTTGAACCAGGCCACATTTCACATTATGGTACCGAATCAGCTATATGGTCAGAGCCTGGCTGGATTATACGGATCTCATCTCCCTTGGTTTTTATGTGAAGGTTTAATACATCAGCATTAGTTCCTGTTTATATGACTCAGCTACGTTTTAACTGGTCACCTTATCACAGGGGAACAGCATTATAATGATTGGCTAAGAAACATTCCCTCAAACTGTTTAACTTGAGGAAGCTATACATATCCTGGGCAAAGCATGTGCCTATATCAAGCGGAAAGTTGTGTGGTTAGAGTAGTACAGTAAATTGCTGATGTCTGTTTCCCTGCTGGTGTGTGAAGTATTCACTTTCTGTGAGTGTCTTGACTCTGTTGCCAATAACACACTGCCACTAATGTCCAGAGACAGCACAGTGGGTTTGTGTACTAAGCCTTTTATCAAAACGACCATCTGTGAGGTAAATTCTTTCAAAATTCAATATTTTGGAAGTACAGTAATGTGCTTTTGTTGAGCAAACTTGTCTCTCAATCAGGGGAGATGTGGGAGGTAGTGATTCATCAAATAAAATGGATAAGAAAACAATGCATGAAGTATATAAAAGATAACAAAAGTGTATAAACCACTCATTTTTGTAAATTACTCTGGGGAACATCAACAACAGCTGATAAAGGTTCAGAGGGAGGAAGTCGGTGCTTCCCATTTTGCATACCTCTGCACTATCTACTGTTTATAGTAAAACAAATGCAAGTAGTGTGCTCACACTGACATATACAGTGAGGCTTAGTGCATTTTAGGCTAAGAATTTTAGACACTTTTAGGTAACACTTTAGAATAATGGTCCGTCATTAATAGGTAACTATGCAGGAAGTAATGCAGGACACATGAGTAGCACTACATTAACACTTTAGCTACTACTATTAACTAATATGGAACCAGTAAGTAATGAGGTAGTTCCTTATTTAGGTACTCAATAATAACTGAATGAGATTGGCATCATTAATAACTATCAACTAACTATGACAGATTATGAAGAATTACTTATTATTTACCAATCACAACATTATTTTTGTGATTATCCTATCTGACTTGTAGAAGCATGGCAATGAATATTGGGGCCTGTTCCTCTAGATCTGCGCCGATCAAGATCACTAGAATGTAGCGTAAGTGTTTTGAACTGCGAGAGGCGTTACACTTTCTGCCATTAAAAAGCTCGGAAGCCTCAGGATATTTATTAATATAACTCTGATTGTGTTCATCAGAAAGAAGAAAGTCATATACACCTGAGATGGCTTGAGGGAGAGTAAATCATGGGGTAATTTTCATTTGAAAGTAACTTACTCCTTAAAGTCAAGTTTCTTTCACTTACGCAATCTAGCTGAGATGAAATCAAGTTTAAAGGTCTGGAAACTGCGATTCACGCTTTGATAGCATCAAGACTTGACTATCGCATGGGTTATATAAGGGAATTAGTCAGTCATCTATTTCTCATCTGCAAAAGTTCAAAATTCTGCTTCTTTGATTTTTAATGGGTATAAAAAAATTGTGAACATATTTCTCTTACCCTGGTCTCCCTGCATTGGCTTCCAGTCTATTATAGGATTGATTTTAAACTTCTGTGGTGTACAAATCCTTGCATGGACTCGCACCGGCCTGTCTCTCAGATCTCTTACTTGAATATCAGACTAGACAAACTTTGAGATCAGCGACTCAGAAGTTACTCAAAATTCCTAGGACACATCTGAGTCAAAAAGGAGGTCGCACCTTTGCTGTAGCTAAACTTTGGAACAGTTTGCTAAAACATATTAGAGGCACTGCTACTGTACAGGATTTTAAAGTACAACTCAAAACGCATCTGCTTTCAATAGCTTTTAATCTGTGACAATTTTATTAATATGTGTTGCCTGTGTGATGCTTGCTTTTTGTGTGACATTGTAAAGCACATTGGTCAACTTGTGTTGTCTTAATTGTGCTATATAAATAAAGTTGATATTGCTATTGTCTGAGATGTAATCGATCATCTTTTTTACTGTGAATATAGTCATAAGATGCATTACTAATTACTCAAGTGTTACTTGCAGGAACTGGGGGGGGGGTCTATGTTACTGGTGATCAAGCAAAACACCGTTAACATCACTTGCCCACTCACCGCCTCGAGTGACAGGTGGATAGCCATATATCTGCTGTCTGTTAGTCATTGCGTCAATTCAGCTCCGCCCACGTCCCGCCTTTTTGCCCATTTTCTGTTATCCGGGAGTGACGTGCGATGACGTGCTGCCAAGATGGCAAAGGCCATATTTTGTGCTTTACAACGGCTCATCAGAATCCTATGGGTGACATCACGGACACTACGTCCATATTTTTTTACAGTCTATGTTAAATTTACGCCCCTGGTTCAGTATTGGTTCTGTACATTGGATGGAGGCAGATCTAAATGCGAGCTTTCAGTCGATTAACAGAAAGGTGCAGGGTTTATGGGGACCGAATAATTGGAGATGTCCAGCATACATCACCAGAGAGAAGTTTGTCATTTCACTTCAAGATCTTTTTTTTTAAATGTTTGCATGAATTCGTTCACAATAACATCAATAGGATGAATAGCAGAACATAGAACTATCAGAAATCTGAACTATCAAAAATTTAATTATCATTTCAGTTCAAGACATTTCACCTCTGTTTGCATCACTCGTCAAGTTCATTATTTTAGTAATTTGTGTGCTATCAGAGTTAATGCGTCTCTTTGATTTGTACTCCTTCAGGCTGCCTATAGAGGCTCATGGCATTAGACTGCTTCCTAGCGTCCTGTCAAAGAGGGCTAGCTTCACCATCAGTCTCTTCCAGATGATCAATTACTCCACCGCTTACCTGCACTGTGACCTGAGTGTGTGCTTGAGGAACCATTCTGAGTGCGAGAGGGTGAGTCTCAACCCGTCTCAACCCGGCATGAAAACATGGGGATCATTTATCACTGTTGAAGAGGTCTCAATATTTCTCTTGAAAATTGTTCTACTTTTCATTACTCTCCCTCTTTTGATGACAGTGCTAGCAGATTCTAAATAAATGATCTTCCGTGGCTTGTTTCTCTGTCACTGCAAGACAGAAAGTGAAGTGGTCGGCAGTTCGTAGGCTAACAGAATAACTTGCAGAGTCTGTAAACAAGTTTAAAGTATGCAGAAGTTCAGGGAATATATTTCTGCGGCATATAATGGCTTGATTTCAGGATGATGACATTATTGGTTATCCATTTCTCATTTCAGCAGTGTGTGCAGCGTCGAAATGCTCAGCTCGGAGTGGAATCGAGGGCCATCTTCAGCAGCACGGGAAACCGCATTTCCTTCGGCCCTGTTTTGAAAGGAGCAGACAATTCATCAGCCTCTGAAACAGCAGGTAATGTATTGCCAAGTGGTGGGTGTTCTGGTGGGGTAATGAAAACAAACGAATGGGAAGATATTTCAGCCAAACTATCGGTCTGATTTGGTTTGTTAATGCCGTACAGATGACACTGAAGCCATAGTGGTGATTATCAGCTCAGTGGCCGGCTGTTTGCTAGCGTGCTTGGCTCTGTTGCTTGTCTGGATTGGGAACAGACGTTGTCTACAAAGGTCTGCCTACTGCTGGTCCAGGGGCCTTTGTGAATGCTAACAGAACAGAGCTCACTGCAAGCCAGCCAACCGGACTGAAATCTGCATGGACCACTTAATCATTATCTGACAGTTTTTGAATTGCTCATCATTATGTTTAGTTGCTGCACTGGGAAACTAATGAAACTATCGACATTGTTAAAAGTAACCCAAAGTGCTTTTGTATACTTGTTTATTCTGCATCATAGTGCCAAGCGTTGAGTATTACAATAGAGAATTAGAGATGTTAAAAATACAAGCCAATTAACCATTTCGATGTGAATACTTATGCTGAGTAAATATTGTCACTGCTATTTAAAGGGATAATTCACATACCTCACCCTCATGAAAAGTGCAGTCGTTTACCTTTGTTCGGCAAATTCCCTCAGACGAAATCCAGTAATTTCAGTAGGAATCCATGCAATTGGGAATTTCGTTTGAGGGCAAAAGATTTCCCCACACAAATTTTGCAATGGGTTCAAGTTGCTCACGCAGATTGTCCAACAGAATGCTGATTGGTTGGAAAGAAACTTCAGTGTAAGCACTCCCAGCAAGCAACCATCGCCGTCTCGGTTAACTCTAGATCCAAAATAGTCTGGCTATGAGTAACCCACTTCTAGTCAAAATAACCGTGAATTTGGTTACATGTCGTTTTTGCCAAAATAACTTGCGATATGTATGATATCCCATCACGTAAGCAAAGTCAACAGTGATTACAAGATTTTTGGTTTCATTTCTTTGGTTAGATGTCTATTCAATTTTCACTGACAGCACAAACTTTTCCTTGTTTTAGCCTAGACGTCAGGGCTATGTTTGGACGGCTATTAGATGTCTTTTAAACGCAAAATTGCTTGCTGGGGTACTTCATACATCACTACACTACTGGACCTTTTTTATGCCTTCGAAATTTTGCCAGTAAACAAGATTGGACCCCATTGACTATCATTGTATGGGTAAAAAAAACAGACAATTCTCAAAATATATATATATTTTTGTTGTGTTCTGCAGAACAAAGGTTTTGAATGACACGAGGGTGAGTTAATGATGACAGCTTTTCATTTTTGAGTGAACTATCCCTCTAACCCTCTGTTGAGTTGTTCATCCTACCACTGTCTACTGTCTTAGCTGTTTTGACATTTACCATTCTTAAATGCAGGATGTGCTGATGTCGAAGACACACATGAAACAAGCTTCAATAATAAATCATTGAAAGGGCATACATAGGCCGTTAGAAACACTTGCGGTTGCTTGTTGCTTAATTACTCCCTCAATAATTAAGGTAATTAGCTTATTGATTGCATTATCTTTAGTGGTAAAAGGTAATTTACAACCGTTTCAATTGCTTTGCGCACCGCACACTTGAAAATTACAGGCACCGTTATAGCATCATTACAAAGTAGATCATTATGGCACGTCTTGACTGTGAATCTGGTCCTTGCATTGATATATACCCAAGCAGAAATGCAACAGATTCGTGTTGAAAGGTGGAGGCTGGCTTTGTGCACCTCTTAAAGGATGAAGTGTCTCTTCGGGTGGTGGATAAAGCCTGAATTGCAGCGGCTGCATGCCAAGTCTTTCCTCCTTCGAAGCTTGAACGCTGAAGAGGCATGGCATCGTCACCTCGGTTCAAAAGTACTGCTTGCTGCGAGACTGTTAATTACTGTTATTAATATTATTACTTTATTTTTGAAAGCCTGCCATTAAAGGTTCATTTGCATCACATTTTGACTTAGAATAACATTCCCTTCACAGGTTTTTGCTAATGTGCTTAGAGGTAGTGCCTGAGAGATTAATGAACAGTGGGAAAACGTCCAGAGAACAATATTAATTATAATGCAAATGTGACATGCACTTTATAAATTGTGTTATGTTGATAAAACAGTGTTAAGCTGTAAGATAATCAATCATAAAACCCTTTCATTAAATATTTAGCATGAAATATCTTTGGACATGTCACTGAATTAGCCTATATTAAATCAAATGCAACTGCTTCCCTAAAAACAAACCACAAACATGCACACATGCCTTATGAGGCAATCCCTGTTGTTATGTAGAAACATGAAGCTGGTATATCCAGTTTCAGGTATCCCGCACAAATCTCTCAACCTCACCTGTGTAACTCATTCAAAACTGGCTTTGTTGCATTTCTATTCTAATAATCAGTGCTCTGACTCCTCCCACCAAAACCAGCAGACCTTTTTGTTTAGTATGCATTTCCTTTACCTGGTTTCTGTGTGCCAAGAAGAAATGTTGAAGGGCAGAGTCTTCCTTTCCTGAGCCTGGAAAACAAAATGACAGCAGCTAATTCCAGTGTACAGGATTCTTTCAGAGATGGCAGCCTGGAGAGATTTACTCATTTTAGAAAAGAAGAGTTTGAAAATGACTGGGAGAAAGTGGTTGAGCGCAAGTTTGGTCGAGTCTATAAGGTGAAGCTTAAAGTCTGGCGGGAAACGTGTGCCCTGAAGACAACGACCAATGAAGATTACAGGTACATTTACACCTGAGAGTAGAAGTTATACTGTCAATAGTTAGTTGTAAGTAGTTGGCGGTTGCAATAATGACAGGAGTAAATGTAAAATGCAGATATTATACTGTATGTTTTATATATATGTCTGTATTTTTGTAGTTCTTAATATATTTGTATGATCTAAATGTATATGCTCTTTACATAAAATATTTGTACATACTATATATTATTTTACTATCAATGATTTGATATTGTATGACCTAATAGGAACATGATAGAGATGTCCAAAATTGGAAGAATGAAGTTCAACTATTTAATCTCCATTTATGGAATAAGCAAAGACCCACCTGCTTTAGTGATGGAATATATGAAAAAGGGATCCTTGGATAACCTTCTCAGCAATCATTTCTTAATGTGGCCCAAGAAGTTCCAAATGATCCATGAGATGACGATGGGCATGAATTTTCTGCACAGCATGAAACCGCCCATCCTTCATTTAAACTTGAAACCAGCTAACATTCTTCTTGATGATCATCTTCACGTAAAGGTGAGTCAGATACTATTTCACTTGTTTTCAAATGCATTTGTAATTTCTGGTAAATTCAGACTTTACAGGAAAGAGAGCTAACTCTTTACAATAAGGTTGTATATGATAACATTAGTTACAGCTTTTATTATTCTTGGTTAATGTTACTTTCTACATAATCTGCAACACTTTAGGTTAAAATATACAACCTCGTAGTGTTGTTGCAGTTTCAGACTACATTCTCTCTTTAAAGATTTCAGATTTTGGCCTTGTTCAATGGGAGGAGTTCTCTAGTAAGACTGAGTTTATTGAACACCTGTCAGCTCGAGGAAACATAAACTATGTGCCTCCAGAGACCTTTACACAGAATGCTGAACCTCCCGGAACGAAGTATGATGTGTACAGGTGAGCGTTCATAACTTAAAGAACATTGCAGTATGTGCATAAATTGAACATTTTATGAGTTATGAAATAAACATCTAACCATTCTCACTTTGCAGCATTTCTATTATTATGTGGGAAATTCTCACTCAACTGCGCGCATATCAAGGTATAAATTGTTCCTAATTTTGCCACTTTCCACAATTTTAATATTGCATTTGTCATTCAACCCAAGTCATTGCAATACAAAAATGAATAATAAAAATAAGACTTTAATTTATGTAAAATAATATACAAACATTTGGTCTCAAACTAGTTAGTCCCTCCTGAGTGGCAGCTTCTTGTAAGCTACATTTGCAATTTTTTATTTTGAAAACATTTTGTAAATAGTGTTTGCAAAAAACATGACAGTCAACATTTCTGAAGCACCTTTCACCCACCATTTATTAAAGAAAATGCATTTCAGGCCCCTTTAGTACCGAATTCGTAGCATATGCCTTTTACTCTATGTTTGTTATGAGAGTGCTTGAAGCACAATTGTGTTTGTATTGTTAAACTCATTATTTGGAGTTTGTTTAGTACAGAAATAACACTCCAAGCAATTTGTTCTTTTCTTCTTGTCAAAGGTCTGTCTATGACAGAAATATTAATCAAAGTGTCATCTGGCAAAAGGCCTGGTGTAGAGAAGATCCCCGAGGACAAGCCCCCTGAGTGCGAGGACATGATCAGTGTCATGCAGCAATGCTGGCATCAAGACTGCAGCCAGCGACCTCCTTTCTGTGGTAACAAACCTCATTTTTGTTCTTGTTTCTGTTTAATGAGAACTATAATAGTGCTTGATTACATACAGACAGAATGCATTCCTGAAGTCTCAGTAGACGTTTGCTCAGCTGTCTCACTGGTGTTGTTCCTTCTGAAATAACAATGAGCAATGAACCTTTTATCAACCTCTCAGGTCCGCTGCAATTATATCTTCAGGTCACCTTCAGTAGTGATAATGAATTTTAATATTCACTGTTTGTGTTCAAGCATTAGTTTAATACGCTTCTGCTAATTCTGTTGCAGTGTTGTATAATGAGTTGAATATGATTAATCTTGTACATCAGATTATTAAAATGCAGTGTGATTAACACAGTTACAGTATGTCCCCTGCGCTCTGATTTTATCTAGCATTATACACTGCCAATTAAGATGCTCCTCCATAAGAGTAGCTAAAAGGCTGTCAATCATTGGCTGGCCATTTGCACACTCTTGTGTGGAAAGCCCTGAAAAAAGGCATTAGAAAAAATGTTTCCCAATGTTACATTCAGCTGCATCATCTCCATTTTTATGCAGAGATCGTTCGGTTAACTGAAGTCCTCAGTGAAGTCCTGAAAATCCCAGACACAGTTTCAAGGGGTGAGATAAGAAAGCGTCTGCCTGAACAGGTATGGAACGTAAGTGACTCATCCAGTGCATGTTTAGACAACACTACACATAAGGTGTTAGCATGAGTAATCTGTGGATGCTTTCCACATTTTCTTTACAAATTATTTGGGGGGTTGGCAACATTTTAAGGAAAGATTTAAAGGATTCATTCACCCATTGTCACTCACCCTCATGTTGTTCCAAACCCGTGAAAAACCTGTAAGACATTCGTTCATCTTCGGAACACAAATTAAGATATTTTTGATGAAATCCGAGAGGCCCCCATAGACAGCAACGTTATTACCACTTTCAAGGCCCATAAAGGTAGTAAAGACGTCGTTAAAATAGTCCATGTGACTACAGTGGTTCAACCTTAATGTTATGAAGCAATGACAATACTTTTTGTGTGACGACAGTACTTTTTCAAATGTCCTTCAAAGTGGTAGTTGCAGTTTATCGTGGTTCAGAAAGCTCTCAGATTTCATCAAAAATGTCTTCATTTGTGTTCTGAAGATGAATGAAGGTCTTATGGTGATGATACACAGGGCAACTTTTTGAGCAATGTTACTAGGCAATGTTGCCGTCAACGGGTAACCTGGTAAGACATAGGGCCCATGACCGATCAAAAGGATGCAGATAGAAATGTGTTGCTCATTCCCAATGAGAAAGTGGCCAAACAACATTGCTTTGTAACATTTCCCAGCAACATTGCTCAAAAAAGTTGCCCCATGTATCATCACCTTTACATGTTTGGAACGACATGAGGGTGAGTAAATAATGACAGAATTTTCATTTTTGGGTGAACTAACCCTTTAAACATAAAATATCCATATGCCAAAAAAAAAAAAATTGCTGTATGGAAATCACTTGACTTCATCCAGCATTCATACATATTAATCAAACTACAGTTGGCGTTAGTGTTGTGTATATTTTCAATAATTTCAACTTTTCAACTTTAGAGATAATTATAACTGCACATGTAAACTAGCCTGGCTCCACCCTCCTACGTACTTCCGCTCAATTTTCATTTTCCTTCAGTACTCCGTCTGGGATTGCTGTATTTTCTTTAGTTTTCTCCGATCAAATTTTTTTTCGTCGCGACCAAACGTTAGCGATTGGTTATGGCAGGTCCAATAGTTTTACATTTCAACAGAGCACCCGCTTTCAAGGAAGTAAACGCTTGTCAGTGGAGAGTGGCCAGACTCTCTGTACAAATGAAATGTATGAGAGTCTGGAAGGACCAGGCTACTGCCATGTAGATCAGCACATCAAAAACTGCATTTGAATTCCATGACAATAACTTTATATTTTTGCAATTTCTGATGTCAACAAAATTGTTGCTAGTCACACAATAGATGTAACATGAATTCAATTTTTCTTTCTCTCCATTAGTCAAAGAAAATAGCTGACTCTTCAGGCAAGTATTTTGTCCTCACAGTCAAATGTCTTTTGTGCTTTCTGTACAAACTTAACTCACTCTTACTGTATATAAAGCTGTCAATCATCCCATTTTGTTCCTATTCATTACAGATGATTCTAGCATTCACTCTCTGCTTGTAAGAAAAGACTTTGAGAGCTTTAAGAGTGTTCTGCGAAAAGAGCATGTATCGATGCTCTTCCAAGACAACAATACTCTCCTTCATCACACCGTGGCAAGCGGGGACAAAGAAAGCGTAAAGAGGATCCTGGATCTAGATGCCCCTGTGAACTGCCAGAGTGTGAAAGGCTACACACCACTCATTGTTGCAGTTCTGCACAGGTTTTACGACATCTGCAGCTTGCTCACAGAGCACGGGGCTGACGTCAACCTCAGCGATGACGACCAGTGGACTGCGCTGCATTTTGCCGTGCAGACTGGCGATGACAGAGCCGCTCGCCTTTTGTTAGAGAATAAGGCGAGAGCCGACGCCAAGGAGAAGGACGGCTGGACGCCTTTGCATCTAGCTGCTCAGAATGGCCACGATTACATTGTGAGAATCTTGCTCCTGCATCTGGATGCCGTGGATGAGCAGGAGCACCAGTCTGGCCGTACGCCACTTCACGTGGCTTGCATTTATGGCCACGTAGACATCGCCAAGATCTTGCTCAATAATGGAGCCGATGTCAACAAACAGGATAACCTTCAGTCCACTTCCCTACACTTAGCGGCAGATGAGGGGCACTTCAGGGTGGTCCGTTTGCTGGTTAATAGTGGGGCTGATCTGAAAACAGTAGATGAGCAAAGCTACAGTCCCCTTCATTTAGCTGCTCTGAAGGGTCACACGGGTATCTGCAGACTCCTATTAAATAAAGGACTCAACCCCAACGTCAGAACCTATCAAAATTGGACAGCCATGCACCTGGCTGCCTTGAAAGGCCATCCGGAGACTATCCTTATGTTGGAAGAGCACCATGGCTCTGTCAACGTCCAAGGGAAAGATGGCTGGACGCCGCTGCACCTTGCCTGCCATCACGGGCAGGAGAAGGTGGTGACGGTGCTGCTAACAGCAGGTGCTGACCCTAACCTGGCCGAGGATAACGGCTGGACGCCCCTCCACTTAGCCTGTAATATTAGCTGCTTCCCTAGTGTGCTGCAGCTGATATCCCATCAAGCCAATGTGAACGCACAAAATAACAGCCAGTCAACTCCTTTGCATTTAGCCGTCCAGCTCAGCAACATCCCTATCATCAAAGCCCTGCTGATGAATAATGCACAGCGGGGAATAAAGGACTCGAAAGGATATACTGCCTTAACCTTGGCTCAGCGGTGCAACAATACAGAAGCTGTGGAGCTACTAGACAGCTAGCACACTGGTTGAGACTCTGGCGGAGAGCGAGCCGTGTTCAGTGACAGATAAGTCTACCATTAGAGGGAGTCCAGCATTGATTTCTGCAATCGATTTCCTTCCTCCTGCAAAGCCTGTTCTTATAAACACACTTGCCTTTGTTTTTGATTTAGATTCCTAGAATTGAATGCCTTTGTTTGGGTGAGCTCAGGTGTGTTTTCGGAATGGAAGTGTTATGAATGAAGGATTTCACGACTAGCAGTTTGTCGTGGAAGTCAATATCAATTCATAATTAGCATCAGTTTGTTTATAGTAAATTATTCATCCGAGCATGTTATTCCCACAAAATCAGTTATTTGTTTGTAATATTTAATCAAAACATAACTTGCTCCATCTCTGAAACTACTTTCCTTGTCTTTTGATGTCACTTGAGTTTGCACAGGTTATTGAATAATGTCAATAGTTCAATCATAATTTATGTTGTTCCAAGCCTGTATGACTTGCTTTCTTCTGTGGAATTTCTTCTTTCTGTGGAGTTTCTTCCATTGTATGGACACAAAAAAATTCTCCAAATATTTTCTCTTATGTTCTACATAAGAAAGAAAATCATACATGGTTGTAACGACATGAGGGAGAGAACTTTTTGAGTGAACTATCGCTTTAAGTAGCCAGATTGCAATAGCTTTATCAAACTCACATTCAGTCTGCCTCCATTCTGGTGTGTAATGGCTACATTTTTTTCACAATCGAATCTATTCGCACACTTTTTTTTTTTTTAAAGAACTAATTAGAGGAGTAAAATAAGTTAATGTTAAATTCATGTTGGCTTTAGCACAGTAAAAAATGGTCCACCACAACGTGATAATCATGTATTTAACATGATTCAATGCATTCATGCTTTTTTGAATGGAATGGGTACTGTCATGTTAAAGTTGGGAAAAAAATCATAACCATTTATGGCATTCCAATGGCATGTTGCAATCAGACAGAAGCCCAAAAAACCTGTTTGACAACATGCTTATCATTTCCCAGCAGGCTTCCGCTCACGTTCAACAGCTTTGTCCTAAATACAAAGGGCAAAAACTAAAATTCTATGCCATTATGTTAGTGCATTCAGTCAAGTTGACACCAGTTATACCAGCATACCACCAATTTATAAAATACAGTTTGAATTACAATGTTCATTTCAGTAATTTCACATACTCTTTTGTCACACAGAGAAAGTTGTAATGAAGTTTCAGAGCTTTTGAAACAAGCATCAGAATTGCTTTTTTTAGCAAGGTTCTGACTTTTCCTCAAGTGGATATGTTAATAAAACATCAATGCCTTGTGAAGGAATCAGAACACATTCAGCCCATTATCACAGACTGCGACTTTGCTCTGCCGCCTCTCCACTATAATGTACATGACACTTTAAATATCTCATTAAAGTCTGCATAATAACAAAATCTTTGAGAATGTCTACAGCATGGATTGATGCAACCCTCATTGATATGCAGTAATATGAAAACGAATGATCTTCGTTTATGTAACAGCATGTTCTCAGGCGTTTTTCTCCTGCAGATCAATTTTACATTTTTTAAAAATGTATGGATAATATCATTTTCAGTCATGTACAGCACATAATTCCATTTCCAAGTGAGGAAAATAATAATTTACAAATAAATTGTATTGTATGTATGTGTGTGTGTGTGCGTGCCTGTGCGTACATGTTCACACAGACAAAAAGAGAGGGCAGATTAAGAGAGGGCTTCCCACTGTGTGATTTACATTTTTCAAATATCCTCAATTTAATGTAATTAAATAATTGTTAGTGTTTGGATCCTGAGAATAATTTGTGCTGGTACATTTTTCTTCAAAGCTTTAAAACGTTCATATTACCAGAGCCCAAAATATTCCCTGTGGACTATTGCTAATGCAACAAAGAGCATCATACACGGATTAGGTTTAAATCTCCACAGCAAATTTGATCAAAATGAATTTATACACAAGACTGCACATACAAAGAAATATGCTGAAAAATACAGTATCATCTCAAAGAGATGATTTCTGGTGAAGTGTGACCAATTATTGCTCTGACTTTCATTTCATTACTTTTGGGTCCTTCAGGCAAGCACGTACTGCAGATAGCTCTACTAATGAATGGTTGATTAAGTTTTACCCAGCATGCACTAAAACCTCTTCCAGAGAATGACACCATGGTCTCACTGTATTCACATTATCTGTTGCCATCATAAACTCAGACCATTAAAAAATATTTTGTTTACATTATAATTGCTATAGTAAGAGCCTGAGGACACACTGTGTGCCATTTCCCACCACATGAATTGTTATGTGGCTTTCAATTGTGACTTCCATGTATGTTATTTTGTAAGTATGTACATCTTTATTCTAATGTACTCCTAAAAGTTGGCAACATATACATATTTTATATTTAAAGGGGTCCTATTATGCCCCTTTTTAAGATTTCCCTTTAAATGCAAATGAGCTGCTGCTTCCGGCCCCCTTTTCTAGAAGAGGGCGGAGCTTCAAGAGCTTGTGTTAGCAGCTCCGATTACCTCTCACAGACGTGCACTGAAAACGTCAGAAACTGTTCCGCCTTTTATGTTCAAACCGGAGTCAGACAATGATGGAGACAATCACAAAGAAGTGACAACATGTAGAATGCAATAGGACGTTTCTGAATGGTTACTTAAAAATGTGAAATCATAATCAAGGACCCCTTTAAATTATACAGTATTTTGCTTCCATACAAAAACAAAAACTGATGACTCATCCTGCACCACACATTTTTGTCCAATCAAATGCTCTCTAGAATGAAAATGCCCCTCCCCCAAATACCACATGCAACTAAGGGTGCATTCACACTTGTAGTTCGGTTCGTTTGGTTAGTTTGGTCCGGGCCAAAAAACAAAAACAAAACATATAGTCCTGGTCCACTTAGCATTCACACTGGCATTTTTAACAGCCATTTTTAACGCCATCATTTTATGCGTGTAGGCTACATATGGTTTTATTTTTACCAGCTGAGAACTCACAAAGAGCTCATAAAATGTTCAAAACAGCACTAGGATTTCCTCCGTTGTATGCGGAAACGAAGATCTGCATATATTGATGAGGCACTTTACCTCCTCATTGCTCCACGTTTGCCCTCTACTCATTTTGGATACACCGATCTTTCCGCATCGTCAAATCAGCTGACTTGTAGCGTCTTGTGACAGCACGTCCTGTTTTTGAGTCATTAACATGTCATTACGTTTACATCCGTGTTGCGTTCATATATCAATGGAACCGTATCAGAGTTCGTTTGGAAGCGCACCAAGACCCATATTTTTAGCGGTCTCGGTCCGCTTGTTTGGTGTGCACTAGGGTACGTATGGCAGAGTTCACATGTTCAAATGAACCGCACTTACCGAGCAATCGCACCAGGGTTCGTTTTAATCGAACCAAACATGACAAGTGTGAACGCACCCTGAGATGAGGTTTGGCTGATAGCCCGGTGAGCTCCTGCTGATACCTGAGGAAAACAAGTACGCCTACCACTTACTTGAGAAAATAGTACCACAGTGATCAGAAAAGAAAGGGGAAAACAGACTGCAGAGACAGTAACTGAACTGTTCCTTATGAAATGTAATGTTTGAGTTATTTACTATTATTCATTTAATAAGCATGAACAATAATATGTCAAAAAGCTTATAAAAGACTTCTGAACGAATCATTTGAAAGAAATACATGTAAGCAATTACCATTATATTTATTATTTTATGAACACATCATTAAATTCAATGTCAAAGGAAAATATACACTCGTTTCATATTTTATTAAAGATCTTTTTTCAGTTCAGATCCCAAAAGATCCAAAAGTTTTTTGCTTCTACCAAATACCATCTGTCATCCAAAAAACCTCTGAATCACCTTTTTTAGGAGTGTATTGGCAAACAAAGGTGCTGATGCTGGGTTCATTTCCAAATGTTGTGGTAGTTTGAAATTATGGTTTACAGATTATTTGTCTGTAGAAATGTAGCCTAATTGAACATAATTTTATTTGTTGTCCAGAACTATCTGTTCCAAAACATTTTTGTCAGTCATAAAAAAACCTTTAAATATTTCAAAACATTTTTGTGAGACTTAGAAGACTTGCTCAAACAAACTTTAAATAAGAAATGTTAGGGTTTTTTTCTTTCCTAAACCGTGAGCATAGGCTACTTGAACCTTCCTGAGGTAGGTTAATTTATGTAAAGTCACAGTGACTGTTCAAAAGGCGGTTGATTAGTGGACGTCTGTGGAAACTGGAAGAGATTTGCTGCGTTCCAATTCGCCTACTTATACTACGTCCTAAAAATATGTTCTCTTTTTGTGAAGAAAAAGTACATACTTTTGAGTGTGTAGCAGAAGAGTATGCAAGCTTTGGGACATACTACTTCATCATCTTTAACGGACTCTGTTGCTTAGTTATGTGTCACCGTTTAAACTACCCTGTCAATCATCGTCACAGTTAAAATCCTCCACATTCAATTTAATTTCCTACCATATGGGAGAGAAATGTACGTTGATCTGCCATTCGTGGGTCTTTCATGCAGAGACTCCTCTCATGTGTTTGCAAAGTTAATGGCCAAACGTATCATTACAAAAGTTCACAATGCTGCTGCAGGTGAAATATAATGTGGCTAACATTGAATAAATATATTTTTGTCAGGTTAAATACTGATAATTGCTCACTCAAACTTATCTAACCTTATCTCTACTTAACCGTCAGACTCGCATAACCGTCATGTTTGTAGTTTTTTAAACGAACACTCCACTTTTTTGGGACTTTAGCTTATTCACTGTATCCCCCAGAGTTAGATAAGTCCATACATACCATTCTCATCTCCGTGCATCCCATAACTCTGTCTGACGCACCCACCGTTAGCCTAGCTTAGCACAAAGACTGGAGGTAAATGGCTCCAGCTACTACTGCTCAATAAGTGACAAAATAACACCAACATTTTCCTATTTACATGTTGTGATGTGTATAGTCAACGTGTACAAATAAAGCCATATTATAAACGTATACACACTGGGGACTATATTCTCAGAAGTCGCAGCACTGCTCTACTTCTGCGGAGTGAGAAGTACATCCTTTACATCCCTTACACTCTACCCGGCCGGGCGGAAGTGCTCGCAGGCGGCGACAAGATCGTAAACAAAGGCGTGGGAAGCGTGGAGGACTACGGGCTAATGCTAACACCACATCGGCTCTCTTTACCCATTTTCCTTGCCAATGTACGATAGCTAGTGAACAAAATGGAGGGGATTCGACTCAGCATCACACACAGTAAGAAACTTTTGAACTGTAACGTCCTAATCTTCACGGAAACCTGGTTAAACAGCGGAATACCGGACACCGCTATTGAGCTAGCGGGACGCCACACATTCCGGGCTCCGGTAAGAGTTGAGGTGGTGGACTGTGCATTTACATTAACAAAGCTGAAAGCATTGTTCAGCTAACCTTGAGTTTCTTATGGTTAAATGTAGACCATTTTATCTACCGCGGGAGTTCACTTCCACCATTATCACTGCGGCCTATATTCCCCCGGATGCTGATGCCAAGCTTGCTATGAAAGAACTTCACGCAGCCATCAGTAAACAACAGACTGATCACCCGGAAGCTGCGTTTATTGTTGCAGGTGACTTTAATCACTCAAACTTAAAGTCAGTGCTACCCAAGTTTCACCAGCATGTTTCCAGCACCTGGCCACATGGTGCACTGATATTAACCTGCTCCTCAACACCACCAAAACGAAGGAGCTCATCGTGGACTTCAGGAAAGAGTCAAGAGGCACACACGACACCATCCACATCAATGGAATGGCTGTTGAGCATGTCTCCAGTTTCAAGTTCCTGGGGATCCACATCTCGGCGGACATGTCGTGGACGACCAACACCTCCAGCCTGGTCAAGAAGGCTCACCAGCGCCTCTTCTTCCTGAGGACATTGAGGAAGAATCAGCTCTCCTCGGCTATCTTGGTGAACTTCTATCGCTGCGCAATAGAAAGCATCCTGACCAACTGTGTGGCAGTATGGTATGGGAGCTGCTCTGTTGCGGAGCGCAAGGCACTGCAGCTGGTGGTGAAAACTGCCCAGCGCATCACAGGGACTCCACTACCTGCCATCGAGCACATCCAGAGGAAACGCTGTCTGCATCGAGCTCGCAGCATCCTCAAGGACTCCTCTCACCCAGCCCACAGACTGTTTTCTCTCCTGCCCTCCGGTAGGCGTTTCAGGATCCTCCGGGCCAGGACAGCAGACTTAAGAACAGTTTTTTCCCCAGAGCTGTCTCTTTGCTGAACTCAAACCCTCGCTGATCCACTTCCCTCATAAACTGCTAACTCTCCTACCTCACAGCTGCCTTCACTTTGTCATTTGCACTACCGACTGTTTATTACAATAACAACTGTTTACTTATGCATTCTGCACTACCATATCTTAACTGGATAATGCTCATTTGCACTGCTGACTGTATTTATAGTACCAACTGTTTACATTTGCATTTTGCACTGTACTTCTAACTGTAATATGCAACCACTTTCCACTTCACTTTTACACTTTTTTTCGGATAGCTCTGTCCATAATTTATTGCACTACCTTAATCCACTGCTATTCCTCATATTAGCCTAACATATTATTGTATACCTCTATCTGTAAAATTCTGTTTATAGTAATAGCCATCTGTATATTATATTCATAGTACATATTCACCTGTAAATTCTGTTTATAGTAATAGCCATCTGTATATTTATTCACTGTACATATTCACCTGTAAATTCAGTTCTGTTTATAGTAATAACCATCTCTCTATTTATTCATATATTCATATATATATATATATATATATATATATATATATATATATATATATATATATATATATATATATATATATATATATATATATTCAGTACATATCCATGTCCTGCACTTGCTGCTATTGCACTTCTGGTTAGACCTAAACTGCATTTCGTTGCCTTGTACTTGTACTTGTACTTGTGTAATGACAATAAAGTTGAGTACTCTCTCAGGTCCTGGGTGAAGCAGCTTTGCATCATAGTCCTTAATGAGAAGCGAAGTGACAGGATGATGGGTATCAAGCACAATAGGATGCATAAACTCAGGCTCAATCTCTTCACAACGACGAAGGCGACCTCCTATCCTAAGGAGTTGACTTGCAGAGTCAAGTTCAGGAGCAAGGCTAAGGAGTCGACTTCAGTCGTTCAATTTCAGCCTGGTAGATTGTTGGACTCAAGATGGCGCAGAGGATGGCTGCTGCGTTGCGAGCTCCGTTACAACATTGTAGCTTTTTGTTTGTTCTGTTTATAGTTTTTGTGTTTTTTGTCTTGGATGTTGTCTGCCTTACTGCGTACGACAGACAGACACTTTTGGACATTGGTTCGGCAATCGCACACCGAAAACCGGACTTTAAATTCATCAGTGACGACCCGCTGTTTACAAACACGGCAGCGGAGCCCTTTGTGTGGGCGGCCCGACCGCGCAAACGCAGCCGGAGAAGAGGAAGCAGAGCCAGCGTGCTCATCAGAGTAAGACGCCACGCAAACCGACCCCCGCTTCCCAGTATTTTACTGGCTAATGTTCAGTCTCTGGACAACAAACTCTGCGAGCTGAGAGCACGGATCTCTTTCCAACGAGAGACGAGGGACTGCTGCATTATCTGCCTTACAGAAACTTGGATGTCTGCTGAGATTCCAGATTCGGCCATCGAAACCACGGGGTTCTCCGTGCACCGAATGGACAGAGAAAAAGAACTCTCAGGGAAAAGCAAAGGCGGGGGTGTATGTTTTATGATCAACAGATCCTGGTGTGATCAGAGGAACGTACATTCTATCAAGTCTTTCTGTTCTCCTGATCTGGAACTTCTCATGGTTCTGTGCCGACCATTCTGGCTACCGAGGGAATTCACAGCGGTCGTCATCACAGCTGTGTATATTCCCCCACAAGCCGACACAGACCGGGCACTAAAGAAACTGTATAGGACAGTGAGTGAGCAGGAAACCGCGCATCCTGAGGCTGCGTTTATTGTGACTGGGGACTTTAACAAAGCCAACTTCAAGCGCATTGCACCTAAATACCACCAACATGTTAACTTCAACACGCGAGGGAACCGTATTTTAGATCACTGTTACTCTCCCTTCCGGGATGGTTACAAGTCCCTCCCACGCCCACCATTTGGCAATCGGATCACTCTTCCATTCTCCTTCTGCCCGCATACAGGCAGAGACTGAAACAGGAAGCACCCGCCCTCAGAACCATCCAGTGCTGGTCGGACCAATCGGACTCTATGCTACAAGACTGTTTTGATCATGCGGACTGGGAGATGTTCCGGTCGGCCTCTGACGACATCGAGGTCTACGCTGATAGCGTAACGTGTTTCATCAGGAAGTGCGTAGAAGACGTTGTTCCGACCAAAACAATTCGGCTGTACCCAAACCAGAGCCGTGGCTAAATGGGGATGTTCGCGCGGCACTCAATGCGCGGACCTTCACTTTTAACTCCGGTAATGCGGAGGAGCATAAACAAGCAAGTTATGCCCTCCGGAAAACCATCAGAGCAGCAAAACGCCAGTACAGGGACAAGATTGAAGGACAGTTCAACACCACCGACTCCAGAAGCATGTGGCGGGGAATTAACACCATCACGGACTATAAAGGGAACACAAACTCCACCGTGAACACCGCTGCCTCTCTCCCGGACGAGCTCAACACCTTTTATGCTCGCTTTGAGGGAACTAACACCGCCCTCGCGGAGAGAGAGCTCGTGGCTGAAGATACAGAGGTTAGTTCACTCTCTGTATCTGTAGCGGATGTAACCCGATCCTTCCGGCGGGTGAACATCCGTAAAGCAGCGGGTCCAGACGACATTCCGGGCCGCGTCATCAGAGCGTGCGCGCACCAACTGGCTGGAGTTTTCACGGACATTTTTAACCTGTCCCTCTCCCTGTCTGTGGTCCCCACATGCACATCTGTTCTGTTCTCCCCCCCTCACTGGACCCACTGCAGTTTGCATACCGCACAAACCGCTCCACTGATGATGCCATTTCATCCACTATACACACTGCTCTCTCCCACCTGGAAAAGAGGAACACATATGTGAGAATGCTGTTTGTAGACTACAGCTCAGCATTCAACACCATTGTGCCCTCCATACTTGACATGAAACTCCGGGCTCTAGGCTTAAACAGCTTGTTATGCAGCTGGATCCTGGACTTCCTGTCAAACAGACGCCAGGTGGTCAGAATGGGCAGTAACATCTCATCACTGACTCTCAACACTGGATCCCCTCAGGGCTGTGTTCTCAGCCCACTCCTATACTCCTTGTACACACATGACTGTGTGGCAACCCACAGCTTCAATACCATCATCAAGTTTGCTGACGATACGACGGTGGTAGGTCTCATCACTGACAATGATGAAACGGCCTACAGAGAGGAGGTGCACACTCTGACACGGTGAGCTTCCCTCCCTCCAGGACATTTATGCCAGGCGGTGTGTGAAGAGAGCTCAGAGGATCATCAGAGACTCTAGCCACCCGAGCCATGGGCTGCTCTCACTGCTGACATCAGGCAGGCAGTACCGCAGCATCAGAACACGCACCAGCCGACTCCAGAACAGCTTCTTCCCACAAGCAATTAGACTACTTAACTCCTGATCCATCAGGATCATAACACACACTGGACAGAATATCACTCAGCACAACCCACTGTAGATACACACACATTATATACACATTTATTTATCATACAGCATCTATTGCACTTTGGATTTCAATTTGTGAATAATATTTTATACTGTACATTGTATATAATTATTATTATTATAGCGTAATGTATATTGTTTAGTGTATGTTTAGTGTATATTGTTTAAAGTATATGTATATTGTAAGTATGTGTATATTGTTTAAGCTGTGAGAACTACACTCACATTGTGTAAATTATTTATTGTTTATTGTAGAGTTTACTGTGCTGTGAGTAATTGTGGGCGCATCAGATGTGTAATCTGATGTTGCTTTAAATGTTGTACATGTCATGTCATGACTACTATGTTGCTCGGAACTGCACCTAAGAATTTCACCAACTGTTGCACTTGTGTATATGGTTGAGTGACAATAAAGTGATTTGATTGATTTGAGCTGCTTGATCAGCAGACTTACTGAGGCGACGCTCTAGGCTTCTAAGATGAGGCATTACTGCTGCTTTAGGTGCATGAAGAGGGGGCATATTTTGAACTCTGAGCAGCGGGGTAGCATATCACTGAATCCCATCGTCTTCAACTCTGATAGTTTTTTGTTCCAGCAATTTTAGTGACTGCTGGTCTTGTACTGATCGAGTACTTGTCTTCGCATCCCTCCATGGAAGGACATCCATTTGCCAGAGTCTTTCAACTTGTTCATGCAGAGTAGCAGAAGGTGACAAACTTGTGAACAGACATTGCTGCTCTGTGAAGCGATGTTGCAAAGCTTGAACTGGTCCTTGTAAAGTCCATCCAAGGAGAGTCCTAATTGCAGCAGGACCACCTGGTGGTCCCAAGCGAACTGGTTCAACTGGGGTAATTAAATGAGGGCAGTCTGATCCAATCAGCAAAACTGGATGAGCTGCTTCAATGTTTTGGAGGGGAAGTCCTTTAAGGTGACGGTACCTTTTCCGTAGAGCCTTAACAGGATGACAGTGAACTCCAAGCCCCAGCTCTGATGCAGTGAAAGCTCCACTGATTGGATACACCTTGTTTGGTTGACAGGCTGGTGAAAGGTTGAAGGAAACAGCCGCCCAATGCAGGACCTTTAACTCTTGTCTGACTGTGCGCAGGGGCAGGTCCTCTGGCTTCCCTTTCAATTTCAGCTGGTTAGCTGCAGCGTGCAACAAGATGCTCCTTTCCGAGCCATCATCAAGAATGGCATAAGCATTTATGGATCGATCTCCATTTCTCAGAATGACTTTACATATTTTCAACAGTACCTTCCGACCTCCTAGGGGCTTGTCAATGACTAATACATCGTTGGCGGCCTCCCCCATGATAGGGTTTGCAGATAGATCCTCTCCTTCCACTATTTTCTCCTTGTTCCTAACATTAACCTCATGAAGAACAAGCAAGTGGCGGCCATTACATGATTTGCAGCGCATCTTGATCCTACACTCTGATGATCTATGGTCCCTTCCACAGCGCCAGCATCTGTTGTGCCCCTTTATCCAATTTTGCCTCTGAGATCTGGAGAGTTGAGAGAAATTGGCACAGTTATTCAAAGAGTGTTTGTTGTTATCACAGTAAGGACAGTAAGTTTTTGCCATTGTGGTCTTAACTGTGACAGGTGACGGAGGTGCAGAAGGGTATTTCTCAGTGCTGAGTAGGACTTCTGTCCCTTTGTGGAATGGGTTTACCTTCCTTGGTTGGTCCCAAGATGACCTGGTTGCGTACCCTCTACCAGAGCAGCTTGCATATCTTGTGGAATCTTCTTGCACTTGGATTTCATATTCTAACCAGTCTGAGAAGTCAAGGAGGTTAGGGATCTTCACATTTAAGGGATAGATAAATCTTCTGAAACTGCTTCGCAGATCATGTGGCAATTTACTCAGTAGTCTGGACACGAGCGATCCACATCTTAATTCCACTTTGCCAGGCTTACCTAGTTGTCGCAACATTCCCACCAAGGATCTCGCCCTCAGAGCATACATCCGGAAAGTTTTTATGTCTCCAGTGTTGATGCTCGGTCCCTCCATCTATTCCACTATGTACTGTAACGCCAATTGATGTGGCTGGTGTTGTGGAAAAATTTAATATTTATGTTTGAGTTCACACAGAAGTCAAAATCTGCTTTAGCCATGCAAATCACCTCTCTTAGCTCAAAAGACACACAGTGTCTGTGGAAAACCCAGGGGGGTAGCAGTGGGATATGTAAATAGAGAGCTTTCCCGAACCAAAGGTGTCAGATAATTTAAATTAGTTTTAAGACAAAGAGGGACCATTTGTGTATTGTGCTTCTTGCCTTTACCCTGTGTGGAAATGGAAAAATACTGAGAAGGTGTGTTTAGACATTGGGGGTATAAGAAGCGTGTGGCTTCTTTGTGGCCTCAGTTCACACTCAACGCAGCCTCGAGCGGCTGTGTTTGACCGTGGCTCTTTTCTTGCAAGGAAATAAATCTTTATAAAGACAATTGGACCATGGTTTGTCTCTTATTAGTGATGTCGACGAATACATTTTTGCCATTACACTGGCCATACTGCTTATTGAGGGCATCCATGGTGTGGGTATAAGGATGACGTGAACTGCTGTATGATTCAGCAATTAGCTGTGCTTCCTCAAGCTTCAGATGTTCTAGCAGAATATGGAATTTGAAGCGCTCTGTGGTATCAGCTGGCAGAATGTTTTCCAAAGCAATCTTAAGCCTTGCAAACTCTCTGGGGTTCGGGTGAACCAGGTCAGGAATCGTATGAGTAGGTCCACGATATACTCTTTCTTGGTTAACCAATGAACTTGGAGAGTGGTGGTGCCTTCTCCTACTCTTAGATGATAGCTTATGCTGTTGCCTGGAGGAAGATTGTTGAGGCGGAGATCGGACAGGACTTCTCGGAACCATGTTGGCTTCATGTCCCCCATCTTGCCTCCTACTAATCGGTCTTTTTGGTGGACTGGGGTTAACCTTTTGTTGCCTGGTTGAGCTCAGGTGCAGGTTTCTCATGCTATCATAGATAGAAGAGGAAAGACTTTCTTGACTGCTTGAATACTCAGAGCTTTCCCAACTTTCCACTGAGCTACTACATTGTGATGTATCATGAGAGGCTTGTGCATCGCTTGGATTCGACCCCGGGCCCGTTACCTTTGGCCTCCGTGGGGCTGGTACTGGTTTAGGGCGGTCTAGGGTCTTTGACGGACCAGGTACTGGAAGTGGAGTTAATCTTTGAGGAAGTTGCAACTGCTGAGTTTGCCAACTTAACAACTGTTTTACCTCTGCTTGTAGTTGAGACATCTGTGATGTGAACTTACTATTGGCCTGCTTAAAATCATCTCTTTCCTCCTTCAGCTGCTGAACTGTGGTAATCAGGTCACTGTGGAGTTTCCTTAAATCAGAAAATCTGTGGTATACCATTGTTGTGGACTGTGATAATCACCATGATATGCTGCTGCCTGTGGGTTGTCCATGCTGGCCTCCTCTTCGGCTGATGCAGCACAAGGTGATTTTTGGGAATAGCGGGGTGGTGTTAAGGGTCTAGGTAGGTTATAACCAGTCAAGTCATAATCCTGCAAGTGTGCTGGAAGAGATGATTGTCTCCTGGGCCGCTCAAGGACTTCATCTACTGGTTGCTTCTCCATAACTGTGGAAAACTCTGTCTCCAGCTCGAAGGACCATATAGAAAACTGTTAACTTTCAATCAGTTTGGGGGTTGCCAGTTGGGGACTAGTTCACCACAGATGTCCTGTTAGAGACATGAAGAAGCAATAGGGTTTCAAGTTCTTTGCTCTTCATTTCTAGCACATTGCTGGTTCCATATGTTTGTGCATGTGTGTGGTTTCATACTATATACGCACACATCAAAGGTGAAGCAAGCACAGAGTCTGTTTGAAACACTCACGCCATGCTGAGCTATTCACTAGCATTAATCAACGCCACCTGCTGGAGATGGGCGGAGCATAGTGTCTGCTGCTTAGAAAGCGCGCTCTGACATTGGCTGATTGCCAAAGCAAGTCTCAGAGACACAACTTTCAAAATACAAGTCCCAATGGGCCTTTTTAACACAAATGAAGATATTTCTGATGAAATCCAAGAGCTCTCTGTCCCCTCCATAGACAGCAATGTAATTAACACTTTCAAGGGCCAGAAAGAAGTGACTCCAGTGATTCAAATTTAATTTAATGAAGCGACGAGAATACTTTAGTGTGCATAAAAACAAACAAAAATAACGACTTTAAAGCGATAGTTCACCCAAAAATGAAAATTAGCCCATGATTTACTCCCCCTTAAAGGGTAACTTCAGCGATTTAGCATTAGGCTTTGTATCAGTAGAAACCCGGTAGTATATTAGGATTATGGTACTTTCCCCCCTCATATCCCCCTGAGACGAGAGAATTATGCATTTTATTTCTGGAAAAAATCCTCTTCGATGAATGAAATCTGACTCCTGCTGCGTCTGTGACGTGACTTTTGTTCGGCTCACTCACACTTTATTGAAAAGACACGTTCAGTTTTTAATTGTAGTGTTTATTCTCGAGCTGAACGAAATGATTGTATTACTATGATAGGGCTGCAGCTATCGATTCTTTTTTTAATCGATTAATCGGATTTAAAAAAATTGTGTGTTTTTAAACAACCAAAACAAATAATGCATAACGAAAATGAAGAGGAAAAGCAATTGAATTTATTATTTTCACAACAGGTTTCATGCTGTAATCTAGCCCTGACATCAAAGTAAATGTTTTATGTAGATTTCTACACCTGCAGCACTGACCATTAGGCTACTAACAAATAATATATAATTTCTGGGGTGAGCCTATTTGCTATGGTAACCTAGCAACCTGTGTGTGTGTACGCATGCCATGCGTGAGGAAGAGTGAGCCCCAGTCAGACCAGTTGCTTCTTTGCAGTTTGGTATGGCAGAAATACATACATTCATTTTCAATAGAACGCTGCGGCTTGCATCACTTGCATTGCGGTGCATTTTAGGTGAAGCATCCGTTCGAAAAATCGCGTCACAACATCACGTCCCGATGTATACAGTGAATGCATGCTGAAATTATTGTTGCGTGGCTACATAAAAGTTTAAGCATAATGAAATGCATTGCCGCGATTGGTCTGACTGGCGCGCGAGAGAGAGAGAAGAGGGTGCATGCGCGCGCGTGTGTGTGTGAAGGGGTTCTTTTTTTAGGCTACTCTCTTGCAATTGAACGTGAATACGTTTACTACTTAAAAACATCAAAGCTAAACATCATATCTAGTCAAACCGCATCACGACATCGCTACAAATACAGTATGGGATTAAAATCAGCGAACATCAATGTATAGGTTTAGGGTACGTTACCATTGAAGTCGTGCTGTGGAGTGCCATGTCTACTTTGCACTAGAACATTGCACCTTGTTCTCTTCTTTTTTAAGAATGTAATGATCTCAAACTTTAGACATTCTCTGCCGGACAGTACATCTTTACTCTCCTCGATCGTGCCAACTAAATTCAAAATGTATCACGCGCTATGGTGTGCTTCCTGAACATTGAACAGCGGTCCGTGTGAATCAGATCCCTGCGCGTATAGTGCGCGTCATAGGAATTTAACGAGTCTTCGAGGCAGAGTTTTTCGAGGAATTTTTGTAATCGAGTTAATCGAGCAACTCGATGAATCGTTTCAGCCCTATACTATGAAGATCAAAACGATGGTGTATGGAGTAGCAGGGCAGCAAAGCAAGTGCATTCTGGGAGTTGTTGTCTTTCATCCGCATGAGACAAATACATTTTCTGTCTTTTCTCAGTCTGGAAGGCACCAAATTCAAAAATAATTTCACATTTCTACAGCATAAATTACCCAGTTTAAATACAAAGCTTAATGCCAAATCACTGAAGTAACCCTTTAAGTCATCCGAGGTGTGTATGACATTCTTCTTTCAGACAAATAAAATCTAAAAGGTTATATTACAAAAGTCCAGGCTAATCCAAGCATTATTATAGCAGTAATAGTTGCTCTGTTTTTGAAGTCCATAAAAAGTGCATCTGTCCGTCATATAACTGCTCCACGCGGCTCTGGGGTGTTAATAAAGGCCTTCTTAAGTGAATCTACGCGTTTATGTAAGAAAAATATCCATATTTAAAACTGTATCAAGTAAAGTTCCTGCGGATCGCCTTTGAAAGTTGAAAGTGCCTTCTCGCAATTCAAGATGCGTTCGTGACGTCATGACGAGCGGACCTGGTCGCGTTTAGCTTTCGATCGGCAGGGGCACTTTCAACACTTTTTCCATAAATTGAACACGGAAGGCGGTCGGCCGAAACTTTACTTGATAAAGTTTTAAATATGGATATTTTTCTTACACAAACGCGTCGATTCGCTTCAGAAGGCCTTTATTAACACCCCAGAGCCGTATTGGCAGTAGTATTGGCAGCGCCTCCCTCTGGTTACATGAACGCATCACCACCACATCAGCCCCCAAAACATGGGGATTTTTTTGGGGACGATAATCGCACAAACTATTCGATATTCTATAATTAAATCAACTAATCGAATATTCGAAAATCGTGACCCATCCCTAGGGGATACAGTGAATAAGCTAAAGTCCCAAAAAAGTGTAGTGTTCCTTTAACACTTTTTATCCGCGTTTGTAGTTCTAATCGAATCCTCATCCATCTGGCAATGGGTTGTGGGATCCATCGTTAGAGTGCGCATCGATCTGCACTTCGGATTCTGACCAGAAATAGTAGACCATCCGGGAATCTTTGGAATACTCTTTTCAACATAGGCTACTACGATTTGGGACATACTAATTATTTTTTCGAATACTAGTACGGATAGTATGCAAATTGGGACGCAATTGAGATTGATTCATGAGGCTCGGTGCTGCCTTTTGAACTGGGGCTTAGCGATCTATATCGCCACGACATTTATTGTTTGAATTCTTGTGATCAAATTACCACTATTTGAAAGCTGAGACGTTTGATTAAATCAAAACAAAAGCCGGCATAAATTCAAGTTCAGTGCTTATAATCGCGTTTCTCACGGCTCGTAACCACTTCAAAATATATATTGAGTGCATCACTTTTATTCACTTATACATAATTCTTATTTTATAAATTACTATTGTTATAGGACTTTAACATTGTAATAAGTTTGTAGCTTAGTAGGGTAAGATGAACCAGTAGATGGTACAAAACTCAACACATGAATGGTAAATGGTAAATGGACTGCATTTATATAGCGCTTTTAACAGACCCATGGCCATCCAAAGCGCTTTACATATTGCCTCACATTCACCCATTCATACACTCATTCACACACCGACGGCGGTCATGAAGTTCATATTAATTTTCTATCATTTCATCTCAATATTAACATTTGTGAGATTTAATGTCTCTAAAAATTTTGTAAACATTCTATATGTAAACATTCTGGCCCATCTTATTCCAGTAGTGGGATTTTTTTGTGCTATGACAACTACCAATTCTTTATATTTGACAGCCGATATCCAATATATTGGCCGATAAGTCTAAATCCAAATTTTTATTGAAAGCATGATTACAAAAACAAAAGTCTCACCATTAAAAGCCATGTCCCAAGAACACAATTATAATGTTCTCATTATAATTTTATGTACCCTATCTGACAGACTTGCACTGCACATGTTGCACTTACTAACTCTATTTTCCTTTTTGAAGTGATTACAATCCTATTTTAAGCAATTCAAAACCATCATGGCAAACAGTTCGCATCTTATGTGTCTCAGCTGAAATAATCAATTTATCGGCTTATATCAGCTGCATTTTCTTATCGAGCCGATAACATAAAAAATTGACATGTATATCGGCTGATACCGATATGGAGGCTGATATATCGTGTATCCCTAATGACAACTAGCAGTTTAGCAATATTTTCCAAAAACTCATTGGCTGACACATCATCATCCTGCACTTGCCAAACGTATATATCTCTATACGTTACAATTTAAAAGTAATTGCACATTATTCTTAAGTGGGGCATCTTCCCCCATCTTGCCCTACTGAAATAATTACATGTAACCTACTTTCCTGTAAAGTGCTTAAGTAGAAATGTGTTTACTTAGAAAATGAATGTAATTGTGGTGGCTCTAGTCGATCAGAATTCCTTTAAAATCATAACAAGGTTTTACATTGAGCCGAAGGGATAGGAGGGCCTCGGTTCAATGCTATTTCCTCAAATAATTACATAATTGTGTGGACAAATGACTTCTATTTGCAATTCCTGACAGCATTGCCCTGTTAAATGAATCAGCGCTATGTGGCTTGACTGGGTGGGGTGTGTGGCGTATGGTCCAGTGGGCAGCAGGAGCACTCTTATTAACACATCGGAAAAACAAACACAGCACCTGCCTGTGGCTCAGCTGGTCCAGATTAATTCTCTTTAGTTGGGCTCATAGGAGGGAGGGATGGGGGGCGGGGGGACGGGTAACCGTGCCAAGCATGTGATTATAGCTTCAGCACTTTGGGAGCCCTCACACACCCTCCTTCCTTTTCTCTCGCTCTCTTTCCCTCTACTTGCCTTCAGACCTCATTCTCAGCCCAACATATCCAGCCCAAAGATCCAAAAAATGACATAACCACGTGTTGAAGAGACAACACATGAATATAACACATTAGTCCAAAACATGCTGTGAATGGCTACATTTTAAATGTTCAGCTGTTTTAGAATAGCTTCAAATGTTTCCCTTCCTCCCTTACTTTGTCACTTTTCACATCTCCAAAATGTCAATTTCCCACCCACGTGACCCCTTTCCTGTAATCATAATGATGAAACCTGTCTTTGCATTGCTTCTTCTTTGACTCGCAAGAAAAGTAGACCTGATTGCAGGGTATCAAAGGAGCAATTTAGTTCATTAGAAACTGTCCAGATTCATGACATTTCCTACACAGAATGTCGTAGTTTCCACCCAGGAATATTTAGTGCAATTTACCAAGCTGAAGCTATTTTTAACTGGTAATTTAGTCAGCTAATGAGGCTTGAAGAATTTTAAGTTCTTAATCAGTTTCTATTGAAAAGTCAAGTGTGGAGTTTACTTTGCTCAAGTGTTTCTCATTTGTCAGAGCAAAATCATTCTTCACGGACTTCATATACAGCACGTCCACATCCATCCCACATTTGTGATTGGAATGCAAGCAAGTGGTGAAAAATGTTCTTGGCAAGTTTTATTTAGAAATGTGCAATGAATGACTAGTGCCCTACACACCCCCGTCGTTGAGGGTCAGGCACCACAAATTTAATCTCGTCTTAAGGCCTTCAATGCATGTCTATACGGATGACCCTGGGAGTTCTGACAGTGATTTGTTTTTCACAATCAATGCAGGGTGATCATTTATAACGTGTCCCTGTACCTTACACTTGAAATTGTATTTGTGATGCACTTATAAGATTACACTTAATTCTAAAGTATTTTAAAAGAATTTAAAAGTGGAAAATGTAAAAAAAAAAAAGTGGAGAATCGTTATTGAAACTCTGTTTATATAACAGTACAGTAGATTTTGTAACTGCACCATAATGTTTCTCCATTGGCAGTCATTCAGAAGGCTTTGTGGAAGCTTTTAAAAGAATGCAATGGATATTTGTTCTCTTTCTGCTGCATTTTGACATCACGGCTCAGGGTGGCTGTGGGCCGGTTAAGAGCTTTGGACTTTAACATTGATTCCAAGGATTTTGAATTCTTATACAGTCATGCTCAAAGGTTCACATACACCTTGCAGAATCTGCTAAATGTTAATTATTTTAACAAAATAAGAGGGATCATACAGAATGCATGTTATTTTTTATTTATTACAGTCCTGAGTAAGATATTTTACATAAAAGATGTTTACATATAGTTCTTAATATTGAGTCCCCTTACCTGGATGACTGTTTTTTTTTTTTTTACCTTGTTTGTCCTGAGCAGTTAAACTGCCCAATGTTCTTCAGAAAAATCCTTCAGGTCCTGCAAATTCTTCAGTTTTCCAGCATCTTTAGCACATTTGAACCCTTTCCTGCAGTGACTGTATGATTTTGAGATCCATCTTTTCACACTTAGGGACTCAAACACAACCTCTAAAAAAGGTTAAAATATTCACCGATGCTCCAGAAAGAAACACAATGCATTAAGAGCCAGGGGTGAAAACTTTTGAACAGGTATATATATATATATGTAGAGAGGGAGAGAGAAGTTTTTTTTTTTTTTTTTTTTTTCATTTAGTACTGCCCTTCGGAAGCAACTGAAGATACTTACATGTTTCCCGGAAGACAAATTTAGTACAATTTACTTAATCTTAGTAAATCAAACGTCAAATTAAAAAACTTTTTAACCCCCAGAAAGAACATTAGGAAGTTTTACTGCTCTGTACAAACATGGGACTCCAGAACAACCATCGTGGATCATCCAGGTAACGACACACAGTATTAAGAATCTAACTTTAGAATTTTTATCAATTATATTCAGCTATTTTCTTTTCTTGTGGACTATATGTAAACAACTTTTATGTAAAGTATCTTATTCAGGGCCATACTAAATAAAAAATAAACATGCATTTTGTATGATCCCTCTTAAAATTATTCTAATTTTCACAGATTCTGCAAGGGGTGCGTAAACCTTTGAGCATGACTGTAATCTGTATATGGATTCTAACAAGATGTGCATCTGAACCACACAACGTTTGTGTAGCCCTGAGTTTAGCAGTGTAGTGGTGTGTGCATAGACAGTCAACAAAAATCAGCGTGTTGATCATCAGCTGTGTCCACAGATGGTTGCCATGGGGCTAATGTCATTGTGTTGGCCACAGAACATGCATTCATATCAAACGTTCTGTGCCACATCTTTTGAGTCAACCCTCAGGCAAGAGAGGAACTTTGTTTAGGCTCCAGTGTTCTTTTACTCCATAAAGTTGGCAAGAAAGTCTTTCGCCGGAGTTCTCACAAGGTTTACGATGGTGAACAAACAAAGATTTTGATATTGGATAGCAGATATTGTAGCTTTATATCACTAAAACATCTGTCTTGAACCGGCAGTGCACAATTACTTTATTCATACAAGCCTATATCATTGTGCAACATACATCTCATGAGAACATGCATTACATTGCAACGGCAGGCCCATCACATTCAAGGTGTGTCATATAAAGCATGAAAAGCTACGTATATAAACATAATAAATAGTCAATTGGAACTTTAAATTAAATGTACACTCATTTTGCTGACACATTTGCTCTCATCCATCCACACAAATCAATCCTCAGGGACTGCAAGCAGTGTATCCTTATTCTCCCCTTTCAATCCATCAGTATTATCTTATCTTGCCGAAAAAGGAACCGAAATGGTTGACAAACGACGGTCAAGGTTGTTATGTTTGAAAATCTTCGCATTTTACTGAAATGATACACTCTAAAAAAAAAAAGGTTCTATATGGCACCAAAAATGGTTCTTCGTCGTAATCATAGGGGAACCATTTTTGGTGCTATATAGCACCATATCTTAGCATGTTCTGTATATGGTAGCGGTGCTATATAGCACCATAGTTAGCGGTTCTATATAGCACCTTAGTCAAAGAACCGGTGAAGAACCTCTGAAGAACCACTGAATCACCAAAATTGGTGCTATATAGCACTTAAAAAGGTTCCCCTATGATTACGAGCCAAGAACCATTTTTGGTGCCATATAGAACCTTTTTTTTTAGAGTGTATACTTTGTTTTTTTTAAAATGTTAAATCAACTTTGCTGTAGGCGTGAAACAAATGACCTGGGGGAATGCATTAAGGTTTCTGCTTGCTGTTAGTTGCTGAGAGAACATCTAACAAACATATTATAAATGTGGGACAATTCTGCAGACACGACTGGCATAAATAAGCTTTTCAACAGAAATAAATTACAACCTTCATGCAAAGCATATAGGCTACTACAAAGCATATTTTTGTATCACAGTACTGCATGTACTACCATGGTTTAAAATTTCCACCTACTGTAGCTGCATTGAGGTTTTGAGCAAATAATCAAATCAAGAAAAATAATACTGACAAGCAGATGAAGGCATTGCTTGAAGTAGTATACCAAGCAAGAATTTTTGTCTGTGCTGTAGATACTGCTTAAAAAGCCCCATCTCCCCCAGGGTTTTTATATGCATTTTTCTTTTCTTTTATGGGCGATATGATCTTGGAACAAAATCACTTTTATAATACAGACAATTTATATACATTCCTTTAGTTTTAATCTCAGTAAAATGCAAGAGATGTAGCCCCCAGGCCATAGTCCACATGGGATCTGATTTTGCTTCTTTAAATAAAGTTTTACAGTGTGTCCACTGCAGATGAGGTATTATTTCCATCCCTTCTGCTCCATTGAAGTGAGTTCTCTCTCAACAGTGTAGAATCTTAATAAAAGCTTTGCGAAACTCAATGTTGAAAGTGGTGTATATGATGGGATTTACTGCACTGTTGACGTAGCCCAACCACGTAAAAGCGGTGTAGAGTTCAGGAGGGACTTGCCAGTAAGTGTTCACAATGTGTGTGATGAAGAACGGCAGCCAGCAGATGATAAATACACCTGAAAATAAAGCAGACAAAGATGTTGAAGAAAATATTTGGGTGGGCAATGTTAAGAAACTGTGCTTTAGAATTGAAAACATATAAAATGTTTCACTCCGGGGTTTTGCACAATATATGAAGACTTCAGATGCAAAAGCCTCTAAGTCCGTCTGACGTTTTTCTTTAAAATTAGGATTTCTGCCAGGCTTAATGTATACGTTTCTACCTAAGCCCCAGTAATTCTGAAAGGGCTGAGGCTGGGATTTAGTGGGCTTGAGGTGAAAGTATTTGATGAACGTAACGGTGTGCATTTGAATTGGAAGTCTTCATACATATATATATATATAAATAATTACGGCTACAGTCTGTAAGTTTTGCCTTTTTGTAACCATCTCTGTTTGAAACCTGCAATTGTAGTTATTTGCGGAATTATCGTCTTTACGTGGGTTGGAACACAAAACTGACGGTTCGGTACGAGTTCGGTACAGCAGTTTTACAAAATTGCTTTTTATTTATTTTTATTAAACAGTGGTTTACTGAAAAAGAAAAAAAAAGTCTGTCCTTGAATTAATTAAATTATAACTAAAAGTTTATTGAAGATATTTCTGTAAATTATATAGGGAGCCCTTACTTGCACATTAATATTAAAGGTTAAAGGTCCTGTTCTTCGTGATCCCATTTTTCAAACTTTAGTTAGTGTGTAATGTTGCTGTTAGAGCAAATAATACCTGTAAAATTATAAAGCTCAAAGTTCAATGCCAAGCGAGATATTTTATTTAACAGAGGTCCCCTTTCAAAGCCTACAGCGAACGGCCGATTAGGACTACATCCCTCTACTTCCTTCTTTAATAACGACACTCGAACACTGAGCGCATGCATCTCTGGTAAGAGGCGTGACCTTACCGGTCAACGTGCGCTAAGCTGCTGTCGAATCACAACCTATGATCACAACACAGGAACCGCTGGCACGATCAGAACTCGTTACGTTTTCTGAAGGAGGGACTTCATAGAACAAGGAAGTCATCAGCCCGTTTTTAGGACAGTGAAAACAGCGGTATACAGATAAGTAAATTGTGTGAAAAATACTGTGTTTTTTTACACGCGAAACATGAACGTCTCAGTTACGTATGTAACCCTCGTTCCCTGAGGAGGGAACGGAGACGTAACGTTAGTGACTAACGAATGGGGGTTTCGTTTAGAAGCCAATTACCTTTGAGAATTTAACAGCGCCCAATGGCAGTGCCAATGCCATGGGCATGCAGAATTTGCATGCGTAACTCCGCCCCACCTCGTGGGTATATAAGGAAGTACGCTGGCAACATCGCATTATGTTACTGCTGAGGAGCCAAGACTGAACTCCACGTTCCAGCAGAACAGCTGAAGTGGCAAAGGGACGTTACGTCTCCGTTCCCTCCTCAGGGAACGAGGGTTACATTCGTAACCGAGACGTTCTCTTTCGTTCAGTCACTACGACGTAACGTTAGTGACTAACGAATGGGGGTCTCAATATAACAACGCCACTCGGCTGTCTTCCAGTGCCCTGCGTAAGTGTGAGTACCCTGTCGTAAGACTAGTACGGACGAAGGACTCCCACTTATCACAGGAATACCAAGGTACACTAGGAAGCATATTCCAGTGAGTATATGCCAGAATGCCTACCCGTGGGGAGGACTTAGAGAATACACATATGACCCGCTAAGGGCTGCATATGGAAGAACTCTAGGGTACCAGCCAGAGGGTGGACTTTTAACCCTAGGGGTGGCAGGGACTTGCCAAGGGAAAGACACCTGCTCACTGCGGAGGCTTACGGTGGAAATACTTGTGTGGGGGTCGCCGGAGGGGAACCATGCACACGGGGCACCTGTTCGGACATGAGGGTCTGGGCTCGAAGGGCAGACTGAACTGATGTCGGCGTCAGCAGTGCTGGAGGAACTCAGGGCTCTCGGGGAGCTCACCTGAGGAGAATATTGCACGTATCCAGTCCGTGGAGTGGAATGGCGAGCAAGCGAAGACACCTGAGCCTAGTCCATTACCGGCCACTCGTAGAGGCGAGTACAAAGTCAGACACTGGCTCTACTCGGAGATTGTAGAATCTGGCGAATGTGTTAGGTGTCGCCCAGCCTGCAGCTCTGCAGATGTCTGTTAGCGAGGCGCCATGCGCTAAAGCCCAAGAGGAGGCCACACTCCGGGTGGAGTGGGCCCGAACCCCAAGGGGACATGGTTGACCTTGCTGCTGGTAAGCCAAAACAATGGTGTCCACTATCCAGTGAGACAACCTCTGCTTTGAGAGAGCTCTTCCCTTCCGCTCTCCACCATAACAGACAAAGAGCTGGTCTGAGGTCCTGAAACACTGCATCCTGTCTACGTAAGCGCGGAGGGCGCGTACTGGACAGAGCAATGCCAAGGCTGGGTCTGCCTCCTCCAAAGGCAGCGCTTGCAGGTTCACCACCTGGTCTCGGAACGGAGTGGTGGGAACCTTGGGCACATATCCGGGCCGGGGTCTCAGGATCACGTGAGAGTTAGCCGGTCCGAATTCCAGGCACGCTTCGTCAACCGAAAATGCCTGCAGGTCCCCTACCCTCTTAAGAGAGGCCAATGCGGTCAGCAGAGCCATCTTCATAGACAGAAACTTAATATCAACCGACCGCAAAGGCTCAAAGGGAGGCCTCTGCAGAGCACTTAAGACTACTGAGAGGTCCCAAGAGGGAACGAGAGGAGAGCGAGGAGGATTCAGTCTCCTCGCTCCCCTCAGGAACCTGATGATCAGGTCGTGCTGACTTACCTTTTTGTCCCCCAAGAGATCGTGGTAGGCAGATATTGCGGCCACGTACACTTTAAGGGTGGAGGGAGACAGCCTTCGCTCCAACCCCTCTTGGAGGAACGATAGCACGGACCCGATCGGGCATTTCCAGGGGTCTTCTTGGCGGGAAGAACACCAGGTGACGAAGAGGTTCCACTTCAACGCATAGGCGTGCCGTGTAGACTCTGCCCTAGCGGAAGTGATGGTAGCGACCACCGCAGGTGGAAGATTACTCAAACCTGCCGCGTCCCGTCCAGAAGCCGCACGTGGAGCTTCCAGAATGCGGGATGTGTGTGCCAAAGGGTGCCCCGTCTCTGAGTGAGGAGGTCTCAGAGGAATAGGCCAGGGAGGGGCTGTCGCAAGGAGTAGCAATTCTGAGAACCAGGTCTGGCCGTGCCAATACGGGGTGACCAACATGACCTGCTTCTTGTCCTCCCTGATCTTGCACAGAACCCGTGCAAGAAGGCTCACTGGGGGGAACGCATATTTGCGTAGGGCATTAGGCCCCATCATGGCGGCGGACTCCCCAGAGCGGGGAGGAGCCTGCGCAAACCGAATCGCGTAGCCGAGCCTGATGGTCTTCGCGACCCAGTGGACAGTCCCGGAAGCTGTAGCCAGGCTCCCAGGAACTGACCAGCAGGGTCACTCCGGGTCCACCGGGGGAAGGAGAGGCCCTGCTACCATCCCCTGGAAAGAACTGGAACCCATCTCTGAGTTGTCCACCCTCAGCCTGGCGTTTAGTCAGGCTGAGGAGGGGACTGGGCGTCATCCTGCAACCACCTCCACAGCGCGGCCCAGGAGAAGACTGCTGCTGGGGCCGGGCGGGAGGGGGGAGGGCGCCCTCAGCGGCAAGCGGACTGAGGCGAGTTACAGCCTCAGCCTCACCTTGAGATGCGGCGATCGACATCTCGCTGCTATCTGGAGTGTGAACGAAACGAACGGGGCGTCCCAAACGGTCCCGTCGCTTCAGTCCAGCACTCGCGGGAAGCGATGTGCGAGAGGGGGGCGTGGCCCGAGGAATGATCGTCGGGGTTCTTAATACCACAGCACCGCCCTCAGGTCACCCTGGCCACGAGCCAAAGTACCACCTCTCTCGTAGACTGTAGATTGGGGTGTGGCAGAGGGGACTCTCTCTCCTCACGGAGATCACTGAGTCTCGACCGCGACATCGCGATGGTCACGTTCCCGCAGTGGGAACATGACACATACACAAACACTTCCGAACGTGCTGAAGCCCAAACACATTGAGCAGTGAATGTGCCCCTAGACAGCAACGGAGATCGATCGCACCCGGAAGTGCACGGGCGAACCGTCTTGAAAAAGACGTGCCGCGCGCAAGCTCTGTTTGTGAGAGGAAAGCTCTGCAGAGTGCCGAAGCGCCCAGGGAAAACACACACAGCTGTTGCAGATCACTGGGGTGCGTGGCCCGAGGAATGATCGTCGGGGTTCTTAATACCACAGCACTGCCCTCAGGTCACCCTGGCCACCAGCCAAAGTACCACCTCTCTCGGAGACGGTAGATTGGGGTGTGGCAGAGGGGACTCTCTCTCCTCACGGAGATCACTGAGTCTCGACATAAGGCAGTTTTTGCATTAACTTCTAAATCTAATTATAAAATAGTTTTTTCTCCAATTCGTTGTTGAAATATAATAATTTATAGCCTACACAGTGTGTCATTTTCAGGTTTATTTCTGTCATGACAGGTTTATTTAACATGCATGAAATAATCAACATCCCTAACAGGTTAAGTAGAATATAATGAAATAAACGGCTAATATAGAGCATATATTTAGTGAAAGAGTTGATTTCTCTAGTGAATAAAATTCTGTGGACACTGAATGACTGCCTGAGGTAAATGTGATGCTACATGACATTGTTTAGTTTACAGCAGTTATATTGAGGTCTTTCCTCCGTTGAAACAATGATTTAGCGATTAGACCACATATGATACATGACAGTAAGTTGTAATGTATCCTCAGCATACCTTCAGATGGTCATTCATGTTTATTCTTTAGGAAGAGATGATTGATCGCCTTCACAGATGATGGCGTTCGTGTACGTGCACGTCGCGCGGCCGCTTGAACTGTGATCAGTGATCAGTCACGCCACATAGAGCGTCAAAGCGGTATTTGTCGTTTGAATTTCGTGATAAAATGGACTGAATACTTAATATGTTCGTGTGGGAACTCGGATTGAATGGTGTTCCGCGCTTAAAACAAGCCGACTGTTAACTGTTAAAGATTGCACTCGGAAACCGTTCGTACAGGCGTGCACCGAACTGAAAGCCCTGTACCGAAACGGTTCAGTACGAATACGTGTACCGTTAAAACCCTAGTGGCTGTCAGTCAGAGCACCTTGTAGATACTGTACTTCGGAATCACAGATTCTACGTCTTGGAAGTACGACAATAAAAATAATTTTCCCAGCAAAATGTTATCTGAACAAGTAAGTTACATGTCTGCCACTTGAAACCAACTGAGAAAAAACAATAACAACACCAGCATTGCGTGACTGTGTGTATTTAATGTGTATTAGCGTTGCCTGTAGATTTCAATTTCTGTACAGTCTAATCTTTTGCTTTTGACTACAGGTGAATCTCCAGTTGTTATAATAACAACTGTTACTATAAATTATTATTATAAATGATCTGCCACCTGCAGCATCCTCACATGCGATACTACTACTAGCCAGCCTCCTTCTTTATATATACAGACGTGATGTAATGACGCAAAGACAAGCTCAAATTTCCCCACTGAAATCCACCAGTACCACTCAAATAATAACACATTATTACAAACTTACCATTGTGAATCGGGCTACGGTAATGAGATAGATTTGAACACTGGCCTGGTTATGCACTTTATTTTGGATCATTTTGTACTAAAACAAAGTTACAGACTGCAACTGTAAACGCCTATCGGGCTGTCAGACTATTTCAGTCATGCAAGTACAGCTCCTATCTCTTTGAATGGGGAAACATCAAATTCTCCAAAGCTGTTCACCATGCTTACGATTAAAAAACTCTCATTAATTTAGTTTATTATACTCATGTAACGGAGGCCAACTAGTAGTTGATGTGCGAGTAAATCCTCACTCCTCTGATCTCAAGAGACGCTCTAGTGATTGATGCTAGAGGTTACAGCCTTTAGCCTCCTTATTAGAGCGTCTGACTCTCATGCTGGCGGACCTGGGTTTGAGTCCCGCTTAGAGTGGGCTGTTCGAACAGGAGGGGTTAGACTCACATAAAAAAAGCTTATTTTTCAGGCTAGACTAGGCAATGCACATGTACAGTCCTAAGCGTGCGTCTCTGTTTCTATAGCAACCGGAGCTTCTAATAGAGTGCATTTGCGCCCACCCCACTTTTTTTACCAGCGTTGTTTTTCGGGAATCATTTTTTCAATTTATTTTTAAAATGTTAAAAATAAGTCCTTGTTAAAGAGTTATAAGCCATGAACCAAGACAATCAGCAACAAGGTCAATCACACACCGCTACAAACTTTGATTTGAAGCAAAAAAAGTACTTGAAAATCAGACAAAAAGACAAACGTACATAACAGTTCTTAACAGCTTTAGTGAGGGAAAGAACTTCAATCCCATGAAGCATTGTGAACAGCCTAATCAAATTATTGCCTTTCGGCGGTGGACAGGGTTCAGCATGGGCACCCTGACTGGTCTGCGGCTATGCAGCCCCATACACAACAAACTGCGATGCACTGTGTATTCTGACACCTTTATATCAGAACCAGCATTAACTTCTTGAGCAATTTGAGTTACAGTAGCTCGTCAGTTTGATTGGACCACACGGGCCAGCCTTTGCTCCCCATGTGCCCCAATGAGCCTTGGCCGCCCACGACCCTGTTGCCTGTTCACCACTGTTCCTGTTCCCTCCAACTTTCTGCAGTCAATAGCTACAGACCTCCAAACTTCATGTGGCCTTCAGATTAGCTCAAGAACAGTGCGTAGAGAGCTTCATGGAATGGGTTTCCATGGCCGAGCAGCTGCATCCAAGTCTTACATCAAATGCAATGCAAAGCGTTGGATGCAGTGGTGTAAAGCACACCACAGAGTCAAATTGTTTAAACTTTACAAGCAAACACTGGCATTTATAACATGGTAGAATAAATGATCTGTGGGGTATTTTGAGCTGAAATTTCACAGACACATTCTGAGGACACCTGAGACTCATATCACATCTTGTTAAAAGAGGCATAATAGGTCCCCTTTAAAGTATTTTTTACATCGAATAACATCGCACACACTTACCAAGGACAATAGCTAACATCTGAGTGGCCTTCTTCTCCTTCTGCTGGGAGATTTTGCGTTTGTTAAGAGTTTTGACCGATGTCTGTGTTTTGCCAGTGGGGGAGACCTGGATTTCAAATGCTTTGGCCCCTTTTGTGATATTGCTGGTGTTGCCATTTCTTTCAGGTTTGACACCAGCTTCAGGCAATGAGGGTGATATGTCAGTCTCTCTTACATTAGAGCTAACCAGCCTGCTGTGTTGTTGACCTGCAGCAGACTGATCCTGCTTCTTCTGTCTCAGAGGGTTTAAATTTGTGCTCTCATCCATGTGGGTGTCGTCCCCATTGTTTACCACCTCCTTTATGAAGATCTAACAAAAAAAGAGGTAAAAAATAAGTAATTTTAGCTGAAGTGCACATGATCAAGCTTTGATATGAAAAGAAACAAATCCACTACAAAAAATGGTTTACTCTTTCAAACAACTTCTTTATTGTTTCAGTCAATATAACTTCATATAAAGTAAACTGTGGGTGCAGAGATTAACATTTTATATTTGCTGACACATTGTGTTTTCTCAAATGTCATCTATTATCAATACTTCTGGTGGATACAGCAGCTCAAAAATCCTGTGAGAGCGATATTTTGAAAGCAAGAGTGAAATGAGCTGTACCACGTTTTTGTTGTTTACAGGAAAATTCCCGCTGGACTTGACTATCACAGTGCACAGTTTCACATCAGCAGGGTGAGTGCATTTCTGAAACACACAGAAGAAACACCAGACTGTTTTGACAGATTTAGACCAGAAAGGAATTAGTTGTCCCGCCCCAGGTTAGGTTTAAATTTATTTGCAATTATAAAAATCGGAGGAACATGCAACTCCAAGGTAGGTAATTCCATTCAGCTACAGTGATATTTTTTTTGCAAATGTCAGCTTATAGATCATGTTTATAGGTAATGTGCAGGAAAAGTTTCCAAATCCTTTAACATTTTAAATTACCTGCTCGGCATTGCAAAAGCTTTGCATTCTCAGTCTACAAAGCACTAATTTTGGATGCTGATCTGTCAAATCCAAAAGTTCAGTGTTTTGAAAACAAGACACTTGCTATATAGATGGATATGGATGAATTTTGCACTTCAAAATGAAAGCGTTTCTGAAAAAAACATGATGTTGATCTAAAGCCTGTTTTCACATCAGAATGCTTTGGAGGAGTCACAGCAGTGACAAACCACTGATAGGAGATGCAATGTTTACTTATGCCGTCAGGACACAGTATGAGAACTCCCTAAACACAAATGGGTCTCAATAATGCACTGATGCCCTTGAAGAAGCTTAGGATGGATAGATAAGCTATCAGTTTCTTTGAATAATGCTATATTGAATTTATTCTGCTGTTGCATGCGCTCCATGGAGAAGCCTGGAGGTTGCTGCTCTGTTTAAAACAATGCAAAGACTAACAATGTATTATAATAACAAACAGTGATTTGAAGCAACAGTCATTTCCTGCATTGATTTGCTGTATGTCGGGAGAATCAATACAGGCAAAAAAAGGGAAAAGGTCATTCTAGACGCGCTATGATCACAGATGCACAACCTAACACATGTAATATCCAACTGCTCATTACTGATATACTGCTAATGGGAATTACAGTGCTGATGATGAATTACTATGAAATTCATTGACACTGCAGTTTTTTTTACAATCCCAATTCACTAAACTATACTGGAGTGCCAAGTAAGTAGAAACTTTCACGACTTGTCATCAAACAGCTGTTCTCACCTTTAAAGTCGAGCTCATTTCTATGTCCGTAACTGGGTATGTGCATTTAGTGTTGACGCGTTTCCGTCTCTTTCGCAGTACCACGTAGATCTGCACATATACTAGCAGTGTTATTATGAAAGGAACGTAGAAGGACACGATGGAGGAGTACACTACAAAGGCAGGGTTTGCGATAACACACAGAGCATCATCATGGGTGACTGTAACAGAAAATACAAGGAAAATTAGCTAGTTAAGATGCCAACATTGTCACGTTATTTATAAGTAGTATATATATATATATATATATATATATATATATATATATATATATATATATATATATATATATATATATATATATATATATATATATATATATATATATATATATATATATATATATATATATATATACAGGGAGTGCAGAATTTTTAGGCAAATGAGTATTTTGACCACATCATCCTCGTTATGCATGTTGTCTTACTCCAAGCTGTATAGGCTGGAAAGCCTACTACCAATTAAGCATATTAGGTGATGTGCATCTCTGTAATGAGAAGGGGTGTGGTCTAATGACATCAACACCCTATATCAGGTGTGCATAATTATTAGGCAACTTCCTTTCCTTTGGCAAAATGGGTCAAAAGAAGGACTTGACAGGCTCAGAAAAGTCAAAAATAGTGAGATATATTGCAGAGGGATGCAGCAGTCTTAAAATAGCCAAGCTTCTGAAGCGTGATCATCGAACAATCAAGCGTTTCATTCAAAATAGTCAACAGGGTCGCAAGAAGCGTGTGGAAAAACCAAGGCGCAAAATAACTGCCCGTGAACTGAGAAAAGTCAAGCGTGCAGCTGCCAAGATGCCACTTGCCACCAGTTTGGCCATATTTCAGAGCTGCAACATCACTGGAGTGCCCAAAAGCACAAGGTGTGCAATACTCAGAGACATGGCCATGGTAAGAAAGGCAGAAAGTCGACCACCACTGAACAAGACACACAAGCTGAAACGTCAAGACTGGGCCAAGAAATATCTCAAGACTGATTTTTCTAAGGTTTTATGGACTGATGAAATGAGAGTGAGTCTTGATGGGCCAGATGGATGGGCCCGTGGCTGGATTGGTAAAGAGCAGAGAGCTCCAGTCCGACTCAGACGCCAGCAAGGTGGAGGTGGAGTACTGGTTTGGGCTGGTATCATCAAAGATGAGCTTGTGGGGCCTTTTCGGGTTGAGGATGGAGTCAAGCTCAACTCCCAGTCCTACTGCCAGTTTCTGGAAGACACCTTCTTCAAGCAGTGGTACAGGAAGAAGTCTGCATCCTTCAAGAAAAACATGATTTTCATGCAGGACAATGCTCCATCACACGCGTCCAAATACTCCACAGCGTGGCTGGCAAGAAAGGGTATAAAAGAAGAAAATCTAATGATATGGCCTCCTTGTTCACCTGATCTGAACCCCATTGAGAACCTGTGGTCCATCATCAAATGTGCGATTTACAAGGAGGGAAAACAGTACACCTCTCTGAACAGTGTCTGGGAGGCTGTGGTTGCTGCTGCACGCAATGTTGATGGTGAACAGATCAAAACACTGACAGAATCCATGGATGGCAGGCTTTTGAGTGTCCTTGCAAAGAAAGGTGGCTACATTGGTCACTGATTTGTTTTTGTTTGGTTTTTGAACGTCAGAAATGTATATTTGTGAATGTTGAGATGTTATATTGGTTTCACTGGTAAAAATAAATAATTGAAATGGGTATAAATTAGTTTTTTGTTAAGTTGCCTAATAATTATGCACAGTAATAGTCACCTGCACACACAGATATCCCCCTAAAATAGCTAAAACTAAAAACCACTTCCAAAAATATTCAGCTTTGATATTAATGAGTTTTTTGTGTTCATTGACAACATGGTTGTTGTTTAATTATTAATGTTGTAAAATTAATCCTCAAAATTACAACTTGCCTAATAATTCTGCACTCCCTGTATATATATTTATCATTGCTCAAACAATCAGTACATTTGTTTTAACACACACACAGTGTGATTTGTTTTGTCCATGCCCACGAGTACCTGACCCCCATCCTCCCACTACAAGCAGTCAAGCAGAAGAATGCTGATTATATTACTTCCTCTAATATAACTTTCAAATGAAGCGGTGACCTAACTTATTTTAGCTGCCCTAAGACTAGTGTGCATGCAAGATAATGACACTAATACTCTGTAAATTCAGCTCTTTAGTGCAAGCTGTTACATTGTACCATATTTCATAGCAGAAGCCATTTTTCAAGCTTAAGACAAGGTGATCCACTTGCACAGAGTTTAGCTTTCATATTCCTTATGGTTATTAATTCACATGTAGAGTAATGCATATATAACGCTGCAAAGTGGACAGTAACACACAGTAGGAAATAACCGTACAGATATAAAACAGTATATTGGCTTCTAAGGATTCTTTTTTATAGTGTCTATTCAATTATTTACCTGTCTTCCACAATAATTGAATGTCTTTGTCTTCATCTCATCCAAGATGTTCATGTCTTTCTTTCTTATACTTATACTTAATAAATTAAGTATTTTGAATAAAAAGTGAGGGTTTTTCATCATATAATAGGTTTCAGTTGCAACCAAAATGCTGAAGGTCCAAATCAATGCAGTTTCAAAGCACTTCGATGGGCTCCAGAGGCTCTGCATGATCCCAGATGAGGAATAGGGTCGTATATAGCGAAACGATCGGCCATTTAAAAAAAAATGTTTTAAGTGAATATACTTTTTAACCTAAATTGTTCATCTTGTGCAGCTCTGTGAGGTGCTAAGGATGACATAATCACATAAAAAAAATGCCCTTTACCAAAAACACACACTTTGTAAACATGGGGGCAGTACTTCTGCCTACGTCTAGCGTGACCGTTCTGACGTTTTTAGGTTAAAATGTATATTCATTTAAAAAAAAAAAATTCAAATGGCCGATCGTTTCGCTAGATAAGACCCTATTCCTCATCTGGGATCACGCAGAGCCTCTGGAGCCCATCGAAGTGCTTTGAAACGGCATTGATATAAATTTTAATTTTGGGGTGAACTAATCCTTTAAAGTAATTTCTCAGCAGATGTATAAATTAATTACATTAATTAATCATATATGATTACAAAGTTTAATTGTACACTACTTTTCAAAAGTTAGGGGAGGGTAAGGGTATTTTAATGTTCACCAAGCCTGCATTTATTTGATCAAAAATACAGTAATGTTGAGAAATATTATAGTTTAATGTATTTAAATTACAATTTATTTTTAAATGTAATTGATTTCCGTAATGTCAAAGCTTCAGTGTCATTATCATGCTCTTTGAGCAATAGAAAAACTGCATTTTTAAAATCATAAGCTTTTGTAAGATTATAAAAATGTGTGATGCATCCTTACAGAATAAAGTTTTTAATTTCTTACTGATCCCAAACTTTTGAACGGCGATGGACTACCAGTCCAGGTTATTTCCCCCCATATTTACCAGTATTATTGAGTCCAAACAGCAGTGGACATGATATTGCAAAAGACAGAATCCAGACGACAGAAATCATGACTGTGACCCTCCTTCTGGAGCTGTAGCGTGTGTTGTATAACATGGGCATGGCTACAGCTGTGTACCTGTGGGAGATAAAACAGACAAAAATGGATCCATTGTTGTTTTAATACGACCTGTTTCATATTCTTACGTGCCTCTGGACATGATTTTCCTAAAATATCTGTAATCATGTGACCTGTGATGTATAGCACCACATATTGGTGCTTTCCATGACCTCTGCAATCCCTTCTATTCTTTCTTTCTACTATCCGATTACTTGCTGCATATATAAATAGAGATGTTTAGTAAGAACCGCTATTGATCTAACAAGTATTCCTTACTATTCTGAGCTCATGTAAGTGACAATGTACAATGGAATTGTCATTGTCTATGTACAACAACAACCTCAACACCTGGTTTGTAAAGGTGTGTAAAAGCTGAGTTGGTCCCTCTTTTGAGCTGCGCAACCAAATTACGTCTTGGTCAACATTAGACGACCCTTGTAATGGCAGTGCACATACCTGTCGATACTGATGGCACACAGATTGAGTATGCTTGCTGTACACATCATCACGTCCAGGGTGACAAAGATGTCACAGTGGATTGTGCTGAACCGCCACTCTCCCACCACCTAGGAGGACAGACACGGATAACTAAACACTCTGCTTATTTTTAGAACATTACATTTGAATGCAAACCTACACTGTTTTTGTCTGGCTATCACCAGAACAAGCTCAATCTTTTAAGATTGAACATTAGTCTGGGGATTCTGCTCTGTATTTTCGGCCCCACTTTATATTAGGTGGCCTTAACTACTATTTACTTACATCAAGAATTAAGTACAATGTACTTACTGTGTTACTGTGTACTCAAATTGTATTGCAAAACACTTTTGCTGATATTGAATTGGGATACGGGTAGGGTTAGGGACAGGTGTGGTGGTATGGGTAAGTTTAAGGGTAGGGTTAGGTGTAAGGGAAGTGTCAACTGTGTAATTACAAATGTAACTACAGAAATTAATTACAGATGTAATTACATGCAGGTATTTTTTTTAATGTAAGTACAATGTAAAAACATGTATGTACACAATAAATGCATTGTATCAAATGATTAATTAAAATGTTTGTACATAGTAGTTAAGGCCACCTAATATAAAGTGGGTCCGTATTTTCTACTGCACAAGAGGCGTAATCAACGGACGTAGTTCAAATGACTTCTCTATCCGTCATCGTGTTAAACCCGCCAATAGCGCGCCAGGTGGATAAGCCAGTTTGTGATTGATTCCTGCAGATTTGTAACGGAAGCTGGATAGAAAAATGTACAGGTTTCCAGCCTGAGCTGCAGGGCGAAATCAAATTGCTGGCAGATCAGGCTGGGTTTTTCTAACACTGTTTACCTATAAATGTGCAATAGTTAGTTACTTGCCAGAAGTACTGCATATTACTAATATCTTTAGGTTCTAAATATCCAACGTAACACAATAACCACTTGCTTTACTCGTCTGAAAGTCTGGGAGTCGATTTGCAACAGCTTCAGCCACTATAATAATGTTTAAAGCAATACAATATTGGCATTTTCTCTGGTTTACTCGATAAAACTGGCAGAGAGAAGCAATATAGCACAGGTCAGCCTCATCCACAGTTTGCATCTCCTAGCTGGCAGAGCTTTCTGAGCCTCCTTTGATTAATGTGTGTCCTCAGGCAAGCCGAGGGACTCAGAAAGCTCTTGATGGTCTTAGGTCCCTGCCTCGGGAGTTTGCATCGCTGTCATTGATTAAAGAATTATTTGACACCTCTAATGAAAGCGGCTGTGAGTTGCCTGAATCAGTTCATCACAATATCTCTAAACTCAGATGAAATGAGCCTCACAGCCATCATTCTCAGACATTGCTAGTGATCAAAACATGTCCTTGCACTAATAGAGGGAGAGAGAGGGGCGGGGGGGGGCGGCTCAATAAGCATGGAGCCAGGAGAGAAATAGAAACTTTTTAAATTGCTGTGCACAGAAAGAGTTTCAGAATGCAATTAAATTCCAATTAAATTCCAGGATTTAAGGAGAAAAGATTTAAATAAAGTATCATGTATTCAGCATCCAGCATCCCCGTGACCCAACACAAAACAAGTGGTTTGGAGAATGGATGGATGGAAATGTATTCAACTGCTATATTAACAAACTGATGTCAGAATGTCAGATGTATGTTTCTTTTAGAACTCTTTTAGAATGCCCGCCAGTTACATTGTTGTGCCAGTAATCATAAAAGCAGCTTTTATGAGTCATTGAATCAATTCAAACGATTCATTAAACACCACTGATTCATTCAGGAATGAAACACCACTAATGAGATGCACAGCTGTTGATTCTTTAGATTTTTTAAAAAAATATATAATTTAGGCCCCCGTCCACATGAAGCCAGAGCTTTCCCTATCCAAACATTTTTTTTTTCTCGTTTCAATAAATATCTGCATACACACGAAAGCACTGAAACCGACTCAAAACGATGTAGTATACATGCCAGGCCAGTATGTGGCTCTGTAATTCTGCTACAGAAATACACTAAAAACGGAGAAGAAGAGTTGTGGCTAGAAGGGGTACAGCAATGGTAGGAAGTGAGGCAAAATCTCACAATAAAACAACAATAAATAAATTTGCTACTTACCAGATGTGTTATTATGTTATTATTAACACCTACACCTCGCCCAACCCTAAAACTAAACCTACCCTTACAATAATGCAAATACAGTAATTAAATGATGCAATATTGATGTGTGCATGCCCAGTGCCTGTAGCTGTATCCCTTTCTAGTCTTTCCCGTGTAGGTCGTGGTGTGATGACATCACCGTTTCACAAATTATACGGATTGGCTGTACACACGAAAACGCAAGGGTGTCGTTTTCAGATTTATCCAACGCCGGGTACGTGTGGACAAAACGCTGATATGGTACAACATGTTTACGTATACAGCTAAATGTGTCTCCGTGTGGACAGGGCCTTAGCTTTTTGAGGAAAAATAGATATTTTTGTTAATTGTAAACTACTCAATATTAGGGTTGGGTACCATTCACATTTTAACCGGTATCGGTACCGGTACCCAACGGTACCTTTTTTCGGTACTTTAGGAATGCTTACATCAATAACTGTAAAGAACTTGTAAGTCGCTTATAGAAGTGTTATTGACATTATGCCAGAGATGCCCTGGTCGCTGTCTGCCATTGTCTGTGATGTTTGTATACTATAATATTTACTAGTAAATAGTAGGCTACTAGGTACTTAATTTAATTAATAAAAACAACCATTTAACCTTTATACGGTTAAAATTAAAACATGAAGAAAAATTTTAATTTATTACTTAAAAAATAAAGTTTTGATAATTTATTATTATTATATTAGTGTTAGTATTATTATCATATTGAGACGCATCTAAACTCTACTGTACAACAATAATATATTTGTCAAGTTATCCTAACTTTTATTTTGACGGGTTGCTATGAAGACCTTTGAGTTTCTGTGTGTTTATGACATGAAATGCTGATAAAGTGACTCTTGTGTCTCTGGAGATGACGTTAGTGCGTTCATGTCCTCATATGAGATGGCAGAAATGGAAAAATGCGACCATCATGCGCGATTCTGAGTGAGTGTGTGTGTGTGAGGTAAACCGCGCGTCTACTGCATTCATTCGCACAGAGACACGCAGGATTCGTATTTAAATAGTTTTTTTGCGGTTTAATATTCAGAGACACTAGTTTATATCACCAGATGCGTTCTCAGGTACCGAAATTTGGTACCGATTGATTTAATGTGAATCGGTACTCGGTAGTACCGACGTAATTCGGTCAGTGCCCTTAAAAGTACTGAGTTCGGCACCCAACCCTACTCAATATTAACGTTATGTTTATAAAATCAGTAGATTCAAATTTTGTTCTAAAGTCTAAAAACAATGTGGTGGACATTGTAGCACTGGTGTATGTCTAATAAAACATTTTTTTAATGAAAATCCTTTGTTTGATTGTGTTGTGTATGTAAATTCCTTCTGCCATTACTATTCAAATTCCAATTCAGCATAAAGTGGGGAGAGGCTAATTCAATTCAAATTCATATTAATGAACTAAAAATGGGGACATTTCTTTAACTGCACTATGCCCAACCCTGCAGCTAAGCTAAAGCACTTGATTAATTTAGTAATTTCTTGCTAGCATAATTAGGTTATTTTTCATGAGACATTTTCATCATGTTCTGAAGATATTTTAAAGTTGTTTATGAAAAACATCTTTTGGAATGATGATCTCATCTGTCCTAATAATAATAATATTGAGGACTTTAATATAGCAATGCACCAACAGCATTTTTTATTTAGTCAATAATCAGACTCCTCTTAATGTTCTGTTCACGTGTATAAATGATTCAAGCTAAATAAATTATGACTTTCGTTTATTGACTGAGAATGCAGTTACTGAGAGCTGCCCTTTAAGAGAAGAACAACACATCACAATATATCAAAAGGCTAATGACCCACTGTTCAGAGCTCAGTTTAAAATCACACAATCAACCTGCTTGCATTAATCTCAGAAGAACATGAGTCAAGATTATGATCTTTATGTAGATTTCAACCTATGGATTTTGCTTGCAATCTGATAGCTTTGCTAATATGTACAGCTCAGTGACATACCACAAGGGAGACTTCTCTTGGTTGAAAATAACTACTAACCCGTGGCTAGGATCAGACATTCTAGAATTAGACATGTGCTAGTGGCTACTGCAAATTGATTGGCTAGAATGAGGTTTAAGACGCTGGTGCCTGCAGCTCTTCTTAGTTCATTCCTGCCCAGATTGACTCTGTGTTATGAAGAAAGTGGCGAAAGAAATTACAATCGAATCAATTGAAAATATTTTAATAATCTGTCCTTGTATTACTACAAACTACAAATGGTTCATGGTTCAAATCATTTTAGCATTCCCAACAAGGAAGGATCTGATCACACTGAAAACCTACCTCGAGGTAAACGACCCATGGCATTACAAGTGTGGCAACTAGCAGATCAGCCACAGCCAGGCTGACTATCAGGTAGTTGGTGGTGGTCTGCAGGGCTTTCTCCCTAGAGACGGCCATACACACCAGCACGTTGCCGAAGACGATGACGAAAATGAGCAGAGTGAGAAGCATGGCGTAATAATTGTACTGGTGCCGCCCCCCTTGTTCCGTGGCATTGAAGTCCCGGGATCCATTTTCAAAGAAGCTCTCATTATAGGCATACTCCGTGAAGACTTCCATCAGATAGTTGAAGCCAAGCTGAGACTCTAGAACCAAAAACAAGAGACTTTTTCTTTAAAGAAATCAAGTATTTTATTTTAAGTCACATGTTTTAAGTCACATGTTTTTGTATCCCAGGGTGCGTCTTATCACATCAACCAGACTGCACAGCATGTCCCACAAAGTTTTGGCATGAAAAATCAATTTCTTATTGGAACACCTGAGCAGAAGCTTTCACTAGAAAGCTCAGGGCTGTGGCCTTGCGCTGTGTGGTACACTGTGTAAAGTCTATCCTTTATTTATGGGTGATCGTTCACTCAGCTGCTCTGAAACGCCTGTGTTTGAACTCTAGATGTGACTTGACTAACTAGGACAGAAGTCTCCTCCCTCCCGACTGTTTCCCTTGAATGATGTCCAAGAATACATACAGAAACATAAGCAGTATCAGCTCATTAATAAGTGGAAACGGGGTGGTGAGAGCGTTTCATAAAATATCACAACAAAAGGACTTGTAGCATATACTGTCTCTGCGAACTGAGAAAAAAGGAAACCGAAAAGTGAGCAGTTGTTTTTCGTTTCATATTTAGCAGATTTTGCTGAATTTGTGTGAGCTCAGCATGAAATTTATTATAGGCCTTAATGAGGAAATGGGTGAAATTGAATTTGCATTTCATGACAAATGAACCTATTGTGGCCGTCTTAATGATATCAAACTCAGAACAAAAGTCTTTTAAAAAAGTTATTTTGTAATTATGGCTTGATGTGGAAAGGAACAAGGGACAGCTTAGATAGACAGTTTAGGGGATTTAAAGGAAATGTTTCATATTTTTTTCCCTCCATTCAATGAAAGCCAGTGGGGTCCAAAACAACACTGGACACCATTGACTTTCATTGTATGGACAAACAAATACTTTCTTGTTTTCTTCTCGAAATGTCTTTTGTGTTCCACAGATGAACGAAAGTCACCCTATAGATGACAGATTTTTAATTTTTGCGTGGACTATATGTGTCATATCAAAGTTTTATAAGTGCCCGGCTACATATAAAAATGTAGCAAATTCCATTTGAACACATCACACTGGTCAATGTGCACTGCTTTGACTTATATAAATCAGAAAGGTATGTAAGGAAAAAGACAAAAACCCTTAAACCTTGCCGCACATTGAATGTAACATCACTCAGGGTCTCAGCAATGCCTCGTCTGCAATTGTGCAATGTAAATGAACAAATGCTATAGGCAGAACAATAGCAATATGTTGTCACTTAAACCGTTCAATATGATGCATTTTGCTGGGGGAAAAAACACCACAAACACAGATGTAACCCACTCTTGTGTAAAGGCACCACCCCTTATTGGTTTTTTCACATAATTGCTTCTTTAGCCTTCTCAGTGTCAGTTTTGATCATGAAAGCTGTCTCAGAGTTGACACTCCCTGCAGAGGAAGAAACACACATCACAGCTCAACTAAATGATGTGTTTTCATGCTTTCTCATATCAACCATTGGACTTTCATAATAATGTGCGATTGTGTTTGGAATGGGATTTCCAGTTCAATTCAGGCTGTGCATTTATCTTTAGATAAAAGAATCAACCCTGAGAGAAAGCCTCATGTGCTTTACTATAAGCTTGAGTCCATGCAGCTGTTTTGTTTTTGTTCATTAGGGAAACATATGTTTACAGGAGGAACTACTGTATATGTATTTGTATTACAATTTTAAACATTTGATACTGTGTACTTAATGTGTACATCTATATCTATATATATTTGATATATATTATATTATAAAATTAGGCATTTGATTACTTCAACATTAATGCATATATAGCTAGTGCAGTTTGTAGTATTTAAGTAGACGGTAGTTAAATACATTTAATATAATTGTCCCAAACATATTAATTAAACAGATTAATTAAAAACAACAGTGACAATGTCTATATTAGACATGGGTTACATCCTTATTTCCTCTCCCTTACCCTCTTATTCCCTCTCTCTCTCTCTCTCTCTCTCTCTCTCTCTCTCTCTCTCTCTCTCTCTCTCTCTCTCTCTCTCTCTCTCTGTGACAAACACCCGCGCACACACAGAAATTACAGCAATTTAGTCTCTTTGAAAAGCGGTTGAATTAATTGGAGAAGAGAACACGATTTTACACATACTCGTCTGAAACAAATTAAGACTTGTTTTTTTTCACACGCAGTGGAGTAAAGTTTGTCTGAAAGTGTCAGCATCAGCGAATATCTGTAAATTAGCAGCTCAACTGTGCTTCATGATTATTCATGAGCAGAAATAACTAGTTGACAAACGAGAGAAGATGCCGTGCTGTACCTTCAAACCGCAGCTTTCATCCAAAGAGCGGAAGTATTCCGTTTCTTATATTTTAAATCCACTTTTCGGATACACTTGTCCATCCGAGCGACTGTAACTGTATTTCTCTTCTGTCTCAATTACAGCTCCATGGGTGGACACAACCACTGTAAACCGGCGAGCACGAACACTAGTTCCACGGGGAAATGTCATTTTGGTGATTAAAAGAAAGTGAACATGCTATAAATAAGCTTATCCCGGTTTTGTGGAGGTGTTAAACTGCACTTAGCAGGAGCAACCCATATCCGTTTGAGGGTCCAAGCGGAGTGTGAGCAATGCGCGTGTGAGCGCAGCATCTGAGCGCGCGCTTTACGCACGCGGCGGTAACCTTCAGCATCCACTGAGGGACAATCTCAGTCCCTCCAACAGAGATTGGGAAGGTTGGAAAACGAGGCGGGGCTGTTACATAAACATCAGTGAAAATAAAATACAAGCGTTGGATTCTTTAATCACAATCTTTTTTATTTTCAAAACCCTGTAACTGATCTTATTGTACTGATTTCTTTCTTTCTTTCTTTCTTTCTTTCTTTCTTTCTTTCTTTCTTTCTTTCTTTCTTTCTTTCTTTCTTTTTCTTTCTATCTGCAAACTATTAGTAGGCTATATAGTATAGCTACTTATTTTGGTTTTAATAAACATTAATAAAATAATTAAAATGAAGGTGGTGATTTGGATCTTTCTTTTTCATCTCCACGGAGATCACAAATATTATGATTTACACTCCTAGGCAAAATATTTAGTGGTCTTTTAATGGTCTTAACCATTATAATCACAAATCACTGGTCAGGAAATCTTAATGATATCAAACGGTAGAACAAAAGTCTACTTGTCTTCTTAAGTTATTTTGTAATTATGGCTTTGATATGGACAGGAACAAGGGACAGCTTAGATAGACAGTTTATTTTTTTCCTCCATGTAATGAAATCGTTTGTGTTCCACAGATTGAGCAATGTTTTTTTCCCCTGTGTTAATGGCTTCAAAAAGATCATGAGTAGTTGAGTAGTCACTATATAGGATTCAAAACTGGACCAAAACATGAGCCTGATGTTGCTCTCTTGTACTCTTGTGTTTGCAATTTGGGCAGGATCATTGTCTTGTAATTTACATTCCTCTTTAGATAACAACTGTTCATTTATGGGAAGCAAGCCATGCAATATTCCCCTGTACTCCAAACATTAAATGACTTTTCACATGAATCCGCTCACCAGTACCAGCTGCTAAAAATGCTCCCCACACAATGACACCTCTTCCACCATGCTTCACTTGTGCATTTATTATTATAATTCTGAGCAGATTTTTGAAGACACATCTCTGGAGCATCACTATGCAACTCGTGTTTCATTGCGATTCAACACTCCACAACATTCGGCCAAAAACTTTATTCTGTCTTAGATGTTTTTCTGAGACAGCAATGGCTTTTATGTATAGTGCATTTGCTGACATTTTGCTAATATCCTGACCAATAATTGGTGTTTAAGAAAATTAAAAGCTTTGTGCTTAGCCTTTTTGATGTGTGCATCAGTAAATGTATTTTCATCTCTTCAAAGTCACCATGAAAATACCATCAAAATGGTAAAACAGTTTTATTTTTTTATGAAATATTGCAGCGTTCATAATACTTATACAAAGCCCTCCACTAATACCCTTGGTAAATATGAGCAAAAGTGGCTGTGAAAATAAATCTGCATTGTTTATCCTTTTGATCATTCTTTCAAAAAATGCACAAAATTCTAACCTTTCGTTGAAGTAAACAATTGAAAGTGTGGGGAAACTCACATTATGAAATAAATGTTTTTCTCCAATACATGTTGGCCACAATTATTGACACCCATAGAAATTCTTATGAGTAAAATATATCTGAAGTTTATTCCTATTCATGTTTACGTTTTTTAGTACACCAGGGTGACTGGTGTTCCACAGGAGTATAAATATGAGGAAACACAAAGGCCAAATTCCCTTAATCATCCATCACAATAAGTTAACCAAAGAATATAGTTTCTGCATGCCTCAAAAGATTGGTGAGCTTCACAAAATAGAAAGTGGCAGTAAGAAAACAGCTAAAGCATTGGAAATCCCCATTTCTAACATCAGGGCAATAATTAAGAAGTTCCAATCAACTAAATATGTTACAAATCTGCCTGGAAGAGGACATGTGTCTATATCATCCTAATGCACAGTGAGGAGGAGAGTTAGAGTGGCCAAATACTCTCCAAGGATCACAGCTGGAGAATTGAATAGATTAGTTGAGACTTCGGGTCAGAAAGCACCTACATTACCACAAGTTGTTTGGAAGGGGTTTTGAGAAAAATCCTCCTCGTTCATCCAAAAACAAACTCCAGCATATTCAGTTGTCAGACATGACTGGAACTTCCAAAGGGACCTGGTTCTATGGTCACATGAAATTAAAAAAAAAAATGTTTTGGCAGCAAACCTACCAGATGGGTTTGGAGCAAACAGGGATAAAAAGTACCCCATGTCCAAGGTTAAATATACTGCTGGATCTTTAATGTTATGGGCCTAATTTTTTGATGGAGCTCCTGGACATTTTGTTCAGATACATGGTATCATGGATTCTAGCAAATACCAACAGATAAAAAAAAAAAAATCAAACCTGACCGCATTATTTGTACAGTCGGCTTTGCTCATATTTACAGAGGGTGCCAATATTAGTGGAGGGCACTATATATACTGTATATTTTAATGTATGTGCCCTCGTAATATTGAATCAAAAACTTTAACTTCCCCTTTCAACAACACCACTACACATTTTCTAAAACTATTATATGGCTCAGCAAGATGTGAACAAGAATCACTTTTACCCACAGAAGATTATTTGTACTTCTTGTTTTGGGGGCAAGAATTGAATTCTCTAGACTCTATAAACAAAACACAAGCCCATACTTCCCCTATACAGCAACAAAAAGCTGCTTTGAGGACTGGATCTGAGTGCACAGACTTTAGACATGGTGGGTGTGGAGTTCACAGAAAAATGGATTTGGTGCCTTTGGTGTGGTCTCAACCATGTGTGCTTGGGCTGTGAGACTATAAGGCCAATGGACAGATACAGCTTATAGTAACTTCAAATATATACATTAAAGAATGGAAAAGGATTTATAATCACGTTTTCAGATTTGTAGCATGTCATATATGTGAACTACATTGCCAGAGCCTCACTAGTCAGCCAGAGGATAAGCTATTACTCTCCTTTGAGAAGTAGGATAAGATGTGGGTGAATCAAAAAAACCTGTTGCCTTAGGAACTGGCGACAACAAATGCCCTTTGGTCTTTTTTATATTTCTCAGAAATTAGCTCCCCAAAATGAAAATTCTGTCATCATTTACTCACCCTCCTCTCTTTCCAAACCCAACTTTCTTTCTTCTGTGAACCCCACTGACTTTCATTGTATGGTCAACAACTTCTAAATAGTGTTTCTACATCATATGTAGGTGAGCAAATGATGACAGAATGGTCTTTTTTGGGTGAACTAAACCCTTTAAGCGCAATCCAAATAAAAAAAACCGCATACTGTATTTGAACACAGTTCAACCAGCACTGTGGTTACAGGTTATGTTTATACTAAAGCCCTATATCTTAAACTATTCAGAAGCAGCTTACAGCTTTCAAGTTGAAAAGTGGAAAATTTAGGAGTCAGCATTGGCTCTGAAAGTCAAATGTGAAAGTGACTTCTGGTCTCTGCTGTCGGCATGCACTTTCCTTCCAACAAGGTGATTCAGACCAAAAATATGTCAGTTATTCGAGTAAATAGAGAAGGTGAATGAAAACCCTTCTTTTGTTTGACTTACTTGAAACGCTATGCATAAATTCATGTTGTAAATGAAAAGATGTTTGTCATAAGGGCAAAGCGCTAGATGTTTCTGTATGAATTAATGGAATGGTTCACTGGAAAATGTGGAGAATACTGTCAACATTTACTTACCCTGTCGTTTTAAACGTATTTGGAGTTATATGGACTTCCCTGGTACTTATATGATACGCGTGTGTGTGTGTGTGTGTGTGTGTGTGTGTGTGTGTGTGTGTGTGTGTGTGTGTGTGTGTGTGTGTGTGTGTGTGTGTGTGTGTATTTTAAGCTAGTCCCTCATCCCTATCCACTTTCATTTTATGCAATAGAGCAGCTCAGACATTTTTCTAAATGTCTTTTTTGCGTTCAAAAGAAGAAAGTAAGTAATACAGGTTTGGAACAACACACACGCACACACACACACACACACACACACACACACACACACACACACACACACACACACACACACACACACACACACACACACACACACACACACACACACACACACACACACACACACACACACACACACACACACACACACACACACACAGTATAAAGAAAAGTCACCTGGATGTGCAGAGCTCCATTCCAAATGTAACGGGGTCATGTTTAAAGGTCAGCTTGTTTAAAAACTTTATTTGAAAATGGGATTTGAAAATGCCATTCCACAATGATGATAAATCACCATGCTCAACACAAAGTCGCAAACTTTTAGAGACTAATGTCCTTTAAAGAATGTGAGGGACGGCCTTACATTACCCAAAAGACTTGTTTCCATCCCTCAGGGGAATACAGTACAGTCTGATCAGGAACATTTCCTTCACTTTAAGGGCTGTATCATAACAATAAAAACTTCTCTATTTAAATAACTGACCTTGGGTTCCAGCAAATTGTGGGAGAGGGAGCCACATTATAACCCAACTCAGACTGGATGGCCTCTATTAACTCCTGCTGATTAGCAGACTTACATAGAATGCAAAACAAATCACGCCAACTTTCATAGCAGCTGCTATGAAATGTGATTTTAAACTCTATGTCGAACTATTGATGGCCAGCGAGCGCTATGAAAAGACTCCTTTAATACGTAGACTTGTTGATTCTGTATGTTCTGGGAGATAAAAAAGCTGCAAGAAGAGATGGTAGAAAAAGTTTGTTTTTCTGACTCTGTGGATGTGAAGCCTTGACAATGGCACATGAAGAACTTGAGAGCTGTCTGTCTGGCAGGTTGATGCAATGTGCTTTTGGCCAAGACATCTTTGTAAAAGGTTCACTGAAGCATGATTGCGTTCCCCACCTGTCTTTGAGCAAACTCTACGTCTAGTTTATCTTTAAATGGAACTTTAAAGCACCATTACCAGTTCAGTCAACTCTATGCTGTGCCTAACATCACATTAGCCACTCCTGAAATACGAAATGTGCTGTTACTGGTTAGCTGGCCCAGTGTGTTTTGATTGGCACCACTTAGAGGAGAAATGTGTGCTCTTACCATTCATCTGCTCAGATGTAAATATTAATGATGGCGTCAATTTTAAATAAATTCAAGCCTGATTCATACTTAAGATGTTAAAGAGGATCGTCCAGAACGGATTTCATGCACAGACTTTGCGAGCACAGATTTCATAGGACGTTTCAGAGTGGTGTATATATATATATATATTATATATATCTTACAAAAAACGAGAGCTTACAAAAGCTACAGTAAACACTATATCAACACTAATGTTGGCTAGCAGGTGAGCGGAGGCTAACAACTTTGCCCTTTGTTTACATCGTAGCAACAACATAAAACTTATAAATGAAACTGATTAGAAAATGCAGCTAAATATAATAAGACATACAAGTTGTGATCCACAAACAGCAGATTGTCCTGACAAAGTGGGAACTGCTCCATTTAAGGAGAAGCTTTTGTGCATAGCCTGCATTGTATTCCTCTTATCTGGAAGCTGTTCTCCATAGATGTGCAGAACACAGATAAACATTTGGGTTATAATGTTATACATACATTTTAACCACTCTAAGTTTGTCAGCCTTAGGAAGGTTAAACAAATGAGTTTTGGAGAATGGGTGGATAAAACAGCATCTCTTTGACAGCTCAACCAGGCCTCATCCTTTATGTGCATTCCGTGGGCAGGGATTATTTAAATGAGTAACATTGTGACTTCAAAAAGCCGCATTGTAGTCCAAACGAGTCGTTCGTTGTATTTCTTGGAAAGTGGATTCTGTTAAATAAAATATCTCCCTTTGGAGATACCCATAATTCGCACAAAACATCTTTGGGCATAGGAGAAAGGTGGACAGGAAACGCTTCATGACACTGAACTGTGTAACGAGACTTGGCGGTGTAGATGCAGGCAAGCCCTCGTGTGCCACAGCTGCGCTAACTCACAACCTTCCAAACGCCCAGGGTAAAGGACCTTAGGTTTCCCTATTTCAGGGGGACCTCCTCACTGTAGGGCCTGTGTGAGGACCACTGGGGTCTGGCTGCTGGTCCAGGCTGAGGCGGGGCTGGTGCAGCCTCGCAGGGGGGGCGGCATGGACGACAAGCAGGCAGGGCCTGAGACTTTTTTGGGGGGGTCTGGCTTCCCTGGAAGCGGACCCTTGCCAAGGCAGGATATGTTTAATGGCCTCCATCTGCTTTTTAACTGCAGAGAACTATGAATTCCTCGACAGTGTCGCCGAAGAGGCCACCTTGGGCGATGGCCGTCAAGAAAGCAAACTTTCTCTGCATCCCGCATCTCTGCAAGGTTTAGCCACAGATGCCTCTCCTGGACCACCAATGTGGACATCAACCAACCAAGGCCTGCGCTGTAACGGTTTCGTAAGCTCTTTGTGCACTTCCCGAAAGAAAGGAACTGGGGAAGAGCATGGCTGTGCATCACGCTCCGACCCCAGGAACAAATCAACCTTGAGCGCTCAGGGCATGGTGGAGGAGTCCACTGACCAGACAACTTGCCGTCAGCCTGTGGGTGGAGTCCCCACGGAAACTCTCCTCCAGATCGTCCTGAGGGCTCACGGCCGAGGCCTCGTATTTGGTGGTAGAAGGACCAGGATGGGAAGCAGCTGAGGCGACTCTCTGCCTTTGTAAAAGTATGAGAGTCATGACCCCGACGTTCCCATGGCCATGTTCTCGCAGTGAGAACATGAGCCATCCACAAACACTGTCTCAGCATGAGCGTGACCCATACACTGAAGACAACGTTCGTGGCCATCCGAGGAAGAGAGATATCGACCACTACCTCCAGTAAGACACATATGGAACGGCGTCTTTAAAAAGACGTGATCCGCCGTGAAGCTCTTTTAGAGGAATTTTATCTTTATTATAAAAGGAAATTGTCTCTTTTATATTGTCGCTGAATCACTCAGGGGAACTCATCACACTTATCTGTGCCTATAGGTGAATGGATTCACTTCACATCAAATAGAGATGCAATGCTTCAGCTCTGAAGAACAAAGCTGAATGTGTGGAGCACGCTGGCCTCCTTTTATACCCGTATATACGGGGGTGTGGCAAGACATGCAAATCCCACACGCCAACTTCATTGGTAGTTTGTTTGGGGCTCCCAGTAAAACCCCTAGGGCCCTATCTTGCACCCAGCGCAATTGACTTTGTACACCGACGCATGTGTCATTCCTATTTTGCACCCGCGCAAAGTGCGCTTTTCCCTCCACAGAAGCACGTCGCTAAACTAGTGAATGAACTTGCGCTCCCTGGGCGGTTCAGCGCAAAAAAGGAGGCGTGTTCCGGCGCAAACAATCCCTGGTGCTATTTTGCTGTTCCATTAAACAATTGCGCCACTGACCAGAAAAAACCTAGTCTAAAGTCAGTGGCGCGTTGCGCGTTGTTCATTATGCTATTTTAAGGGCGCATGCTTGACCATAGCGTGCACAACGCGCATACACTTTGCTCATGTAATCTACACAGATGCAACAGTTATTTTTGCAAATCATAAATTGTTACACTAAAAAAATATTAACACATGAGATGACGGAAATCATTGTGGTGTGCCACGAAGATGTGAAAAAATAGGCATAAATCTAGCTTACAAATTATTCAGGCTAATTATTTATTTAACCGACGCTATTTTGGGTGGGTTTCTCCCATCCCCATACAACACAACTTCTCTGTCTTTCACTGCTCTTACAAGAACATCAGTCTCCTCGGCTGTGAACCGCTCCTGGCGTGCGCCTGGTAAATACGCCATAATAATAGCAATCCATAATGGAACTTGCGCACCTGCTTTTAAAGGGAATGTTGGATGACGCTCTGATTGGTTTATTCACGTTACGCCCAAACCACACCTATGAATAATGAAGCTACTTCAGACCAACCCATTTTAGATTTGCGCCGGGCGCAAGAGCCATTTATCCCGCCGGGAAAATAGCAACAGCGCTGAGACCCGCCCACAAAGTTACTTGCGCTTTGCGCTTTGACACTTGCGTTTCAGATCGTTAAAATAGGGCCCCTAGTGTCTAACTCATTCGACACAATGTTGAAGTGAACAACAGAAACGGGATAAAGCATAAAACAAGGGATCATGCTTATAATGTCCTTTCAAATCAAATAGTATTATCAAATAGTCTTTCCTAACCTTTTATTTATATTAATCATTTAATAACAATATTTCAATATATTTTAATAAATAAATATTTTTAAATATATAGTGAATATAATAATTTTCGCACTGAAACAAATTGCCTGGATATTCTTTTAAAAATGTTGTACTCCACTGAAAAGTAAATGTAAAGTGTAAATGATGGCAGAATATTCATTTTTGCATGAACTGCACCTTTAAACCAAAACAAGAAACATAAAATGTGCACATTTCATCTTTGATTGATCACTTTCAGCAATCAGAACAGAAGCATTAAATACATTTTGCCATCATTGCTGAACAAGCCTGTTTTGATTGACATTGATTTGCACCATTTTAGTTTACCACACTGTTCTTTTCAATTCTTTTAAGCTGATGTGGCAATAAATCATGCTTATTTCACTCTCAAATATTTTGTGATAATATGCTGGAATAATTGACTCTTGACAGTGTAATAAAGATAAATGACGTATAGTATGTAAATAATAATTCCATAATTCCAAGGTGACTTACAGTAAATGAAAGTTTTAGCTGAGTCTCCAAACAGTAGTACTCATCTTCATTACGAAACTGGTCAGCACTCAAGGTTTAGGTCTGACAGGGGTGTGGTGACCTTCAGTATTAAATTAAACAGAAGGATTGCTATATATTATTGCAGGAAATGATTCATCATAATGAACGCCCATACTTCAGCATCTAAAACCGCAGTTCTTGGCATTAGACTCTATCATCCTGAGTCACCCATTTCTATCAGTAAGTGCATCTGGGACACATCCCATACAATATTAATGAATGATGCTATATGTTAACTGCATGCATCCAGTTCATGGGTTCATAAATTTACATTAAGCGAGCAGTTTAGATCCTTACTGTCTATTTGCAAAGAAAGAGTTATAAGAAGAGATTTGATGAAGGCACAGGCTGATATAACACAAATCTTGTTCCTGTCAATTAATCATTCTGCTGACAGAACAGAATGAAAATAGGGGTACTGATAGAATGATGAGATTAGAAGCAGAAGAAAGGAAGCAAAATTGATTTCTTTGTTTTATGCTGTTCTTTTCACATTCACAGATTTAGCTGGTGATGGATCTGATAGCTGGGGGAATTTATATTTTATTGTGAATCAAGAAAATTATGTTTTAGTAACAAAGTTCGGGAGAAGCACGTTCAGATAATTGACACAGGTGGAGAGCACTCAGCTAATCAACAATAGAGGTATATATACAAGCAGCAGTCCTACCTCCATTTGTTGACAGTTATCAGCAACCCTTCCACCACCCCTTTGCCACACCTTTTAACTCTAAACATACGGGGGGTACTCTGGGTTCGGGCCTAATTCCGAGCTCGAAGCCCTTCCCCCAGGCAGCACGCCAAATACGCATTGAATTACTCTCTATAAATTATATGTAAGTGCGAACTCGTGAAATATGTGAATGTGAAAAATGCATTAAGATGACTTTTATCTTGATGATTTTTAAATTAACTAGCAATTTGGCAATCAAGTGTTATCCTCCAAAATGTCACTCTTGTGCTCATTGTGTTTTGACTGGTGTCATATTAAATATACAGTAATACAACAACTTGTTCCCCAAGGCTAAACCTTCAGGGTTAAAATGAAAATGTTTAATTAATATCTATTATAGTGTAGCCACACACACACACACACACACACACACACACTCACACACACAGAGAGAGAGAGACAATCAGCAGTAGAGGGTGTAAATACACTCATGATGGGCGAGAAGAGAGAGTGAGCAAGAGGGAGATTTTAAGAAAGACTGTAGAAAGAGCCAATGGGAGATTGACAGACGGATCGGTGCAGCTTCTGCAGTAATGCGGTCGATGTACCGGTCTGTCGTGGTGAAGAAAGAGCTAAGCCGTAAGGCAAAGCTCTCGATTTACCGGTCAATCTACGTTCCTACTCTCACCTATGGTTATGAGCTTTGGGTCATGACCGAAAGGACAAGATCCCGGATACAGGCGGCCGAAATGAGCTTTCTCCGCAGGGTGGCTGGGCGCTCCCTTAGAGATAGGGTGAGAAGCTTAGTCACTCGGGAGGAACTCGGAGTAGAGCCGCTGCTCCTCCACATCGAGAGGGGACAGCTGAGGTGGCTCGGGCATCTGTTCCGGATGCCTCCTGAACGCCTTCCTGGGAAGGTGTTTCGGGCATGTCCAACCGGGAGGAGGCCCCGGGGAAGACTAAGGACACGCTGGAGGGACTATGTCTCCTGGCTGGCCTGGGAACGCCTCGGTGTCCCCCCGGAAGAGCTAGAGGAAGTGTCTAGTGAGAGGGAAGTCTGCCCATCTCTGCTTAGAACCGGCCCCGGATAAAGCGGAAGAAGATGGATGGATGGATGGATGGATGGATGGATGGATGGATGTAGAAAGAGCCAGGCCCAGTTCTACGGGGGTTCTCCTTCAAATGCAGGCAGGGGCGGAGCCAGCCATTGTAAACATTCGGGGCTTAGCCCAAATAAAAATTTTCAAATGACATTTTGTTAACAGCTTTACTGATTTAAAAGGAAGTTTGTTGTTGTATGTTGGAGTAAAGTTCATGAAATGATCAGTGTTTCCCACAGGATTTTGTAAAACTATGTTGAGTGGACCTCTGTCCCTCTAGGGGGGTTTGGCCCGCATTTTAAGGTTAAATGCATCAATCTGGTGCACTTTGAGAGCTCAAAATTAAGAGTTTTAACCCATTTACAGAGTGCAAATTGATCAAAGAAAAAGCATTGACTTGTACTTGTACATTAAAGAGGGCTCAAAGATCTTTTTAGTTGTGATATAAATCTCAGTCTACATTACATTGACATTGGTGTTTTAAGACGGCAAACAATTATTACAAAAATATAATAATGATTTATATCATTATTCCTATGACAGTATAATAGCCATATATTGTAAAACAAATGCACTGTAAAATAAATGAAAATTAATATAGTATAAGTATATTTTACTTTACACTACAGTATAGGGAAATTACAATTATTTCATCCTAATTCCTTCACTTGCAAGAGATAAACCCCTGATCTTTTATTTTGGAGAAAACACCAGATCACCAGTTGATCGTGTGAGCAAAGTGCTCGCAGCACAAACAGACTAAATGCAACCTTAGAGACCTTTTATGTTAGGCTATGTTTTAAATTTCATTATGAAACAGTGACGGCACAGGATCATTAATGGGAAACACTGAATGATGTTTAGCTGACAAATATGCTAAAGTTGAGTAATATTCTATTATAACAAAAACCCTTCAACCAGACCGAAAGAGAGTCTGAGAGCCTTGCCTACCGCTGCGCTGAGTGAGTGACAGGAGGCGCTGCTGTGTACAACTGCTGTCAGAGAGAAGAGAGAGAAAGCGATGCCGGTATCAGTGTATGGATACTGACCATAAAGTGGTATTGACCCATTTAACATATTTAGTAGAGATATGTATCGAAAATTTAATTTTTACAGCACTGTTAAGAAACCTCAAACCTGAAAGATTCGGGGCTCCAGCCCCCTTAGCCCACCCCTAGCGCCACCCCTGAACACAAGCAAGAGCACCCTCACTTGATATAATAGTACCCACTTTATATTAGGTGGCCTTAACTACTATGTACTAACATTTTAATTAATCATTAGATACAATGCACTTATTGTGTACATACATGTTTTTACATTGTACTTACATAAAAAAAAATACCTGCATGTAATTACGTCTGTAATTATTTTCTGTAGTTACATTTGTAATTACACAGTTGACACAACTTACAACTAACCCTACCCTTAAACTTACCCATACCACCACACCTGTCCCTAACCCTACCCGTATCCCACTTCAATATCAGCAAAAGTGTTTTGCAATACAATTTGAACACAGTAAGTACACTGTACTTAATTCTTGACGTAAGTACATAGTAGTTAAGGTCACCTAATATAAAGTGGGGCCATATAAGGAATTGGCGAAAATTTGGCAAATGCTCCAGTGAATATTTATGTTTGTGCTCTGGAGAAAGCCAAATGTATCTATTTACAATGTGTTTTTGCAGCAATGAGCCATGTAGCCAATCACAAACATAGTTGTTGATCTCTTGAACACATTGGCCAATCCAGAATCCACTTACGGATTCAACTCAAACGGATACTTTGACAATTTTCAATCTGGTTTCCGACCGCATCACAGCAGAGACAGCGCTCATTAAGATAATAAATGATATTCGCCTCAATACAGATACAGGCAAAACATCAATTCTGGTACTACTCGACCTCAGTGCTGCATTCGACACTGTTGACCACAACATACTTCTTGACAGGCTAGAAAATTGTGTTGGGCTTTCCGGAATGGTCCTCAAATGGTTCAGGTCATACTTAGAAGGGAGAGGTTATTATGTGAGTATAGGTGACCATAAGTCTGAGTGGACATCCATGACATGCGGAGTCCCACAAGGGTCAATTCTTGCACCACTCCTATTCAACCTGTACATGCTCCCACTGAGCCAAATAATGAAAAATAACAAAATGGCTTACCACAGCTATGCTGACGACACCCAGATCTACTTAGCCCTATCACCTAATGACTACAGCCCCATTGACTCTCTATGTAAATGCATTAAAGAAGTTAACAGTTGGATGTGCCAAAACTTTCTTCAGTTAAACAAAGACAAAACTGAAATCACTACATTTGGAAACAAAGATGAAATTCTCAAGGTGAACGCATATCTTGAGGCTAAAGGTCTAAAATAAAAAAATAAAGTCAGGAATCTTGGTGTGATTTTGGAGTCAGACCTGAGTTTCAGTCGTCATGTCAAAGCAATAACTAAATCAGCTTACTATCATCTCAAAAATATTGCAAGAATTAGATGCTTTGTTTCCAGGCAAGACTTAGAGAAACTCGCTCATGCTTTTATCACCAGCAGGGTGGACTATTGTAATGGTCTTCTCTCCGGCTTTTCCAAAAAGACCATTAGACAGCTGCAGCTCATACAGAACGCTGCTGCCAGGATCCTGAGCAGAACCAGAAAATATGACCATATCACACCAGTTCTCAGGTCTTTACACTGGCTTCCAGTTACATTTAGGATCGATTTTAAAGTACTATTACTTGTATATAAGTCACTCAATGACCTAGGACCTCAATACATTGCAGATATGCTGATTAAATACAAACCCAACAGATCACTCAGATCATCAGGATCAAGTCAATTAGAAATGCCAAGGGTTCACTCAAAGCAAGGAGAGTCTGCTTTTAGCTATTATGCCAGCCGCAGCTGGAACCAGCTTCCTGAACAGATCAGATGTGCTCCAACAGTAGCCACTTTCAAATCCAGACTCAAAACACATCTGTTTAGCTGTGCATCTACTGAATGAGCACTGTGCAACTGTACATCCGACTGATGGCACCTTATCTTATGCTTTTACTGAATGAGCTCTGTGCTCTGTCCGAACTGCTTGCACTTTAATTATGTTTCAATTTAACCCGGTTTTTATTTTTAGTGTTAATTATACTTTTTATTTATATATATATATATATATATATATATATATATATATATATATATATATATATATATATATATATATATATATATATATATATATATATATATATATATTTTTTTTTTTTTTTTTTTATTCACTTATGAATATTTTAACTTCATTTCTGTGTAAAGCACTTTGAATTGCCACTGTGTATGAAATGTGCTATACAAATAAACTTGCCTTGCCTATTACTTGTACACTTTTTTCTACCACATCTTTTCCTTCCCTTCGCCTCTCTATTAATGTGCTTGGACACAGAGCTCTGTGAACAGCCAGCCTCTTTTGCAATGACCTTTTGTGTCTTGCCCTCCTTGTGCAAGGTGTCAATGGTCATCTTTTGGACAACTGTCAAGTCAGCAGTCTTTCCCATGATTGTGTAGCCTACAGAACTAGACTGTGAGGCCATTTAAAGGCCTTTGCAGGTGTTTTGAGTTAATTAGCTGATGGCACCAGGTGTCTTCAATATTGAACCTTTTCACAATATTCTAATTTTCTGAGATACTGAATTTGGGATTTTCCTTAGCTGTCAGTTATAATCATCAAAATTAAAAGAAATAAACATTTGAAATAGATCAGGCTGTGTGTAATGAATGAATATAATATTCAAGTTTCACTTTTTGAATTGAATTAGTGAAATAAATCAATTTTTTGATGATATTCTAATTTTATGACCAGCACCTGTATTTTGTTAAATTACATCAGTAGTAACTGTAATTAAATTACAAAAAAAATAAGCGTAATCCCTTACTTTACTTTTTCAAGGGGAAAGTAGTTAAATACTTAGTAACTAGTTACACCCAACACTGCTTGTAAATAATCTTAAATGTGTCACTGTACACTACTATGGTTGCTTAGCCTACATCTGCACTTTACTAGAGCACCCTCAGTGAAAAGAGAGATGGATGAGAGACATTACAAAAGAGAAAAGCTCAGAGGAATACCACTGAAAAAAGAAGGGTTATAATCAGGCAAGAGCTTTAGGACCTGCGTTAATATTAGAAAAGCTTTCCAGTGCTGGAGATACCCAAGCGTGAAAGGACACAGAGGTTGCGTTATTTCTGCTCCATACGTGAGTAACCTTGGTTGTGCTATGTTTCACAGAACTGAGAAATGCTGTGGTTGTAATGTTAGCTATAGTAACAGGACAGTTTTGAGTGTGATTGTTTGTCTGGTGCTGCTGGCAACTAACAACAAACTCTTGCTTGAATATACTCTGGTGTATTGTATGTTCATTTTTGTTCTTCCTTGTCATTTGTTCATCATCTTTGCTTTGTTTTTCGCGAAGCATTAGTTTGCTTCACTTCAGCCATTATAAAGTGACATCCATGCATTTTGGGGGTGGAACAATGAAGGTAGGGGTGTGTTTGTTTTGGTTGATTTCAAATATTATCAGTGTTTCTAAAAAATTCAACTTTTAAAAAAATGCATCTTTAGACCTTGCATTTTCCTTTTATTCCATTGCCCAAAATGACGTCTTGTGAGTGCAGCCCTTTAACATGAACTTACTTTGTCTGCATGATTGAGGTGAGTATATGTTTCAGTACAGCCATTCACACAGAACATGCTTTTGCAATGAAAAGCAAAACAACATGGGCTAAAAATGTGCAACTGTCAAAGATGTCCATACTATAGACTGATAAAAATAGATGAAGTAAGTGAAGCCCCCAGTATACAAATATGGCGCTGACATCTTGGGTCTCGAGTTATTTTAAACAGTTGAAATAACATGAAATAAACAGTTATAGAAATGTAGAAATTAAAGTTAAAGCTCCTCCAGAAGTTCACGAAAAATGTCCGTTGGTGCCTCAGTGACTACTTCGCTCAGAGAAGCTGTCAATCTCAGCTGTCAATCATAATGCAACACCCCCATTTTTATAGCATCAAATAACTAACTAAAACCAAACTAACAATACCGAACTTATATCAGTGTAATAAAAACTGCCTAAAATGACAGAAACATTCAGTGTAATTTGATTGTTAATTTGTCTATATCCCATTACATTTCATGGAAAGGGCAGGGTTTATGACCTATACTGCATTCAGTCTCCTGGGGGCGATCGAAACGCTTTAGCTTCACTTTTCAGGACTCATGTGGCACACTTGGTCTATACTAGCACATGTTTACAGTGCAAGCAGCACAGTGGAATGCAAAAATACACAAGTGGTGTTTCCTTTTTTTGAGAGTGCCTTGATGATTTGATCTACATGCATTTCTCAAAAATGTTAATCTTTAAGAGACTTTAATAGATCAATCAATCAATAATAAGTTATTCCTTAGCCAAACCCATTCCTTATTATGTTCTCTCCTCCCACACTAAACAGCATTAATTTGCTAAGGATGGCTTTCAAAGGGAGATGGCTGAGTTTTTGATAAGAGAACATCTGCCAGGCATCGCAGATCTCCCTCATCACATCCAGGTCTTTGACCCAGAACGTGGTGATCTGGCTCTGACCGTGCATCTGCCTTTTTAAGCCTGTTAAGCTGTGCTGTGCTGTCAAGGCTGTGAGCCTGCTGCTGCTAAACGATAAGTAAGAATTAGATAAAATTGTGCCTGATATGCGAGAATGAAGTCAGCAAAGCTGATGTGCTGCTAATAAAAGAAAAAACAGAGCATTTACGATCGATTATTTCCACTTAATAGTTTGAGATTTAAAAAAAAAATCTAGATCAACCTGAATGTCTTATTTTTTCTACTGATAGAGGAACATTAATGCATGCAAATGGGGCGAGTGTGATAAAGCAGGCTCAAAGTGATGTCTCTGGCATTGACAATTTATCTGAGCAAGGCTGAAAACTCCATCTCTGCCACAATGTAAAATTCCAACTGCTCCTAGAATGTCATTATAAAATTCACAACTGACTGACTCACTATTCCCCTCCACCGGTTGGCTGGGTGACTGACAGGTGTTGTCATCCATTTTTATAACAAATCAGACAGACTGCTCTATTGAATAACGCTTCCCATACATTAACTTATTTTCTCTTTCTCAGCGCCCCGCGGAGCATTTAATAGTTTGTATGTCAGCAGGAGAACTGCTGACATAGATATTTAGTTTTTGACAGAATAGGAAAAAACTTTCAAGGTTCCTTTTGGAAAAACAACACCTGAATATTACTCATGTGAGATTAATCATACACTGCCTGTTTTCCCGGAAAAAAATCTTCACTTGTCATGAGGAATAATATTTTCCTACATATTTGGACCAATAAGTCACTGTACTACACAAATACGGTGTAAGACTGAAAATACTGGTTGAGGCCCTGGTCTGAGAAAAAGGGATAATTACCATTTGACCTCCCCCATTAGACCTCACTTCCGCAAACTACTAAGAACTCACACAAGAATATGGTTTAACGTGAATGTTTATCATTGACTGTTATGTTTTTGGTGTTATTTGAAATGTCTCAAAGTGAGTGGTACAGATATCTCATATCCAGATAGATAAAATAAAAGGTAATACGGTTTTAAGAGTTTATGGATAACTGACTTAGAAAGGAAGCAAATGGTCAACCACCCCCATGAAGGTGCGACCACTGCATGCACATTTCTTTTGTTAGCACGTTTCCATGTGAAAGAGGTCTGACTATTTAATGAGATGCAGCAGAGAGTTCGGGGCCTTTTTCTGTACTTCAGATCGGCCCGTGAGGCTGAGAGAAAGAAATCTCTCAGCCTCACGTATTTCTTAAAGTTGGGTTTGCATCTTTTCTTTATTCCTGAGCATTTGATGTTTTTGTATCGATTATCTTTGAATTGATTATGAAATTGGCATGATACATTTACCTGACATAATAAATTGTTACATTTGATTATTCTAACTGATTTTGACATTGCTCACTTAATGGTTAAAAGGAATAGTCAAACATTCGCTCACTTTTAGTGAGGCACAGATATTATTAAAACTTTTCATTTATGGAGTCAGATGAAATAAACGAGTAAATATATGATTAAGATATTACAAATTTAACCAACCAATACTTTGCATGAGTAAGGACAGAACAAGTGAGACCTTCCCCGTGTATTGGCGAACCGGCAGATTGGACCAATTTCACGGGCCTTACAACGGTAACACTTTATTTTACAGTGTCCTTGTTACATGTACTTACCATACACTCTCAGAAAAAAAGGTACAGTGGAGGTACAATTTTGTTCCTTGGGGAACAGAATGTATAACTGTATCTTTAAAGGTACACAATTGGTCCTTAGGGTACGATTACCCCTAAAATTAACCATTGGCAGGCAAGTTTGGTCCTAGTGAGTCGCTGTCCTCTAGAGTTTGGCTCTATTGAGAATTAACAGAGGCCTAGATGTTGGTTTTATTGAAAATATTTGGTTACCATTATGGTGATCAGTGTTTTCTTTAGTTGGGCAGTTTGACTCTTGGCTTTAGTTTGTTTTTTGTTACAGTGCTAACAAAACACATAACCTGTTCAAATAAAAAAAGCCATAAACAAAAATTGTCATGAAGAAAAGTGTTTGACTGAAATTATCACTGACTAAAACAATTAATAAATAATATTCACCAACAATACTTTCGTGCCACTGATCAGGCATTCTGAATTTTGATTTTTAAATACATTCTAGGGGGGAAAAAATGTAGACACACAGATATCAAGAATCGGCATATGAATCTCAACAATGGTGAGATACTTCATGCTGCAATGCATGCTGGAAGCATTTTATACTGTGGTGGCTTAGTAGCGTTGGAGCTAAACTCTGCAGGACATCAGCTCTGATCGAACTTGCCTACCCCCTGACTTAGAGGTACAAAAATGTACCTTAATGTTACAGCCCCAGTGACAAGCCATTGTACAATTATGTACTTTTTTGTCTGAGACTGTAGTAATAACAGTAAATTATGCATAATTACATTCAACCAACCCTCAACCAAACACTAATCCTACCCTAACCCTATAGTAAGTTATAATATATAATAATATGTTGTTATATATTATATGCTATAATATATGTTGTTAATTAATATTACTCAGTACTTAAATATAAATTTACACTGTAACAATGACACCTTAAAATAAGGTGTAACCAAAAATATCTTCAGTCCAAAAGCTCTCTATTTACCATTTGCACTCTGCAAAAAAGACTCATTTTCAAATGTGCTACATCCCCGGGTTTGACAGAGATCATCCACACATATTGCATTGAATTAGTTCAGATTATTTCTTTTGGGGGGAAAACACACTTTCTTTACACAATTCTACGTACTCCATAAAGTAACATGGTGATAGTAAACAAATTAGATCAGAGGACAATTGATATTTCAATGCTTTTGCAGTCTCTCTGAGAAACGTTTGTGTTTGTTTGCAAAACGAAGAACGCAAAAGCACTGAAATATAGGGGGAAAAAATTCCATTAATTATATAGACAAAGTGCTTTAAGAGGCATTCATAAAATGATTCGGGATCAGAATCTTTCTTACCCATTGCCATCTAGAGTTTTTTTCCAGACCAATTTAAAAAAAAGACACATTTAAAAGCAAGATTGAAGACTTTTCATAAAATAAACCTTGAACCTTGCATTTATTTTTCTTACATTACAGTTGATGATACTGGCACTCAGCCTGCTTTCACACACATCAGTGAAATCTGGCAGGAGTGTTGCACATTTACAACAGATCAGTGGGATACTGGCAGATGGGAGTGAGAGGGCAGAGTTTGGGAACACCATGACCTTCAGCGCTGGGCGTGTTCAACACATAATGTCCCTGCATGTGTAATTGGGAGGCAGATGAAGTGCCGCGATGTATTCATCAAATGCTGCTTGAGTTAAATCACACTTTTCATAGTTCAATGAACCCAGTAATTATTGAATAGTGAAATGAACTGCTGTGAGGAGCAGGGCAGAAAGCATCAACTCGGCTGTGTCGGAGAAAGCCCGGGCAGTTTAGAGCTTGTTTAACATATTGGGGTTCAAGAAGGACTTACGGATTTCAGTGATGCACATTTTTAAGGTCTGGGGATCAGTTCTGTGTCGACATTAGGGTTGATGTGGCATGATAACGTGAAGAAACGTATGTATTTTATGTCAATTTCTTCCTCAAATTTTACACAATGTTATTGTGTAATGTAAATATTTTTTTTTAACGTTTTTCAATTCACACACAGAGAAATCTGAACCCTGTCCTGTTGTAGACAGACTCAAGTGTGTGCAGTATGTCAGAAACTGAACGCGCATCTGTATACTGTATTTGCTTTTGACGCGATGTGATGTGACACAATGTTCACATCTGGTGTAGGCAAATGGTGTAATGATTCGTTGATGTCTTGCTATGGAGGAAGCAACATGTCCTCCAACCAATACGCCTATATAGGTTGTCACTTCCATGAAATACGACCCATAGGAACGTTTACTAAAGTTGCGCCCCTATCGACAACAGGACACTTTCATTTTAATGTTTAGTTTCCTTTTGTTTGCGTCATATTTTTATCAATTGCGTCATATTTAGCTCAATTGATAGAGCATTGCTAAATACAACATCATGTAATTGTGATAATGCAATTGTGGGTTCGATCCCAGGGAACGCATGTGCTCATAAAGTGTATATGCACTATAAATCACTCGGTAGGTTTAGGGGTGGGTGTAGTTGTTGATAAAAAAAATATATATATATATATATTTTTGCTAAATGGAAATATGACAAATGGTGATAAAAACACATTGCATTAAATGAACACGCAGTTTGATTGGCAACGACAGTCATACGTCATTTCATGACGACAGACATAACACTGGCATTATTTTTATGCCAGCTAGAGGGCGCATGACTTTAAAACGTAAATAAATTTGCACGTGTTATGTCACAAATCCCACAATATCCAAACGAGACATTTTTAGAGTTTGATTTAATAAATGCCTTGTTTATAATGAAGAGGATTTTAAATTATGAAACTGTCACGTGAAAATGAAGGAAAACTAAGGTGAGGATTCAAATGCAGAAAAAAAGGAATTTATTAACAAATAAACATAACAAAAACCCACGAGGGGGAATACATAACATTAAGAAAAACAACTCTAATACCATCATACCAACGGGATCATGGGGAAGGAAGACGTTAGACAATGATCTGATACAGACTGCAAACACAAGGGGACTTATAAAAGGAAAATAATCAGGAAGGAACCGGTGGGAGAAGTCAAACAATAATCAGATAACAAGAGGGAGGGATCAGACAATGACACGAGCACATGGCCCAAGATAACAAAACTTCTCTCTCCTTCTCTGCTGGGGCCTCCACTGACTGTAGGTGGGAAACGGGGACAGTCAGTGGGCTGGGATATTGCTGGCCGAAGACGTTCGGAACCCCTCAGATGGTAGATAAAGTCCCAGAATCCCAGCTTCCCCAGCCTCTCCATCTCTCCCAGATAGAGTGGCATGTCCAGGCAGAGATTAAAAGTCTCTTTACACTCTGCCTCGTTGAGGACAAAATTGTCCACCTCCATCAGGAACTGGCATGCGAACTCTCGTACATCCGTCCCCTGCTGACGGATGTACTTGGAGTTAACATACCGCACAACCAGCAGGCGTCTCGAAAACTCCATGTGGAGGGATAAAAAAAAAAAAAAAAAAAATATCAACAAAAAATTACAAAAACTCCTGCTGAGTCCTCAAGTGGTCAGATCATTATGTTACGTGGAAATTAAGGAAAACTAAGGTGAGGACTCAAATGGCGAAAAAAAAAAGGAATTTATTAACAAATAGTCATAATAACAAATCAAAAAATCCACAAGGGGGAAAATATAACACTAAGAAATACAACAACTCTGAAACAAACATACCAAAGGGATCATGGGGAAGGAAGACGTTAGACAATGATCTGACACAGACTGCAAACACAAGGGGACTTATAAAGGGAAATAATTGGTAGGGAACAGGTGGGAAAAATCAAACAATAATCAGATAACAAGGGGGAGGGATCAGACAACGACACGAGCACATGGCCCAAAATAACAAAACACCCATGTGACAGAAACTTGCAGGACGTTTTAATGGTACGTCGACCGCTTATGTCTCCAAAGATCAAGGCACATTTGATTTCTCATGACATGACCCCTTTAAAGTAGGTCTACAACACCTACACTCTCATATAAAAATTGTACCTTAGGAGTACAGCAGCTTGTCACTGGGGCAGTACACTTAAAAGGAAAACTTTTGTACCTTTTTCACCCTTAAAGGTGCATATTAGTACCTTAAGCCCTATTCGGATGGAATTAGGTTAACATGGAGAGGTGGGGTAAAGTAATTATTACCAGAGCTTCTCAGCATTTTAGTCCCGTCTGAATGTGTCATCTCAGTAATCATTACGGACAATGTCAGTAAAGATTACAGCGACTTTTATCTTCTGTGAAAAGGTCCGGAAAAATCACCTCAGGTAATTTTTACAGTCTATGGAACAGACCCACTGTAAATATTTACGTAAATATTCTGTCATTTCCTGTTTAAAAGTGTTTTTTCACATTTTTACTTATAAATATGGAGGTGCTTTTTGTGCATTCAGTTGCGTTCTAGGTGGTGGGACAAGTCTGTGGCAAGTGTTTTATATTTACCGTTCAGATTAAAAAAAGGTCGAAAGCACTTGTCAGATGCACAAAACCTCTTTTAGCTTTGTAAGTGCCTATTACCAACAGAATCCAATAACAATTGAATTAATTAATTAAATTAATAAATAATTCAACCGGACCTAACTGTTATATATAGGCTATATATAGATTATATGTGTTTGCGCACGTGATATCAGGAAGCAACTTAATACGCAGATGATGACAGGAAGGTGACGGCGGTGCGTAAATCGAGTTACCACTTCCCACTTAGTTATACTGAGATTTCTTATCCCGAATTGGCCATTAAAATTACAGATGTCCTGTGGTAAAATTACTTTACTCCATCTACCCTTGTAAAACTAATCCCGTCTGAATAGGGCTTTAGAGAAGCATGTACCTTAAGGTACTACTATGAACCTTTTAGGGATAAAATGGTATAAAGATGTCCCTTTTAAGGATACTGCCCTAGTGACAAACTCTTATACCCCTAAAGGTACAATTTGTTATGCAAGTGTAGAGAAATCTATTCATCCACAGTAAACCCATCCAGAAGTATGCAATGTGAAATCAGCCCCAATCTTTGCAAATAAAATTTAGCTTGCAAATATGTGTACTTCATCAGAAAAGGAAATATACGGAATGGCCTCCAGAGGAGAAATATGCAATTACCAGTAGAGGGTAACCAGCCTGCTTGACCCCTTAAACTGCTGTATAACATTTCAGTATCATTTTATGTCCGCATACACATGACTGTAACTCATATACACAAGGGATTTTTTGTAATTCCTCCAAGTGCACAGGTTAGCAACAAATTGAGTGTACATTTTGGGCTAGGATATCCAGTGTGATGATTTTTAGAGCACGTTGGTCTAATTAGAGCTATTTGAGTAGAAGGTGACTGGCTGAATGTTTAATGGAGCCAAAGGTCACATCCTCAGACGGAATCGTATCTCATAATACCTTACTGAAGCAATTACAGGACTTCGGCTATGAATCAGGGATAACCTTTCCTCAGAAAGTGCTTGATCTTTTTTGAAACATAAAATAATCCAATGTAAATTCAATACCTCATTGAATACACAGCATATGGGACAATCTTGATCTATAGAATTTTGTCAGATTTGTCCAAGACAAGGCAAGTTTGATTGGAACTGAATGCCACTTTTGGTTATTATAAAATGATTTCTATCCTTGATTAATTCTCCTGCTCCAGTGCTACAAATAAAGCTCAGGCGCATGATTGAGTTCATACTGAGCGGGGAAAATCGCCTGCTCTGCTAGACCTGCTACTGGGCGACTGTACTCCCAGAAAAGCTTGGATGGAAAGGTTAACACCAGCGTTGAACCAAGCTTAAGAATAGTTTCCTCCCTGCCAATATCCAAAACTACTTAGTTCTGCACCACAAGAGAATTGAAGGCAAAGCAATAGGATCCCTGCCAAGTGTTTAAATTGCTTGTACTCCTTTGAATGGATTGAAATCCAGCATTTTCATGTTAGTCAAAGTTAATCTCTCAACACTGATCCTTTCGAGGAGAAAACTGCTTTCACATTCACTAGTCACAGTGAATTTCTCTTAAACTGACTCATTTGGTTGACATATTTAATGAGTTTCAGATGCACTTATAATCTATGTTGTTGTATTTTTGCAAGGATTCGTTTCTTTGTGGCGTGAATGGGGTAAAAAGTCCTAGAAGAGAGTGTTCTTATTGATATGCTAATAAATTATACAAATTTACATATTTTTGTTCTTCTTTGGTCATTTATTTGGCATTTTGATGGCTATGCATTGTGATTCTAGAGTCATCTGTTACAAAAACACTGTCTGAGAGCAAAACCAGGTGGATAAAAATGATAAATCTAAATTGTCAAGACACCTTATTGTGACAAATGATGTTTACCAAGTCATCAGTGCAATAATCACTCAACAGGTGATTTACAAAAGCAAACATTATTTCAATTCTATCAGAAAAAAGTGCACCATCAGGCCCTGAGAAAGAAAACAAACATGGCTTATTGTGTTATGTTGTGCTTTTATCCTGACCGGGAACCTTAAGGTCTGGTGACACCAAATGCTGAAGATAAATCACAAATGTACAAAAACAAACATGTACGGTATAGGGTTACATTTACTTTTACAGAGCAGAAAAATAAATATGCCTCATGCAGTATATCTATAGGAGGTTCAAGCAATACGGTCTGAAATCCAGCCATGAAAATGTGACACCCAATTTACTGCTAGAAATGAGCAATTAGTTGTATTATTTCTACAACAGCATAACATGATTGCATTCAAATGAAATGTGCGCAGATAATGTTTATTGTAATTGCCCCATTATGCTGAACAAGGTTCAAAACCTGCTGTGCTGTAAACAGATTCAGTTTGTGCCATGAAAAGCCAATAGTTGATATCTGTCATCCAAAAGATAAAAACGTCTGTCATCAGCAGACAGCTTTTAGGAACAATCTGTCCCAGCCTATCCACTGTCATTGATTATGCTGTGAGGATAAGACTCTGTAGCAGGGCGTTCACAGCCCCTCAATAAGAGCCGTTGTCCTCAGAGTTAGTGGCTCATACACAAACTGATGTAAAATGCTTAAAATAAGATGAGAAGTGATAATGTGAGCTCATGGTTTGGGCATCTTGTCCTCTCAAAACACATTTTTTGCAATTCTGCATGCTATTTGGATGACTAAATGAGAGCACTACATAGAGCAGCACTTCAAAGACACCCCTAAAGCCAGCTAGTGTTGTCTGACAGATGTGATCACTAATATCTTCCTCTTCACAGCTGACATGCCCATATATTTGAGTCATAAATGAGTACTTTGCATGTGCGCAAATATGTGTAAACCACTGCTTTAAAGGGTTAGTTCACCCAAAAATGAAAATTATGTCATTAATTACTCACCCTCATGTCGTTCGACACCCGTAAGACCTCTGTTCATCTTCGGAACACAAATGAAGATATTTTTGTTGAAAGCTGATGGCTGAGAATGGCCTCAGATAGGCCTCCATTGGCATTCAGTACATTCACACTCACAAGACCCATAAAAGGCAGTAAAAACGTCGTTACGAAGTCCATCTCACTACAGTGACTCTACAATAATTTTACGAAGCAACGACAATAGTTTTTGTGCGCAAAAAAAAAAAATCAAAATAACGACTTTATTCCACAAGTTCTTGTCTTCCGTTTTGGCCTCTTGAACTCACGAAGCACCACGACGCATGCGTGAGAATATGACGTAGCGCCGACGTTAAAACTTTAATACAGTAACTTTAATAAGAATCAATGTATATCTTATAGTGAAGTCAATGTAGTGTTTTATTTTTTTTACATTTATTCATTAAATGTCATACTTGAATGCTGCTGTACAGCTCTGAGCAGCCAGTGTTAATCTTTATATATTTATTTTATATTATACAAAGGAAGTTGTACAAGGGTTTCTTTCTATTAAGTAAAATAGATTATTATTATTTTTTCCTCCTTAACCTCTTGCTGTTCCTGTCGCCTAAGAATAGAATAACAAAAAACAATGATGTGACAAGCCATTAGAACTGAACTGAAAACCATGGTTAAAAAACCAAGGTATGTACTGAACCGTGGACTAACTGTATTGTTGCATCCCTATGGTAACGCTTTAGATTACCACGGAAAGTACTGCGTAAGTAAAGAGAATTTACAGTGTAAATTAAAGTGGTGTTTGTTCCCATCTTGTTTTGTGTAGTTACAGGGTAAGTACAATATAAACACGTACACAATCTGATATCACTCAGAAACCTTTATTTTTTTAAAAAAAGTTTTTTTTAAACAGATTTACAACACTTATTTGTTTCTCTTTCTTGGCTTTATCCTCGTCTTGTTCCTCTACTTTTTCGTCCTTGCCACGGATGAAACTTAAAGGTCCCGTTCTTCGTGTTTTTTGAAGCTTTTATTGTGTTTACAGTGTGCAATATAACATGTGTTCATGTTTCGTGTGTAAAAAAAAAAACAGTATTTTTAACACAATTTACTTATCTGTATACCGCTGTTTTCACTGTCCTAAAAACGGCTGATGAGTTCCTTGTTCTATGAAGTCCCTCCTTCAGAAATACGTAACGAGTTCTGATTGTGTCAGCGGTTCCTGTGTTGGGATTCGACAGCAGCTTAGCGCAAGTTGCACGGAAAGGTCACGCCTCTTAATGGGGAGATGTATGCGCTCAATGATCTCTACAGCGCCCCTGTGAAAGCCAAACAAAGGTGATTTGACTCCGGGATGAAAATAACAGCGTCTCGACGACATGGCGACAAACACACTCAAACGCAACACTTCCTCTTCTCCACGTGGGACAGCAACAAGACCACGCCCCCTTTTCCGCATATTCTTGTGGGCGGAGGTTAGTCTGATCTACTAACGTAATTAAAGCAGGCTGTACCAGGATGTAGTCCAAGCCGGGCCATTCGCTGTAGGCTTTGAAAGGGAACTTCTGTTAAATAAAATATCTCGCTTGGCATTGAACTTTGAGCTTTATTATTTTAAAAGTATTATTTATGCTCTAACAGCAACATTACACACTAACTAAAGTTTGAACAATGTGATCATGAAGAACGGGACCTTTAAGAAGGAATCCCATGTCTCTAGCTACCCTATTATGTAACTACACTGAAAATACAGTGCGCAGAAATGTCCTCACCGTTTACTCGTCTTTCACCCTCATGCCATCCGAGATATACATACGACTTTATTTCTTCATATGAACACAGAAAAATAAATAATCTCTGCTAATGAAAACTCATTTGGGTTCCTAAAATTTCAAGCATCAAACAGCACATACAGCAATAACTACAGTAATCCATACGATCCCAATGGATGAATCAAAGTCTTCTGAAGTGAAACGATAAGTGTTTGTAAGAAAAATAACAATATTTTACATTTTTTTAAACGGTAGACTATCGCTTCCGATCAGCAGCCATCTGCGTGAATGAGAGGGTTGAAATCTTTTTTTTTTTTTTTTTTTTTTTAATTCAAGAAGAAACAAATTACAATAGTGCAAACACACCTCTCTTATAAATCTATCACTTTCCAACAATATGCTTAATATACAAGTAAAATAATTTTGCACAATCATAGGGTAAAAAAGGAAATAAATAAAAAGAATGGAACATACAGAGAGAAAAAAAAAGAAAAAAAAAGATCTCCATATTTCTTCAAAAAAGATGTACATTTTCTATTTTCAATTATTCTTAGTGATTTGATTAAATACTCTACTTCGCATAAGAAGTCAATAAAAGTAGGAATTTTCTTAAGAAACCTTTGTTTGTGAAAATAAAACTTTGCCACAAGGATAAGGAAGTTAACAGAAGATTCCAAAGATTTGTTTGGGTTTTCAAAAAGACAAATTACATCCTTAATGCATAGATTACAGTTCATATTAATTTTAGAAAAACAATAAGAGCTCAAATCATTCCAGAAAATTGATGATACCTTACAAGAGAAAAACAAATGACAGATGTCCTCATTTTCATTCTTACAGAAGGTGCATATATCATCTACATCACAGTATTTGGATAAAAGTGCATTACAAGGGTATATATTATGCAAAATTTTAAAATTCACTTCTCTCATTTTATTGGGTATGTAATATTTATATGGTAGTAACCATGTGTTCCTCCATTTAATGTTATCGATTATAGAACCCCAAAAAAAATTCCCCCTTGGAGTAATTACATTTCTTGATTGAGAGAATTGACGGATAAATGTATTATTACAATCTTTACTTAAAAGGGAAATACCTCCTAAACATAACAAAGATAGTTGTTTAGAACATGACTCATGGGTTAGGGAAGCTTTCATTAGACATATTAAACCACTTGGAATAGCCTTTATAACAGAGTTAAATTCTTTAAACGGGACAGGGTATTGTATTCATAAAACTCTCATAAGATAACAGATCACCATTAGAGTTGAATAGATCAGCAATAAAAATTATGTTTTTATTAAACTATTTATCAAAAAAAAATTGATCTATTTCTAATTTTAATATCTGAATTATTCCATAAGATGGTTTTGTGGGGGGGAAAGTTGTGGCTGTAAACCATTTTCCAGGCTAACAGAGCTTGCTGATGAAATTTAGCCAATTTAATGTGTACTTTACCAGTGGAGAAATTACATTTCACCAAAAAAGAGAGGCCACCTACCCTTTTAAATATATTATTAGGGATAAAATACCACATATAGATTCTGACCCAAGCAAGCATCTCTTCAACCAATTAATTTTGAATGTATTGTTGGTATCATCAAAATTCAGGACTTCAAGACCCCCCTCACTCCTTTTGTTTGCTAAAATATTTTTCTTTAATTTGTGAGATTTATTATTCCAGATAAAATCAAGAAAAATCTTATCACTTTTTTTTTAGGTGTTATTATCTACTGCTAAAGACAGGGAAGGGTACACACATCTAGATAATCCATCTGTTTTGGATAAAAAGACTCTGCCTAAAATGGACAAATCTCTTTGGAGCCAACTATTAAAAATATATTTTGTTTTGGATAATCGTGGAGAAAAATTCAGAAATTGTCTATTAGTTACATTTTTCGTTATATGAATCCCCAAATATTTCACTTCATTTTTAACTGGTATATTTTCAATTTCAGTCTCTATATTGTCAAATAAGCAAATAATTTCACATTTGGATAATTTAAGTTTGAGACCAGAAGCATTAGAGAAAGCATTAATTGTAGTTAAAACTGGAGAAACTTGCTCTTTATCTTTTAAGAATAAAGTGGTGTCATCTGCCAATTGTGAGATTCGAATCTCTCTGTTAAAGACATTAAGACCAACAAAGTTATTATTGTGCAGGATATCAATAGATAATGTTTCTACAACAAATCAAAATAAAAATGGGCTTAAAGGGCAACCCTGTCTTATCCCGCGAAGAATAGGAAACCTTGGTGATGTACGTGAATTTAAAATGATACAACTATCAATATCTTTGTACAACATTTGGACAACATTAATAAAATTGGAAGGGAATCCAAAAGCCTTTAAAGAGTTTATAAGAAACTGGTGCTCTACAGTGTTGAAGGCCTTATAAAAATCAAGGAATAAGATAATTGCATCAGACTTAATTTCTTTTTTATAATCAATAAGATCCAGAACAAGACGAGTATTACAACTAATATGAATTCCTTTCATAAAGCCAGTTTGTGTTTCATTAATGATATGATGTAAATGTTGTTTAAATCTCTTGGCAAATATAGCAGTAGTTAATTTATAATCAAAATTTAGAAGTGTGATAGGGCGCCAATTATCAATTATAGTTACATCTTTGTCTGGCTTGGGAATAAGAGATATTATTCCTTGTTTCATAGTGGGAATCATTATTCCATTTTTTATACATTCTTGAAGCATTAAGAAAAAGGGCTGCTCTAAAATCTTGCAGAACTGTATAAAAAATTCTAAAGTAAGGCCATCGCAGCCAGGCGACTTCCCCTTTTTCATCAACTTCATTGCATCTCTAATTTCATTTAAAGATACAGGAGCCTCGCATAATAACTTAAATTCATCACTTATTTGTGGTATAAAGTTTTTAATCTGATGTAGGTATGACTCACTTTGGTTTGCCTGAAAATCAGAGGAGTATACATTTCTATAAAAATTGGTGACAAAATTCTCTATTTCTTCAGGGTGTTTAGAGACTGAATTGTTAATTTGCAGTGCAGAGATGCTTTTCCTTTTAAAATTCCTTTTCTCAAGTGAAAAGAAGAAGCTAGTATTTTTTTCTCCTTCCTCAATCCATTTCGCTCTGGATCTAACGAAGGCACCTTTAACTATTTCTATATATAACTGGTCTAATTCTAATTGCAAGGTTTTTAACGGACTAATTTCTGTAACAGAGAGATTTTTTGATTAGGTTATTTATGTTACTTAACAAGTTGGCTTCTCTATCAGCATTAACCACTTTTACGGCTTTAGCTCTATTTATTGCTAGTGATCTAGCTTTAAATAAAAAAAAATCCCAATTAGCCCCATGTGACTTAAACTCATTTTTTGAAAATATTTCTTTAGCTAATCCCTTTATCTGATCATTAAAATTTGTATCTTTTATCAGAGTATTGTTCAACTTACATGCAAGGGATTCTTCCTGTGTTTTGTCTGCAAATTCAAATTCATAACTAAGTGGTCCGAGAATGGCGCATACTGGTGACTGACATCAAACACATACTGCAGTATCTGTTGAGAAATCAGAAAAAAAGTCTATTCTAGATCTTGAGGTTAGCAACTTGTTATTCCATGTAAACTCCTTAACATCTGGGTGATAATAGCGCCATGCATCTGCAATAGTGAAATGATCACACAAGGTACAAATAATGTTATTACTGAGGCCCATTTTAGGAGGAAATCTGTCAGCTGAATTATCTAACACATCATTAAAATCTCCAGCAATAACAATGAAAGGCTGTTGATATTTAATTTTTAAAGCTTCAATTTTCCTTTGTAATGATGAAATAAGACATTTGTTGGCAGAACTTGAATTGTGGCCATATATATTACATATTATAAAAATAGCATTATCAAGTTTAGTGACAAGAATAACCCATCTTCCTTCCGTAGAAACCAAAGCCTCCACAATATCTCCTTTAAACTTGTTAATCAAAATGAGAACACCAGCGGAGTGGTTAGAACCATGACTAAAGTAAACCTTATCACCCCACTGTGATTTCCAAAAACGAACATCATTCTCACAGGAATGAGTTTCTTGTAAGAGTATTAAGTCAGCATTTGTTCTTCTACAATATAAGAATAAGGCCTTTCTTTTAGTGAGATCTCTCAAGCCACGAGTGTTTAACAAATAATACTCAAAGAGTTAAACTCCAAGTCTTGCATTTGAACAGAAGAAAAAAAATAAAAAGATAAAATAAAAACACAGCAGAAAAGAGTTAACTTGGATAATAAGAATAAAACCCAGAACAATAACAAGAACACACAGAAGGTTGAAGCTTACCGCTGTAAACCTGAGGTAACAAAGAGGTAGTTAAAGCTAACATATCCCTTGAAACTTAGGCAAAAGTGCAACTGTAAGGGAGGGCATAACTTACTTATACTTAAGAGGAGCCACAGCAGTGTACAATAAACTTTCACGTTGTTCCATAAAGTCAGTCTGCAATTAGAAATGATCCATGCGCAACTCAGGAGTCAAGTTCGATTGCATGAGTTTCATGTACTCTGTGAATAAAGAGTCTGTCCACGCACAACTTGGAAGTTAAATTTGAAAGCTGTTGCTCCTTGAAGATTGGTTGTAAACGAGAGACTGATCAAACGCAACTCATTGCTCTACGCAGGCAGTATGCAAACGTGAAAATATGGTGCTGTACATCTTAGGGGTTAAGTTCAAGTTTTTTCCCAGCAACAAAAGCATAGGGACCCTTCCATGAGACCTTCTTTCCATCCTCACAAGCCTTCTTCACAAGCGGCCATAATTTAGCTCTGGCATCAACATCTTGCTTGATCAGCGCCTCTTTGATGCGAAGCTTGTTTTCCTTTAGAAAGCGAGAATCTTTCGCAGCTCGCAATACCATATCTCTGTAGGTTCGCATGGTAAAACGCATGATGATGTTATGAGGTGCTCCGTCGGATCTCCTTTGCCCCAGGCGGTGTACAACATCAATTACATCATCCAACTTGTTCTGGATACTAGGGATCATCTTTCTTAGGATGTCGATCGTCACATTTCTTGCATCTTCTCCATCGCGTTCTGGGACCCCCTGTAGCTTGAGATTCCATCTGCGCGAGTACCATTGCATTTCATCCATGTTTTCTTTCAGACATATGTTTTCAGCTCGCAGTTCCTTATTCTCCTTTTCAAGTTGAACGATCTTGACATCATGTCTCTTGACCTCTTCGCTTATATGCGAGACCTTCTCGGATAGTTTGTCGAGTTTTTCGCAAGAAACGGCAACCTTACCGTGGGTTTCATCCACTTTATCCGTTAGCTTCTGGATCGCATCAAGGAGTGTAGATAAAGAAACTTCGTTCCTGTCTTTTGTGATCACTAGGCTCTTGGATGGAGTAGAGCAAGCAGGCCTTGCAAAAACTTCTTCATTGGCACCGATTTCTGTCTCAATATTAATATTTGTATCCAAATCGGCCGATTCCATGCAGCTCTCTTCCACTTACAGCTAATATAGCGCTTTCTTGAAGGGATTGATTCTTCCGTTTTTTGCCCATTATCAATTCAAAAGTTAAGAATTGCCAAAAATTATCGAGAGAAAAAAAAGCAAATGATCACAATCTGAACTTTACATACTCAAATCTAATCTTGTTAGCTTTAACTCCTCAAACTTACTTGGACGCTTAAAAAAACGTGACCATGCACTCCGCTGCCATCTTGGCTCCCCCGAGGGTTGAGTTCACGCTTGACTTAACTTGAAGCGTGACGTGAGCGCGCCGAGAAACTATGGTCATGCGGATGTTGGATGCTGTCGGTTTTTATTTTTTTAATGCTCACAACAGTATACAAACAATAACATAATATATGTTAATAGCAATGAGAAACAAACAAGACTAGAAGACAGAGACACCAGTTCTCGTGTGTGTTTCAGATTAAATTTGCGTGAGAACGCCATGAAAGCTTGAAGCTTCTTTACTCATGCACGCGCAGGTAACAGCTGATCGGATGCGAAAAGATTTGTAAATTATGAGAGTATTTCTTGGTGTACTTTTTATTTTAATAAATAATAATACAAAATATCAAAAGACCTGGGATTCCTCTTAAGATCCATCAATGGAAATAACGATAAAGAAGAAGAGGAACATGAAGAGGAAGACAAGCAAGAGAAGCAAAAAAGGGACAAAACGTGCCTCTTTCTGTCCGGATGTTATTATTTGAAATGAAAAGTTTATTTAAAAAAATGAATAAGTGTCAAATCTGTTTTGGATTTAGTTGTTTGTCAAATAAATATTTCCGAGTGATATCAGATTTTGTATGTATTGTTTATTGTACTTACCCTGTAACTACACGAAACAAGAAGGGAACAAACACCACTTTAATTTACAGCCCGCAGATTCATACTTACCCTGTAACTACACAAAACAAGAGGGGAACAAGAACCACTTTAATTTACAGCCCGCAGATTCATACTTACCCTGTAACTACACAAAACAAGAGGGGAACAAGAACCACTTTAATTTACAGCCCGCAGATTCTTACTTAACCTGTAACTACACAAAACAAGAGGGGAACAAGAACTACTTTAATTTACAGCTCATCGATTCATACCCAGCTAACAAAAAAAGGTCCCCAGGACCCTAAATGGCCTCAGCGAACGTCCCCCGGACGTCCATGTGTAGGGTCCTCTTGACGTCCCGCGAACGTCCTCAAAGACGTCCTCCGGACGTTCATAAGGATGTTCACAGGACGTCCAGCAGCCATTCGGGACGTTTAGGGGACTTTCACTTTAGCAGCATTTTATTTTATATTTCGGCAAACCAAAGAAAACAGACACGTATGAATTGTAAGGAACAAAGTACATTTATTTTAATTGAACAGTTGTAAAGGTGATGTGCTCGCGTGCGTGCGTGCGTGTGTGTGTGTGCGCGCAAACGCGCAGGCAGCTGTGTGTGTTGTCAGCTGTGGGGTTAGATGGCTTCTAACCTAAAACAACAAAATGAACATACTCAGTAGGCTAGTGTTATGGTTGTATGTCCAGTATCATCGTTTGTCCATTGAAAAAAAATACTGTTGACTATTTTGATTTTGTTAGACCCCAAATTAGCCTAATGTTATATTCAATGCATATTGGAAGATAACAGTTGTCCCAATTTGGGCTTTGTCTTTTTACTCAGTACAGGGAGTGCAGAATTATTAGGCAAATGAGTATTTTGACCACATCATCCTCGTTATGCATGTTGTCTTACTCCAAGCTGTATAGGCTGGAAAGCCTACCAATTAAGCATATTAGGTGATGTGCATCTCTGTAATGAGAAGGGGTGTGGTCTAATGACATCAACACCCTATATCAGGTGTGCATAATTATTAGGCAACTTCCTTTCCTTTGGCAAAATGGGTCAAAAGAAGGACTTGACAGGCTCAGAAAAGTCAAAAATAGTGAGATATATTGCAGAGGGATGCAGCAGTCTTAAAATAGCCAAGCTTCTGAAGCGTGATCATCGAACAATCAAGCGTTTCATTCAAAATAGTCAACAGGGTCGCAAGAAGCGTGTGGAAAAACCAAGGCGCAAAATAACTGCCCGTGAACTGAGAAAAGTCAAGCGTGCAGCTGCCAAGATGCCACTTGCCACCAGTTTGGCCATATTTCAGAGCTGCAACATCACTGGAGTGCCCAAAAGCACAAGGTGTGCAATACTCAGAGACATGGCCAAGGTAAGAAAGGCAGAAAGTCGACCACCACTGAACAAGACACACAAGCTGAAACGTCAAGACTGGGCCAAGAAATATCTCAAGACTGATTTTTCTAAGGTTTTATGGACTGATGAAATGAGAGTGAGTCTTGATGGGCCAGATGGATGGGCCCATGGCTGGATTGGTAAAGGGCAGAGAGCTCCAGTCCTACTCAGACGCCAGCAAGGTGGAGGTGGAGTACTGGTTTGGGCTGGTATCATCAAAGATGAGCTTGTGGGGCCTTTTCGGGTTGAGGATGGAGTCAAGCTCAACTCCCAGTCCTACTGCCAGTTTCTGGAAGACACCTTCTTCAAGCAGTGGTACAGGAAGAAGTCTGCATCCTTCAAGAAAAACATGTTTTTCATGCAGGACAATGCTCCATCACACGCGTCCAAGTACTCCACAGCGTGGCTGGCAAGAAAGGGTATAAAAGAAGATAATCGAATGATATGGCCTCCTTGTTCACCTGATCTGAACCCCATTGAGAACCTGTGGTCCATCATCAAATGTGCGATTTACAAGGAGGGAAAACAGTACACCTCTCTGAACAGTGTCTGGGAGGCTGTGGTTGCTGCTGCACGCAATGTTGATGGTGAACAGATCAAAACACTGACAGAATCCATGGATGGCAGGCTTTTGAGTGTCCTTGCAAAGAAAGGTGGCTATATTGGTCTCTGATTTGTTTTTGTTTGGTTTTTGAATGTCAGAAATGTATATTTGTGAATGTTGAGATGTTATATTGGTTTCACTGGTAAAAATAAATAATTGAAATGGGTATAAATTTGTTTTTTGTTAAGTTGCCTAATAATTATGCACAGTAATAGTCACCTGCACACACAGATATCCCCCTAAAATAGCTAAAACTAAAAACCACTTCCAAAAATATTCAGCTTTGATATTAATGAGTTTTTTGTGTTCATTGACAACATGGTTGTTGTTTAATTATTAATGTTGTAAAATTAATCCTCAAAAATACAACTTGCCTAATAATTCAGCACTCCCTGTATATTTACTGTATAAAGTTCGATATTTAATCCCTATATTTGTCAATATCAGATAATGTCATCTCATTTCAGCTTAACATATAGCTTCGAAGTGCTAGCATAACGGTTAGCAGCTGTAGCCTTCTACACGATGGAAAACTTCAGCAAAAGTTTTAAAAGGTAAACTTGTCGTATTTTAAACATTACAAGATTAACAATGGCAGGACCGTTAACTGTCTCTAGGCAGCTAAGCGTTGCCATGGATACATGCTGCGCGTACCTTTAAAGAATGACGTCACTCTGTAAGGTGCATTTGATCGATATTTGCTTGTGTCTCCCAGTGTGGCTATATCTCTTTTTTTTTAGCTGTGTGCGCTAAGTATTAAGCAGTAAAAATATTTTTCGAATATTTTTAAGCCTTCACCTGACAAGGTAAAATAGGAAAATGTTATTTTTCTTACCTGTTATTTCCACCTGTTATTTCCACTTTCTTTCCATCAAAATAAACTTTTCCAACTCTGACCCTCGACGCATGTGGCAGGGCATTCAGGCCATCAGTGACTACAAACCCACCCACTCCACCCCCACAGCCACTGATGTCAACTTCCTAAACGAGCTAAATTACTTTTATGCTCGCTTTGAAAGAGACAACAGAGAAACTGCCACCAAGCTCAAACCCTCAGCTGACCACCCACCAATCACACTCTCCTCCACAGAAGTCTGCAAGGCACTGAGCCGGATCAGCGCGCACAAGGCTGCTGGACCAGACAACATCCCTGGATGTGTTCTCAGGGCATGTGCGGAACAGCTCGCTGGGGTTTTTACAGACATTTTCAACCTGTCTCTTGCCCAAGCAGCTGTACCAACATGTTTTAAACGCACTTCCATTGTTCCAGTGCCGAAACACTCAAGCCCGAGGTGCCCTAATAACTACCGCCCTGTAGCACTCACACCCATCGTTATGAAGTGCTTTGAGCGGCTGGTCCTGGAACATCTAAAGGACTCTCTACCATCCACATTGGACTCACACCAGTTTGCCTATCGCAGCAATAGGAGCACAGAAGATGCGGTTTCCATGGCACTGCACTCTGTACTCACCCATCTGGACCATAAGAACACTTATGCACGCATGCTGTTTGTTGACTTCAGCTCAGCATTCAACACTGTCATCCCAACCAAGTTAATAGCCAAACTTGGAGACCACAGGGCTGTGTGCTAAGCCCGTTTCTCTACTCCCTCTTCACCTCCGACTGCAAGCCTGTGTATGGATCTAATTCCATCGCCAAGTTTGCGGACAACACTACGGTGATTGGGCTCATCAGCAACAACGATGAGACTGCCTATAGGGAGGAGATCCAGCACCTGGCCACATGGTGCGCTGATAATAACCTGCTCCTCAACACCACCAAAACGAAGGAGCTCATCGTGGACTTCAGGAAAGAGTCAAGAGGCACACACGACACCATCCACATCAATGGAATGGCTGTTGAGCGTGTCTCCAGTTTCAAGTTCCTGGGGATCCACATCTCAGCGGACATGTCGTGGACAACCAACACCTCCAACCTGGTCAAGAAAGCTTACCAGCGCCTTTTCTTCCTGAGGACACTGAGGAAGAATCAGCTCTCCTCGGCTATCCTTGTGAACTTCTATCGCTGCTCAATAGAAAGCATCCTGACCAACTGTGTCGCAGTATGGTATGGGAGCTGCTCTGTTGCAGAGCGCAAGGCACTGCAGCGGGTGGTGAAAACTGCCCAGCGCATCACAAGGACTCCACTACCTGCCATCGAGCACATCCAGAGGAAACGCTGTCTGCATCGAGCTCGCAGCATCCTTAAGGACTCCTCTCACCCAGCCCACAGACTGTTTTCTCTCCTGCCCTCCGGCAGGCGTTTCAGGATCCTCCGGACCAGGACCAGTAGACTAAAGAACAGTTTTTTCCCCAGAGCTGTCTCTTTATTGAACTCAAACCCTCGCTGATCCACTCCCCTCATATACTGCCAACTCTCCTCTCTTACCGCACATCTGCCTTATTTGCATTACTGGAATGTTAATTTGCAATACAAACTGTTTATTACAGTAACAACTGTTTACTTATGCATTTTGCACCACCATATCTTAACTGGATAATGCTCATTTGCACTGCCGACTGTATTTATAGTACCAACTGTTTACATTTGCATTTTGCACCGTACTTCTAACTGTAATATGCACTTCCACTACACTTTTACACTTTTTTTCGGATAGCTTCCGTCCATACTTTATTGCACTACCTTAATCCACTTCTATTCCTCAACTTAGCCTAACATATCATTGTATACCTCTATCTGTAAAATTCTGTTTATAGTAATAGCCATCTGTATATTATATTCATAGTACATATTCACCTGTAAATTCAGTTTATAGTAATAGCCATCTGTAAATTTATTCACTGTACATTTCCACCAGTAAATCCTGTTTATAGTAACAACCATCTCTCTCTCTCTCTCTCTCTCTCTCTCTCTCTCTCTCTCTCTCTCTCTCTCTCTCTCTCTCTCTCTCTCTCTATTTATTTATTTATTTATTTATTTATTTATTTATATATATATATATATATATATATATATATATATATATATATATATATATATATATATATATATATATATTCAGTACATATCCATGTCCTGCACTTGTTCATCCATTGTATATCCTGCACTTATGCAACCATTGTATATGCTGCACTTGCTGCTTTTGCACTTCTGGTTAGACCTAAACTGCATTTCGTTGCCTTGTACTTTTACTTGTGTAATGACAATAAAGTTGAATCTAATCTAATCTAACATAATCTAATCTAATCAATGTGGTTTTTCATTCTTCACGTTTTCTTTGGCTGCATTCATCAGTTGAAGTCAATTAATTATTTTAGAGCTCCTGAGTTCCCTTTCGTTCAGTCACTACGACGTACGTTAGTGACTAACGAATGGGGGTTTCGCTTAGAAGCCTATCATCTTCGAGAATTCAACAGCGCCCAATGGCAGTGCCAATGCCATGGGCATGCGGAATTTGCATGCGTAACTCTGCCCCACCCTGTGGGTATATAAGGAAGTACGCTGGCAACATCGCATGATGTTTCTGCTTTGGAGCCAAGAGCATCTCTTCACTCCTATAAGCCTGAATTCTGAAGTCTTCTCTTCAGTCTTCGAGACGAGCGGTTCTCCAGGGTGTTGGTGTGACGGCGCATTCCAGCGATCTCGCATTGCCTGCCTGCTGATCTGTGCAGTGATCTGCAACACTGCTCGACGTGTTTGGGCTTCAGCACGTTCGGGCAGTGATTGTGGATGTGTCATGTTCCCACTGCGGGAACGTGACCGTTGCGATGTCGCGGTCGAGACTCAGTGATCTCCGCGAGGAGAGAGAGTCCCCTCTGCCACACCCCAAACTACCGTCTCTGAGAGAGGTGGTGCTTTGGCTGGTGGCCAGGGTGACCTGAGGGCGGTGCGTGGTTTAAGAACCGATCATTCCTCGGGCCACGCCCCCCTCTCGCACATCGCTTCCCGCGAGACACTGACTGAAACAGCGGCCCGTCTCTGACGCCTCGTTCGTTTCGTTCATACTCCAGATAGCGGCGAGATGTCGATCGCCGCATCCCAAGGTGGGCTAGATCCTTTGGGGATGACGATTAGGTTGTGCTCCGCCTCCGGTTGTGTCAGCACTGCCTGATCTGACCTAGAGTTGATAGCCATGTTATCTCGGGCAGCCGCGAGCCTCGCGCTGGTGTGGAACTCCGCCCAGTCGCGAGTGCACGTGGTTGCGCGATCGGTTTTTGTGGGCGGCACCCGACAGCTGTTGGGCCCCGCCCCCAATGCCTTTCGCTCCCGAGGTGCATGAGGAGATCACGCGGTCCTGGAAGTCCCCGTGCTTCCCGTCACCATTTGGTGGCCTCCTCCGCCTTCTCTGCCCTTGATGGGGCCGCGGCCTAGGGTACACTGGGGTCCCCCCCCCCACTGTTGAACAACTCTGTTGCGCACTACGGTGTCCACAGAGGGCTTTGACGTGGTGTGGCTGTCCTAAGCACCCTCCCTAAGCCTGTGGGCTCGTCTACTTCGGTGGCGTGGTCCTGCAGTGGGTCCTGCCGCCGCCCCTTTGCACATGCACAAGGGTGGAGCTGACCCAGGGCTCTTTGTTGAGCTGCGTGCCACCACTGATCCCACCCTCTGGGTGGTGAAGGTGGCCACATGCTCCCTCGGTCGGGCGATGTCCACAGCTGTAGTCCGGGAGAATTCCCTGGCTTTACCTGGTGCTATGGGGGGGTTGACTGAGCCCGCCTCCTCAACTCGCCCATATCCCAGGCTGGCCTCTTCGGCGGCGCGGCTGAGAACTGCGCCCAACTGTTCTCGGCCGCCCCAGAGCAGATTGAGGCTGTAACATGTACTGCCCCAGCAGCTGGCTGCTGCACCAGCCGCCGGCCCAGTCGCCTCAGTCCGCTCGCCGTCGAGGGCGCCCTCCCTCCTCCCGTCCGGCCCCAGCAGCAGCCTTCTCCGGGCCGCACCGTGGAGGTGGTTGCAGGATGTCGCCCAGTCCGCTCCTCAGCCTGGCTAAACGCCAGGCTGGAGGTGGAAAACTCAGAGATGGGTTCCAGTTCTTTCCAGGGGATGGTTGCAGGGCCTCTCCTTCCCCCGGTGGAGGGCCGGGGGAAAATCCTTCTGCTGCTGGCCCTCGGGCTAGCAGCGCTTGGAAAGAACTCATGTTCCTGTCTCTGAGGACCCAGAGACCGGTGATGACAGTGTGTGCCGCCTCCGGGCCGTGCCACTCTCGTCCCTCTCTCTCGCCAGCCTCCTCTCAGAGCAGACCCCAGTGGAACATGCGTCCTTCCCTGGTCTCCTCTGTCAGGACGCAGCAGTTAACCGTGCCCTCGCACCGGGACGCCCAACAGCCTCCCATGTCCGGGCTGGTAACGCTGCCTCGCTGCCCCACCCTGGGTACGTCTGTGTTCCGAATGACCCCGCTGGTGCAGTTCCTGGGAGTCTGGCTTCAGCTTCCGGGACTGTTCCGCTGGGTCGCGAAGACCGTCAGGCGCGGCTACGTGATTCAGTTCGCGCAGGTTCCTCCCCGCTCTGGGGAGGCCGCCCGCTATGATGGGGCCTATCCCCTTTCATGCGTGCGGAGGTTTCACCCTACTGGCGAAGGGTGCGATCGAGCCTGTCCCTCCAGCCGAAGTGAAGTCCGGCTTCTCAGCCCTTGCTTCATTGTACCCTAGGAAACCGGTGGGTTATGGCCAATCCTGGATCTGCCCGTCTTGAACCGATCCTTCACAGGTTTCCGTTCAGGATGTCGGTAGCGAACGCCTCTTTGGACGCGTTCGTCCGGTAGATTGGTTGCAGCGATCGACCTGAAGGACGCTTACTTCATGTCTCCTTCCTCGACGCGGACCGTTCCTACGGTTTGCTTCGAGGGGCGGACATTCAGTACGCAGTCCCCCCATTCGGGCAGCTCTGTCCCCTCGTGACTCTACGTAGTCTATCGAGGCAGCCCTTGCGCCACTCGGCAGCACGGCGTTCGCATCCTGAACTACTTCGATGACTGGCTCATACTGGGTCACTCTCGTAAGCAGGTCTGCGGACACAGAGTCCAAGTGCCCCAGCACTTAGCCCGTCTGGGCCTTCGGGTCGACTGGGAGAAGAGCGACTCTGCCCCGTGCACAGGATCTCCTTTCTCAGTGTGGTTTCCAATTCGGTCGCAGGTGCGTGCTGCTTACCAGCGAGCACGCACATAGTCTCTGCTGACTTGCCTTTGTCAAATCGAGGGCGAGAGTGCGGTCCCACTGAATTTCAGAGGCTCCTGGGGCATATGGCATCTGCAGCCGCGGTGACGCCGCTTGGATTGCTACATATGAGACCGCTTCAGCACTGGCTACGCGATCGAGTCCCGAGATGGGCATGGCGGTCTGGCACGCTCCGGGTACAAGTGTCTCGGGCCTGCTTACAGACTCTCACCCCGTGGTCGAACCTCAAGTTTCTACGGACCGGTGTGTCCTTAGAACGAGTTTCCAGGCATCTTGTTGTGTCAACAGATGCATCATCCACGGGCTGGGGTGCCATGTGCAATGGACAAGCAGCCGCAGGCTCCTGGACAGGACCCCAGCGCCTTCTGCATGTCAATTGCCTCGAGTTACTGGCAGTACGGTTCGCCCTGCACCGCTTTCGAGCGTTGCTGAGGGGTCAACATGTACTAGTCAGGACAGACAACACGGCCGTAGCAGCGTACATCAACCACCAGGGCGGTCTACGCTCCCGCCGTATGTCTCAACTCATCCGCCATCTCGTTTTATGGAGTCAGAAGCATCTGAGGTCCCTTCATGCTGTCCACATCCCGGGAGTCCTGAACCGTGCAGCCGACGAGCTCTCACGGATTCAGCCACTTCCGGCAGAATGGAGACTCCATCCCCAGACGGTCCAGCTGATATGGGAACGGTTCGGCGACGCACAGGTAGACCTGTTGCCTCCCAGGACTCTTCCCATTGCTCCCTGTATTATTCCCTGACCTATGGTCGGCACGGATGCACTGGCGCACAGCTGGCTGTCGGGGCTACGCAAGTATGCGTTTCCCCCAGTGAGCCTTCTCGCACAGGTACTGTGCAAGATCAGGGAGGACAAGGAGCAGGTCATGTTGGTCGCCCCGTTGGCACGGCCAGACCTGGTTCTCAGAACTGCTACTCCTTGCAACAGCCCCTCCCTGGCCTATTCCTCTGAGTCAAGACCTTCTCACTCAGAGACGGGGCACCCTTTGGCACCCGCGTCCAGCGTTCTGGAAGCTCCACGTGTGGCTTCTCGAAGATGATAGGCTTCTAAGCGAAACCCCCATTCGTTAGTCACTAACGTACGTCTCCGTTCCCTCCTCAGGGAACGAGGGTTACATACGTAACTGAGATGATTCAACCTTATTTTCTTCATGCATGTGTAATAGCCTACATAATAACATGACAGCTGAGTGGCGTTGTTGTATTGGAACCCCCATTCGTTAGTCACTAACGTACGTCGTAGTGACTGAACGAAAGGGAACGTCTCGGTTACGTATGTAACCCTCGTTCCCTGAGGAGGGAACGGAGACGTACGTTCCTTTGCCACATCAGCTGTGTTGCTGGTATTCGGAGTTCAGTCTTGGCTCCTGCAGCAGTAACATAATGCGATGTTGCCAGCGTACTTCCTTATATACCCACAGGGTGGGGCGGAGTTACGCATGCAAATTCCGAAATTCCAAACTGCAAAGAAGCAACTGGCCTGACTGGGGCCGTCACTCTTCCTCACGCGCACGTGCACGCGCACGTGCACACACACACGTGCACACACACACACACACACACACACACACACACACACACACACACACACACACACACACACACACACACACACACACACACACACACACACAAACAGAGGTCGTTAGGTTACCATAGCAAATAGGCTCACCCCAGAAATTATATATTATTTGTTAGTAGCCTAAAGGTCAATGCTGCAGGTGTGATGTTACTTTGATGTCAGGGCTAGATTACAGCATGAAACTTTGTATTTCTGTTTTAGTTAGTAGGCCATATCAGGTAAAGCTAAAGCTTCAAATAAGTTTTTTTTTTATTTCAGTTAACATTTATTTAATTTCAAGTAATTCTTTTTTTTTATGGTTTTAGTGAACTATTATAACCCTGATACTTTATTGAATATGTGTCAAATACTGGTCTTTTCTCCTGACTATGAATTAAATGGGAATGAAATTAAATACAGTTTATTGTGTAACCAAAAAACGAATATATATTGCGTGACTTTTAATTATAAACAAGCTCGAAATACACATTGACTCTTATTTTGAAATGTCTGTGCCTTATGTGGCATTCACACCGGACGCGATTCGCGCGAAGGTGGGCGCTTGAACATTTTGAATTTACTCGCTTCATTCACGCGTGAAATTTGCGTGAATCGCGAGTGACAACTACACAACAGACGCAAATTCGTGTCATGGGAGGGGCTTCTATATGAGCCTATATGAGCCAGCTCGTCTCTGTCACTTGACGTCTTTTTTGTAAAAAATACTACTATTAATGTGTGACAAAAAGTAGTGTAAAGACTTTTTCAGGCGATAATATAGTTGTTTAAAGCTCAAATCTGTGGTTAATTTATAAAAAGAGTGCCTATTTGAGCATTTTATCTGGCGTTTTCGGAGTTGTGAGATCCAGGCGATCAGTGACATTCCGCGCTCGTTTACCCGGCGAGACCTGCCTTTCCTCGGCTAGTCCTTCTCACATTTGCCGCTGGCTCTGGCTCTTTTTTTCTGCTCCAGTCTCGTTGTGAAATGGCTGACATAGATTTTGTTGAGAGGGTAGCTGACCTGGCTGACCTCCTCACTCACTTTCTTCCAAGCAAGATCCTTTTTATTCCTGTTCCTGTAGTGATAGGATGATGTATCATACAGCTCCGGGTATCCACATACGGCCACGATTATCTTGTCCTCCATTGTTGTTCGGATTTCTGCCTCCGCTTGTAAATGCGTCACTACTAGAGCAAGCTCGTGATTGGTTAACGCGGAGCGAAATATCCGCCAAAGTTCAGATTTTTCAACTTGAGCGATTCACGCGAATCGAGCGTTTTGAACGCGCGATTCGCGTGAATCGCTCAAGTGTGCGCTCAACCGCAGAATGCCATTTCGCGTCTCTGCATTGACTTAACATGTAAATCACTCACGCGAATCGTGTCCGGTGTGAACGCACCATTACAGTTGCAGGATCTCATTCAAGTGCGCTATTCATTGATTGTGAGCCACTCTGGAGCGCTGTTGGGGATGAGCCTGTAGAAGTGCAACAGCGCCGTGTTCTCCAGTGGTTAGATCAGTTCAACTCAAATGTGCGCATCTGTTACATAGGACATCAGTTCTGACTGGATCTCTTCCCTAATCGTCCCTCCCTAACATTTTCGTTTCGTTTTTATTTGTTGACGAAAATGACAGTAAGTTTTCGTCATAGTTTTAGTCATCCAACACTAGTTTTTATTTAGTTATCGTCTTGTTTTCGTCAGTGAAAAAAGGTCGTTGACGAAAATGATGACGAAAATTATTCATCAATGAAATTAACACTGCAGCGTTCTATTGAAAATTAATATATGTATTTCTGCCGTACCAAACTGCAAAGAAGCAACTGGCCTGACTGGGGCCGTCACTCTTCCTCACACGCACGCGCACGCGCACGTGCACACACACACGTGCACACACACACACACACACACACACACACACACAAACACACACACACAAACAGAGGTCGTTAGGTTACCATAGCAAATAGGCTCACCCCAGAAATGATATATTATTTGTTAGTAGCCTAAAGGTCAATGCTGCAGGTGTGATGTTACTTTGATGTCAGGGCTAGATTACAGCATGAAACCTGTTGTGCATATTAATAAATTAAATTGCTTTACCTCTTAATTTTCGTTATGCATTATTTGTTTTGGTTGTTTAAAAACATTTTTATCCGATTAATCGATTAATCAATCGATTAAGTGCTAGATTAGTTGATTACAAAAAGAATCGATAGCTCCAGCCCTAATAATTTCACAATATTACTATTTTTACTGTATCTTTCATCCAATAAATGCAGCCTTAGCAAAAGAGACTTCTTTCAGAAACATAAAAAAAACCTTACGGACTCCAAACTTCTGAACAGTACAGTATACATATTCACACTAGTATATAATATCAAGATTCGGTAGATTTGGATTATTGAGGAACGCTACTTACATGGCTCAACACATGATGAAGTATAATAAACTTTCACTGCTGCTGCGAAAACAGCTGCTTGTCTCTGAAAGAGAATGCGCAACTGCCTGAAAGTTTCATAACTTTTTATGGATTTTAATCGGTCCCTTCAGTTTGGGTAGGTTTGCTTCAGCTGCATTTGAATCATAAAAACCTGCTACATTGCACTGGAATGGACCGCATACTGACCACATCCTCCACTGAATGATCTTTATGAAATGTACCTTAGCAGCAATTAATGTAAATTTGTAATCAAGAGCTATATCAGTGTCCCTCAAGGAGACCTTGTTATTTTTAATCAAGACACTTAATGAAATTCTGGCATAATAAATTATGCACATGCTCCTGCATTCTCCATTGCTGTGTAGTTTGTGGGAGAGGGGTGTTTTAATGATTCTGAATGTGGCTGATGAAATTTGTAACAATTTTGCTCTGTGTTGGTGTAAGTTAGTCTTCAATGATGGAAAAGACTTAGTCTTGTTGTCCAACTCTTTTCCAAATTGTCTATCATATTGTGGCGGAGGGACCATGGAGACTAGCGGTGAGTAAGTAGGTCAAGTGTAGATCACTTACACCTGTCTCTCGTTCCAGTAATTGGCATGGAGAGACCGTAAAAGCCGCGGTCGGGAGAGAGAGAGAGGGGAGAGAGATCACGACTGGGACTGTCACACGCCTTGCAAGAGACTGTAAACTGAGGGAGAATGTCTGGAGTTTTGAAGTGATGAGTTTTGAGAAGTTAATGGGCCCTATTTTAACGATCTGAAACGCAAGTGTCAAAGCGCAAAGCGCAAGTAACTTTGTGGGCGGGTCTCGGCGCTGTTGCTATTTTCCCGGCGGGATAAATGGCTCTTGCGCCCGGCGCAAATCTAAAATGGGTTGGTCTGAAGTAGCTTCATTATTCATAGGTGTGGTTTGGGCGTAACGTGAATAAACCAATCAGAGCGTCATCCAACATTCCCTTTAAAAGCAGGTGCGCAAGTTCCATTATGGATTGCTATTATTATGGCGTATTTACCAGGCGCACGCCAGGAGCGGTTCACAGCCGAGGAGACTGATGTTCTTGTAAGAGCAGTGAAAGACAGAGAAGTTGTGTTGTATGGGGATGGGAGAAACCCACCCAAAATAGCGTCGGTTAAATAAATAATTAGCCTGAATAATTTGTAAGCTAGATTTATGCCTATTTTTTCACATCTTCGTGGCACACCACAATGATTTCCGTCATCTCATGTGTTAATATTTTTTTAGTGTAACAATTTATGATTTGCATAAAAAACTGTTGCATCTGTGTAGATTACATGAGCAAAGTGTATGCGCGTTGTGCACGCTATACATTATGGTCAAGCATGCGCCCTTAAAATAGCATAATGAACAACGCGCAACGCGCCACTGACTTTAGACTAGGTTTTTTCTGGTCAGTGGAGCAATTGTTTAATGGAACAGCAAAATAGCACCAGGGATTGTTTGCGCCGGAACACGCCTCCTTTTTTGCGCTGAACCGCCCAGGGAGCGCAAGTTCATTCACTAGTTTAGCGACGTGCTTCTGTGGAGGGAAAAGCGCGCTTTGCGCGGGTGCAAAATAGGAATGACACATGCGTCGGTGTACAAAGTCAATTGCGCTGGGTGCAAGATAGGGCCCAATGAGTTTGAGTTTGAATGCGCCGAGCGCTTACAACAGTTTTGAGGATCGTGAGATCAATAAAGTGCAGTCCCAGTTAAGCCGACCCTGTCTTCTTCCTTCCTTCACCCACACAAAGCTAAGACTACACTACACTGGTGCCGAAACCGGGGAAGGAAGAAGAGTGCTGCCGCTATGACCCCGCCAAAGACGCCGCTTGCGGACCTGGTTCAATCGCTCGCCGGTCTTCATCAACAGACCCACGAAGACCTGCTGGCCGTGAGGGCGGAGCAGGACAGGCGCTTCGAGGCCCTCATCCGGCCCAGCATGAAGACCGCGAGCTGTTCCGGAGCTGGATAGTCCGGGAGGTTCCGGCCACCCCCCGTGTAACACCGACTCGGCAGCCACCATCAACCTCTCGAAGATAAGCCCGGAGGATGATCCGGAGGCGTTCCTCGACCTCTTCGAGAGGTCCGCCGAGTCCCGGGGGTGGCCCAGGTCGGACTGGCCAATGCAGCTCCTGCCGCTCTTGTCTGGGGAAGGGCAGGTAGCCGCCCACCAACTGCCAGTCCAGAACCTCCTGGACCACGAAGACCTGCAGTGCACCATCTTGCAGCGGGTCGGCCGGAGTCCGGAACAACAACGGCAGCGGTTCCGGACCCTGACCCTCAACGACTCTGGCCGGCCCTTCACCTTTGCGCACCAGTTCCGGGTCTCGTGCCGCAAGTGGCTGATGGCCGGCGGAAGCGACGTCGAGGGAATCATCGACCGGGTGGTGCTGGAACAGTTCGTCGTGCGGCTTCCCCAGAAGACCGCGCAGTGGGTCCAGTGCCACCGCCCGACGTCGCTGACCCAGGCCATCCAGTTGGCGGAGGACCACATGGTGGTATGCACCAGGGTCGGCGAACCCCTGCCATCGGCTTCTCTCTCTCTATCTCTCTTTCACCCTGCAGTCCCGCTCCGCACTATTTCGGCTTTCGGTGTTGCGAGCGCACTGTTTTCCTTAATATCCCGGGTGGGAATTCTGAAAGAGATTCTCACCGATCAAGGCACGGCGTTCATGTCACGAACGATTCGCGAACTTTACGAGTTGTTGGCCGTTAAATCGGTTCGCACAAGCGTCTATCACCCACAAACAGATGGCTTGGTCGAACGCTTTAATCGCACGTTGAAATCCATGATTCGTAAGTTCGTTCACGAGGACGGCAAAAAAAAAATTTCGGCCCCCTTCGAGCTTCTTTATGGGCGCCAGCTTTGGGGGGTTCTGGATGTCCTTAGGGAGACTTGGGAGGAGGGACCTTCCGTGAGTAAAAATGAAATTCAGTATGTCCTGGACCTGAGAACAAAACTCCACACTTTGGGGCGGCTGTCAATGGAGAATTTGTTACAGGCTCAGGACAGACAAAGACAGCTATACAACAGAGGCTGCGTCAATTTGCACCGGGAGATAAGGTACTTGTATTGCTCCCCACTTCCAATTCTAAATTACTCACAAAGTGGCAAGGACCCTTTGTAATCACACGGCGAGTCGGGGATCTCAACTATGAGGTGGTGCCCTAAGATAGGGAGGGAGCACGTCAAATTTACCACCTCAACCTCCTTAAAAAATGGTTGGAGGTGGAGTCAGTGTTGCTGGCGATGGTCGTAACTGGGGAGGATGATCTCGGGCCGGAGGCGATACAAAAGCCTCAATCCCTCGCTCCCAATGCCAAGGGTGGACAAATTGCTTGATCGGCTAGGGACCGCTCGCTTTTATTCGACGCTGGACTTAACTAAGGTATATTGGCAGATCCCCTTGTCGCCAATGTCCAAAGAAAAAAACGCTTTCACCACACCGTTTGGGTTACACCAATTTGTCACCCTTCCTTTCGGCTTGTTCGGGGCTCCCACAACCTTCCAGCGTCTAATGGACAGGATTCTCCGGCCGCATGCTGCATATGCTGCTGCTGGCTCCCCGGCCTGGTGCGGGCGGTGGGGGTATGTGGCGGAGGGGGTTCTGCGAAGTCTGTAGCGGGAGAGAGGGACCGTGAAGACGAGAGGTGAGTAAGTAGGTCAAGTGCAGATCACTAACACCTGTCTCTCGTTCCAGTAATTCGCGTGGAGAGGCCGTAAAAGCTGCGGTCGGGAGAGAGAGAGGGGAGAGAGATCACGACTGGGACTGTCACACGTCTTGAGACTGTAAACTGAGAGAGAGTGTCTGGAGTTTTGAAGTGACGAGTTTTGAGAAGTTAATGAGTTTGAGTTTGAATGCGCTGAGCGCTTACAACAGTTTTGAGGATCGTGAGATCAATAAAGTGCAGTCCCAGTTAAGCCGACCCCGTCTTCCTCCTTCCTTCACCCACACAAAGCTAGACTACACTACACATATATCCACACAAAGCCGGTCTGTGCAATTGCAGTGATACTACCAAATAAAACTGTTAAAATAATGACTGTTTTCAAACAGGTCTCGAACTTTCACAGTCATTTTGAAACATCAGAAAGTTTAACCTACAGCTTAATTATAGTATAGCGGCATAATAAAGGTGCACTATGGAAGATTTTTGGGGGGTTCAAATTTCTTCCTGTTGTGTCCTATGGTGCTAAACTTCGAGATATTTCACCCAAAAAATAAAAATTCTCTATAATATAATAATGTATATGACTTTCATCCATTCACTTGCATTATATGGACTCACAGAGATGGATTTTTTTTCTTAAAAATTTTCATTTGTGTGAAGAATGAAAGTCATATCAGGGATAGCATAAAGGTGAGTAAATGATGAGGAAAATTTACATTTTTGGGTAAACTATCCCTTTAATTGTGAGCTAAAATGTTGACATAAATACATTGTCAGTGCTGATGATGTTTCACTGCTTTCGTAACTACAAAGAATTCATTTGAAAAAAAGGGAAGCATCTTGCGTTTCATTGCTACAGAACTAAAGAGTGGCTGCTGCATCCTTGTCTGATTTAGCACTACACTGATGTCCAGGTGTTCATTACACTAACAATAGAGCACATACGTCACCATGCGCTGTAGTCCGCGCTGATTCTGCGACACTCATTACAAATGCAGCCTGGGTTGTTAATGCTCTTTTTGTTTAAGGCAACACTGCCCTGGATTTTAAATACAGATGAAATTCATTAGAGAAAGGCAGTCTGACATGTTGATATGAGTGTGTGTTCATGTTTGTGGTTTGTAACTCACTTTCTAACTTCTGCTGATTTGTGCTTTCTGACGCTTTGAGCCAGTGATTTCACTATTACCTTGCGAAAAAACCATTTACATACACAATTACTGTGCAGACCAACCAATTGCAAAGGTATTCCAGAGTCACAAACTCCTTCAGGCGTCCACAGAAACAGAGCAACATAACAGATTGGTCAGAACATTGTTGTTTTCCCACTCTGAGATGTTAGTATGCAGAATGTGCTGCATATAGGAGGTGAAAGCAGGTGAAAGTGCCACAAATAGAAAGATTTGCCACTGTGGCGGGCTTAAGCAAGCCGCTCATAATGCCCCTCATTTTCAAAAACAGAGTTTCACAATCATAACAAAGCCTGAAAATAATCTTTGTGCACAAGCAGAGGACAGAATGAGAGAGCTTTAGTAACTTTCTGTGAAATTGATAGAGTGTGGAACAGAGGAATAGAGTAATAGCAGAACATCCTAGAGGAACATCTGAGTGAAAAGTATTTCTAAAATGATCTGACTCCATATTAACTAAGCAATTCTGTGGAAGGAGGTTTAAAATGATAACGTTTCTCACCGGGAAAAGTCCTCCTGTGGACTTGTCCTTAATTAAATAAAGCAAGAACTCTGTCATCTCTCATAGCAATATTCTCATTAGCGTAGATTTAAATTAGATTAATTCAGTGCTGAGGCTGTAAACTTAATTCAGCTTTCTCTCAGAAGAGTGTTTGCGTGAGAAGCAGAGATGTGTTTTAGATGAATGTCTTATCTTACGTTTTATGGTTTGCGATGACAACATGCTGGGCACGGCTGCGTGACTGCATTACTGTAATTTAAGCTTATGTAAAAGTGGGGCCCAAGTGCAGTCACCATGACGTTGAGCTCCAATTACTCTAAAGTCTAGAAGCCCATTGGCTTGCTGAGGAAAACCTGACATTGACCATGGGCAGTATGTAATTCACCTTTTATTGAAGCTTTAAATTGACAGGGAAAAGTGTTTCATATTTGGATGAAGTTCCTTTTGCTGTTCATTAATAAAAAAAATTCTATTTGATTTTGAAGTACCTATTATCATATAGTATCATATCATATTGTATCATAAGTATCATATTTCTAAGGCTCAAAACACATTATCATTGTTATTCTGTATTAGCCCAGTTCTATTAACACTGCATTGGCTCCCTATAGAGGTCACGTGACTCATCCTTTTTACGACGCCATTTTGGCAGGCTGGAACAGCCTGAGTTTCAAGGCAACGTAGTTCACTGCGCACTTTAATTCAAAAGCCAGCTAGTAGTCGCTGTGCAAGTAAACCTCACTCCCCTGATCTCAAGAGGCGCTCTAGCAACTGAGGTTGCAGCCTTTAGCCTCCTTGTTAGAGTGCCCGACTCTCATGCTGGCGGACCAAGGTTCGAGTCCCACTTGGAGCGGGCAGTATGAACAGGAGGGGTTACATTGGTGCCGTGACCCGGATGGGAGTGAGGTTTAGGTGGGGTGAGTGTAATGGAGGCCAGCTAGTAGTTGCTGTGCGACTTAACCTCACTCCTCTGATCTCAAGAGATGCTACAACGACTGATGCTAAGGGTTGCAGCCTTTAGCCCCCTTGTTAGAACGCCCGACTCTCATGCCGGCAGACCAGGGTTCAAGTCCCGCTTGGAGCCAGCGGTTTGAACAGGAGGGGTTACATTGGTGCGGGTGGGAATGAGGCTTAGAGGGGTGAGTTTAATGGAGGCCAGCTAGAAGTTGCTGTGCGACTAAACCTCACTCCTCTGATCTCAAGAGACGCTCTAGCGACTGACGCTAGGGGTTGAAGCCTTTAGCCCCCTTGTTAGAGCATCCGACTCTCATGCCATTGGACCCGGGATCGAGTCCTGCTTAAACCGGGTGGTTCGAACAGGAGGGGTTACACTTGTACATAGCCAGACTTAATAGCTTAAACATAACAGATCCCTATAATGCCCCCGGTGTGCTTTTCACATGTATCGATAAAGGAACGGATAGCTTTCCTGTCAGGACACCTGTTGCACCAGCTGTGCGCATGTTACAACTAGCCTGGTTTTGACGTAAATGGCTCTAAGTTACAACTTATGCACTACTAAATATTTTTGCATTAACCATTAAACTTAGTTGAAGCCTAAATCTACGTATAAACTAAATATTTATGGAAGCCTCCGATCAGGAGTAACATTAACAGATAGAATAGCAGGAAGACTGAACCGCATCAATATGCTCTTGTTTTACATGACAGACTTCAATTTTTTACACGTATATGATCATTCTGACATATTTGCCCATATGCGCTTACATTTTAATAGAGAAAACATGTGAATGGATTAACGTTAGATGTTAGCGGTTAACACAAACCTGTCCAAAACAGTGTGCAGCCGTGTGCATCTGTCAAATAAAATAAGTCATAATCAATAAATGTAATTTTTTTTTTTTTTCATTATTTATTTATTGATTCCTTAAGTTTGTTTCAAAAAGCCTACAGTTTCTGATTGTTATTTATATATAAAAGCACTTATGTTATTCATGATTAAGTATTGTATTTAATGGGAACTGAAATTCACGGCAATTCAACAATTTACTACAATAAAATGATTTCCCCTTTCCTTTCCCCCGCCTGTTCTGGCATCCTGGCGCACATCAGCTGTCCATCATGTTGAAATAGTAAGGTTTAAACAGTCTGGTTTTAAATCATTTTATTGATACCAATGCACTGCTACAGCTGCTCTAGAGCTCCCCTGATTGCCTGCCAAAATGGTGGAGTTTAGGCTGCGTGACATCAACCTCCGGAGCTCTATTAAACATTGTATACATTGTTATCTCCTCGGTACTTGAGCAAGCTCTTAATGCATTAACGTCCTTCACTTCTATTGCAACCTCAAAATTCTGGCCAGTAAATAATGTGACCCTGCCTGCCCTGTGTTACATGTATGCCCTGTCTTGTGTGTTTTGATTATGATTCTGTTTCTCCCCAGTTTGGGTAATTAGTCATGTCAGTCACCTGTGTCTCGTCCACCACCAGCACCTCGTTATCCTTATTTGCTCTGTGTATTTAAAACCTCAGTTTGCCCTCAGTGTTAGTCGGTTCTCGTTTATGTTGTACGTGTCCATTGTGTTCCTGAGATTTGTATTAAAAGTTCCTGTTTCCTGGTTACCCTCATCTCTGTGAGCTCATTGCCTGCACGTAAACCGTAACAGAAGAACCGACCGAAACCGTTTGTTTGTGGCGTTTTTTTCTTTTCTTTGAGTTTTTTTTCCCGTTTCCCATGGCCCTTCCCGCTGTTCGTCTGCTCTGCCTGGAGCAGGGAGACCGTCTGCTGGAAGCGCATACACGGGACTTCTTGGACCTTGCGTGGCAGACGCACTTCCCAGACCGCTCGCTCTGTGTTTTTTACCATGCCGGCCTGAGCGAGCGGTCTAAGGTTTGTGTTCCAGCGGGCGATCCCAAGGAGGATTTCGCCGCATTCGTGGAGTGGGTACTGGTATCCAACAACTCGCCACTCACCATCGGCCCCGCTGAGGAGGACAGGGGTACCAGTCCCGCTCCACCACTGCCAGAGACCAGCCAACCACCACCAGCGAGTGATGCAACGGAGAAGTTGCCCGAGCCCCCCGCAGACCGTGGACACCGGCCACCCACGAGTGACGAGCCTGTACCGAGGACAAGGACGGAGTGTGTCATCGCCGCGGAGCCCGGATCACCAACAAGGTCTGACCAGGTGCGTGAGCCGGCAACGCCGTACATCGCGGAGGGAGTTATTATGGAGTTCGAGGGCTGGGAGGAAAGCCCCGCCCACAACACCGTTGCAGTGGATGAGTTGCAGGAAGTCACTGGCAGCTATATGGAAGAGCTGAGGACAGTTTTTGAGGCGGACCTGATGGACTTTTATGGAGAGGTTTTTCCTGTACCCCCTGTATCTCCTGTGTTTTCCGAGTCTCCAGCATCCCCAGTATCTCCAGAGTTTCAGGAATTCCCGCCCAGCCTCCCTCTCCCACCTCCTCAGTTGTTCCATTCCTCAGTGCGCCCTTTGCTGCTGCCCTTCTGCCCCTCTGCTCCACCCACACACTGTGTGGACACGCCTAGTGTCTTCAGGTCACCAGCTCTGTCCCGCACTGAGGTTACTCCGCCTTCAGCCTCCATGCCCCCTGCTCTGCCTCAGCCCGTCGACACTTCAGCGCCTCCCTGGCTCCTCCCTCCCTCGGCTCCACCGGACACCTTCGGCCATACGGCTTCTCCGGGCTCCCTCGTCTCTCCGGCTCCGCCTTGGTCAGTTGTCGACCTGCCTTCACCTGCGGCTTCGTCTGGCTCCGTCTTCCCTTCAGCTCCGCCTTTGTCCTCGGTCCCTCCAGTTCAGCCGCTGTCCTCTGGTTTCCCGGTTCCACCTCGGGTGCTCGTCGCTGCGGTGCCACCTCGGTCTCCTGGACCATCAGCTTTGCGGGGGCTCATCAGCTCGTCGGCTTCATCTCTGGCTCCTTCTCCGTTGGTCGTCCCCAGGGTGTCGTCTACCTCCCAGTCGTCTCCTTCATGGCTCCTCCCACCATCGACTCCGCCCTGGGGCCTCGTCCTGGCTGGTTTCTGGCACACCACCTGGCTTCTCCTGCTCCAGGCTCCCCACTGGCTCCTCCCTCCTTCCACGCCTCCATGGACTTGTTCTTTCTGTTGGACTGTTTTTCTTTGTTTTGGACTTCTTTGTTTATTGTTCGCCTGTCTGTTTCCACGCCCTCCTCCTGAGCCCCCACCCTCCCTCCTCAGATGTTCCCTCCCTTTCCAGGAGGGGGCGTTATGTTACATGTATGCCCTGTCTTGTGTGTTTTGCTTATGATTCTGTTTCTCCCCAGTTTGGGTAATTAGTCATGTCAGTCACCAGTGTCTCGTCCACCACCTGCACCTCGTTATCCTTATTTGCTCGGTGTATTTAAAAGCTCAGTGTTGGTCGGTTTCGTTTATGTTGTACGTGTCCGTTGTGTTCCTGAGTTTTGTATTAAAAGTTCCTGTTCTCCTGGTTACCCTCGTCTCTGTGAGCTCATTGCCTGCATGTAAACCGTAACACCCTGGACCATACGGGTCATCATCTGAAAGCTGAATAAATAAGCTTTCCATTTTGTTAGGATAGGGCAATATTTGGTCGTCATACGACTATTTGAAAATCTGGAATCTGAGGGTGCAAATAAAATCTAAATATTGAGAAAATCGCCTTGTCCAAATGAAGTCCTTAGCAATGCATATTACTACTAATAATAATTTTTTTAATATATTTACGGTAGAACATTTACAAAATATCTTCATGGAACATGATCTTTACTTAATATCTTAATGATTTTTGGCATAAAAGAAAAATCGATAATTTTGACCCATACAATGTAGCTATTGTTGGCTATTGCCACAAATATACCCGTGCGACTTATGACTGGTTTTGTGGTCCAGGGTTACATATATCAAAATCATCTGCTGGCCATAGATCCTTTTCCTATTTAGCACCTAAACTCTGGAATAGTCTTCCTAACATTGTTCAGGAAGCAGACACACTCTTGTCAGTTTAAATCTAGACTAAACACATCTCTTTAACCTGGCATACACATAACACATTATCAATTTGTATAATTCAAATCAGTTAAATAATTGTTAGGCTGCATACACTAGGTCAGCCGGAACCAGGAACACTTACTATAACACCCGATGAACTTGTTACATCATAAGAAGAATGGCATCTACGCTAATATTAGTCTCTCTGTTTATCCTGAGGTTTACCATAGTCAGCCGGATCCAGATCAGATGTGGACCTGCACCTAGACACGACCACAATGAAGCCCTGAAGTGTCAGCAGAGATTGTGTCAACTAGACCCTGCGAAGGCTTCATCGACATGACAGCCAGTGGCACATATCCTCAACAAACCGTCTCCAGGTGGAACTGGATTCAATATTTAGAAATTTCCGATTCCAATCTGACTTCTGACCTGTAATGCTGCCTGAATCATAATCATATACAGTTTGTTTGTTGGCCAGAGGAGAACTGGCACCCCAACTGAGTTTTTTTTCCTTCTCCATTCTGTCACCTGATGAAATTTGGGTTCCTTGCTGCTGTCGCCTCTGGCTTGCATAGTTGGGGACACTTAATATTCAACAATATTATTTATCTGACTGCATTGACACCATTGTTTGAAAAACTGAACTGCTGGACCACAATATCACTGTTTTCTCCAGAGCTGCTGTATAGATTAGATAAATTAACTAAATGAATAACTAATGATGTTCACAACCGAAATTAATCAGCATTAAACTTACTTAAGCTGGAAAAAATACTATATTTTCTTATAGAGCTGCTGTACAGCAACTTTATTTTCCTGTTATCCCTGTAAAGCTTCTTTGAAACAATCTGTATTGTAAAAAGTGATATATATATATATAAATAACTCGACTTCGCTGTCAATAACATTTACATCATTTCTCCTATCACAGTCTAATATACAACGACAAATAGTCTAAAAAGTTATTGAGGGTTGAATAAGATCAGAATGAACTCACTGTGGTGGCTCGGTTTTCCTCTGGTATGCGGTACATCCGATCACCTACGCCCCTACTCTGGTTTTGTGTGATGATAGATCTTCTAAATTTTTAAGGAATAGATTTCTGCCTCTTTCTTATTCTCTACCATTATTCAATCTTACAGATCTCCGAGTTGAAAAAACATTCCACCCCGAATGCTACTAAAATGAGTTCAGTGGGGATTTGCGCGTTGTAAGGAATGTCCTGAGTACTTTAATCAGCGTGCCTCTATTTGCCTTTCTTCTGTCCCTAATCTCTGAACTTTGAGAGGCAATTACCAGACAAAACAAAGAATAATTTTTAATTTAAGAGGCGTACACTCAGAAGCACAGCTCTCTTGCACCCGCAGTCGTACGAAGACCCAGAAGGACACATCAGAGGATGTTGACACAGGCAGACGGATCAAAATGTGCAACGCTGAGGTAAGAGACGCCTGTAGCACCTGAAAATGAACCTAAATGAATTTGTTTTCAGGCGTTGTCTCCCGGGACCACTTTACAAATGTCAGGTGCAAGGCCGAGAACAGGAGTTGGCCTCTGAATGTGTGGACTCAATTTTTCTTGAGAGTGATATTCTAGGACCTTGACCTCTCAAAGAAAAAGCTGTCGTTGTAGATCCATTAAACGTGTCGTCTAACGCTACAAATCATTGTGAGAGAAGTGGCTTACCAGCAATGTTTTGTATTGTTTGTCGTACTCAAAATCAAAGCAAAAGCACTGCACTCTTGTGGTCAAACTTATAGCAGAAATAAGTAACTTGTCAGTATATAAAGTGACCAAGTATATTTTAACACAAATAAAGTTGTTACGTTGAAAAAACTTATTTTATTTAACGTGTATATAATTTGGTTTAACATATTTTAAGAAATAACACCCAAGTTACGTTATGGCTGATGTTATAACAACGGATATCGCCCCTAAAAGGGATAGTTGCTTAAATAATTCACCATTAACTCCCCCAACCATCACCTGCAATGACCTTTCCACACAGAAAGTAGTCCTTTTTCTTAAAGGGATAGTTCAACCAAAAATGTTGTCATAATTTACTCACCCTCACTCACCTGTACGAGTTTCTTTCTTCTGTTGAGCACAAAAGAAGACATTTTGAAGAATGTTGGTAACCAGACAATTGACTTCCATAGTATTTTTCCCCCTACTAAGTCAATGGGTGCCGTCAACTGTCTGGTTACCAACATTCTTCAAAATGTCTTATTTTTTCGGAACTTGAGGGTGAGTAAATTATGACAATTTTTGCTTGAACTATCCCTTTAAGAAAAAGGACTACTTTCTGTGTGGAAAGTTCATTGCAGGTGATAGTTGGGGGTTGAATGGTGAATTATTATTATTTTTTTCATATTAATTTCATGTCACACTTCTGTGGTGCCCGTGGTTTTACACTCGTACCTATTTTTATCTTAATTTTGATATTTAATATTTCCGAAATGTCACACAATCTTTAAACTTTCGTGATGGCAGCCCCAATTTTAGATGCATTTGGTTGTGCTAATTTGTGGTGTGCTGAAACTAAAAAAAAAAAAAAATCAATTAATTTTTATTTGTATACCAAACATCATTCCCAAAGCAGTTTTATAGGCCCACTGGTTTAAAAACCAAGATAGTATTTTTGAATGACACTGCTACATGTAGTGATGCATGTTACGGCCTCAGTGCCTCAGCAAAATGTAACTAAAACATACTTTTTATAAATTCAACCTAGTCACTTTAATTGAAGACTGACCCAAGCACATTTTTCACGTATTGAATTGAACTGTATTACATTTTATTGATCAAATTTATAACTGAAAAACGTCGACTTGAGTCAACTGCAGTTGCACTGTATGAACTACAGAGGGAGACAAAGACCAATTGTTGACAATACAATATACACGCCCTCTTTGTTCAATAACGTCATTACATATTACATGTGTTATGTAATTGTAGAATATTTGTTCACAGTGTATGTGTGATTATACAGACCGGCTATGGCCAGTGTTATAAGACAAAGTTCACAGATTATTTTCAAGTAGTCAAATTTTTTTGCAAGTAACACATTACATGTGATTTTTAAGTGCACCTATGCCATAGTCTACGAGAAGTGATTGTATATGGGTTTGAAAATCTTGCATGCTTTTTTAAAAATGGATTTAAATGAAAAGAAATATGTTTTTAGCATCCAAATGCCGTGTTGAGGCTGGGGATAAATGTCTCTAAATAATAGAGTCGTAAAAAAATTTGAAATGCATTGCCTGGTTTAATATACATGACAAGCTTTGACAAGTGATGAGCAGCTCTATTATAACAGGGTAGAGCAAGCGCAGTGTTTGTGTGGTGGTAATGATCTATATTAAACAATGCAAAAGTCAGAGTGAGACAAGCCTGCACCACTGGAAATAAAAATACAAATCTATCATAACAGCAACAGTGGGAAAAAAGGAAATACAAACACGTAGTCAAGTGTTAGTTTAACAGCTGAATAGATTGTGTTACTATGTCCAGCCAACTGTTCACAGTCAATCTGAAATGAGTCTGCAGAATTATAAAGCAAATGTTTAAAATATATAGCTACTATAGATCAGCAAAATGTTGCAATGTGGCTTCAGTGCCATTGTTGACAAAGCATCCAGTGGAATAATGTAATAATGATGTTGTTCTGTCCAGTGATTGTTGAATCTTAATCACATAAACATGCTTTAATATTGTAAGAATATCTGCTATGACCAATGTAAACGCAGATGACAGGATGTGTTCAATCACACAGCGAGCATTCATTGCTGTACACAGTATGTCATTACAGCTGTTTACCTGCCCGCTTCACTTATTATTGATTGCAAAGTGGCAAAACGTTTTTCAAATAAAACACAATAAAAAATAAAAAAAATACTGTCTATAATAAGATTCCTTATATAGAAAACACGACAATAAAAACCAAGTCTAATTGGAATCCAGACTTCTCCATCTATATCAAAAGAGTACGAACAGCATATACCAAAGAGGGAAAGGCTCACATGGGCATTCTAACGATAATGGTTGACATTTGGTTAAGAAAAGTGCGTGTATAGGCAGTATGATAGCTCTTCAGCTCTGTGCTGCTGTATTTGTGTCTACTAAGGCAAAAGTTGTGGACAGACACGTACAGATCCTCATCAGTCTGAGATTAGATGTGTGTTACTGTTGACTTCCACTGAGATGGTGGGAGATAATGAACCAGTCAAGAGTTTGTTCCACGCATCACATTATCAAGACGAGAGGGATTTGATTTGGCGGGTCTCCTGGTTTCTCAAAGCAGCTTTCAGAGTGTTAGATCAATATCAGTGCCTGTTCTCCATTTTACACCAGTTTCTATTAAGACTGGTCAGGACCTGAAACAGAAAGCATATTCAGTTAGAGTGTATAATTGAGAACGCAAATCCTATATATAAATTGCAGTTGTGTTCCATGATTATGTTTGATATCCCCCAAAAAAGAAGCGTTATCTATTTTTTAAGAATAGTTTTGGGATATCAAAGAATGAATATCATCATAGAACACAAGCTATTATACTATATAGCTATTACAGCTGTATACATACACCGATCAGGCATAACATTATGCCTGACACTAATATCCTAATATTGTGTTGGTCCCCCTTTTGCTGCCAAAACAACCCTGACCCATCGAGGCATGGACTCCACTAGACCCCTGAAGGTGTGCTATGGTATCTGGCACCAAGATGTTAGAAGCAGATCCTTTAAGTCCTGTAGTTGTGAGGTGGGGCCTCCATGGATCGGACTTGTTTGTTTAGCACATCCCACAGATGCTCGATTAGATTGAGATCTGGGGAATTTGGAGGCCAAGTCAACACCTCAAACCCGTTGTTGTCCTCCTCAAACCATTCCTGAACCATTTTTGCTTTGTGGTAGGGCGCATTATCCTGCTGAAAGACGCCACAGTCACCAGGGAATACTGTTTCCATGAAAGGGTGTACATGGTCTGCAACAATGCTTAGGTAGGTGGTACGTGTCAAAGTAACATCCACATGGATGGCAGGACCAAAGGTTTTCCAGCAGAACATTGCCCAAAGCATCACACTACCTCCGCCAGCTTGCCCTCTTCAAATAGTGCATCCTGGTGCCATGTGTTCAACAGCTAAGCGACGCACACACACCCGGACAGCCACATGATGTAAAAGAAAAGTGATTCATCAGACCAGGCCACCTTCTTCCATTGCTCCGTGGTCCAGTTCTGATGCTCACGTGCCCACATGCTGACGCCTGTCCACTGGTCTGTGGCTATGCAGCCCCATACGCATCAAACTGTGATGCACGGTGTTTTCTGACACCTTTCTATCAGAACCAGCATTAACTTCTTGAACAATTTGAGCTGCAGTAGCTCGTCAGTTTGATCAGACCACACGGGCCAGCCTTCGCTCCCACGCCATGTGCATCAATGAGCTGAAAGGATTATTAGGAACACCTGTTCAATTTCTCATTAATGCAATTATCTAATCAACCAATCACATGGCAGTTGCTTCAATGCATTTAGGGGTGTGGTCCTGGTCAAGACAATCTCCTGAACTCCAAACTGAATGTCAGAATGGGAAAGAAAGGTGATTTAAGCAATTTTGAGCGTGGCATGGTTGTTGGTGCCAGGTGCCGAGTATTTCACAATCTGCTCAATTACTGGGATTTTCACGCACAACCATTTCTAGGGGAAAGGGAAAAACATCCAGTATGTGGCAGTCCTGTGGGCGAAAATGTCTTGTTGATGCTAGAGGTCAGAGGAGAATGGGCCGACTGATTCAAGCTGATAGAAGAGCAACTTTGACTGAAATGACCACTCGTTACAACCGAGGTATGCAGAAAAGCATTTGTGAAGCCACAACACGCACAACCTTGAGGCGGATGGGCTACAACAGCAGAAGACCCCACCGGGTACCATTCATCTCCACTACAAATAGGAAAAAGAGGCTACAATTTGCACAAGCTCACCAAAATTGGACAGTTGAAGACAGGAAAAATGTTGCCTGGTCTGATGAGTCTCGATTTCTGTTGAGATATTCAGATGGTAGAGTCAGAATTTGGCATAAACTGAATGAGAACATGGATCCATCATGCCTTGTTACCACTGTGCAGGCTGGTGGTGGTGGTGTAATGGTGTGGGGGATGTTTTCTTGGCACACTTTAGGCCCCTTAGTGCAAATTGGGCATCGTTTAAATGACACGGCCTACCTGAGCATTGTTTCTGACCATGTCTATCCCTTTATGACCACCATGTACCCATTCTCTGATGGCTACTTCCAGCAGGATAATGCAGCATATCACAAAGATCGAATCATTTCAAATTGGTTTCTTGAACATGACAATGAGTTCACTGTACTAAAATGGCCCCCACAGTCACCAGATCTCAACCCAATAGAGCATCTTTGGGATGTGGTGGAACGGGAGCTTTGTGCCCTGGATGTGCATCCCACAAATCTCCATCAACTGCAAGATGCTATCCTATCAATATGGGCCAACATTTCTAAAGAATGCTTTCAGCACCTTGTTGAATCAATGCCACGTAGAATTAAGGCAGTTCTGAAGGCGAAAGGGGGTCAAACACAGTATTAGTATGGTGTTCCTAATAATCCTTAAGGTGAGTGTATAATGTAACGCTAGCCAAAGCGGCGATGACGAAAAACGGATGCTGTGTTAATTGCGGTAAATATTTTTAACGTGTTAAAAAATACAAATAAATTGCATACGTTAATATGTTATTTTTCACAGCCCTAATATATATATATAGTAGTGATAGAAATGTTTTTAGAATTGCAGATGTGTTCCACATGGATAAACATCTGCATTTCCATACTAATCAAATCATGTTTCTAGAATAATACTGTCCTCCATCAGAAGAGGATGTTACATAACCCCCATCGACAACAAAAAGTCGTCCTCAAATTACAAATAACTCCAGTTCTGGTAAAACATATCAGATGACATTGCAGGAAGCTGCTTAGAATAAAAATATTTTAAAAAGATAGGGCAAATTCAAATAAATGGATCCATGTCATATCACAACCATCTATGCATTCTCATATTCCAAAACACTTTAAACAATGTTAAATTATCGATCAAGGAGTTTACAGAGTGAACAAACCCTGACCTCAGCATTAGTGCTGCTGTACTTTACCTCTCACTGAATTATGTTGAAAGATCAGCTGAGGTTAGTAATGCTGGACAGATATGGCAATGAAAAGAGGAATGGCATGAGCTTGAGTGGATGGGAATGGAGATCCGATGATGTTAAGAGAGGATGTGGAAAAGGAAAGAGAGAAACAGACCATGATGGTGGAGGGGTTCTAGTCAGCTACTTGGGATGAGTAGGGAATTATTGATAATGTTTCTAATTGAGAGGTAAATTAAAAAATACCGTAATGGTGTGACACTTTTATTCCGTTACAGCAGGGTCCGGGGTTTCTTTATTTTCAGAGGGAATGGCTAAGTAGTCTGTCCTGTAGACACATGGGTACAAAAGAAAAAGGCAAAAACTAAGAGTTGAGGGTGCACTTCTGCACCACCTTAGGTCCCTTCAGCAAAGCAGCCGTCTTATACCATCACCACATTAAAGGGATAGTTCACCCAAAAATATATATTTTTGCCTTTACTCATCATCAGTTTGCTTCAAACCTGTATGGTGACATTTTTAAAGAATCATTATGCACTCTGTTAACATGTAATTGTTTGGAGCAATTTCTACCAGATCTAACCTTAAATTTGTAAGGGAAACCCAGTTTTTAAATAAAGTACTGTAGATGCTACCAAATTAAGCACATTTTAGGTTAACATTTTTTCCATATAACTACAGTTCATAGTGACCAGTGACTCCAGAAAGTACAAATAAATCCTTAAATGTATGATAAAAGTCATAATTTAAAGGAGTAGTTTAAATTACCCCATTATTTACCCTCAAGCCATCCTAGGTATATGACTTTCTTCTTTCTGATGAACACAATCAGAGTTGTATTAATAAAAATCCTGATGCTTCCACGCTTTATAATGGCAGTGATGGGGTCCATTGAGTTTGAAGTTCAAAAAAAGCACATCCATCCATCATAAACGTACTCCACACGGCTCCGAGAGGTTAATAAAGGCTATCTGAAGCGAAAAATATCCATATTTAAAACTTTATAAAGTAAAACATCTAGCTTCTGGCAGACCGCCTTCCGTATTGATCTTATGAAGAAATTGCTTATGCCACGTTCTAGTGATACGTCGCACCAGCTACGCTTTTTTTCGTTAGTTGAATATGGAAGGCGGTCTGCCAGAAGTTAGATATTTTACTTTATAAACCCCCCGGAGCTGTGTGGAGTAAGTTTATTATGGATGGATGTGCATTTTTGAGCTTCAAACTCAATGGACCCCGTCACCGCCATTATAAAGCTCGGAAGCATCAGGATATTTATTAATATAACTCTGTGTTCATCAGAAAGAAGAAAGTCATATACCTAGGATGGCTTGAGGGTAAGTAAATCATAGGGTAATTTTCATTTTAAAGTGAACTACTTTAAGTCCAAATGTAAGTCATTATTCACTAAAAGTCACTGTGTGGTCGTTGTATGACAAGAGTTGTATGATGATTTGTCACAAATGTCTGAAACACCATACAGATCTGGAATGACATGAGGTTGGGAAAACATTAACAGTAGATTTTTTGGCTAAACTATTCCTATAATACTCAATGACTCTGCATTTGGGGATCTCCGTATTTTCTTCTGCTAGCAGAGTGAGGACAGCAATATAAATCACATATTCATATGACTGACTGACAAACAAATCAACAAGAAATGACAAAGTAAACTATGGTAAAGAAAGAGCAGGACGAGAAGAGAGGGCTAAATGTCCCAATGTTGTGTCAAATGACAGTCAAGAGGTCAATGAATATAAGTTTGTAATCTGATTACAACAGGTTCGCTTGATGTGGCACCACTTTATTTCCCATCTGCTCTACATGACTGATGGGATTAGGTCGCACTAATGCACGCTTTTAAAGCACTTATGCACACATTAAGCATGTGTGTGTGGATGCCTGTGTTTGTGTGTTATGGTAGTCTATCAAGTATCCAACAAACTCAATAATCTCCAGAATACAGCATTAAATGAATGGCTAATGATGAATGTCATGTCTGAGTAAGAACATGTTTTATCCACCTGTCAGACAGGCCATACATACATCCACATTTCCATTATTGCTTGGAGTGCATTGAATAATGGAGTAAACTATAGAGACTGGAAGTAAAAATGTTGATGGACTTAAATGGACCCTTTTCTCTCAGAAGAGATTACCAATATATATATATATATATATATATATATATATATATATATATATATATATATATATATATATAGTGAACTTGTGTCTTAGGTTATAGTGTTAAGTTCACGTGGAAATGTAATACTCACGCAGTGTCCTGCGCCAGTTCATCAGATTTGGAGATCTTCCTGTAGCAGTAGATCATCTCCACCAGCAACCAGCATGTGAGAAACACCAGGAGCACATACATCATGATCTCAGAGTACAGTGCCGCGGTGTCTTGACTCGCTGAGAAAATGAAAATATGTAAACAGACGGAATTAATTGAGCAATCAGAGGAGGCCTGCCAGACCGATACTGTGCCAATAAGGATGTTTGTGATGAATTCAGTCTCACTCTCAAGTGCACTGGGAATGAGGACAAAAGTGCAGAATGCACAAGTGGGCAAGTCAAATATAGCTGAACTGCTGTAATGCACCAGGAGAGTTTTCAAAAGCTATTTATAAAAGTGCAACTATACGTCACCTCAGAGATGAGCAGTCATGCGTTGCACCCAAGTGGTACATTTGTGAGCAACTGGTTTCATATAACAATTGAAACCACCCCATCTCCCCCCCCCCCACCTCTGTTTTATTTTTATTGTTATATGAACAAAAGCACAAGATTACAACAGCATGCATAGAAGATCTGTAATCAGAATTAATTCACTGCTGGCAAGAATTAATTTGAGATAATTTATTAACTATTTGGTAAAGCTAATTTAAGTCAGTAAATTTCAGTTCGATTTTCATTAGGTAAATTCTGGATGTCCTTTAGAAGACACATTACAGTAAACAATTCACATGCAAACACAAAACCACGCAATAATACAAACATGCTCAGAAACTTCATGTCAGCTTTCCCTTGGAGGACAATGAGACTCAAATGTTATCTTACATACTGTAAGGCATGTAAATGGTCTTTGAAAAGCTCAACACAGAGTGACTGTGTGATTAGAGGTTCTCAGCTTCACCCTTCTGAGCAGAAGCCCACCCACACTGATCTCATTATATTCATAATGTATCCAACAGACTGTTTTGCATTTGAAAGTGGGTTTTAAAAGGTGAGAACCACAGAAGGTGTATAGACGATAGAGCAGTGCATGTGACATTTTAGAGGAAAAATTATTATACAAAATAATTCAAAAATACGTTTTTCAAAAAGGATGTGATCAAATTATAAATTGTTTGTTTATGTATGTCTCATGCACTGCAGTGAATAGATATAAAATGGCATGGAATGTAAAAGCAGAGTTGTACTGTAAGTTTGTGGTTCTGGAAGGCTGGTCGCAATTCAAAATTTCCTCTAAACCCATCACTTAAATACAACGTTGTATATTTCTATCTGCGAACCGAGACACTCACAGATAGAGATGATGCATTGCGGTTGCATGATTAAATATAGACAAATATACATTAGGTAAAGTATATTCGATTGAAGTGAGAGGAAGTACTCTGCATTCAGCAGTCTCAGGCATCCAGAGGGTAGCATACAAACCAGAATCTTTACATTACCCCTTACAACAGATAGAGAGGTAAGTGGTTGCTCAGATAAAGCCCTGAAAACAACTTCCTGCCTTCCAGTAAGTAAGCTTAAATAACAATAAAAACAGAACAGGGCACACCATTACTAGAACAACACAAACAACATGTCACAACATCGTATTGACACTGTACTGAGGTCAGTAGTATCTGATTTTCGAGTTACAGCTTGTTTGAAAATGGCTTTCAGCGCAACCATCCAAATCACACTGCAGAGCCGAGGTGATTTATATTTATATTTATGCATTTGGCAGACGCTTTTATCCAAAGCGACTTACAGTGCCCTTATTACAGGGACAATCCCCCTGGAGCAACATGGAGTAAGTGCCTTGCTCAAAAACACACTGGTGGTGACCGCTGGGATCGAACCAGCAACCTTCTGCGTATCAGGTCCATGGTTTAACCCACTGGACCACCATCTCCACCATCACCATCTGAGGTGATCAGATCAAATAGACAAGGTAATGAGAAATGTCTAGCGGTGTGTACACTCACTTACGTTTCTCTTTCACGTCCAGCTCGATTGTGATTGTCCTGTTGGCGGAAAGCTTGAATGAATCGAACTCAAAGAAGCGGAACACTTTACATTCGTATGTGCCAGCGTCGTTTGAAGTGACGTTTTGGATACTAATGGAGAGGTCCTGCAGGTCCTTGCTGCCGTTCCACGTCAGACGGCCCTTCCACTTCACTTCTACGTCCTCTGGCTCCTGCGGCTTGCAGTCATACAGATAGATCTGTATTGGACAGATGATTACGTGTCAGATATATTCACTCATTAAATATAACATGCACCAAAAAAAAAGCTAAGAGGTGAACTCACAAGCACTTTTTTTTTATCTGGACTAATGTAGGACCACTCCACTTTAGTCACGGCAGAGATCTCCTCTCGTTTCATGCAGTAGATGCAGGTTAACTTCTTAGCACGCCCTACAATGCCCTCTGTGTCTGATGGCACATCCACACACACCAGCCTGACCTCCTGCACTGCAGAAACACAGAGAGTATTACAGTACATACACATATGCAAACTCTGTAAATCTATCTGTGGGTTGGTCTATCTATTGTTCTATCATTCTGTCTGTCTGTCTGTCTGTCACATGTAGGACATACAATCATGCCTTGCTTGGCCTTTGGAATAAAAAGTTAACACCTTTCCAAAAATGTAGCTTCAATCTGCATATACTTTATGGAGGTCAATTAAATCTGAGGCAGAGTTTTCTCAAGGGAGCACCAGAGAATGAGAAAGAGAGACAGAAAGAGATCATTATCCATTGCAAGCTCCAATTCCAGAAAGAGCTCACAGCACACCCAACTCCCGGTCAGACAAAAACATACTTTAAAGTGCACCGATTACTGCAGACACATGCTCAGTATTGAGGGCAGAGAACACCCCATTGAGCAGGGGCCGGGCCGAGGCTTCAATGATGTGAAGACTGTTCTGGAGTGTTCACTCGACTGTGAACATAACCTTTCTGCCATTGTTGAAACGGAGGCCATCTTACATAACTCACAGCCTCGAGCACAAGCTGTCAACACTGATGGTGCATTTTCTGTTTGTAGGGTCATATGGGCCAATGCAAACACCAAACATGGTTGTCCAGCCCACATACTGTAGATGACGTACAATAATGACTAGTTGTGACATATTTCAACACTAGTCAAAGAATGTAAACTTGGTGGAAGATGAAATACGATTCTAAATCTATTTGAGAACTCAATATTCTGATGACACCAGACTGCCACAGTCTGTGAAGAGAGGCTGTGTGAGTCATTGACGCCTATGTTACTGTTGACAGATGAATCAATGCAATCTCTTTATGTAGGGATTGTATTTTTTGCAGATATGTACATTTGCGGCTGATAATGTTCAAGAAGTTTCTCTCAAACACTGTCTGTACTAACGCTCTGTTGTATAATTAACTGGTTTAAATGGTTTCTGTATCCTAGGAGATACAGACATTTAAGAGGCTGGGGGGAGCGAGTTAGTGAGAATCATTTCTAGGGGTTGCAATACAAAAATGCAACAATATGTATTGAAAATGAAAATTACTGTGTGAGAAAAAATTCAAGTTTACAGAGTTTTAGTGTCAGTACTACGTTAAACTACTATACATAATGTTGAATATAATGTATAATAATGCAACAGGGGAATATTTGTGGGTCCTGATAATGCCAAATTTCGGATGTTACCAATAAAAAGTGGCCTACATTATTTTAAATATATCTAGTCAGTTGACAAAGTGTAAGCATATTCGTCTAAAATCATTTCTGCTTCAGAATCATGGATATTTTTATTCTGGTGTCACCATTGTCCTGTGCATTGGGTTACCAACACCAAATCCAAGCCTATTCATTTCCACCCCCCAATGTAATACCAAATTTAGCATTTTAAATCAACCGTACATTTTTGTTAACCTTTTAGCATATGTCTTTGACTATCACAATAATATCGCATCATGATATGTATCGAATTGTGACATGAGGGTATCGTTACACCCCAAATCATTTCTGATTAAAAAAAATAATGACCCTGCAAATTCTCAAGTGGATTGATATAAAAAAAATTATCTAAAAGCAATATAACAGCATGCTGTAAAAAATACCACAGTTGATGTCTTTTACATGTACATGGGAGATACAAACTGTAAAATCAAAAACAAATGCAATTAAAAAAAAAAAAACATTGAGTTCTGATATATAGGAATAAATTAATCTTTAGAAGCATGTTTATGTTTCTGTAGTGCAGATATGACAACCACACATGTTAAAAATGCCTTACAGGACAAAACCTAGTATGCTTATTTTTAATATGATCAGTTTAACACACTCAGTATCTATAAACATATAAAACTGTAATAAAGATGTTACTATTATCTCACTGGTATTTTCTTCTTTTTACTATTTAAATGACAAAAATATGTCTGTTACAAAAAATACTTATTGTTTATCATTCGAATTTAAAATATCAAAACACTTACCAGCAAATAGGGAGAGCAATAGCAAATGCAACACAAGCCTTATGTGATTTGCCATGCTGGGAGTTCTAATAACAGGGCGGCGTCTCAGATTGAGTCTTCCTGTTAGTACAGAGAGAGAAAAGAAAACCCGACACTGAAACATAACTTTGAAGAGGTTAAAAGCATATTATATATATATATATATATATATATATATATATATATATATATATATATATATATATATATATATATTGTATTATACAGCTCTATATGACTGATAGAATGGGTTTCAGCACCACAGACAGCGCCCATTTGTCAATTACTAACTATTTACAGCAGACGTTTACATCGCTGACACAGAGAGGTCTGTAAAGATGACACACACTGTCACTTTAACAACAAACGGCGAATGCAACAACTCAGAGCTGAGGTTTACGGGACGGAAAGAACGTTTTCATGTCTCTCAAGAAAAAGTTTGCGGTTTCTTACCGAGATACAAAACATCCGTAGACGTCTTGAACTAGAAGTGGACGCTGCTATTCCATGGCGATGCTCGTGAATCTAAAGACCTGTGGATCTTTATGATTCCTGTAGAAAATGCGCGCGAAGTAACGTTAAAGAAATACAGCGCCTCCCAAACGAGCTGCTTCAGAAGAGGTCAGTAACAGAGGATTACTGTTTCCTTGTGTTTCCTTTGGCATCCACACGAGCAGTACAGATGCTCCATCGTCAAACCTCCTCAGTTATAGAACAAGAGACGCCTGTCTTTGTTTTCTCGTTAAGTAGCCACTTACTCATGACAGACATGCTAAATGCGCATGCGCCGTCCACTTTCAAACTGGCTTCTAGAAACGTTGCTTAGCAGTGAACTGCAACTAAGTCTTAACAACAAACAATTGTTAATTAAAACTTGTTTCGCGGATAAAAAGCTGGTATTTTAAAGGTAATTTTTCATAAATGTTAGGTTGAAATTGTCACGTATTTTAAATGTTAATAATAATTTTAGACAATTTATTATTACAATATTTGCTGGCCAAACAATGGTTTCATATTTTTTGCATGTTAGCTCTTGTGTAAAATGTTGTCATTCATAGACTCAGTAAATTATGGTTTAATTTTACTATAAAACAATTTTTAAAAAAAACAATTTCAATGTTGTATATAAAACAAAGTTTATTAGTGTAACGATTCTCCACTGATGAGGCAAGTTGAGAACCCAAGTGCAGTTTAATCAAAAACATAAAACAAAAACTTGGCAATACTTGAAACGAAGACTTGACATGGCTAAACAAACCTCACCTACGCAGCAGATAACAACATCAATAACAGACAAAGACACATGGCAAACATGAGGGCTTAAATACACACAGACAAATGACAAGACAAGTGACACCTGTGAACAGTGATTAAACAATGAACCAATGACAGGACAAGACACAAGATCACATGAGGGCATGGGAGTCACATGACAAGACCAGGAAGTGCATGACAAGACTGTGAACATGACAAACTCAAACATAACCATGAACATGATAAACAAAACAGAACCAAGTACAATGAACATGAACATGAACCAACACCAAAACACCCTGTGACAATTAGTCTGCAGTACGATTTACAAAATAAAACAAAAAAACAATACTATTTTAGTTGCCTAAATTTTAGTATTTCTACTTCAAAAGTTCATGTTTAATACAATGTGTTACTTAACCTGGTTCTACCAGAGTCTGGCCACTCTCCATTGACAAGCGTTAATTTCCTTGAAGGCGGGAACTCTGTTGAAGTTTAAAACTATTGGATCTGCCCAGAGCCACTCTGGATCTGCCATAACCAATCGCTAACGTTTGGTTGCGATGCATGTCATCTCAAATTAGCACAACGTCAACGTCATCATTCTCTGTTCGCTGATTGGACCGGTTAAAATTTGACTGGAGAAAACCAGTGGCCTGTTGCACAAAGCTGGTTTCAGTTGCTACCCAGGTAAGTTCGAGATTAGTTTGAGCAAACTCGGGCTCAAGAAGGTGGGATGGTTTTTAGCAGTGTCCATCACCATAGTAACTTACACTACACGGCTACCCTGCTCTGGAGGAGGTTTTCTTCTGGGTTAGAGATCGCAAACCCAAACTGGACCAATCAGCTGCAAGTAAAGATGCAATAAAGCCACACCCTCTGTATCTCTTGTTCCAAATTAAAGCAGTTTAGTGAAAAAACTTTAGAGACAAAATTGCTCATCTTTTGGTGCTAATTTATGTATTATATTTATATTATATGAATTATAATTACTTTTAATTCATATAATATATTCATATAATTATTATACTAATTGACAAGTAGCCAAATATTAATATAAATATAATACATTCATTTGAGCTCTTTGTAAATCCATAATTATTAGGCATATTTCTTTGATTGACATCATGCATTGATATGGTCAGATATTCTTTCAGCTGCCTTCTCGAACTTTCGCAGCAGCTGCAGTGTTTATTCCTGCTTTGTAAACGCATTTAATTTCATGATCACTTTCAAAACGATCTCTCAATCGTCAGAAGAGAAGTGAATTGCGCTGTCTCTCTTGCGAGAAGTGAATCAAACGTGATTGGCTGTTTGCTGCACGTGTCACACTTTCAGGTGCATGCGCTTCAGAGTTAATCACAAACTCTGGATTAAACCTGAGTTGACAGAGAACGTTTATACCAAGCTTTGAGAGACCGTTGAACTTGATCTAAACCAGGTTGAATTTATTTGGATTTGTCAACTCTAACCCTACTCTGAAACTCAAGAGTTTGTTCGGCTAGCTTCATGCAACAGGCCTCTGAGAAAATACCTCAATCCCAGACGTCGTGGTGAAGGAAAATGAAAATTGATCGGATGTACGTACGTAGGAGGGGGGAGCCAGGCTATGTGTTCCTTCCCATTTCTTATAAATGTGAAACTTATTTCTTAGTGAAAATTGTTTCTACACCAAATTGTTTAATAGCAAGTTTCATTGTGACAACTTCCTTAACTTTTGGTTATTTCAGTGGAAATGTTCAGTATCTTTTCCGTAGCCAAAACTGCTAGACAACGTTAGACAACTAGCCCCTGTGTCCTCTATATCGGCTTGTTCTATTCAAGGCCTGATGCTTAATGTATGATATGTTCATAGGTGACAGTGCAGTCCTCCAGTGCACAACAGAAAGTGACAGATATGAAGCCGAAGCTTTAACACAGTTCAGTGAGTTGTACACCAGCATCCGTTGTTCAGTCATCAGCTCCTGTCTTCTCTCCCCTCATAAAAAACATCCATCAATCCCAGTGAGAACAGCACATCATGAGCTGTATGCATCTGCAGGCTTCTATTGCATCCGCCCGAGAACAGCATTTCATCATTCAATCCCACACACTGGTCTTACTTAACCTACGCGTGGTCGGGGAAGCTGCTTCATTGCAATTACTGCAATTATTATAGTCATACCGAATCTAACCTTTCAAGCTTTCAGTCAGCACATGCATGACGACAACTGAAGAAATCGACAAATGCAAAATGGCATTTTGAGCTTAAATGTACCATATGTTGAAATAGGCCCATACAATGAAAACACTTGCAGACTGCATGGCTATTAAGCTACAACATTTTCAGTCACATGACACATATATAGTGCAAACACTTAATGGAAAACATCTGCGAATTAGGATAAACTTTACACTCCAGTAATCCAAACTGTCTGAAATGCAAATGCTGTATGTTTATGCTCACATTGGCTGCTTAGCCATATGAAACAGTGAACACCCATCTTGCTTTCTATACTAAAAAAGAAAAAAATTTGATTAGATCCCTGTTTGAACATTAACACAAACATAAGATTTGTGTCTAATCTTACAATTGGAATGTCGACGATTTAATCTCGCCAAAGTAATAATGTATGGCCACCCAGTGAAGCTTAGTGCAAAGATCAGAGTTAAGGATTACAGATTTCATCATTGGGATTATGGCTGCTTTATTATGTTGACCTCAGAGGAAGACAAAGAGCACATGATTCACAGTCCTAGAAGTACACAACAAACAATCTGCTTGTGTTTCCACCAATCGTACCAGATGCTTTCCAATCTATTCCGACAAACAGGAATCGAATTGTGGAAGGGATTGAAACTGATCTATCTCAGTGTGGTGTGTCTGTACAGAGCTCGAATACAATAGCTGGAGTGCACTGCACTGCTTAGAGAGGGAGATGTTGCCAGCAGGCTTGGTCTCAGCAGACTAAAAATGGCAGGCCTGATGGTTGCTATACCCACAGGGAAACCATGGCAACAGCAACACAAAATGACAGCGTGGAGAGAGCAGGCCAGTGTAGTGCTTTCATCAAGCAGTGGAGAATAAAACCCTGTGTGTCTGTTTATTAGCTTCAGTACATGAATAGTTTACACTGTGTGAGTAAATCATAATATAATAAATATTTGATATTTAAAGTGTTTTAAACTCAAAAGTCCTAAAGTTTGTAAAACAAAAACTAGTATGTCAGAAAAAAATTAAGAATTTGTCTAAACCATAAAACAGTCTAGCTTCATTAATATTTTATATAAAATAAAATAAAACCTAATTTCATTTTTTTATTTAATGTAATAAAACATTATAATATAATAAATATTTATATTTGAAATAGTTTTAAACTCAAAAGTCCAAAAGTTTGAGACCACATTTTTAAAATGTAAAACTAGCTAAAAAAAAAAAAAAGTTCTAGGATTTTAAAACAAAACTAGTATGTCAGAAAAAAATTAAGAATAAATATGTCTAAACCATAAAATAGTCTCTTTTTTATCTAGTGTAATATAATATAATATAATATAACCTGAGAACTGGGATCCTAGTTTTAGGATTTAAAAAAATATAAAACATGTAATAAAATATAAAAAAAGTCACTAATCAAATAAGATCATTTGATTAGAATTGTGTGATTCGTTTGTAATTAAACTTAAACTGTTATGATATTTGTTATGAATAAATGATATACAATTTAAATACTAATAATTAAAAAAATATGAATTTCAAACAGTCTGCTTGAATGTCAAAAATTGATGTGTTTTTTTTTACCTCATAATGGGACAGATCAATCCCAGGACAGAGCATCATGACCTGGATGATTCTCAGAAATGCTCTGCATACTGAGTAGGTCAAGAAACAGAGAGGCCATTCTGTCAGGCTGCATAAATTGAAAGGCAGTCTCTGTGTTTGTTGCTGAAGTGTTTACCAATAGAAGGGTGTTTTTTCAGCTTTTTATAGTTTTTTTGTATTCGCTTTGGTACTGTTTTCACAAGTAAAGGTGTACATTTTCAAAACTCTGAGTACAAAAATCCAAACTGATCACACTTGTAACACAGCTTGTCATTCTTTCAAAACCTGATGTAATGCTTTCGTTCAGTTGCACATATTTTCAGTCCACATAATCATTGTTTCAAACACAAGATTATTGTAACATGTAATGAGAACATTTGGTTTAATCACCGAAACACAACAGTGTGATCTTCTTTCAGTTTAGTACTTTTAACAATCAGTTCATCCAACAGCAAACGATGCAATACATGTTTCAAATCTCCCTCGTTGCTCAATTATCTACAGTAACGCAGGCTACATATGCCTCATTAGAAAATACACTTACATTACCTAACTTATGTAACTGAATCCATAATGTTTGTAATAGTATTCAGTGTGTTATCAAAAGGTGTGATAAAGTTATGGCACAGCCATGAGGTTCTGGGCTATAACAGAGTTTGCTGCCAATAAATGTTCTCACTGTACCATATGACTGAATCTACTGTAGTTGAGCTTTATTTGATACCATCTCCCTTCTTCTGATTTCTGATCAGTCTGATGTTACACCATCATTGACTAATTCCACTCCCTTATACTCTATTATTTTAATAATTCATTTCATATTGTTATCCATATCAGAAATTGCAAACAAAGTAGAAACTATGTCTATAAATTCAATATCTATAGAAATCTATTGGTGTACCAAATGATTGATTGATTAACCATTCAGATCAGTTGGATTAAATACCAGACAAATGTATTAAACTGAACGAGAAGAGATGCAAATCAAAAGTTTGATAGTAAGAGCTTTATGAAAGGCAGTTACTGTGAATGAAACATTAATAAAAGATGAAACACTTATTTTGTGTATTGAAAAGGATACTTTGTGGTTTTGTGTATTGTACTAACACAATTGAAAATATGCTGAAATGTTTGGAAAACAAGTGCACTTTTGATGATCTATTGTGATATTAGCACTGAGTTTTGAAAATGTACACCTTGCTTGTGAAAATAGTACCAAAGCGAAAATAAAAAAACGGTAAGAACAAGTGACAAAGATGACGTTTCATCCTAACTGTGCGATTCCAAGCTTACTACACTGAACAAAATTATAAACGCAACACTTTTGTGATGATGCGCATTCAGTTGCACATTCTTTTGTGATAATGCATGGCCCCATATTGCAAGGATCTGTACACAATTCCTGGAAGCTGAAAACATCCCAGTTCTTGCATGGCCAGCATACTCACAGGACATGTCACCCATTGAGCATGTTTGGGATGCTCTGGATCAGCGTATACGACAGCGTGTTCCAGTTCCTGCCAATATCCAGCAACTTCGCACAACCATTGAAGAGGAGTGGACCAACATTCCACAGGCCACAATCAACAACCTGATCAACTCTATACGAAGGAGATGTGTTGCACTGCGCGAGGAAAATGGTGGTCGCACCAATACAGTAAAACTGCACATTTTTGAGTGGCCTTTTATGGTGGCCAGCCTAAGGCACACCTGCGCAATAATCATGCTGTCTAATCAGCATCTTGATATGCCACCCCTGTGAGGTGGATGGATTATCTCGGCAAAGGAGAAGTGCTCACTAACACAGATTTAGACAGATTTGTGAACAATATTTGAGAGAAATAGGCCTGTACATAGAAAAAGTCTTTAAGCTCATGAAAAACGGGGGCAAAAACAAAAGTGTTGCAATTATCATTTTGTTCAGTGTATTACAAAGAGAGATGTGTTCTATTACATATGACATCTACACTATTCCTGTGAAAAAAATTCCAACAGGGAACGCTTGCCACATCCTACTGTACTTTTACATCCTACTCCATCTCTGTTTGAAACCACCTCCCATGAGGAAACACTCCAGCTTCTTACCACCTACTGCTGAACCTCCTCTCAATACAAACCTACAAAATGTCTCTTTTGACCTCCCCATCAATCTCACCTCATCAATCCATTTGACCAGTGCCACATCAGATTTCAACACAAATATGGAACCCCACAGATATTAGTAACTACCAGCAGCAGTTCTTTGACCTACTAGCCATCTTTATGCTCTGTTCTGTGTGTGGCAGTGTTTCCCATGTTATGGTTTTAGCCATAAAAAAAGTACAGAGCAATTTCTATAATGATGCAGACAAACAAATCACCAGGTCACAAGAGACTTTGTACGGCATGGAGAGCTCCCATTCATTATCACTGAATAACAACCAGGAGCAAAATTCTCACGCATCACTGGACTCGAAGAAATGACTGTCTAGCACTATCAGCAAGTCTGATGTTATGTGCTACATTACAAAACCTTTCAAATGAAGTCCCTCTGCTCCAAAGGATCCCTGGCCCCCTACTGGTGTAAACCATTTAAAATAATAAAACAGATTTCAAGAGACTTAGAGAAATGACAGGTTTACTTACATTAACCTTTGGGAGTATTGGGAGGTATTGGGACACTATTGGGAGTTTCATTGTGCAATGCTAGTTCCGGAAGTATTTTTTAAATACATTTTTCCCATAGGGATTAAAAAAGAAAGTCTTCATTAAAGAGTTATAAGCCATGAACCAAGCCAATCAGCTACAAGGTCAGTCAAAACACTACAACAGTCTTTGAAAATTGGAAAAAAGACAAAAGGTACAAGACTGAGTTAATGGTTTTACTGAGGGAAAGAACAAGTATTTGATGCACTGCTGATTTTGCAGGTTTTCCTACTTACAAAGCATCTAGAAGTCTGTAATTTTTATCATATGTACACTTCAACTGTGAGAGACAGATCCAGAAAATCACATTGTATGATTTTTAAAGAATTAATTTGCATTTTATTGAATGACATAAGTATTTGATCACCTACCAACCAGTAAGAATTCCGGCTCTCACAGACTCTGTGTCCCCCCCCCCCCTGTTCTCCACTCATTACCTGTATTAACTGCACCTGTTTGAACTCGTTACCTTTATAAAAGACACCTGTCCACACAATCAATCAAACAGACTCCAACCTCTCCACAATGGCCAAGACCAGAGAGCTGTGTAAGGACATCAGGGATAAAATTGTAGACCTGCACAAGGCTGGGATGGGCTACAGGACAATAGGCAAGCAGCTTGGTGAGAAGGCAACATCTGTGCAATTATTAGAAAATGGTAGAAGTTCAAGATGATGGTCAATCTCCCTCGGTCTGGGGCAAGATCTCACCTCGTGGGGCATCAATGTGGAAGCATCGTGGGAAATCATGAGGAAGGTGAGGGATCAGCCCAGAACTACACGGCAGGACCTGGTCAATGACCTGAAGAGAGCTGGGACCACAGTCTCAAAGAAAACCATTAGTAACACACTAATCCGTCATGGATTAAAATCCTGCAGTGCACACAAGGTCCCCCTGCTCAAGCCAGCGCATGTACAGGCCCGTCTGAAGTTTGCCAATGACCATCTGGATGATCCAAACGAGGAATGGGAGAAGGTCATGTGGTCTGATGAGACAAAAATAGAGCTTTATCATCTAAACTCCACTCGCCGTGTTTGGAGGAAGAAGAAGGATGAGTACAACCCCAAGAACACCATCCCAACCGTGAAGCATGGAGGTGGAAACATCATGCTTTGGGGATGCTTTTCTGCAAAGGGGACAGGATGACTGCACCGTATTGAGGGGAGGATGGATGGGGCCATGTATCGCGAGATCTTGGCCAACAACCTCCTTCCTTCAGTAAGAGCATTGAAGATGGGTCATGTCTGGGTCTTCCAGCATGGCAACGACCCGAAACACACAGCCAGGGCAACTAAGGAGTGGCTCCGTAAGAAGCATCTCAAGGTCTTGGAGTGGCCCTGCCAGTCTCCAGACCTGAACCCAATAGAAAATCTTTGGAGGGAGCTGAAAGTCCATATAGCCCATTGACAGCCCCGAAACCTGAAGGATCTGGAGAAGGTCTATATGGAAGAGTGGGCCAAAATCCCTGCTGCAGTGTGTTCAAACCTGGTCAAGAACTACAGGAAACGTATGATTGCTGTAATTGCAAACAAAGGTTTCTGTACCAAATATTAAGTTCTGCTTTTCTGATGTATCAAATACTTATGTCATGCAATAAAATGCAAATTAATTACTTAAAAATCATACAATGTGATTTTCTGGATTTTTGTTTTAGATTCCGTCACTCACAGTTGAAGAGTACCTATGATAAAAATTACAGACTTATACATGCTTTGTAAGTGGACAAACCTGCAAAATCTGCAGTGTATCAAATACTTGTTTTCCCCACTGTGTTTACACACACATATATATATACATGACCCATATATATATAAACAATATATTTTAAGTTTATTGCTAAATATGCATGTAAATATAAACATTTAAGTAATACGAGAGCATAGAGAGATCGGATCAGTTAATTATTGGACCAAAAACTCCACATGTAATAACCTAGAATACTGTCTAACACTTGATGGCTGCTTTGTCAAGTCTTCGTCATCAGTGAGGAACCTGGGTGTGCTCTTTGCAGTCATTCATTTGAAAGCCACATTTCAAGAATCTGTAAAACCGCATTTTTCCATCTTAAAAATATATCTAAATTACAGCATACTGTATGCTCTCAATGACAAATCCAGAAAAGTTAGTTCATGCGTTCATGACTTCAAGGTTAGATTATTATAATGCCCTACTGGGTGGTTGCCCTACTTACCTATTTAGCACCCAAACTCTGGAATAGCCTGCATTGTTCGGGAAGCAGACACACTGTCAGTTTAAATCTAGACTAAAAACACATCTCTTTAAACTGGCATAACACATTATTCAAATCAGTTAAATAATTGTTAGGCTGCATAAATTAGGTCAACCAGAACCAGGAACACTTCCTATAACACCCAATGTACTTGTTTGTTACATCTCAAGAAGCATGGCATCTATGCTAATTTTAGACTGTCTATCATATCCAGATCAGATGTGGACCTGCACCCATACACAACCACAACGCAGCCCTGAATGTCAGCAGAATGTCTACTAGACAATTGCCTCCAGTACAGACCCTGTGGCCAACTTCGGCTCCATACTGGCGAGATGAATCGATCTTCAAGCAAAAGGAACTGGATGAATATTTGAATGCTACTGATCCCGATCTGAACTCTGATTTGTGATGCTGCCTGAATCATAATCATTCGTTCGTTGGCCAGAGGAGAACTGCCCCCCTGCCCCCTGTATTGTATAAAGTGCTATATAAATAAAGGTGACATGACTTGACAGATGTCATACATGCCGTCTTTCTAGAAAATGATCTACAAGTGGACATCATTTACTTTAAAAAAATTGATATGCCATAATATGAATAATATATGACAACACTTACGGCAGGATGGTCACTTAATGGACATATCAATGGATCTTCAGCCCTATAACAGAGAACAATATTTCTGCAAATAAAACAGTGGTTCCTATAATAAGCTTTGAGAACTGACTATGAGTTCATTACTCAAGTGAAGTCCTCTCAGGTATTGCAGCTGTCCGTTTGTAATGACGAGAGCCAGGACAGAAATAGGCATGATCACAGCTACCTCCTCCAGAAATACAGCATGACAACCTGTTCATTAATAAATGTATATTAAACACTCAGAACAAGAGTAAAAGCAACAACATTTGCATTTCATGAAAACATTACAGTGCTTAAGCTAAAGAATAGTGTTAATATTAGTTGTGTGTGATAAGTGTTGTTGTTGCTACCACTACAACTAATATTAATATAAAAAACAACAATTACTATTATTATACTGCAAAAAAGTATATATACTAATATTTTATATACTGATATAAAATGTTTCAGTGTCAATAGAGGATTTTAAAACTTTAAATGCTAAGTTTCTCAAAAGTATAAAGTTGAACACTAAAAATGAATGGCACATCTGGGAATACATCCATAAAATAAAGTTTGAATGTAAGAATAATAATATGTGTGAAGGCCTTGCAATCACTGTATCTACTTCAGTAGCAGTACACTGAGGCTGACAGGTATGTTAAGTGGAAAGTCTGCCCTGCATGCCGCGTGGATACACTGTTTGTTTAATCTAAGTGATAAAGGCTGACGGCAAACAGCCAATGGAAGTTTCTTGAGCGTATCAGCTGAAGGACAGAGAGTTGTAACACTGATAGTGGGTGATGATAGCTACTGCTCTCCCCTCCCAATCCGTTCATAGTCCCCCCCCAGAGGAATAGAGTTTAGCCTGGCTCAGAGCATGAGCACGCATGAACTGTTAGATTACTGACTGGAAAAGCAGAGAACGAAGCAGAGATGAAGCATATGCAGTATGACATATGTCACATATTACCGCTCAGAAGATAGTATGTTTAATTAGTAACATTTTCCATGTTTCTTGGATTTGTTTAGCATAAATGTACTGAAACCTAAACTTGGATAGTATTTAGATTTTATAAAAAAAAATAAAAATTTATCAATTTAAAAGCCCTTAGAAATTAATACTTTTATTCAGCAGGGATCCATTAAACTGAACAAAAATGATAGTAAAGACAGTTACATCGTTACAAATGATTTTTATTTTAAATAAACTGTTTTTTTTTCTATTAATAAATAAAGAATAATGACAAAAACATTATCACGTTATCCACAAAAATATTAAGCAGCACAACTGTTTTCAACTTTTATAATAATAAAAAATGTTTCGTAAATCAGCATATTAAAATGATTTCTGAAGGATCATGTGACAATGAAGACTGGAGTAATGATGCTGAATACATTACATTATAAAACATATTAAAATTGTATCATACACTCTAAAAATGGTTCTTCGTCGTAATCATAGAGGAACCACTTTTGGTGCTATATAGCACCATATCTTAACATGTTCTGTATATGGTAGCGGTGCTATATAGCACCTTAGTCAAAGAACCGGTGAAGAACCTCTGAAGAACCACTGAAGCACCAAAATCGGTGCTATATAGCACTTAAAAAGGTTCCCCTATGATTACGAGCCAATAACCATTTTTGGTGCCATATAGAACTTTTTTTTTTTAGAGTGTACAATGGTCTGTCTAAATAACCGATTCTGACTAGCTGGAAGGTGTGCAGTAAAAACATTTAATGCACAGGTAGTGTCAAGTCAGTTTAATCACTGTTCTATATTAATGCCCTGTTTTCATTGAAGCGCACACACACACATACGTCACTCGCACACAGAGAGCGGAGATTATGCTGCGCACACACAGAAACATTCAGGAGCAGAGAAACTTATCAACGCTGCCCTGTGACTTTTAGTAATAAAATAGCTTCACTACATTTTATTTCTCAGCAACGCTATTTTGAAGTAATTAAACTCACAGCTTCGTTATTAATGGAAAGAGGCGCTGAACAGACACACATCTCACATCTCCCTGTCCAAGCCCTATATCTCCTTCTTGTATGCTTTTGTCATAAACAGCCATGGCATCTACAAATCACAAGTGAGAGGACATTTTGGTATCGGTTTCTGTGCCATCTTGCCCTACTCCTGTACATTAAACATTAAATATGTTCTGAATGATTTTCACAAAAGTTTCATATTCATTGTGTACAGACAAAGTGATTGTCACTGGTAACTTGTTATATTAGTAATATATTAGTAATATCCTTGCCATTATATAGTAATGGAAAGGATAGATTATTTTTTATCAAATTTAAATAATAGTAATGACCTTTTTCAAATTTTATTCCTCATGCAGTCACACGCTTTTCCTCATCTTTGTCCATGCGCTTGCTCTGCTTTTTCTTGTTGCTGGACTTCCCTGCGGCAGGTGTCTGTTTCTCTGGTCCGGTTCTGTCTGGTTTGCGTTTGCTGGGTGTCTGGCTGTCTTTCTGAGCGAGCACTGTGCTGTGAGCTGCTCTGTCTTCATTAGGTCTGAGTTTAGAAAGTCTGTCTCTCATCTCCTTCAGCCTCTGATCCACCGAACACTTCTGCAGCTCCAGCATTATCTGTTGCTCCTGCAAGAATGGGGAGTGTGAGAGACACAGACAGAAGGAGTGAGAAATACATTCTACAGTGTAAATGCATTTGGCACTCCCTCCCACATTGCGGGGGTTGTAGGGGTGTGACTGTTACCTGTAGCGGTTTGTCAAACTCGGACTCTTTCTTCTCCGGTGGGCTATGTATGTCCATTGCCCTGTGGAGTTCAGAGGAGAGCTGCTGGTAAACTTCATTAAGTCTGTTTATTTCTCTCTCCACACACAGCACCTGAAGCACAGGTAGAGAAAAAAGGGTACATCTCCACAGCTGTACACTCTTCTAAATAAAAGAAAAAATAAGATGTAAAAGTGCATTCACTCACTGGGACTTGAGTCTTTAGGCCAGTGCCAGGGCAACCTTGTCCTGCAACAATATACCCAAAATACCCAAAAATGTTACCCATTGCCCAGCTATTTGCTATGGATGTGATAAAACAAGTAATCCCTCACCATCTCCATGTCTGTCTTTCAGAGTTGGTTTTAGTTCCTGGAGGAGCTGTTCCAACTTGAAGTATTTATATACTTGAAGTCTAAAATCAATCGAGAAACTTTAGTTCATGTTCTGTGAGTTAATATGTTAATGTTTTAAAGCCACAATATGTAATGTTTCGCAACTAGAGGTCACTTATTCAAAACAAATGCGTAGCTTGATGACACCTTGATTTTGCGAAGCTTTTATTATGCCAACTTCTTAAAGTCAAATACACCTTAGATTTGATACAAACCTCTCTGCCAGCAGGTGCGGTGCAAAATGGGTTTCAATAGGTATTTTTACACTGAAGAAGTTCTCTGCTAATGTTCCAAAGGCCTCCAGTGTGTTTTCCTCATCCATCTAACATAGGGGAAAATGTCTGTTATAATAGCTCTTCCTGGATTTCATATATATATATATATATATATATTTCAAACAGGCGCCTTACCTTTCCTTTCCTCTGGTCTTCAGTGAAAGAGTGATGAAACAACTGCATGCTTAATGCTGATATGGCCAAGTGGAAGGCTTTTATGAAGTCGAGAGATTTTGAACCTGTGGAAATTTTAACTTTGAATTTTGACGCTCCATATGTTTGGAATACATTGCAGATGTTCCTGAAATGTGATAACTCAAATCTCTATCTACGCTTTAAAAAAATTATTAACAAGCATTTCAGATTTTTTTAAATTATTTTATATTATTACTTTTTGTTTAGCTAAATATTTTAATTGTCTTATTTTGTGTCGTAGTATCATTTATTATTTTTTCACTACTGTTCAAAAGTTTGAGGTCAGTCATGTTTTTTTAAAGAAACTAAAAATACTTTTATTCACCAAGGATGCATTAAATTAAACATCTCACAATATTACTGTATTTTTTTATCAAATAAATGCAACCTTGGTGAGCTTTTGAACGGCAGTGTTTATCTAGTATGTTTTTAATGTCCTCCTGTCAGACTGTCATTGTAAACAATACATTTTTACAATGACATGTCTTGTTAAATAAAAGTGACAAAAGTACTAGAGCAAACAACTCTTTTTTTAGGGCAATTTCTCTTACCTGAGGTTATGTAGGCCATAGAGTGCAAGAGAATGGAGATGAACTGGCCAGCATTTTGAAGCTTCTTCTCTAGGATGTACAGAATTTGATTGGCTGCGTCATAATAGAAGTCTTTATGGCAATAGGCCAGCAGGTTATCACAGTGCGAGACTGGCACCGTCCTGGCCAATAGCAGCATGACAGGGGGAAAGTCACAAGCTCTGTTCAACAGACGCAGAACATGGCAGCCAAACAGGAAGACTGCGAAATTCTGGGGGGAAAGGTTGTCAAGGGCAACAGGGATCAGGTGCGATGGTTCATTCTCCGTTGGGCTGATAATTACTGAAGGAGAAGAAAGCAGATGTAGATCATTACAGAACTCTGAAACGATCAGGAGACCTTACATTGCACACAATACAGACATCAATTTCATGTATATTTATATAAAATATGTTCTATTTTATATTTGTACTTTTTTAAATTGTCAATAGAATTACTTTAATTAGATAATTAACATGAAAAGCCTATTCAAAGTGCATTTCTATTTTAGCCCACTGACCAGGATTGAATACTGAATCCAAAAGCACATATGTGTACTGACCGTCCTCTGTCTTGGGCGTTTGGGCAAGAGTCTGGAGAGATTCCTTTATCTCCTGCAGTGTTTTGGAGAGAGGCGTCAGAGACACAAACTTGGCCAGTTCCTCTTCACTCACACAGGGGATGGTGCTCTGCTGTTGACCTGACAGATGAGAGCATGTACTTTTAGCACACCAGCAGCCCCAGGGCGAAAGGTTGCAAACTGGTTTTTAACAAGGTCGAACCTGGATCTGAGAGAGCTGCCTCTGTATCAGCACCCACTTTAAACTCTGACATGTCTGCAGGGGAAAACTGTAAAATGATAAAGAAATACTTATTGGGATAGTTCACCCAAAAATGTACATTCTGTCACCATTTACTAATTCTTGTGTTGTTCCTAACCTGTATGACTTTCTTTTCTCTGTGGGACACAAAAGCTGTAAGCTTGCGTTCAGATCAGATTCAGTGCCGGTCCTCCCTATACGCAAAGTATGCAAGTTGCATAGGGCCCCTGAACCACCAGGGGGCCCCCTAGCTCTCAAAGATAGTTTAATGACTAGGGATGCCATAGTTCGTTTTGATTTTAGCATCCAACGATTATGAAAACATGATGCTGCATTCCGTTCCTACATAACATCCCAATCATGTAACATGACTGTCTTGATATACAGTCTCCTGCCGGATGTGCTCGATGCTAAAAAAAAAGCGTTTAAAGCGCATTGACTGCGGAAGAGACACTATTCCCAAGGCGGCTTTCTGTGCACATGCTCCGAGATGGAGCAGAACACAGAAAATTATGATTGTTTGATGGTGGTCACCCTATCTTAAAGTGACAGCAGCCTAAACTTGCTGCTGTCTGTGTCATTTAATCTTAATCAAACAACAAAAGGAAATGAAACAATTATTCACTATTTTTCACTGAATAACTTTAATAAGAATCAATGTATATTTAATTTATATGGTGAAGACTATACAGAGTTTTATTTTTACATTTGATTACTTTATTCCATTTCTGTAGGCTATAACATTAGTAGGCTACATTATTTATTTAATTTATCTTTTGTTCTATTGTATTTGTCCTATTCATTGTAATTAATTTTTTTGATGGTATTAATGACTATTTCAACTCACTGTTGTTTTTTGACAATGAATCTGCTCTGAAAGAACAGAACAAGGGGTTGGGGTCATTTCGGGGTTTTATGAACACATTGACAGGGGCCCCTTTACAAAGTTTTGCTTAAGGCCCCCATAAGTCTAGGACCGGCACCAAGTGTATCATTTGTGAATGAATCATAAAGTAACATAAAAAAAAGACAAAGCAATTATCAAAAGCACTCAAAAGCAATACTATTTTAGAATTATTTATATACTATCATAATATTTATTATGTTTTTCATCTAAAATTTATATTTCAGCTTTATTTCAATTAACAAAAACAACACAGCCCAAAAGAAAGAATTGTTCACAAATCAAAAATAGCGCCAAATGGACCACTTTTATAATAAAACGCGATCTGATCCAAAATAATAAATGAGCATCATATTCGAAGAACGACATTTGTCTCAAAGGTGAGTAAATAATCATTTTTGGGTCATCTACCCCTTTAATATCACTAAAATCATTACAGGTTTTTTTAATACATTCATAGCTTATATATTGGCTCTGTTTTGTTTTAATTAGTTTAAATACGTAACCTGAATGTATCTGGTGGGAAGTTCACTCTCTCTGGTGTCTCTGTGGCTATTTATAGCTGTGCTGTCCTGTTGCTGCCAGACCTCCCCATTCATCCTGCACAGCACTCCCTCCAACGATCTCAGCACTGCCTCCATCAGCCCCATCCACGGCTCTGGTGAAAAGACAAATACTTTCACTGACCTGTGGCTGTTAAGAATGCAGATACACATGTAACGTGTTCAAGTTAAAGCAATCTGCTGTCTCACCATGAGCGGTTTCTTTTTTCATCAGCGCTTCATTGTCTAGTATTTTTTTCAACTGGTTCAGTTTTGAGGGTTCCAGATTTTCTAGTGTGTCCTAAATACAATATGCAAAAGCTGATTAGTTATATAGACTGATTGTGTTATCTTTTTTGTTTTGATTTTAATGTATTTCTTATCTTCAGTCGACTTTGTTTCTGTCTTACCCTTAAAGCATCAATATGCTGGCACATGTTCCTGTAAAACTCCTGTGTGTCTTTGCGATGCTTTGCCAGCTGGGATGCCAGATGTAAATTCTGATCCTCTAACTTGTCATACAGTGTTTTCACATTGAACTCCTCCAGCTCCATTAGTGTAGTTCTGAAACCTTCACATGTTTGGTTCAATAAGTGATTTGACAGAATTCACCAGAAGAGTGTTTGTATATTTGCCAGCTGTCAGACATTTCATAAGATTGTTTTACCTCCTTTGCAAAGAGCAAGTTCCTCTGATTCTGCTCCCTCTCCCACCTCTCTCAGACCTAGAGGCTCAGAGCCATCCAAGCTACAACACAACACAACATAAAGCACACTCAACATTGCACCATGTGCTCAGTATGAATTTAGGCATCACAATATAATGTACAATATGAATTGTATTGAGATCTGCTAATGTATCACATATTTCTGGAGGATCATGTGACACTGAAGAAAATTCAGCTTTACTGTCACAGGAATAAATTACATAATAAAATATATTAAAATATAATAATAATAATCTTTCATAATATTACTGGTTTTACTGTATTTCTGATCAAATAAAGTAAAGAGACTTTCGAGAAGGCAAAAAATCTTACTGACCCCAAACCCTCGGGAGTCTGAGCTGTTTTACGGCCCTTTAGAAGTTTTGACATGCTCGGACATTTGTGTTTTTTTCAGTTGCTTATAAACACATTAATGGGCTACCATAATATGAGAGAAACGTGTATGTACATTCTTGTATTTTTGAGAGAATAACATTTATGCATGGTTTTTGAAAAAACGAAAAATATAAGTCTCAGAATTAAGGTCTCAAAACACACAATAGATATGTGTCCACAAGACTTTTGACTAATGGGTGTTGTTGCCTAGATTTTTTGCTTCAAACTGATGTGAGAATCATTGAGCCTACTCATTCACATAAAACAATACACTGATTTAAATTTTGGAAGACACTTTTTCTTTACAAAAGCCATATGCGAAGAGGCGTGAATGACCATAAATAATGATGTAAATCACACCTGACAAACAAAGGAACAATGAGCTGCATAATGAGTGAGCCTCAGGTATGTGACAGAGAGATAAGCAACAGGACAAAATAAATATATTTTGATGTAGTTTATTTAGAATATAGTCAACAAAGGCACATTACAAAGGCCTAATAAATTTTAAATTATCAAAAGATTTGACTACTATTTTTAATGTCTTTGAAAGAAGTCTCATGCTAAAAAAACGTAATATTGTGAAACTGAACACAATTCAGTATTCAGTAAATACAAATAACTGAATAATTGGTAATGATGAATGTTATAAGTACAATATTTGGGATTTAAAACAACATAATGCAATGCAATTATGATTTCAAAGAGTATAGGGTGAATTCAGGTTGATTGGGACACTTTTTTCCCAGTCATTTCAGTAGTGTATATTGGTCAATATTTTATATTTAAGTGTATATTTTATATTTAGTTTATTTCTCACATTTTACATTACATTTGACATTATTCAATGCTCACTATATGTAGGGTCTATACGTAGATTTCAGAAACCTTGTTATTAGTGCAACCTGTGGCCATTAAGTGAACTGCTCGTGCTCGCACTAGATTTCCTTTCAATAACAAAATAAACAACAAAAATGACAGTGGTGAGAAAGTATCAGTTAAGAAAGCATCTCTTCACTGTGGATATATCTGCACTACAATTCACCAGCATCATGTCGACAGATGAGGTCATTAAAATTGTTAGGATAGTTTGATTATAAAGTATATTTGAGACTATATAGATCTGACTATATGAGACTATAGTTTGAATGACAAGCATTCCTTGCATGACACAGTGATATTACAATACAGAATATCTATTTTGGCATTATCCTGAACATTGTATAAGCTTAGAACGGAAGAGAGGCTCTCGGAAGCATGCGTAAAACTTCACATCTTTATGATTTTCCCGGGAAAAAACGTCCCAAGTTCTTCACATAAAAATCAGTCAATAGGCTTTCATAGACAAACAAGTCAGGGAAGGTCTTTTTTGAGTTTTATTGCTAGCTGTTCACACATTGTCAATAAAAAAGGGATTGATATGAAACTTCTTACAGTACATATAGCCCCTTTAAATGTTAATCTTTATAAGAATGTTAAGTGCAATCTTTTGCAAATCTCAAAATGAATATCTATTGTCATAATGTAAACGAACTTGTAGCATTTCAATTGGTTTTAGCGTTATCAGAATTTAAAAACTGGTGCATCCTTAGTATTCCTGCACGTTCTAGTTAACATGCTTGTAACAAACACCAAGAAAACTGAGCAATAAGCAGTTGACTTACCCGTCTGTATTATAAACATATTCAATAGGAACACTGGGTTCACCCAAGCTGCGCCACTTGGGCTTTGGCCTCCCTTGCGCGATAAGGTTGGACCGATTAGGCCTCAAGACAAGAGCAGAGGCTGTCAACACTATTATCAACAACAGCAGCAGAGACAAGATCCCTATGGAGAAATAGCAATATGTTAAGCATTCCTGAAGGTGCAACTTTCTATTTCAAATGCACCCTAAGCTCCTCTTGGTTCACCTATGATGAGTCCCCAGTCTGGAAGCAGGTTTAAGCTGTGTTGTTTGACAATCCCATGTCGCACTAGCTGTGTGGGGGTCGTGGGCTGGATCGAGGCTGTGGTGGGGTTGCACTCAGAGCCCTGCTCACTCACGACTACTATCAGGCTCCAGTCCAGCACAGCGTTATCCAGGAACACATACTTTCCCGGCTCAATGAACACATGCGCAAATCTAGTAAGACAAATTACATGCAGATCAGATGCAGATCTTTGTTGAAAGCTATGTGATATATCTATCTAGTTTTACCTGCTGGAATTTAGCTGTGTGTGTATGACGAGATGCTGCAGACGTCTAAAGGGCCCAAAATCCCAGTCAGGGTTACTGCTGAACAGGTGGTCCTTCTGGTACACAGGGAAGTGACTGAGGTGGCGGTCTAAATTGACAGAATGACATGCATAGCATACACATGTACACTGAAATAAAAACGGTGTTTTGACTGTACTAAAGCATAAGATACCATGATATGTTTGCAGAGATTTAGTTTAAATACTTGTTTCTCTGAAAAACAATGTTACAGCCAGTTATTCTACTTGTGCGTTCCGTGTGATTACGCCCCCTGCTAATTTATCCAATAGTATTTCGACACCCCGTGTTGCCAGTATCGGCGTAAAACACAGTGATGGAAACCAGCAAACAAACTGGGTCTACCCGACCTAAAAAAAAACATAGCAAACTAAGGCTCATTACTTTCCATTGTCAATTCGCTAGTTTTTGTTGTGTGTCCTCAATCTGGCTACCCATGTGAGTGTCGAGCTTGAGGAGGGGTCGGGGAAAAAATGATCCAATATAGTGCACCTTTAATTGGTTTTATTGAAGTCAAAAACATTATTTAATATTGCTAAATCAACTTAAATTCATTTTTGTTTTGTTTTAAGGGTTACATCAGGTAGAAAAAGCTCCTTAAAGGTATAGTTTTCATTTTCAAAAACTAAAATTATCCTATGATTTACTCACCCTCAAGCCATCCTAGGTGTATATTAATTTCTTCTTTCAGACGAATACAATCTGAGTTATATTAAAAAATGTCCTGGCTTTTCCAAGCTTTATAATGGCAGTGAATGGAGGACGAGATTTTGAAGCCCAAAAAAGTGCATCCATCCATCATTGAAGTAATCCATACGGCTCCATATCCATATTTAAAACTTTATAAACTTACATAACTGGCTTCCAACAGACGGCCGTATGCATTGATTTACAGTAAAAAAGAGTAACCCCTGACCTAACGCATGACTAATGCGGAAGCGTTGCAAAACAAAATGCAAAATAAAATACCGGTCATGAAGTGTAAAACGAGAATTTTTAAAGAGAAATGTTGGAGGATTATAAGATATAAGAGAAGAGGAGCTTGAGTTTGTTGCCCAGCTCTATTTGTTTGAACCGTTAAGAGGCGTCAAAGCTTACACTACTCCTACATCCTACACCATACATAGCGTCAAGGGTTACTCTTTTGTGTAAGTCAACTTGCGTAGGCCATCTATCGGAAGCCAGTTATTTTAGTTAATAAAGTTTTAAATATGTCTTTTGTATTTATCTTACAAAAACGCATCGCTTCACTTCAGAAGGCCTTTATTAACCCCCTGGATCCGAATGGATTACTTTAATGATGGATAGATGCACTTTTTTGGACTTCAAAATCTTGACCCCCATTCACTGCCATTATACAGCTTGGAAGAGCCAGAATATGTTTTGGGTAAACTATCCTTTTAAAGGTGCCCTAGAATGAAAAATTTAATTAACCTTGCCATAGTTAAATAACAGGAGTTCAGTGAGTCTCAAACACCAATAGGCAAATCTCAACGTAACACAGAGAGTGATGCAATCGTCGGGATCATTCATATGTACGCCCCCAACATTTGCATATGCAAGCACATGTTCACTGTCAGGCGAAACTGTGCAGCCGAATAATCTCTGCAGGTAAACAAGCGTCACGCGAGGATCATGGCAGATCATGGAAACAAATGTTGTGTTCCAGGCTGTGCAGGGGATGTGAAGACGTTTCATACACTTTCCACAGATAAATCATGTCAACAGGCATGGTTGATGTTTATTTATAATCGGATACCGCAACAATTTAATTCAGAGTTGTTAGTTTGCTCTGCCCATTTGACCACGGACAGTTTTTCAAACCTGGGACAATATCAAGCAGGCTTTGCTCAGCGTCCGACACTGAAGAAAGGGGCAATTCCAACCATATACCTGCAAGCAGTAAGTGATTTTATCCACTTCTTGACTGTCTAAACAATTTCTGATTAAATTGAAAGCTTCTTAGAGAGACAACATTAACGATAATATCCCCGTTGTTGCCTAAATCCAACACAAGATGCTAGTACAGTAACAATTGGATAATCCGAGTATCTTATATAACTAAATGGCTAAATAAATCGACTTTTAAATCAGTATTCTACTGTCAAACTCAAATGTTACTGTACAGACAACATATTTAAGTGCTACCCAGTTCAGTTTATGATTCAAAGTGAAGAAGCTATCGTTGTAAAATCATACAGGGACACATTACAATAATTAAAATATTTTTACAATGCTAAAAATGTTGTGACTGCTGATGTGTATATTTAATGCTATATGCTAGTTATCGTTTAGGCTGAAGTTCTGGTATGGACGTAATGATTTTGCAGGTTCCTAATTAAAATAAAGACTTAACTTACCATTCAGAAGCGTTCATTTCCAATCTCAAAACATGTTGTTGTTCCTCAAAATCTGCATATTCGTCAGAAACAGGCTCAAACATATAAGGTTGAATGCCTAATCTCTCCATCGTCATGGCGGTCAGTATAGACGTGCCTGCTATCATTGAGCCGCAGTGAAACAGCCAATCAGAGTAGAACTCTGCATTAATAATCATGACCCTTCCAAATAAGGCAAAAACAGACCATTTCATCCTGGGGGCGATTTCTAGGGTTGTAAATGGACCTGTAAAACCATATCTGGACAATTATTGACCTTAAATAAGGCATATACCCTCTATGTAGCTACCAGAGAACAATTTAAAATGTTGTTTCAAATAATTCTAGGGCACCTTTAAGGTAAAAATTACAGGTTACCACTTTTTACCAAAGCCATACCAGTGTGGTTGATCGTGAGCTGAAAGATGAGCATGTCATTTGGGGACAGACATGCTATGGGATTTGGAATACGTGGAAGAGGCACTGAAACATCATTCTGATCTGCATGTCTTTTCCTCCTGTAATCTCTCTCCAGAATTTCAACTGGTTCTGAAAGGAAATACCACAACCATTAAAGTTTTATGTTCTGGACCATCATAATGAAAGACAAACAAGTTTATCATAAGTGTGGGTTGGACTTGGTATTTAAAGATGCTTGGGCAAAATACAGCTTAATAAAATTATGCTGCATTATTTTCCTGTTTAACACTGTAAAGCTGCTTTGGAACAATCTACATTGTTAAAAGCGCTATATAAATAAAGTTGACTTGACTTGACTTGACAAAATGTTCGAGTCGGTGGGTCAGAAAAACACTGTGGTGAGCACCGTCAGCTTACCTGACATTAAAGAGTTAATGAGCACCGAGTCTTTTAAAATCCAACCAAACACTCCCTCGGGAGCAAACTGGACAAAGTGGATCCTTCCAATGTTCTTGACATGAACATCAGGTCCTAGTACATTTATCATATTCTGAGTGAGGAATGAAACCAAGTTATATTGAGGATGAGTTCACATCAATAAGCACAGGCTCTTCTATTAGTATAACAACTGATGCATAATAATGAATCCTCTTTCAAAAACAAACAGTTGAGGTCCATAACTCACCCTGCTCCATGTTTTGCTTTCATCTGTGGCTTTAATTGTCAACAGCAGCTGTCCTTCTGTATCCAGCATGCCAGAGAGCACCGGCAGTGTGGACACGCATGAAGAGTTACACAGCTCCTCCGCTGACACGTACCTCTCACAGTGACAACTGCAGAAAAACACCACATAAACTTCTCATGCTAAAGTTTTAATGAAGGGCGGCACATAAGGCAAGGGATAATGTCTTGTATTGTTCTGAAGGGGTTTATTTTGCGTTAATGACCAGCTGACTGTAAATGTTTCTGCTTATTTGAAGGCTACTAAATAACGAAATAAATAAACATGAAATATTGATCAAAAAATTATTTGATTACTTAAGGAGGAGGAGGCATGGAACTAGCACAGCATATAATATTGGTTATCAGTGACAATCATCAAATATGCATGTACCAATCAGAATCAAGTATTACAGAGAATAAGAAATTATACACTTACAATAAAGTTGTTAACATTAGTTCCCTTTCAGTCGGTCACGTTCGACGTACGTCGGAACTGACCGACGAATTGGGATCTATTTTCAGAGACCAATCTGCTTCGAGTGTATAGAAACGAGCCAATAACATTGGCATGCGGTTCACGCACCGCCCCGCAGCGCGGGTATAAAACACGGAAGTGAACAACGCATACCGCTTTCAACTTCGGAGCCGATGGTTTTGTTGTTCCATACACAAAGCTGTTTTTCTGCAAGTGAGTGTCGTGAGACGAGTCGGAGAGGCTGTTCTTCGGGTGTTGGCGTGACAGCGCGATTCAGCGAGTGGCTGCAGAGACAAAAAGAGTTCCAGTGTTGGTTCGTTGGGCGTTTCCTTTTGAGTGCTCACCCGCGGGCTTGCACTATCGGACCGCGGGGAGCCGCGGCCATCTCCCTGAGTGCTTCAGCACTAAAAGAGCAGTTTTTCCACTCCTAAAAGAGCTACACGGTTTGACCCTGCGTCTTTTTCAAGATGTCATTCAAACCGTGTGTTTCTGGATGCCGGCGTTTTCTGTCCCCAGTTGACGGTCATGATCGTTGCCTCACGTGTTTGGGCGTTCAGCACGCGCAGGCAGCGTTCATGAATGACTCATGTTCCCACTGCGGGAACATGACCATCGCAGTGCTTAGATCTAGGCTCCAATACCTCGAAAGGGGTGGGGTCCCATTGAGCATCCCCCGATCTAGTGGTCCTCCCGCTGCAAAGCAGAGGGCTGCTACTTTGGCTGATGCCTTTGGTGGAGATCTGAGGGTGACGGTCAGGGCTTCCCCGACGGGCCAAAAGCCCCTTGGGCCCCTCCCACCCTCCGCTGTGCCGGTGGAGTTTTCGGAGGAGCGCGCTGGTCCTTCCCATGGGGACCAGCCGTTTCCTTCGGGGCTCCGGCTGAGGATATGATTTCGTTGGCTGCATCGGAGGATGAGCTAATGGGCTCCGGAGATGACGACCCGGCTGCGTTGCCCCCTTCGGGTGTGGTAGCGTTGTCCGAGCCGGATCCAGAGCTCACGGCTATGCTCTCCCGGGCCGCCGCGAGTGTCGGGCTCGAGTGGAACCCTCCACCGTGTCCCGAACCCTCGCGGTTGGATGACTGGTATCTCGGGGCGGCCCGTGCTGGTTCTCAGCGCCCCGCCCCAGTGCCATTCTTCCCGGAGGTGCATCAGGAGCTCACGAAGTCATGGTCGGCACCCTACAGTGCCCGCCATCGATCGACTGACTCCTCCATCCTCACTACCCTCGATGGTGGTGCGGCTAAGGGCTACGTGGGGATACCTCTGGTCGAGCGCGCCGTGGTGATGCAACTGTGTCCCAGGGCCGCGGTCGACTGGCGGAATGCCCCACGTCTCCCCTCCCGGGCGTGTAAGTTCTCGTCCGGACTTCTGGGCAAGTCTTACACCGCCTGTGGGGAAGCCGCATCATCGTTGCATGCCATGGCGCTCCTGCAGGTCTACCAGGCCAAAGCGCTAAAGGAGATGCACGAGGGTGGTGCCGACCCAGGGGTAACGCAGGAACTGCGGACAGCGACGGACCTCGCCCTCCGGGCGACGAAAGTCGCTGCCCGCTCCCTGGGTCGGGCGATGTCCACCATGGTGGTCCAGGAACGCCACCTGTGGCTGAACCTGGCTGATATGCGCGAAACCGACAAAGTGCGGTTCTTCGACGCCCCTGTCAGTCAGGCCGGCCTCTTCGGCGACGCCATCGAGAGCTTCGCCCAACAGTTCTCGGTGGCACAGAAGCAGACGGAGGCGATTAAGAACATCCTGCCCCGGCGGACCGCTGCTGCCTTCACCCCTCCGCCGGTTGCAGCGCCTCCTCCTGCTCGTCGCCGAGGGCGACCTCCTGCGTCCGCCTCCGCCCCTGCTAAACCCAAGCAGCAGCCTCCACCCGGGAAGCAGGGCGCCGGACGCAAGGGGGCCGCCCAACCCGCTCAGGGCCCCGCTAAGTCTGGAGGGAAGCGTAAGGGTAAGCGGCCCTGAGACGGGCAGCCCAGGGACGGAGGGAGCTGCTCAGAGGGAGATGGTGTCCGCACCCCTCCCCCCCCCGGAGGAGGACCGGGGGGCCAACAACTTGAAAATAACATCTCTGCCACTGGCTCTTCGGAGCTCAGTGGTACCCACATTCTCATTAAAAGAGCAGTTTCCTATGTCCCTGGGCCCCAAGAGGGCCAAGATCGTTGTGCGCGACGCCCCCGGGCCTTGCCACTCCAGTCTTCCCCTCTTCTCGCCAGGGGGAAGTGTGGGGCTAGAGGACGCCCCCGGGCCTTCTCTCCCCCACACTTCCCCACCTCGGAATGTTCAGACCCTTCTCCGGGTCGCCTCCGGGCCGTCCGAGTCAGGTCTGAACATTCCACCTCGCTGCCTCACCCTGGGTACGTCTGTGGTGCCGTTGGTCCCGCTTGCACAGTCTCTGGGAGCCTGGCTAGAGCTCCCGGGGCTGTCTCGCTGGCTCATCCGTACCATCAGACTCGGCTACGCGATTCAGTTCGCGCGCCGGCCCCCCAAATACAGGGGCATCCTGTTCACCTCAGTGCAGAACAGCGATGCCCATGTATTGCGGGCGGAGATCGATGTCCTACTGGCGAAGGGCGCGGTCGAGCCGGTTCCTCCAGCCGATATGAAGTCGGGGTTCTACAGCCCCTACTTCATTGTACCCAAGAAAGGGGGTGGGTTACGGCCAATCTTGGATCTGCGCATTTTGAATCGGGCCCTGCACAGACTTCCGTTCAAAATGTTAACGCAGAAACGCATCTTCGAATGCATCCGTCCCCAAGATTGGTTTGCAGCGATCGACCTGAAGGACGCGTACTTTCATGTCTCTATCCTTCCTCGACACAGACCGTTCCTACGCTTTGCGTTCGAGGGGAAGGCATATCAGTACAAAGTCCTGCCCTTCGGGCTGTCCCTGTCGCCCCGCGTCTTCACGAAAGTCGCGGAGGCAGCCATTGTTCCACTCCGAGAACGCGGCGTTCGTATTCTCAACTATCTCGACGACTGGCTTATCCTCGCCCAGTCTCGAGAGCAGTTGTGCGAACACAGGGACCTGGTGCTCCGTCACCTCAGCCTGTTGGGCCTTCGGGTCAACCGAGAGAAGAGCAAACTCTGTCCCACGCAGAGGATCTCTTATCTCGGTATGGAGCTGGATTCGGTCAACCGGACTGCGCGCCTCACAGAGGAACGAGTCCAGTCAGTGTTGAACTGCTTGAGTACATTCAAGAGCAGGACGGCGGTCCCACTGAAATCTTTTCAGAGGCTCCTGGGGCATATGGCATCTGCAGCCGCGGTAACGCCGCTCGGATTGCTTCATATGAGACCGCTTCAACGCTGGCTACACGACAGAGTCCCGAGGTGGGCGTGGCAGAGCGGCCAGTATCGGGTCTCAGTTACTCCGTACTGTCGCCAAACCTTCAACCCTTGGTCCGACCCCTCGTTCTTACGGGCCGGAGTGCCCTTGAGACAGGTGTCCAGGCATGTTGTGGTATTCACGGATGCCTCTGCCTCGGGTTGGGGGGCCACGTACAACGGGCATGCAGTCTCGGGTCTGTGGACGGGGCCCCAGCTGCATTGGCATATCAATTGCCTGGAGTTCAACCATCAGGGTGGTCTACGCTCCCGTCGCATGCTCCAACTCGCCCGCCACCTCCTCCTGTGGAGTCAGAAGCATCTGAGGTCGCTTCGTGCCATTCATATCCCTGGTGCGCTGAACCAGACAGCCGACAAGCTCTCTCGTCAGTGTCCACTTCCGGGAGAGTGGCGACTCCACCCCCGGTCTGTCCAGCTGATATGGGACCTCTTCGGAGCCGCGCAGGTCGACCTGTTTGCCACTCCGGACTCGTCCCATTGCCAGTGGTACTATTCCCTGAACGGGGGTACCCTCGGCACAGATGCACTGGCGCACAGCTGGCCCCGGGACCTACGCAAATATGCGTTTCCCCCAGTGAGCCTTCTAGCACAGACTCTGTGCAAGGTCAGGGAGGACGAGGAGCAGGTCTTGCTAGTTGCGCCCTACTGGCCCAACCGGACCTGGTTCGCCGAACTCTCACTCCTCGCGACAGCCCCACCCTGGCCGATTCCCCTGAGGAAGGACCTTCTTTCTCAGGGAGGGGGCACTCTATGGCACCCGCGTCCAGACCTCTGGAAACTCCATGTCTGGTCCCTGGACGGGACGCGGAGGTTCTAGGTGGCCTGCCACAAGCTGTGGTAGACACCATCGCTTCAGCTAGAGCCCCCTCTACGAGGCGCCTCTATGCTTTGAAGTGGAACCTGTTCGTTGAATGGTGTTCTTCTCGCCGAGAAGACCCCCGAAAGTGTTCGATTGATGTCGTGCTTTCTTTCCTACAAGATGGGTTGGAGCGAAGGCTGTCTCCCTCCACCCTAAAAGTGTACGTCGCGGCAATTGCGGCGTATCACGATGTAGTTGAAGGTAAGTCCTTAGGGAAGCACGACTTAATCGTCAGGTTCCTCAGAGGTGCGAGGAGACTAAATCCTCCTCGTTCTATCTCGTTACCCTCTTGGGACTTAGCCCTGGTGCTCAGAGCACTTCAGGGTCCTTCTTTTGAGCCCTTGCAGTCCGTTGAGTTAAAAATCCTGTCTATGAAGACGGTTCTCCTGACTGCATTGTCCTCAATCAAGAGGGTGGGGGACCTGCATGCATTTTCGGTCAACGAATCGTGCCTAGAATTCGGGCCCGGTAACTCTCACGTCATCCTGAGACCCCGGCCCGGATACGTGCCCAAGGTTCCTACCACTCCCTTTCGGGACCAGGTGGTGAACCTGCAAGCGCTGCCCCCGGAGGAGGCAGACCCAGCCCTGGCTTTGTTATGTCCCGTCCGCGCTCTTCGCGCTTACGTTGACCGGACACAAAGCTTTAGGACCTCAGAGCAGCTCTTCGTCTGTTACGGAGGCCAGCAGAAGGGAAAGGCTGTCTCCAAGCAGAGGTTAGCCCACTGGATAGTGGATGCTATCGTCTTAGCGTACCAATCGCAAGACGTGCCTTGCCCGTTCGGGTTGCGAGCACACTCCACAAGAAGTGTTGCTTCCTCCTGGGCGCTGGCTCAAGGCGCCTCGCTGACAGACATCTGTAGAGCTGCGGGCTGGGCGACACCTAACACGTTCGCTAGATTTTATAGCCTCCGTGTGGAACCGGTTTCTTCCCGTGTACTCGCCTCCAGCGGCCGGTAGACGCGAAGTACCCGTTCCTGTGTCGGCTTGCTGCGCCACTCCCGCCTATGGCCGGATACGTGCGTTTATCTTCTCCAGTTGTGTTCCCCAGAAATGGTGAACCCTGTCGAGCTCCTCCGTCACCCCTGCGGTGTCAGACGTTGCGGCCGTCTGACGCCAGGCCTGCACCCGTATGCTTGTGGAACGTGTGTGTTAGGCTGGGTCCATATGTAGCGGTTCCCTCACGGCGACCCCATATGTGTATTCTCCACGGTTCCAGCTACCCTACTCGGCTAGCCCCGTGTCTTTCCCTTGACAGAGCCCGCTCTGTCGTCTCTGGGTGTGTTCTCTCCCCCCTGGGATCAGGTTGGATCCACCCCAGAGACTGCCATATGTAAGTTACTACCCAGATAGGTTAGTCCGTATGAGTATTCTCCACCTCTCCTCCTCCGGAGGACGTGGCTCCGCAGCGTACCATCTTCCGAGACGGGCACGCTTTCCCAGCGTTATCCAATAGTCACGCTGAGTGGGTCTTGCAGAAACAGCAGTGTCGGACCTCCCTGCCTTAAGCCCTGCCTGCTGCTCCAAATGGGAGCACCCAGTGTGCTTAAGCAGGGCGCTGGAAGGGCCAGCACCCTGGCGTTTTTCTAGGGATCCCAATTCGTCGGTCAGTTCCGACGTACGTCGGACGTGACCGACTGAAAGGGAACGTCTCGGTTACGTATGTAACCCTCGTTCCCTGAAGGAGGGAACGGAGACGTACGTCCCGTCGCCAGGTGCTGTGCTTCAGCTGCAGGCCCGAGTCACATCTCGGCTCCTCAGTTGTAAAGCGGTATGCGTTGTTCACTTCCGTGTTTTATACCCGCGCTGCGGGGCGGTGCGTGAACCGCATGCCAATGTTATTGGCTCGTTTCTATACACTCGAAGCAGATTGGTCTCTGAAAATAGATCCCAATTCGTCGGTCAGTTCCGACGTACGTCTCCGTTCCCTCCTTCAGGGAACGAGGGTTACATACGTAACCGAGACGTTAATGCATTAACTTTTTTACAGGATATAAAATGTATGCAAAATAATTTTGTACACAACTGTTAAAAATATTAATGTACACTACCGTTCAAAAGTTTGGGGTTGGTAATGAAGTCAGCAAGGAAGCTTTACATAAATATAGTATTTACATAAATACAGTAAAAAGAAATATTATTACAAATTAAATCACCTATTTTCTTATATATATATATATATATATATATATATTTTTTTTTTTTTATGTATGTAAAATGTATTGTGATGGCAAAGCTAAATATCATTACTCCAGTCTTCAGTGTCACATGATCCTTCAGAAATCATTCTAATATGCTGCTTTGCTGCTCAAGAAACATTTTAATTATTATCAATGTTAAAAACAGTTGTGTTGCTTAATATTTTTAGGGAAACTGTTATAAATTTTTTTAGGATTATTTGATGAATAAAAAGTTCCAAAGAACAGCTTTTATTTGAAATAGAAATCTTTTGTAACCATTTAATTTTGATTAATTTAATGCATCCATGCTGAATACATTGTTTTGTTTTTTTTGTTTTTTAAGTACTGACCTCAAACTTTTGAATGTTAGTATATGTAGTATTTAGCAAAATTATCGCAAAGTAAAAGTGTTAACATAACACACAGAAGACCTCATTTGAACAGTATGTGTATTATGGGAACTTACATGCCCATCCCAACATCCAAAGTCCCTCCCTGAGGTCCACACGTAACATTACAGGAGTAGGTGGATGGGATGACACATTCCAGCGTAGAGGCCAGCCTCACTTGACCTGTCCAACAGCGCTTCTTCACCTTCACAGAACGAAGAGCTCCTTACTGTCTTATCACACAGTTATATGAAAGAGACATAGAGCTAAAGTACACATCTCACCTCAGGCTGACAGTCCAGTTCACTATCTGCAGTGAAGCTTTTTAAGTCCAATTGATTGTAAAAGACAAAACTGGTCTTACACAAACATGACCCATCCGAGTGCTGAAATGCACGGTTTTTGCCTATGCAGGTACAAGAGGACGCCCCTATAAAAAGAATCAAAATATTACATGGTCTCAGTTGTTTTTTTTTAAGTATAAAGGGCCGTTCACTCAGAACATGTTTTTGCTTTCCACTGTGCTATTTTTTCATTGGTTTTCTACGTAAACATGCACTAGATAGACTTAAAAAAACATGTCTCTAGATACTGTTTTTTTAGCTACAGCAGGTAAACATGTTTGGACACTTGGGCTGGTTTGACAATACTGATTTCTCGTTCTTAATCGATTTTCATTTTGATGAGCCAAGATCTTAAAATGTATTACATTTATTGAAATGTATCATGCCTCATGTAATTATGTGATTCAACCACGACTTCAGTAAAACAGCTTGTAAACGTCATCTCACGTAATGTTACATTTACATCAGAAAAGCTATTCAATGTCCATACAGTGAATTCTTAGTCAGCTAGAACTCTAGAGAGAAGCATTTTGCTAAATAAAACTCTAATTTCAATTTCAGTATTGCATCAGTATATTTTTTCCACTATCCTGCGTCTGCGTTTTTTGAGGCAAAAACACATTCAGTGTTAATGTCCCCTGAGGCTTGAGAAAATATAACACCGTCTGACCTGCATCTGAGGTGGACGAACTCCCACAGGGGAAACAGGCTCTCTGGGCGTGCAAGTGATTGAAGGTGCCTGGTGGGCATTTGTGACATTCCTCAAGTGATTCTGCACTAGTGCGGTTTCCATATGATCCAGGCGGGCAGGGAACAGGCTCAGAGCTGCCTTGTGGACAAACGTACCCTACTGGACAGGATCGATCACTATAATGGTGTGAGCCTAGTAAATGGATCATTAAATTAGTTAACATAATCAATCAGTGCTGTTATTGTTAGTCTGTTTGATTAATATGGGAGCTCTTCAGTGCTGACCCGGAGGGCAGTGATGTCCTGGAGGGCAGAGGAGGCACTGGAGGTGTGGGGACCAACTAGGCCGATAAGTGCCGGCCCCACACAGCACACAGCTGTTCTCTTGAGACTTCCTCAGCCCACTGGTGTTCAGTGGCATCCAGCCGTCCGGACAGGACAGCATGACAGAGCTATTGGCTGGGCAGTAATGTGGAAAAGTACATCTGCAAAAAGATGTTCATTTTGTTTGAATCATGTTTTCATGTAACAGTCTTAATGAATTAGTATTTCTAAAGATGAATTTTAAATGAGCATTACATGACAGCAAACATAATTTAAATGTAAAAATAGAGGAAAGGAGCATCACAATTAAATATCCAAAATGTCTAATATCACTGATAACCGATATGGTACCGATATATTGTACATCCCTAGTTGGTTAATGCTTACACTTGCTGCGGTGAGCTGTAGGTGTGAGATCCTTCAGGACAGTAGTATCCTGCAGGACACAGTGTGGGCTCTCCTGTTTGGGGTCTACAGTATGAACCAGCTCTGCAAGGGATCTCTGTCACTGAGCCTGTATGATGGATAACTTTACAGTTATAATATGCCTTATATTAATTTTTTAGTGCATTTGTAAATATGAATGATGCCGAAATTGCATCTACCTGCAGGACATTGATAAGAAGCTCTGCATGGGATGCCTGCTGTATTAGGCTGGCCTGTGGTGCGAGGGTCTGGGCAGTAGGTTCCAGGAGGGCAAAGCTCACACTGGCTGACAGCGGCTGCCCCGGCCTGTGCCCTTATGGTGCCTGCAGGGCAAGACACTGGGAATCCTGTCCCACTGCACCAATGACCCGGTGGGCAAAGGAAGCTTGAGAAATCAGTGAGCCCTGTAGAGACAGTTAATATAGTTTACTGATGAAAGGAACAAAAAGATAATCTAGACAATTTAAACATGAAATGAAGTGGTTATACAAGGATTTATAATTAGATATGGTATGTTATATACAGTTTGGGATCAGAACAGTATAAAAATCTGTAAAAAAAAATACAGCAAAATAGTAATATTGTAAAATATTATTACAAATAAAAATGTAACTGTTTTCTATGTTATATATGGTATGCCGGACCTGTGGAGTTACAAAACGTGCCAGGTGGGCAGGTGAGACAGTCTCCCTTGCTCCCTGCCCCAGATGTTGGCCTGTATGTGAACAGGGGACATTGTCTGGGCCCGGGCTGCCCCTCAGACTCATAATCAGCTATGCCATCACAGTAATAGCCTGGTGGACACAAGCATGGGATGGGATCACCTATAAGAGGGCAGAAAGCAAAATGATTTTTTTACTTATTTTTTTAATTTCAATGGATGTGTAAGACCTAGTAGTAAAACTACTATATATATATAAGTATATACTAAGTATATACTACTATATGGACATCTGTCAGGTAATCGGACATACAGGTGCTGGTCATATAATTAGAATATCATCAAACTCTGGCGCTGTCTGTTGTTCAAGAGTGGCTTGACACAAGGAATGTGACAGCTGAAACCCATGTCTTGCATATGTCTGTGTGTAGTGGTTCTTGAAGCACTGACTCCAGCTGCAGTCCACTCTTTGTGAATCTCCCCCACATTTCTGAATGGGTTTTGTTTCACAATCCTCTCCAGGGTGCGGTTATCCCTATTGCTTGTACACTTTTTTCTACCACATCTTTTCCTTCCCTTCGCCTCTCTATTAATGTGCTTCGACACAGAGCTCTGTGAACAGCAAGAGTCTTTTGCAATGACCTTTTGTGTCTTGCCCTCCTTGTGCAAGGTGTCAATGGTCGTCTTTTGGACAGCTGTCAAGTCATCAGTCTTCCCCATGATTGTGTAGCCTACAGAACTAGACCGAGTGACCATTTAAAGGCCTTCGCAGGTGTTTTGAGTTAATTAGCTGATTAGAGTGTGGCACCAGGTGTCTTCAATATTTAACCGTTTCACAATATTCTAATTTTCTGAGATACTGAATTTGTGATTTTCCTTCATTGTCAGTTATAATCATCAAAATTAAAAGAAATAAACATTTGAAATATATCAGTCTGTGTGTAATGAATGAATATAATATACAATTTTCATTTTCTGAATGGAATTATCAAAATAAATAAACTTTTTGATGATATTCTAATTATATGACCAGCACCTGTATTTACACATAGCATATAGCAACTGACGTACCCTCTTGGCACCAGTATCTTGGAGGACAAATCAGACAGTCACGTATAGCACTTGCTCCAGGGGTTTCTCTTATAGTGTTGGCAGGACAAGATAAAGGTTCCTCAGTGCCTTCAGGGCAATAAAAGCCTGTCCAATTAAACAGCACCAAGAGTAAACACACACTCTGAACACAAACAGATTAAATATATTTCAGATTTATAATCATATAAAATATATTCTTGATCACTTATCATATCAAGTCTATTTAACGGATTCATGGAAGGGTTTAGAGGAAACTGAATAACGTACCAGCAGGACATGGTCCAGCACACTGCACTCCCCACTCACACTGGTCTCTGCTGAGATGGAAAGCAGCCTGAGGGGTGTACTCTGAACTGCCAGAGATGCACAAAAAACCAGCAGCGCATAAACCTTTGACCTGTCCAGCCCTGAGGAATAATCAAAACAACAAAAACTCAAATTTTCATTTCATTCAGAAAATATTGGGTGTATGTACACAAATTACACAAATGCTTAAAAGTTTGGGGTCAGTAAGATATATAGCAGCACGACTGTTTTCAACATTGATAATAAAAAATGTTAGCCTAGAAATCTAGAAGCACCCTAGTGGCAGAACATTTATTTTGCCGTGAGTTTAGTCTAGCAACTCTCGGTAGACCTGAGAGCTGGAAAAACCAAACTCTGGTCAGGCCAATCACAGCGTGTGGAGAGTTGGCGGGCAGGCTTAACATAATGACGGCACGTCACGGCAGAGTTGCGGAGGTTCTGCGTGCTACTCGTAAACAAAGAAGCTGATGCACAGCTGTCTTTTGAATCGGCTTTGGCCGTGACTCTGGAAGACTTGGAGTTAAGCTTTTCTTTGAGAAAAGAACAGAGAACGGCACTGAAGTCATTCTTAAGAAAGAAAGATGTGTTCGAAGTTTTGCCAACCGGATACGGCGAAAGTCTATCAGCTAACGTTAGCTCGGCTTCACCTTCTTCTTTGGTCTGGTTGGTTGTGGCGCTCATGACGCTATCCAATTGCATGCAGAGGGAATTTGAAAAACAACCACCTTGTCAGGCTAAAAAAATTTCTTGAGATCCAAATCAGCATATTAGAATGATTTCTGAAGGATCATGTGACACTGAAGACTGTAATGTATTGGCTGCTGAAAATTCAGCTTTGCCATCAATTTAAATACATTTTAAAAGATATTTATGGAAGCAGTGTGGGGCCAAGAGCCGTGGGAATGAAGCAAGGCCGGTGGCACAAGTGTTAATGTGCCTCCATGGCAGCAGACTCTGCTAAGCCCATGCTCGGTGACATTGCGTATTTCCCACATCGGTGAGGGCTCTTTGATAGCACATTCCTCCTTCCTCCCGAGTTTTAGCACCACTGTAACTATGTTCAAGTTCAGCAAAGGAGGCGGGAACTGGCAAACAATCAATGTATCTTTAATTAACAAAATAAACAAACAACAAAAGTGTCCAGGTGACACTCATTAACGCTCGTTCTAACAACTCTCAGACCTGTATACAATATCAATATACCTCAATATATCACTATACAATATACCTGTTTTCAATATCAAAATAGAAAACTGTTATTAAATTATAACAATATTTCACCATATTAATGTTTTTACTGTTTTTTTGAATGAATTAATACAGTCTTGATGAGCATAAAAAACTTCAAAACCATTTTAAGAAATTTTACCAACCCCACACTGTTGCTGGACAAAATAAACTAGTGAGAGAGTGTAAAGTGTGCTTTAAGTTTATTTTCTAATAGAAACGCCCTTATATATGATCTGTAGACGTACTTGCAGAACTTTCCTGGTGGACATGGCAAACACTCTCTCTCCTCCTGTAGACCCCCGACCTCAGGTGGGGTGTATGTGCCATTGGGACAGGGCTGAGGAACCATTGTGGCTACAATTAAAAGCAGAATTGGATAAAGTAAATGTACTAATGACACCACAGAGAGTTACAGAAGCATGGGTTACGGGTTACCTGCAGGGCAGTACGAATGTGGTGGGCAAGGCCGGGGGTCTCCAATAATTGCTTCCTCGCAGTAATAGCCTGGACGGCAGGGGATGCAGTTATCCGAGCCCGGATTCGGTTGGTACTGTCCCGTGGGGCAGGGCAAGGCCAGGGGTGAACCCAAGGGACAGTAATGGCCCTGAGAGTGCAAAACCTGTCAGTCAGGCTGCTAGGCTCAAATTAAAATGATAGAGATAGAAGAGTGAGAAGGAGGCTAAACTGACCTTGGGGCAGAGGAAGGCATGTGGGGTGGTAGAGGAGAAGTCAACGGGGCAGTAAAAGCCAGCAGCACAGGGCCCAGTTGGAGCATTCAGGCCATCGCTAGCACAATAATGCCCTGCTGGACAAGGAAGACAGCTTTCTATGGAGTAACCCCCTGTGAGCAGGTCAATAAATAGTTGTATTATAAACACTGTATATTAGTAAATAAAATATTACTGTGCAAAAGGTTCCAGAGAATATGGGAAGGGCAACATTTAGATGAATGTGATTAATTTGAAAAAGTATATTGCTAGAGTGCATTTATAAGAGCAACAAAAGCTGAATCTGTGCAATATTATTTGTGCACCATTGCTTTAAGCTACACAGCCTATTGTTTTTGATAGCTCATTTATTTTGATGCTCTATTGCGCTCACCCTGTTAAATGATTCATCTAAATGCTGGTGGTTTTTGTATGCGTATAATAACTGCCCTTTGAACTGCTTTAACATGTTTCCTCAGAGGCTCTAAATGTTTTATAGATTATATTAAAATAAATGTGTTAGTCTGTACACACCGGTGAGGTCACGAATGCTGCCTGCTGGGCAGGGCAGAGGTGTTAGGGTTCCAGAAGGGCAAAAGTGACCCTGTGGGCAGGGGCCATTCCGGAGGTAGCCACTCATATTCAGAGGTGCAGGATTTGGAGACCCTCCTTGACAGAAATAACCCTGCTGGCACTGGCCTACAAACAAAACAAAAATTAGTACATATGATACAGTCACTGACCAAAACTAAAGTATGGGATGATATCAGACCCTGTGGTTGTGATGTTCCAGGTGAACTGCAGTAGAGGCCAGTAGGGCAGGGCACACAGGAAGCCTCTGACTGAGCCCTTGTAACCTGTCCCAGTGTGCCCACAGGGCAGGGTAAAGCTGCAGCAGTGCCAACAGGGCAAAAGTGACCTTATGCAACACAGAAAAGACAGGAGACTGTGAACAAACATAATAGAAAATACATAATAAATACTTTTATTCAATAAGGATGTATTAAAGCTACACTGTGTAACTTTTTTAGTTTATTCTTAGCTAAAAGCACTTAGTTCTTTCAAAAATATATGTCCTCATTAATGTATATTTACTTCTTTCAAGTAATAAAGTATTCTCGTAAGTTTATAATATGCCATTGAAAATACATACGGGTAAGGGGTTCGAATGGGGGTCGCCATGTTGCCCCTCCATCTTGAAAGTACATTAGCCAAAGAGGGACATACCCGTAAATTTAAGCTTCGCCTTTCGCGTTTTAACACTCGATGGCACCGTGTCGAATGTGAAGAGGGGGATTGCTTGAGACTGCTATATGAAAACCTGAAAGCCTTTTTGAAAGTCTGTTGCTGATGGAGGATCACTCTTATTCTCGAGGATATGTAACAGAGTCGCCAAGGAAGCGAAAAAGAGAATTAAGACGGCAACACAACAGGCAAATCAACACTAATGGACGAGGTCGAACTGGAAGCCATGTTAATCTTGGACTAAATCGGCCACCGTAGGAGTTAAAACGAAATCGGAATTCGGAGGAACAGAAACTAATATTTTCTGGATGGTCATATACCTTTTCACCGCTAGATGGGGGAAAATATCACACAGTGTAGCTTTAAATTGATCAAAAATAACTTAAATAATGTTACAAAGGATTTCTATTTCAAGTAAATGATGTTCTTTTGAACTTTTTATTAAAATAAAGAATTTTGGAGAAAAAAATGTAATACAGTTTCCACAAAAAATATTTCTGATAGGATCATGTGACACTGAAGACTGGAGTAATGATGCTGAAAATTATTAATTACTTTTTTATTATTATTATTTTAAAAAATAATTAATTACTCATGATCCATCATAATAATTTCAGCACTGGGATGGACTCACCAATGGGACATGCAGAAGGTTCCTGTGTGCCAGGGGAAGGACACATAGTGCCAGCTGGGCATGAGAGACAGTGGGCGGCGCCAGGAGTACTGCTGTATGTTCCAGGCTCACATGGCACTTCCATTGGAGCTCCAATGGGGCAACTATGTCCGCTCGGACAAATATAACCCTGTAGTCCATCTACTGGTCGAGCACTACGACTGCCATTCATACACACATATCTGTGAGGGGAAAAAATAAGGCTGTTACAAACTATTATATTAACGATTATTATTTCATAATCATATGCCAGGTTTTGGATGCCCAATGTATAATCATCCTCCATCGAGGCAATCGCAAAAGCACTTCACTATATCTGTTTTCATTACTGACCACAACTGGATAGAAACTGGATCCACATAGTCGTTTTGATAAGTTATCTTTTTGAAGCCATTTTCTGTCTCATTTGCACTTTACGTAACATTTCAGTAACAGAAAATATCAATAATAGTTTCAGTAAATCTCAGTAATGGACAATAAATCTTTAACATCTGAAATCATGCCATTAAGATCCATTAGCAATGCATGAGTGCACCCGGTTGGCGCAGCTCAAGTGGGTGTGGGTGTACAGTTGTCAGATGACTGTGTTTAGCTCCTGAAACGCATAGATATAATTACCCAGCATCACATAGAGTTGCCTCTGATGGATGGATCATAGCAGTCTGCTCACAGAAGTACCCAGGAGGGCACGGCTGGCACTGCTGTGCCCCACTCAACCCTGGGGAGCTGGAGAATGTTCCAGTGGGGCAGGGGAGAGGAAAGCCGATACCAGTTGGGCAATAATGACCAGGTGGGCAGATGTTGTTGCCTGTAGATTCAATCTGCAAATCACACATTTTAAATGAGTTTAACCCTTTGTGAACACACAGATAGTGTCTCTATCAAGAGACAGAACGGATATATATATATATATACCATGTTTCCAGTGCCATTAGGGCTCGTGGCACCCGAAGGACAGTGATATCCATCCTGGCAGCGACCTGTAGGCTCTGAAAGACCATGGCGAGCACAAAACATGCCTAGATAGGCAGATTACATGGATTAGATCATTTTCCCCACATATTGTCCATTACCGTTCAAAAGATTAACGTAGTTAAGATTTTTATTTTTATTTTGAAAGTCTCTTATGCTCACCATAATGTTACAAAAATCTTTTTGTAATATTAAAATGTCTTTACTGTCACTTTTGACCAATTTAATGTATCCTTGCTGAATAAAAGTATCATTTCTTTCCCCCAAACTTTTGAACAGTAGTGTATTTGTGCAATAAGTCTCGTTATTTTCAGGTATTTTCAGTCTGACCTGCAGGACACGGTAGACAATCCTCCATACTGGCTGTCCCAGACTGTGGCTGCACTGTTCCTGGAGGGCAGGGGAACTGAGTTCCCTGTGATGTGCCCATGGGGCAGAAATGTCCTGGTGGACATTGAAGAGGCTCTGATACTGCTTCTCCTGCATTGTAATGCAATAGGATCTATTGTAATAGATTTATAAGAGCAAAGAGATGGTTTTAAACTAATTCTCTTGTAGATAGAAATAATAACGCACCATGACAGTAGTAGCCTAATGGACATGGCTCGCAGTTTTCTCTGTGGCTGTTGCCCATGACAAAACTGAAAGTGCCTGCAGTGCAGGCCAGGGGCTTGTGTGTGCCTGCGGGGCAATAGAAACCAGCAGGACAGAGACTCTGCTCAGGACTGCTGGAGCCCCAGTCACAGAAGTAGCCTGCAGAACATTCACCTACAGGGCACAATACATTTAGACAATAATAACATATGACACATGGTTGCATCATTCAACTCCAAATGTCTGCCATAATATCAGTGCTTTAACAGTATTGTTATGGTTTTCAATCAGGGTTTTGTGAAACTACCCCATTCCACAAAAGATAAACGAAACAAATAATTGTATTGAAAATTTTCCATGTAGTGGGGCCATGTAGTTGATTTTTGTCTTTGAGACCAATTATATTTCCATGATAATTTAAGGAACCAATGGTCTGATTATATAATGTAATAAAGTTAATGTTTTAATGAAAGTTAGTATAAAGTGTTAGAAAGAAATCTAGATTTTTAGGGTTCATTGGGTTGGCTGACAGTCTTTTGGGGGACTCTGGGTCTGTAAAGTTTGAAAAACCCTTAGTAAAAGAGCTAAACAGCTCCTCCACAGCTGTGTTGTTATTGTTAACTAAAACTGTTAACATTAGTTTTTGTTTATTTAAATACAGCTAAAATATTTAAAAAATTAAATAAATACAGCTAAATATATAAAAAAAAGATATAAAAATTACTAAAACTGAAATAAATATATAGTAAAGTTAAACAGAAATATTTATAAACAACAAAAACTAATTAAAAAAAAAGACAAAAGCACATGACAAAATGACTAAAGATTAAACTAAAATGAAAACTGAAAATGTTAAATAATAATAAAAACCTGCTCTTATTCCCAGAAGGCAGTATGCCCCAGCTGGACACACAGTGCCAGTGCTGTTGTCAGTGGGGTTGGGAACTGTTGCTTGAACAAAACAGAGGAATCCAGGGGCACAGGGCCCCGAGGGCTCGGAGAGGCCATCTGAACCGCAGAAATAGCCTATAGGGCACACTAGGCACTGCTCTGCAATTATACAAAAAATATATAAAATAAGCATGATAGAAATTAAAAAATGCATTTAATAATGTTCCTCACATATTGCAATTCAATAGAGAATAAATCACCTGCTGAAATGAGGCCTAGAGAATCACTGTATGTGCCTTTGGGACATGGAACTGGGTTTCCAGGCTGAGTCTCGTTTGGGCAGTAAAAGCCTTCAGGACAGACCAAAGGAGTGCTGACCCCCGTAGAGCCACTTGTGAGGTTGATGCAGTGGAAACCAGCAGGACAGGGTTTACACTCGCTCTGCCCCCTCTGATCCTGAAACTGACCTGCGAACAAACAACAACATATAAAAAGACCAATGAGAACAATCACTTTTGTATTTGACCTCTTCTAAAAAGGGTAGTAACTACACTGAAATGGAGCCCTACAAAGTCGATGTACCTTGAGGTCACAGGGCAGACAGTATATCTCCAAAATAGAGTATTACAGTACCTCCAGGGCAAGGCATGCAATCATCTATGTCCTTTCCCCCACTGTCAGAGCGCTGGCTGCCCACTGGACAGGGAATTGGCACAGCACTACCAATCTCACAATAGTGACCTGGAGGACAAATATCGCCATAAACGGCTGACAGAGGAGCTGGGCTTGGAGATCCCTCACTGCAATAAAACCCTGTGAGAATACAATACATCATATTAATAAGAACATTCAAGAAGTCCTGTGAAGGCCCAAAAACTATCTGCCGTAAATGTTTGTAATCAAACCTGACAAACAGGGTCCACTGACTGCGGTCAGGCTTGGTTCTGAGCAATAAAACCCTGGTGTACAGTTTTGGCACTGATTTATGTTGGATAGTTGATGTAGATTGCTGTAAAACAATAGATTTTTTTTTAATTAAAAAAACAACAACAATTTAATAGAATGAGATTTAAATTGATGTTTTTTTTGTAAAATTTGTTTTGTACTGTAATGTGTCACACTGGTACCTAAATGTCCCCTTGGGACAAGGTTTTCCAGCAATACTTCCAGCTGGACAATAATATCCAGATGGACATGGTATTCCAGTCTCAATATCATTTGGGGAGGGAGTGATGGCTCCTTCAAAACACAAGAATCCAGCACTGCAAGGGCCAGTTGGTGACACATATCCTGGACAAACAAACAAATATCAGCTCCACATATCAGACCAAGCAGGATTAGCATGTTCTCCCTGGGGAAAACAATCACTGTTCATGCGTCATACCTGACCCTATACAATAGGTCCCAGGGTCACATTGAGAGCATTCAGAAGACTCGGCCAATCCAGACCGGTTCCCATAACTCCCTGGAGGACATGGATGTAGACTGGATGCCCCGACTGGACAATAAAATCCAGGCTGACATGGGAATGGGTGTGTCATACCTAGTACAAGAAACACATCCTTAAGCAAAGGCATAAAGAACGGATAGATAACATCTGTCAATTTACTGAAATGTTATGTGTACCGTTCTCAGGACAGAAAAAGCGGACAGGGCACAGGTCACATCTACATTGGCCTAGACTGGGCTGAAAGCTACCTGGGAAACATGGCCTCTCCATGATGCTGCCCTGTTAGAGCGGGAATAACATGAGTATATTTTGTAAAGGTCACACTGTCATTTTTATATTAACTGACATTTTAAGAGATTTAAATTCATTAAAAATAAACAAAAGTCATTTTACTAAATTCATGCCAGGTCACCTTTGTTAAATTTGTTAAAATCACCTTTGTTTTTTACACTTTTACAGAGTTTGGGTTGCTCAAAATGTAACATTTCAGTCATGAAAAAGACTTCCAATATTACAGAAACGAAACCCCATATAAAAAGGCATAATTATCTAACCAAACATTTAATTAAATAAGTTAAATAATTTAATTTGTCCACCTTATCTATGGTATATAAATTATTTGATTTTTAAAGGTATATACTTTTCTTTATTATTAATTTTTCAGGCTAAACAAGACCTAAGAAGTGAACAAAAAGCAAAACAAAATATTTTAATAATATAAATTTAAAAAGTTTATCCCTGTATTTTGTATAAACAAATAAATAAATCAATTGAATTGTTCATATGGTGAGTTTTCCACTTACTCTTTCACAGAAGTGGCCTGCACCACACACATACTCTGGTGGTCTGGATGTGTTCTGTCCTCCAGGGCAATAATAGCCCTCAGAACACAGACCAGAGGGCTCAGAAAGGCCTTTTCGCTCACAGAAATATCCCGGTGGACATTCAAGGCAATCTTCTGCACCGGATGCTCCAGCAGCGCCTGGTGAGCATTAAACAATGAAACCATAAAGCTTCCGGAAGAGTTCAAACCAGAAAAGTGACTCGTCCATATCTGAAAGTGATTGATTAGAATCCACCCGCAGCACTTTAAAAGCTTTTTAATCTGTTAATGGCAGGAAAAATGTTAATTGGCAATAAAGACAGAGATGAGAGGTCAACCAACATCTACGTATTCTTCTTAAATAAACTGCATTATTGGTAAACAGAAAGATTTGTTGAATGTAACTATAAAGCAATGTTGGTAGATACTGTAGGTAAATTACTATACTTTTATTTCACATGCTGCCCCACGTCAAGCAATTAAAGGTGAGGTAAGTCGTATTTCAAAACAGCCTTAGAAAAGTGTTGAGTACCAAAACAAACTTATAGCCAATCAGCAGTAAGGGGCGTGTCTACTAATGACGGGGAGAAGAGAGCGCTCAGTGCACGTCATTATTCAAGAGACACGACACAGGACCGACATTAGCCGAGCGATGACAGAAAGAGAGAGATGGCAGATAAAGAATAAATGTGGAAGATGTCTGTTGAACAAAAGCAGGCTTACGATCAGGCAAGAAGTATCAGCTTTCCAGCGCTGGAGAGAACTCAAGGAGCGAAGGCTGAGGTTGCTTTATTTCTTCTCGATAGGCGAGTAACATTGGTTTTGTTTTGTTTCACAGAACTAATATATGCTGGATTTTGCTTGCATATGCTTGTGTGACATGTTTGCTTGCTTGTCCATTTGCGATCATATTGTCGTTCACTTCAGCGACGATAAAGACCCATTCATTTCCACACCGTATAAGCCTGGAGTGTCTAAACCTCCTATCTGTCTGTTTCAAGTGTCAGCTCCCAAAGTGTGTTCGAAAAGTAAGATAATAAACTCCTAATATATGTTTGTTTCTTTTGGTTCCTCTTTTCGTGATCGATATAACCCTCTAATCTTGTCATAATTGTAATATGTTTGTTAGTTGGACTGTCGTGCTTGTGCTATCGAGTTGTTCATGACAACTGTGTTTGTGTTTTTGGGATGTAAGGAATTACTTTTTTTACTGAACATTCGACCTGGATTACCATAGTAACACATTGCTTTCACTTATTGATGACATCATACCCTCGACCGGCTGGCACAGCAGATTCTGCCATAGTCGTTGCATGTGTGGGGCGGAACTATCAAAATAGGGGCATGTTTGTTTTGGTGAATTGAAATCAACATCGGTTACCAGAAAGCACTTAACCCACCTATACCAAATAAAAATGTAAAAAGGTTACAGTATAATATAATTTGCAAACCCAGCTAATCAATGATTAAATTCCTTGTCGATTATTTTAATTATTGCGTATTACTGATTTGTCGTTGCAGCCCTAAGTATTAAGAAGTTCACTTACTGCTCATTGTGCCTTGTGGACAGGGCAGGGGTAGTGGTGTGCCTCGGGGACAGTAGTGTCCAGGAGGACAAAGCACAGCACTAGGACTTGAAGAGCCTGTGGGGCAGAAGAATCCAGCAAAACAGAGGCCTACTGGAGTGTGCAGGCCAGTCTGATTACAATAAGAGCCTGAATCACAGGACTGGGGAAGAGATGAACCCACTGGGCAATAAGACCCTGTAGAAAAGATTAATGCGGCTTTAGCCATTAGAACATAATCATCATGATCTTATACAGATATAGAGGACCGATTTCCAATTAAGAGATAGTTCACCATTAAAAAAAATGCAATTAGTTCCTGATATACTTGAGATTCCTGATATACCGATTTGTGAACATATTGTTCTTTTGAGTCAGAACTTTTCAGTCACAAAACTGGTCTGAATGATTTGTTAATGAATCAGACAACATTACTCTTTCATAAACCTTCAAGCCGGAAGTTTTTTTTTTGGTGAATAATGGCATACCTTTTGGTCTGTTGCTCTCCCAGAGAAATAACATGACATCACAAGTAATTTAAACTACTTTTATGTTAAATTTATGGTGCATTTGCATCCTTTTTTAAGCTTGACAGCTCCAGATCCAGTTCATTGTAACTGCATAGAAAAGATTGACCAGCAAATTCTTTGAAATATTTCCTTTTGTGTTCCACAGAAAAGTCAGTAAATGATGACTTTTCATTTTTGGGTGAACAATCCCTTTGCAATGTTAAATCGTTTAATTAACAAATATATCGGTGCGCATTGTGTACCTGTAGGACACTGGTCCCCTTTGAAGCCAGTACATGATTCTGTGATTTGTAGACGTGATTCTGGATGACCCTCAGACTCGGATAAGTCGAATAGAGGTCTGGGATCCAGGTCAGTCCAGACTCCAGCATCATCTCCTTGAAAAAGTGTCAGTCAGTTTTAATAGGCTCATCTGTTACCATATAAATGATTTAGTACCATACCTGGAATATGAATTGAACAGGTTATGTTGTGCTTCAGAAGGCAAAGATCATACTTTTGGAGATGGGATGAAGATATAAGGTCACAAAAACAAGTCTGCTCAGAGAGTTTGGCCTGAGGTGTGGCAGTATCTGCACCTCCAATGCAATAGTGACCTGGAGCACAAAACCCTGCAGAAGGGAAAAAATAACATATGCATCACTTCTCATTTATTATTTTGTGGTTTAAGATGTTATATTTATTATCTGTCAACCTGAGGGCTGTGAGGAGCCTGGTGCAATGCAATAGTTGCTTGGAGGGCAAGGGGAGCAGTCATTAGAGGAGGTGGCTCCTTTGTCCTTGAGAATAAAACCGACAGGGCAGGGTAACGGAGCACTGCTCTGCTCAGGGCAGTAATATCCTGCTGGACACATATCTCCATACACCTGAGAGACTGGGGCAGGCTCTGTGGCTCCATATGAGCAGAAATGACCTTTTATGGAGGGAGAAACAGATGTAAAATTAAGATACACACCACCAGAACAGACTCTAATGGGAATCTCTGTGTTCACTGACCTGCAGAGCAGGGTCCGGAGGGGCTGATTAGTGCGCTGGTGTTACAGTAGAATCCAGGAGGACATGGAGAGCAATCCAGCTGAGATTGCAACCCCTCAATCATACTCGCAGTGCCCGGAGGGCATGGATGTGGGGTGGTGCAACCCTCCAAACAGTATAAGCCTTGTAGAAGAAAAAGCATATAGTACAGTAAAAAATAAGTAATACAATTCACCACTAAGTTAAAAAATAAAAATATGCTGATTTTAATTTAAATAAAAACACTGTGAAGGTAAACTGGGAGGTAAGTAATAATGTCAATGCTTAATTTCCTTTATGAAATACATTTTACAATTTTTCTTATGAATTTGGGGAGAAATATGACCCAGACATTTGAAAATCAAGGTAAAATTTTACTCCTAAAACTAAATTATTAGGCTTATTTTTAGGACCATATATCTAAAATTGTATTTAAAAAATGTTGTATTACTGTAATGTGAAGAAAATGCTGTATTATTGTAATGAATCATAATTGACAATGAGAATAGTAAATGTAAAACGTTAAATGTCAGCTTTTCATGCTTCTATTTCTTGACATTCAGGGAATCTGAAAAAAAAAAAATCTCCAGGTCATAATTCACTCAAAAATCTAAATAAATAATTTTGAAAGTTTGCTTGAAGAAAATTAATCCCTTTTAAAGGACCGTTAAGATTAAAACAATTAAAATGTGCTTATTTTAATTTGTGTTACAGTATTGGTTCACCTGCAGTAATGTAAAACATTATTAAAAATAATGGGAATAGTAAAAGTAAAATATCAGAAATGTCACAAAGGCTCATCCATATAATATTTACCTGGTGGGCATGGTTGACAGGAAGGCTGGGATGGCAGAGGCTGATAAGTACCAGGCGAACAGATGGCAGGCTTGACGCTGCCATACGGACACGCGTGACCAGACGGACACTGATGGTCTGAACAGACAGATCATAAAGGTAAGAGACGGTATAAAAATAGACGATGTCTAGACATCTCATGGCAACAGTACTAAATAATTCAGACAGCACTAGGGCAACCCTGTAAAGATGCTGTGGCTAGTCACTAAGATAAATGGAAGGAGGAAGCAGACACTGTCTTTCTCAATTTATAAAACCTGCTCAGCACTGTGTACATCTAGTACCCCAGTTTAACTGATGTCCAGAGGACAATATGGATTTCTGCCTCGTCAGTATTGCATCCTACCAGGTTGATGTCCTGTTATAGACCCTGCTGGACAGAAGCTGCCCTCAGGACAGCGGAGCTCTGCAGAGCTCTGACCCCAGTCTGGACAGTAGAATCCAGGGGTACATGGATGACACTCTGTCTCAGATACACCACCACGCTGTCCCAGGAATGAACCTATAATGTAAAACAATCAGAGATCACTTGGTGAAACAGCAATTAGAAAGAGACATAAGCTATTCTTTACACGTTTTTACATTTAACAAAATACTGTGCAGTTGAATGTTAATTATACTTTTGTAAATCAAACTGGAGGTGACAATAATGTCTCTTCAAAACATAACAAGAATTGCTACATAGTCTAAGGAATAGTTGGCATTATTTACACGCCCTTGCTCTGTTTTCAATGGAAACAAAGGGAGATGCAACAAAGTCTCGTGCTCACAAAGGCTGTATTTATTTGATCAAAAATCAAATAAAAACAGCGATATTGTAAAATATTATTACAATTTGAAATGTTAAAATATTAGTTATTTCTGTAATATCAATGCTGAATTTTCAGCAGCCATTATGTTAATCTTTAGCGTCACGATCCTCCAGAAATTGTTCTAATATGCTAATTTGGGCTTAAGAAACATTTCTTATTATTGTCAATGTTGAAATAATTGCATGTTTTTGTGGAAACCTTTTGTGGAAATGTTTTTTCAGGATTCTTTGATGAGTAGAAATCTCAAAGAACAGTATTAATTTGAAACAGAAATATAAATCTTGGTTACACTTTTACAATATGTGTACTTACAGTGTATTTACCCAATAAAGTACTGGTAATATAAGGTAACTACACAGTGTCACGATCCACGCCTGTCCCGGACTCCATTTCCCAGAATCCTCCCCGTCTCACACCTGTACTCACTTCCTCATCATCTCTCCCGCTCTCCCCGGATTCCCTGCACCTGGTCCTTGTCATTTGCACTCCCTTTATTTTGGATTCACTTCCCTGTACTCCTTGGGCCTATACCATGAAGCCGGTTTAGCTGGCTAGCCAGATATGTTTAAGCTTAGTCCTGGGTTTTAGGTACCATTAAAGTGGTTTGGCTTTTAGCTGTGTTCATCTCCATAGTAACTTACATTCCACGACTAACCTGCTCCAAGGCAGGTTATGTTCTGGATAAGAGATCAAACTGAAATTAGACCGATCAGCTGTGAGCAAAGTGACACACCTCTGATGCAATGAAGTCACACCCCCTGTTTCTACTCCAAATTAAAGAACACTACTTTTAAAGACTAAAGTGTCTGGCTTTTAACAATGCTTATTTATTATAATAATAATTTTTAATGACTTAGATATCATTTAAGTAATTATTATACCCTTAATCAATTACACATGTATCATTTGAGTTAATCAATCATTAATATGCACATAGTTCAAATTAATATAAATAGCCTATAAAAAGGTCATACAAATAAGCTTTAAAATCAATAAATAAAGCTATAAAAATTACTACATATGAGCTTAAATGTTCAATTCTCTCTATATATCAACTAAACTAACGTCATAACTTTTACTTGCACTAAGTAAGCTCTTTTCTTCTTCCTGTGTAAATTTGTTTAAATTCTTAATATTTTCAATCATGTAATATTCTGCAGAAGAGAGAAATCAATTTTGCTGCTTCTCTCGCGAGAAGTAGATGTCAGTTTCACTGATCCACATCGTGTGATTGGCTGTTCACTACTGATGTCAGAGCTAGAATCCTAAACTCAGGATCAAAGCCTGAGTTGACAGAGAAAGCTGATGATCAGCATCATGGGACCAACAAAGCCTGAATAGATTGGTTTGGTTTTGTCAACTCGAAACTAATCCTGTAAACCTGAGTTTGTTAAACTACCATCATAGTACAGGCCCCTTGTCCGTTCTATTGTTATGTTTGGTTGTGTATGCGGTTTGCGTTGCCCCTATCTGTGACATATGGGTTAAGGTTATGTTTAAGCTACCGAAATCTTTTGCAACATTATAAATCTCTTAAAGGGTACATAACACACACAGTTTCTGCCAATCTCATGTTAATCTTGAGTACCTATAGAGTAGTATTGCATCCTTCATATCTCCGAAGAGACTTTAGTTTTATCATATTTATAAAAGACAGATACGCTGTACCGTGGAGGCGTGCAGTGGGTGGAGTTAAACAGTCACGAGCGCACACACACACGTACACACACACACGCACACACACACGCACACACACACACACACACACACACACACACACACACACACACATCATGGCATTATCCCTGGATAACTTTCGATTCATTATACGTTTGTGTCGTTTACATTATATGCACTTACGCGCCGATTGTAAACAAAACACAGACATTCGATGCAGTTTCACTCACGGCCTGTGGTTTCAACTCATGACTGTGTGACTCATGACTCATGCTCTGGAAAAACAAACTGCATCCACTGTTTCCTTAATGCTGGGTTATTTGGGAAGCTGAACAAGGTTATCTTCTCAACCAAAAACACACTTCTTTAGTGACATTGTTGATTTTGTGGTCTAAAAACAAAATAACAGCGCTGCCGAAGGCTTCTATAACCCGAAGTGCCCATACAAGGAATTCCACCATTTATGATGTCATACAGGGCCATACTCCAAAAAAACTTTCCAAAAATTATCCGAATCCTAAAGGAGTGTATTTGGCACAGAAGTACTCTGTCATTCGTCCAATTCGTTTTTGGAAATTTTGGCCATGTTTAGCATGAAAATCCCACTCTTCAACAGTGTAAATACACTCACCTAAAGGGTTATTAGGAACACCTGTTCAATTTCTCATTAATGCACTTATCTAATCAACCAATCACATGGCAGTTGCTTCAATGCATTTAGGGTCCTGGTCAAGACAATCTCCTGAACTCCAAACTGAATGTCAGAATGGGAAAGAAAGGTGATTTAAGCAATTTTGAGCGTGGCATGGTTGTTGGTGCCAGACGGGCCGGTCGGAGTATTTCACAATCTGCTGAGTTACTGGGATTTTCACGCACAACCATTTCTAGGGTTTACAAAGAATGGTGTGAAAAGGGAAAAACATCCAGTATGCGGCAGTCCTGTGGGCGAAAATGCCTTGTTGATGCTAGAGGTCAGAGGAGAATGGGCCGACTGATTCAAGCTGATAGAAGAGTAACTTTGACTGAAATAACCACTCGTTACAACCGAGGTATGCAGCAAAGCATTTGTGAAGCCACAACACGCACAACCTTGAGGCGGATGGGCTACAACAGCAGAAGACCCCACCGGGTACCACTCATCTCCACTACAAATAGGAAAAAGAAGCTACAATTTGCACGAGCTCACCAAAATTGGACAGTTGAAGACTGGAAAAATGTTGCCTGGTCTGATGAGTCTCGATTTCTGTTGAGACATTCAGATGGTAGAGTCAGAATTTGGCGTAAACAGAATGAGAACATGGATCCATCATGCCTTGTTACCACTGTGCAGGCTGGTGGTGGTGGTGGTGTAATGGTGTGGGGGATGTTTTCTTGGCACACTTTAGGCCCCTTAGTGCCAATTGGGCATCGTTTAAATGCCACGGCCTACCTGAGCATTGTTTCTGACCATGTCCATCCCATTATGACCACCATGTACCCATCCTCTGATGGCTACTTCCAGCAGGATAATGCACCATGTCACAAAGCTTGAATCATTTCAAATTGGTTTCTTGAACATGACAATGAGTTCACTGTACTAAAATGGCCCCCACAGTCACCAGATCTCAACCCAATAGAGCATCTTTGGGATGTGGTGGAACGGGAGCTTCGTGCCCTGGATGTGCATCCCACAAATTTCCATCAACTGCAAGATGCTATCCTATCAATATGGGCCAACATTTCTAAAGAATGCTTTCAGCACCTTATTGAATCAATGCCACGTAGAATTAAGACAGTTTTGAAGGCAAAAGGGGGTCAAACACAGTATTAGTATGGTGTTCCTAATAATCCTTTAGGTGAGTGTAAGTCAGAATGCATGAAAAAGCATTAGCTTTTTTTTTTTTTTTACCAATTTAATGCATCCTTCCTAAGTAAAAGAATTGACTTGCTTGCCTTGAACAGTAGAATATGTGAAAGCATAAAAGCATAAAGTGGTCAGCAGCTGTCAAGTTCCAAAACTAAAACTAGTACATACTACTTGTGTGTTATATTCCAAGTCCTCTGGTACCATACAATAGCATTGTGTGAGGAACAGACCAAAATCAAGGTAATTTTTCACTGAAAATCCTTGATTTTAAGCTTGATAACTCCTCTCCACTATATGCTTTTCCAGTATTGTATAAAAAAAGAGCAGTGTGAACATTGTTAAACATCTCCTTTTTGTCCCACAGAGGAAATCATTTTTACAGGTTTGAAATGACATAAGTGTGAGTTAATGATGACAGAATTTTCATTTTTAGATGAAATTTTAGTTCAAACTCTACCTGGCGGGCAGGGTTCTGGTCGTGCACTGCCAATCGGGCAGTAGTGCCCTGCAGGACAGATATCCCCAATGAACTGAATCTGAGAATGGACATTCTCCACTGTACGAGTCCCAAGAACTTCACCATCTGAAACAAATTCAACTAATTACCGTTGCAATTCTTAGACTCATTACCATGATCAAACACTGCGGTAAGTGGAGAAAATGACCTGTGTTGTTGTAGTACTGAGGCGGCATAGGGATGTGTGATCCTTGAATACAGTAGTATCCTGGACTACAGGGCCCAGAGGGTGAAGTCAGCCCTGGTTCTGCACAGTACTGTCCTGGTGTGCACGACTGACACATCTCTACAGATGCTGCTCCTATTCAAACACCCACAATGTCAGTTTCATTCATTCATATTGAACAGCCTAAGTATGCTACATATGCTGGAATAAGACCTTCTAATGAGCCAAATGTGCCCAGAGGACAGGGCTCCATATGGCTGGCACCCGGTGGGCAATAGAAGCCAGCTGTGCACTTTCCTCCCGTGGAATCTCCAACTGGCTGTGAGACAGAGGCACCCTGGATACACACATAACTGCAAAATCCACGATATTATCATGAGAAAACAGGCCTATATTATTCAACAGGACATTTAAGTGGACATTGCAGGAGCTCAGCTGGCTAATAAACTCACTCACCCTGGAGAACAGTTGCCCGTAGGGGTTTCTAGGCCAGAGGAACTGCAGTATTTACCAGGGGAGCAGGGGACACACTGATCCTTGCTGGACAGGCCTAAATGACCATTAAAAGTGCCCACAGGGCAGGGGAAACTCACTCCGGACTCTGAGCCTGTTCAAAATACAAAGTATAGAGTAAAAAAAGGGTTCAAGTGTCATCATCTTGTACTCAAGAGTAATTTTGTCAGTACCTGGAGGACAGTAATATCCCCTAGGACATGGCACAGGTATAGAGGTTCCCTCTGTTACTGTGTCTGAACCAGCACAAAAATATCCAGCTGGACATGGAGAACATTCTGCCTATGGATGTGAAGTAGATAAAGTATTTATCTTTAAGCTTTCATTTTAGGTTTTCGGGTGTTCCTTCATCATCATTTTATGTCCCAGACTCCCAGGGGTTGATTTTTGCTCCAAACTTATACTTTCAATCTTAAAATATGAAATCCCCTTAATACAAATTATACATTATATATTTAATACTATATTCATTTAAACAAAGTGAAGCCATTTTAAATATTTATCCATTTTCAAATATTGCAACTTAAAAATAACGAAATCATTGGACAATAATGATATTTTATAAATTATTATCAAAAACCTTAAATTTTTAGTTTAAGTAATTTTGTTATGTGCTTTTGTCAATTCATTTTTGATTCAGTTTAAATTCAGTTTTATTTAATAACAACACTAGTGGAAATGCTGAAGAAACACCTTTTTATGTTACATCATTTTAATGGGGTATTAAACAATCATGCCTCTCTCTTAACTGACCTGCCCCTGGAGGTTCTGGAAAGTCCCAAGGGGGCAGGGGATCTTGGCAGGGCTGCCAGGTGGACACATATGTCCAGGTGAGCAGATGTAGTTGGCAGGCTGACTGGAATTTTGACCCTGTGGGCAGTAGTAGCCTATCTGGCACACATGAGAAGGGGAGGAGAGACCCCTACTGGAACAAGCAGATCCTACAATGAAAAATGTTTAAAAAAATCAGTAGAAACGAAATTATCTAAAAGGAAGTCTGAAGTCTCCAAAAGATTAGGACTGACCTGGAGGGCAGGGCATACAGTCAGACAGCTTAGTGTTCCGGCTGCTGTTGCTATAGCGGCCTGGTGGACAAGGCTCAGGGGATGAGGACCCTACGGGACAGTAGTGTCCTTGAGGACATTTACCACCTGTCTCTCCATCCACAGGTGTGGGGGACGCGGCTCCTAAGAAACAAAAGTGTCCAGCTGCACATGGTCCAGACACACCACTCTGTCCAGGAGACTCGCAGAAGAAACCTGCCGGGTGGAAAGTGTGCAGGGAATTTCACAGCTGGGTTTTGACAGATGCTGAAAGCACAAGGGGCTGCAACTGAAAATGGTATTACTCAAATGCAGTGAAGAAATAGGGCAGCGGGACCCTCTGAGAATAAGAGATGCGTAACTCTGAGAAATTACTCGATAGGAGTGCATTCGCTTGTAAAAATGGTACCTGGAGGGCAGGGTAAACAGTCTTCATGGCTGGTCATCCTTGTATGTGGATTAATAGTCCCTGCTGGACAGGGGTGCTGATCTTGTAGATGGGTGCCTGTAGGGCAATAATGGCCTACTGGGCATTCAATTCCCTCAGAAGAGGAACCATTAGAAGGACAGTAGTAACTGTAAATGAAAAGAGATATTTACTTTACAATGAATAACTTGATGATAAAGTATGTCATTTTTGCGGCACTAGATCCAACAAACAGAATGCAAAATTAATAACAGGCTTCCTGAACACTCCATTGTTTGCTATTGGGCAATCAAATACATTCACAACAGAGCAACTTTGCTTTTCCAGTGGCCTTGATTCATTTTTTCCATAGGGATTTTAAAAATGTCTTCATTAAAGAGTTATAAGCCATGAACTAGATCAACCAGCTTTGAGATCAATCACAACATTACAAACTTTTATTTGAATCAAAAAAGTATTTAAAAACCAGACAAAAAGACAAAGGTAAAAGACCTAATGGGTTTACTGAGGGAAATAATTACAATCCCATGAAGCACTGTCCCACAGCTGAAATACAAATGATGGAGAAATATAAAACTATGATTGTTTTTTGCAGAATCATGGGTAATGTAGTTTTCACCAGGAATTCCACAGTGAAACATGATTATTTACATTAAAATAATGTGGGCTGATGGATTCAACAAAAGCATATACCATTGATTAATAACCTCGTAGCTTTCTAGTTATCATCCAAAATCTTATCACCTATTGAGTAAATTCATGGGATTTTTACTTCTGGAAACCGACTGCTGCATTCTATTGGTTGAGTCAAAGTTTCTGTGTTGGGCTTTTTGTGATGTTCTGAAAATACCAGTTTTGGGAGAATTCATCTTCAAATGTCATACTTCCAGCAGATAGAATAAACTAATTTCACATTGAAAAAATGATATGAAAAATACGATACACTTCACCTTTAAATGTTAACCATTTTTGTATATGTATAAGTGTATCTACCCCTGGGGACACAGGCTGCAGCTGGACTGTCTCTCTCTACTGCTGATGGATCCTTCTGGACAGGTTTGAGGAGCGCTGGAGCCTCTAGAGCAAAAATAACCTGTGCGGGAGCAGAAAACAGGATGAGGTGGGCCAGTTTGAGGGGAAGGTGGGTGTTTTTAATCTGCCCTGAATTGGGGATCTGTCATTTACCTGTCGGACACGGTCCTCCTCTGTGATCGCTGATTGGGCTGTTGGGGAGTACGGCTCCCTGTTTGCAGTAAAAACCTTCCCAGCATTCTCCGCTGGGTGAAGTCAGCCCAGATATGTCACAATAATGACCAGCAGAACATGACAAACACTCTTCCTATAAGAGAAGGGTATCCATGGTCCTTACAGATGTAACTGCTGGCAATAGGACTTGTGTGGTCTTCTGCTGTTGTAGTTTTATTATATATATAGAAATTCTTCTTACCACTTTGACCAGTTTGGTTTTATTACTGAAAGTGCCCTCTGGACAAGGCTGAGGTTGAGTGGTGCCTTGTGGGCAAAAGTGACCCAAAGGACAAGGTCCTCCTGTTCCTTGAAAAAAAATAAAAAAAAAATTTGTATATATATATATATATATATATATATATATATATATATATATATATATATATAATATAATATATATATGTATGTGTGTGTGCGTGCGTGCGTGCGTGCGTGCGTGCGTGAGTGCGTGCGTGCGTGCGTGCGTGAGTGCATGCGTGCGTGCGTGCGTGTGAAAAAATCATAATATATTCATATTAAGCAAAAACGACTTTATGTTGCTTTCTAAAAAAGTGTTTCCAGACATTTATTCTTATACATTTAATTATATATTTTTTAAAAATTAAATACTGTATTCATTTCTTTCACAGCTTTTAATTAGATTTTTTATGTAATAATTCTCCAAATCTGTGGATGTAAACCCAGCTACCTGCAGACTGCATGTGAGGTTGAGGTGAGATGTTCCCATGCACGCAGTAATATCCCTCAGAGCATTCTCCTGTGACAGAGGTGGAGTTCTGAAGAGAGCAGTAGTGTCCTCCATCACATTCCCTACACTCGGAGAGGACACTCAAACCAGAGTCAGGACTGTATGTCCCTGCTGGACAAGGCCTCCAGTCATACCCTGTGCCTTCAGGACAATAGAAACCTACAGGCAGACAACAGATAACAGCTTAAATATGATTGCTGGATTTGGGTGAAATCAGTCAGCATGTTAGTGTATTGTCTCTCTCCACTGTGTGGTGCTGTTTACATTTTAATTGAGTTCCTATGACTGAGACTTTGGAGGTTCACCATTTAATTGAGTTTCTTTCATATAATTAGGAAGTAATCCATTGACACGACTTTCACTACTATTCTAGCAGTATCATAAAATGGATATGTTCAGAATAGCATACTACCATACTATTATAACCATCTCTATATTATATAGTATTGTGTATAGCATAGTAAATATTTTGAATAAAAGCAGAACTGGAACTGAGAGTCATATAAGCTATGTAGAGAGAAAGAGAGAGAGAAATATTATTAAAATAACCTATTTTAAGTTATTTTTACACAAAACATGATTAATGCACAATAACAATTATTATTTACAAAATGATAACTGGATGCCTCGCAAAGAATTAAATAAGCAATGTGATGAGGACAGCAATGTAGCACACTACTGTTTAAAACATGAACAGTTGCATAGTGCATACTGTTTCACGTACTTTTGTAAAACTGTAGGCAGTATATACTGTGCAGCATCCAGTAAGCAGTACACTAGTACTCCATTCCGAACATAGCCAACAAGAGACCAAAGCACCAACCAGCTGGGCACAGCAGCCGGGCTCCATCCACACAGTACCAGCCAGCTGTGCAGGGCCAGCACTGAGAGGCTTGAGTGACGGTTACAAAAGTCCCAGGATCACATGGAACAGGGTGAGTGGTTCCTGGAGGACAGTAATGTCTCTCTGGACAGATGTAGCCGGAGACCCCATCAGTGGGAGTGGGAGTCTCAGCTTTCTCAGCACAATAAAACCTTTTGGGGACACATGATAGCATAGGTTAAACTGGGAATCTGTGTTGCAGTTGTAATGTACATATTGTTTGGCGCATACCCATCAGAGCAGAGTCCACTTGGTTCATTCAGACCGGTAGAGGCACAGTAAAACCCTCCAGGACATGACTGGCACTCCTCAGCACTCCTTAGTCCTGTACTATTAGACCACGTTCCCACTGGACAGGGCATAGGACTGGAAGTGCCTATAGTAACACAGGGAGTCCTTTAAAACACTTTTATCAATTAAATCAAGTCAGTAGTATACCATAAGTCAGGGGTTTTCAAACCTGTCTTCTGGAGGACCCCAGCCCTGCACATTTTGTATGTCTCCCATATTTGACATACCCACTTCAGGCCTTGCAGTCTCTAATAATGAGCTCATGAGTTGAATCAGGTGTGTTAGATGAGGGAGACATACAAAATGTGCAGTGCTGGTGTTCCTCCAGGACAGGTTTGAAAACCAAATAAGTTCAGTTATCATATCATTATAACATGTTCAAAAGTTCTTTACATGCTGTGACATCTAATTAAACAGAATTAGATAAACAGCAAATACAAAATATCCTTTAGATTCATTAGACAATATCTCTGCAAATCTCAAAATAAATTTTAAGTACATTATGTTGTGATATATACATTTACTTGTAGAATTTAAAACGATTCATATTTGTTTCTTATGTTTCATTTTTAATTTATGTAGGTAAATTATGTTATTTAGTGATAACACATTTAGCAAATTTCTCTTAAGACAGGGCTGATAAAGGATCATTTTAGTAGCTGAAAAATCTAAAACACCTTTAGGACAGTAGTGACCAGCTGGGCAAGGGGCCCCTGTAGAGCCACCCACAGGACTGGGTGAATGGGAGCCCTCTCTGCACCAGAAACCAGCCAAACACAGTCCTGCAAATAAGCATTATCAGTAATGGACACAGGGCTTGTAAAGCAAGAATATGGGGAATTTGTGATAATTTTATGTTTCAGAATTTTTACTGAAATGTCATCAATCACCTGTAGGTTCTTCAAGCCCAACATCTGGACAGTAATGTCCTGACGGACACAACAGACAGTCACTTTGACTGTTCATGAGCTCACGGGGGTTATAGGTGCCGACAGGGCATGGAAATTGTTTGGCAATACCAGTTCCTTCAGGACAGTAATGTCCTTTCGCACAAGGCTGCAGGACAGACATATTTGCAATCCCAAATGTCGCATCGCAATAAAAACCTGGTGTAGGTGAAAAATAAAAAAACAGGATACAAGCTTCAGTATGAATTTCAGAAATAGAAATGTGGGAGTGTGTCACAGTTTGCTTTAGATAACTTCAGCTTGCCTGATTCACAGATTGTACAGTTCGCCTGCTTCTGCTTGTCCTGATATGTCCCAGTGGGACAAAAAATTGGGACAGGACTTCCTGGGGGACAGTAATGACCGACCAGACACGGCAGAGCTAGGTCATCTGTCTGACCAGGCGGGCACCAGTAACCTACCGAAAAAAGGACAAGGACAAGATGTAGAAATTGTTTAAATTGCACTTTACTAGTCTGGGTTTAGTGCAGTGATGGTCTGTGCTGTTCTCACCCTGCCTGCAGGGGGCAGTAGGAGCCTGAAGGCCCATGCTAGCACAGTAGTATCCCGCTCTACAGGGCTGACACTTGTCCTTGCTCACAAGGCCCGCTGCTGGGGAGAAAGTCCCTGCTGGACATGGCTGTGGTACACTGGAGCCCTCGTCTGGGAAAAAAAATTATAGATATTCGTAACTAAAATGTATTCGGGAACATCTCAACTAAGGCTGGTTTAAGTGACATAAATCAGCAACATCTGAATAATCCAATACTTACCACAGTAAGTCCCTGGAGGACAGATGTTGCCTGTAAAGCCATCTATAGGCCTCGAGGAAGTGGCTTCTTTTGTGCAGTAATACCCAGGAAAGCACGGTCCACTCGGCAGGGCTAGACCTGTTACAGAAGGTCAGGTAAAAACCTGCACACAGGGAAGTCATTGCTTTGTATCTGGTGATTACGCACCGGTTGCATTGCAGAAAGCTCCTGGAGGGCAAGATAGAGGCTCAGAGGTCCCTGATGGGCAGTAAAACCCCTCCTGGCATCTGCCACCGGTGGAGGAAGCAGGGCATAGGCAGTTAGCGTTAGTGTAGTTATCCAGGTCAAAGGGCTGAGCGTTCCAAGCAGCAGATACACAGAACCATCCTGTGTGATGAATTCATTAGTTGAAATTCAGAATGAGTTCAATATTCAGTCTCACTCAGGTGATGTACTAACCAGCTTTACATTTCCCAGACACAGCGGACAGGCGCTCTTTCTCACAGTAGTGGCCTGGAGGACAAGGCAAGCAGCTGTCCAGGCTGTGGGTCATCGGCTCTGGGTTGTAATAGCCTCGTGGGCAGGGGAACTGGGTGGCATGCTTTGTCCCTGTAAACAAAGACCAGAAATGCATAATACTGAGGTGTGGTTTCTTTGATGAAAATTGCATTTTGTCTAGTGAGGCAGTCAGATTTGTTTTTTTCAGCATAAGAAAATATGTGCCAGTGCCACAAGACAAAATTCACTTCAATACATATATACATATACAGTGAGGAAAATAAGTATTTGAACACCCTGCTATTTTGCAAGTTCTCCCACTTGGAAATCATGGAGGGGTCTGAAATTGTCATCGTAGGTGCATGTCCACTGTGAGAGACATAATCTAAAAAAAAAAAATCCAGAAATCACAATGTATAATTTTTTTACTATTTATTTGTATGATACAGCTGCAAATACGTATTTGAACACCTGTCTATCAGCTAGAATTCTGACCCTCAAAGACCTGTTAGTCTGCCTTTAAAATGTCCACCTCCACTCCATTTATTATTCTAAATTAGATGCACCTGTTTGAGGTCGCTAGCTGCATAAAGACACCTGTCCACCCCATACAATCAGTAAGAATCCAACTACTAACATGGCCAAGACCAAAGAGCTGTCCAAAGACACTAGAGACAAAATTGTACACCTCCACAAGGCTGGAAAGGGCTACAGGGAAATTGCCAAGCAGCTTGGTGAAAAAAGGTCCACTGCTGGAGCAATCATTAGAAAATGGAAGAAGCTAAACATGACTGTCAATCTCCCTCGGACTGGGGCTCCATGCAAGATCTCACCTTGTGGGGTCTCAATGATCCTAAGAAAGGTGAGAAATCAGCCCATAACTACACGGGAGGAGCTGGTCAATGACCTGAAAAGAGCTGGGACCACCGTTTCCAAGGTTACTGTTGGTAATACACTAAGACGTCCTGGTTTGAAATCATGCATGGCACGGAAGGTTCCCCTGCTTCAACCAGCACATGTCAAGGCCCGTCTTAAGTTTGCCAATGACCATTTGGATGATCCAGAGGAGTCATGGGAGAAAGTCATGTAGTCAGATAAGACCAAAATAGAACTTTTTGGTCATAATTCCACTAAACGTGTTTGGAGGAAGAAGAATGATGAGTACCATCCCAAGAACACCATCCCTACTGTGAAGCATGGGGGTGGTAGCATCATGCTTTGGGGGTGTTTTTCTGCACATGGGACAGGGCGACTGCACTGTATTAAGGAGAGGATGACCGGGGCCATGTATTGCGAGATTTTGGGGAACAACCTCCTTCCCTCAGTTAGAGCATTGAAGATGGGTCGAGGCTGGGTCTTCCAACATGACAATGACCCGAAGCACATAACCAGGATAACCAAGGAGTGGCTCTGTAAGAAGCATATCAAGGTTCTGGCGTGGCCTAGCTAGTCTCCAGACCTAAACCCAATAGAGAATCTTTGGAGGGAGCTCAAACTCCGTGTTTCTGACTGAAACCTGACTGATCTAGAGAAGATCTGTGTGGAGGTGTGGGCCAAAATCCCTCCTGCAGTGTGTGCAAACCGGTTGAAAAACTACAGGAAACGTTTGACCTCTGTAATTGCAAACAAAGGCTACTGTACCAAATATTAACATTGATTTTCTCAGGTGTTCAAATACTTATTTGCAGCTGTATCATACAAATAAATAGGTAAACAATCATACATTGTGATTTCTGGATTTTTTTTTTAGATTATGTCTCTCACAGTGGACATGCACCTACGATGACAATTTCAGACCCCTCCATGATTTCCAAGTGGGAGAACTTACAAAATAGCAGGGTGTTCAAATACTTATTTTCCTCACTGTATTCTGTGACATTAAATCATAATCTTAATATTATTTTTATGTTATGTTGATATTACAATATATACTACTTCATATATTTTTGTCTAAATAAATTGAAAATATATAAAAAATAAAAAAAAGGTGCATCACAACATTATAATGTACATAATTAAAAGTGTATATTATATTTTAAGATTTGCTAATGGCATTTAACAGTGTTATTATTACATTTTATTAAGCGATTTAATGTACACATACATTACTATTCAAAAGTTGGGGTCATTTTAATCTCTTTGAACAAAGTCTCTTATACTTACAAAGGCTGCATTTATTTGATAGTCAAAACAGTAATTTTGTGAAATATTATTACAATTTAAAATAACTGTTTTCTATTTGAATAAAATGTAATTTATTCCTGTGACGGCCAAGCTGAATTTTCAGCATCATTCATCCAGTCTTCAGTGTCACGTGATCCTTCAGAAATCATTCTAATATGATGATTTGCTGCTCAAGAAACATTTCTTATTATTATCAATGTTGAATAATTGCTTAATATTTTTGTGTAAACCATAATATTTAGGATTTTTGATGAACAGAAAGGTCAAAAGAACAGCATTTATTCGAAATATAAATATTTTGTAACATTATAAACATATTTACTGTCTTTACTAATACTTTATTAAAAGTATTCATTTTGTTTAAAAAAAAAATATTACTGACCACAAATCTTTGAACATTGGTGTAGTATATATAATAAACCAATATATATTTAAACTAGTAAATCATTTTTTTAAATAAAATTAATATTTATTGTTAGCCCTTATGGTATCGATAAATTGTGCAACCATATTTAATATTGGCCTTATCTGGTGAATATTTGTTTTAACAGCTAATACTATTTTACTAATACTCGTTAGAATAATTTTTGTAAATTTGCAAGCAATAGTTTATATTTCATTTTGTCTTTTACCGTCAGGGCAGTAGAATCCAGGAGGGCAGGGGTACAGAGTGTATTTGCTGGTACTCTCTGGGCAATAGTATCCAGCATGGCAGGTACTGCACTTAATCTGTCCTGTCAGGTTTGTATAAGTGCCAGCAGGGCAGGGAACAGGCACGGCACTGCCAGTGGGACAGAAGTGTGCTTGAGGACAGAGACCACCTTCAGAATCAGAACCTGTACCAACCGTAACACAGTCAACAGAAGAATACAAACAGACCATTGGCTAATGACGCCATCAAATGTACAAAGTTGAATCAAAAATGGTTACATAACAAGAATGGTTGGATGGTCGCACCAGTGGATGACGATGCCCCGGCAGGGCAGTAGAATCCCTCCTGGCAGGGTCCAGATGGTCTACTCAAGCCCACCGAACCGCAAAACTGCCCAGCAGGACACACAATGCACCCGGATTTCTTAGTGACATAAAGACTATAAAGACAAAAAAGGAATCTGTTCATCTGTTCATAAACTCATAATGGTATGGTATGACTATTTGTCTCTATAAGGTACGGTACCTGTTTGAAAAGGTGCCAAGCGGGCAGGGTAAAGGAATGCTGGTGCCCTCAGGACAATAATGACCCACAGGACACACCCCACCCACCCCTGTGCTAATATTTGCATCAGGATTCTTGAAGTTTATGCCTGTGAAAGTCAGGAGAAAGCACATAAACCACAATTGCTTAGATGCCATGATCCAAATCAACAGAATGAGGATATTAATTATGAAAAAGCTAAATGTATATAATTGGACATACCTGTAAGGCAAAAATACCCAGCCTGACAGGGACCAGTAGGTTCAACTAGTCCCCAGTCTTCACAGTACATTCCTTAAAATGATAGGTGTGTATGATGAACATAATACTACACCAATGCTATTAAAACTGCCAAAGGTGTAAGTAAAGCAGGGGCACTGCTCTCACCAGCTGAGCACAGTAAACACTGCTCTACTTGGCTTTGTCCTGCTTTAGGGCTGTATGTGCCTGGAGGGCAAGGGAGAATGTCCTCCACTGTGCCCCCCAGACAGTAATGTCCTTCTGGACACAACTGGAGCTCCTCCCCCTCCAGACACAGCCATCCAGTGGGACAGTCACTGCATTCTGCAGCACCTGCGTTCACACACATTAGCAATATAATGATCACAACTTACTTTATTATGCTTTGAGTTCACATTGTGAATTAGTTAGTAGACGTGTATAAGCTGAAGGCAAAGAACAGACAAGATGCAAGTTGTTTATGATGGATGTTATTATAAAAAATGTCTCGGTTACGTATGTAACCCTCGTTCCCTGAGGAGGGAACGGAGACGTAACGTTAGTGACTAACTAATGGGGGTTTCGCTTAGAAGCCAATTACCTTCGAGGAGTCTAACAACGCCCATGGGCATGCGGAATTTGCATGCGTAACTCCGCCGCACTGTGTGGGTATATAAGGAAGTACGCTGGCAACATCGCATTATGTTATCTGCTGCGGAGCCAAGACTAAACTCCCGGCCGTTCCAGCAGTACAGCGGATGTGGCAAAGGGACGTTACGTCTCCGTTCCCTCCTCAGGGAACGAGGGTTACATACGTAACCGAGACGTTCCCTTTCGTTCAGTCACTACGACGTAACGTTAGTGACTAACAAATGGGGGTCCAAATACATTGACGCCACTCGGCGTCGACAGTGCTGGAGGAACTCAGGGCTTCCAGGAAGCTCACCTGAGGAGAATATCGCACATATCCAGTCCGTGGAGTGAAATGGCGAGCAAGCGAAGACACCTGAGCCTAGTCTATACCGGCCAATAGCGGAGGCAAGTACATAGTCGGACACAGGCTTCACTCGGAGATTGTAGAATCTTGCAAATGTGTAGGTGTCGCCCAGCCTGCAGCTCTGCAGATGTCTGTTAGCGAGGCGCCATCCGCTAGAGCCCAAGAGGAGGCCACACTCCGAGTGGAGTAGGCCCTAACCCCAAGGGGGCATGGTCGACCCTGCTGCTGGTAAGCCAAAACAATGGTGTCTACTATCCAGTTAGACAGCCTTTGCTTTGAGAGAGCTCTTCCCTTCCGCTCTCCACCATAACAGACAAAGAGCTGGTCTGAGGTCCTGAAACACTGCGTCCTGTCTACGTAAGCACAGAGGGCGCACATACTGGACAGAGCAATGCCAAGACTGGGTCTGCCCACTCCAAGGGCAGCACTTGCAGGTTCACCACCTGGTCTCTGAACGGAGTGGTGGGAACCTTGGGCACATATCCGGGCACGCTTCATCAACCGAAAATGCCTGCAGGTCCCCTACCCTCTTGATAGAGGCCAATGCTGTCAGGATCGCTGTCTTCATTGACAGGAACTGACCGCAAAGGCTCAAAGGGAGTCCTCTGCAGAGCATCTAAGACTACTGAGAGGTCCCAAGAGGGTACGAGGGGAGGGCGAGGAGGATTCAGTCTCCTTGCTCCCCTCAGGAACCTGATGACCAGGTCGTGCTGACTTACCTGTTTGTTCTCAACAAGGTCATGGTAGGCTGATATAGCGGCCACATACACCTTGAGGGTGGAAGGAGACAGCCTTTGTTCCAACCCTTCTTAGAGAAATGAGAGCATGGACCTGATCGGGCATTTCCAGGGGTCTTCTTGGTGGGAAGAACACCAGGTGACGAAGAGGTTCCACCATAGAATGAGATGGCGGGCGAGTTGAGACATACGGCGGGAGCGTAGACCACCCTGGTGGTTGATGTACGCTACTGCGGCTGTGCTGTCTGACCGGACTAGTACGTGTTGACCCTTCAGTAACGCCCGGAAGCGGTGCAGGGCGAACCGTACTGCCGGAAACTCGAGGCAATTGACATGCAGGAGGCGCGGGGGTCCTGTCCAGGAGCTTACGGCAGCACGTCCATTGCACATGGCACCCCAGCCCGTGGTAAAGGCATCTGTTGATACAACAAAATGCCTGGAAACTCGTTCTAAGGGCCCACCGGCCTGTAGAACTGAGGTTCGACCACGGGGTGAGAGTCACTGGGACCCGGAGCGTGCCTGAATGCCATGCCCATCTCGGGACTCGATCGCGAAGCCAGTGCTGAAGCGGTCTCATATGAAGCAATCCGAGCGGCGTTACTGCGGCTGCAGATGCCATATGCCCCAGGAGCCTCTGAAATAACTTCAGTGGAACCGCACTCTTGCTCTTGATTTAACGGAGGCAAGCCAGCAGTAACTGCGCGTGCTCGCTGGTAAGCTGCGACCGAGTTGAAAACCATACCAAGAAAAGAGATCCTCTGCACGGGGCAGAGTTTGCTCTTCTCCCAGTTGACCCGAAGGCCCAGACGGGCTAAGTGCTGGAGCACTAGGACTCTGTGTTTGCACCCTGCTCTCGAGAGTGGCCCTCGTGAGTGGCGGGATCAGTGGTGGCACGCAGCTCATTGAAGAGCCCTGGGTCGGCTCCACCCTTGTGCATATGCAAAGGGGTGGTGGCCTGCCTCATAGCTCTGCAGGACCACGCCACCAAAGTAGACGAGCCCACAGGCTTTGGGAGGGCACTTAGGATAGCCACGCCACGTCGAAGCCCTCTGTGGACACCGTAGTGCGCAACAGAGTGTTCAACAGTGGGGGGACCCCAGTGTACCCTTGGCCGCGGCCCCATCAAGGGCAGAGAAGGTGGAGGAGGCCACCGAATGGTCACGGGTAGCACGGGGATCTCCTCATGCACGTCAGGAGCGAAAGGCATTGGGGGTGGGGCCCGACAGCTGTCAGGTGCCGCCCCAAAAAAACAATTGCGCAACCACGCGCGCTCGTGACAGGGCGGAGTTCCACACCAGCCCGAGGCTTGCGGCTGCCCGAGATAACATGGCTGTCAACTCTAGGTCGGATCCGGCAGCGCTGGCACACCCGAAGGCAGAGCACAGCCTAATCGTCATCCCCAAAGGACTCTAGCCCACCTTGAGATGCGGCGATCGACATCTCGCTGCTATCTGGAGTGTGAACGAAACGAACGGGGCGTCAGAGACGGTCCCGCCACTTCAGTCCAGCACTCGCGGGAAGCGATGTGCGAGAGGGGGGCGTGGGCCGAGGAATGATCGTCGGGGTTCTTAATACCACGGCACCGCCCTTAGTTCACCCTGGCCACCAGCCAAAATACCACCTCTCTCGGAGACGGTAGATTGGGGTGTGGCAGAGGGGACTCTCTCTCCTCACGGAGATCACTGAGTCTCGACCGTGACATCGCGATGGTCACGTTCCCGCAGTGGGAACATGACACATCCACAAACACTGCCCGAACGTGCTGAAGCCCAAACACGTCGAGCAGTGAATGTGCCCATAGACAGCAACGGAGATCGATTGCACCCGGGCGAACCGTCTTGAAAAAGACGTGCCACGCGCAAGCTCTTTTTGTGAGAGGAAAGCTCTGCAGAGTGCCGAAGCGCCCAGGGAAAACACACACAGCTGTTGCAGATCACTGCACAGATCAGCAGGCAGGCAATGTGAGATCGCTGGAACGCGCCGTCACACCAACACCCTGGAGAACCGCTCGTCTCGAAGACGGAAGAGAAGACTTCAGAATTCAGGCTTGTAGGAGTGAAGAGATGCTCTTGGCTCCAAAGCAGAAACACAATGCGATGTTGCCAGCATACTTCCTTATATACCCACACGTTGGGCGCGGAGTTACGCATGCAAATTCCGCATGCCCATGGCATTGGCACTGCCACTGGGCGTTGCTAGACTCCTCGAAGGTAATTGGCTTCTAAGTGAAATCCCCATTTGTTAGTCACTAACGTTACGTCGTAGTGACTGAATGAAAGGGAACAATATGAATCCCAATTTGCCTATTTGTACTAAGTATGAAAAGTAAGTACTGCACTGGCTACGGTAAAGTACAACTTTTTTGGTTACACTATAACATCATAAAATTGTGTCTAGATCTATATGAGAATGATATGTAAAATATTTATATAGATCAGTGGTCTAGAGACCCAATCATAAAACAGAAGGTCACAAACTAATCCTCTATTATAAATGAAGGGATTATTGGTTAGTTTTAGTTAATACTACGTTAATAACACGTTTTTTTTTATGTACTATGGTCTGAGACAAACTATCCTAATCTTGCATTCTGTGACACTGTGACGAATCACAATTTGCATACTTATAGTAAGTATGAAAAGTATGTACTGCACTGGCGTTGGTAAAGTACATACCGGTACTTCAAAGTTTTCTGGATACATCATAAAATTGTGTCTAAGAGCACAAAATGAATCCCATAGGATAACATAATGGGTTGTGTTACTCAAAAAGCATACTTGGATACATACTTAAAAAAACCACTCTTTTGACACCATTTTTGAGGCACAGTAATCCTGATTTTGCATTATTGATACATCATCAGATTACAAATAACCTTGTGAAGAAGTATGGACTGCACTGGTAAATGACATACTATAGCTATGTCCCGATTTGTATATTATCCATCCTAAATATTACGCGAAAATAAAACTAGTGCGTCCCAGATTGAAATGAGTATTCCAAAGATACCCGGATGGTCTACTTTTTCCGGTTAGAAAGTGTAGGTCCATGCAGAACGGCAAATATTGCCCAAAGCCCATTGCACGTTAGACAAGGATTGAATTAGAACTACAAACACAGTGTTAAAAAAGTGATCAAAAACTACAAACATGGCCAAGTAGAAGTTTAAATAAAGGGGATTGAGTGATTAATAATCAGTATCTAACCTGACTTAAAGATAATTATTCATTGTTATCCATATTATATTTCATCTGCAACAACACTGTGAACTCTTTTAATAAAAGATACGTTTCGTCATTATCTTTTAAATACATCATTATACAAACACATGAGGAGAATCTCCACATGAAAGACCTACGACTGGCGGATCAACATGTTACAACATTTCTCTCTGATATGGTAATGAATGTGGAGGATTTTAAGTGTGACAAGATGATTGACAGGGCATTTTAAACGGTGACAGGATGCACATAACCAAGTAACAGAGCGGCCCCAAAGCTTGCCAACTAAACTGCTTGGTGGATGGATGCAAACCTCAAAAATCACAGCTCTTTTGACATACTACTTTTGATGTACTATGATCCTAATACACATTAATCCCAATTTTCTGTTATGCTACATAAAATTCATAATTTGCTAATTGGAATTCATACTTTTGCCAATTACATTAAAACCACAGGAATGCTTGATGTTTTAAGCACCAGATATCTGGTTATAGATAATAAAATTATGGTTATTCAGGTTCAGGAAAATGTATAAAAGTATTCCTGTAAAGTACTGCATGTAAAGTTAATGTAAAATATACCTGTGGTATTTGAATGTGTTCCATCGGGGCAGTGTAGAGGGGATGTACAACCCTGTGGACAGTAATACCGCGCAGGACACCTGTTTCCTGTTACCCCATCGTCAGGCATGGACGTTTTAGCACCACCTGCACAATAAAACCCTATATGACAGAATAGTGGAAAACTCCAGTCAGTTTCAAAAACAAAAGTCAATCTTGAGGGATTATGATTTGTGATTATGAATTTGTACCTGGAGCACATATTCCAGTGGGCTGAATGAGGCCAGAGCTGTTACAAAAGAATCCAGCAGGGCAGAGCCAACAGGACGACACAGTCTGGGACCCCAGTGCATTACTCCAGGTTCCAGGAGGACAGGGGTACTCATGAGGGTGTCTGGTGCCTGCCGGACAGTAATAACCCATGGGGCATATATCACCATACCTGGAGCTAATCTGTAAAAAAAAGAAGAAAAAAGATTGGATCACTGAGCGCGAAATAAATCTCACTGATTAATGTGTGTACAGACAGTATGTTGTTACCGGAGTGGCAACGTGGGATCCACTAGTGCAGTAAAAACCAGGCTCACAGGGTCCCTGAGGAGCAGTTAGTCCAGGAGAGTGACAGTACTGACCAGCATCACATGGGCCGCAGTGCTGCAGATCCTCTGCTCCGGTACTTGCAGTGTATGTGCCCTTCATATAATGAAATTAATAAATTACAATTAAAATGTATCAAAATAGAAAGCAGTTATTTTTAATTGTAATAATAGTTCACAATATTACTGTTTGACTGTATTTGTAATCAAATAGCCTAGATGAGCATAAAATACTTTCAAAAGCATTATAAAATCTTACCAACCCCAGACTTTTAATATACATTATTGTATATTAGATGGAAAATGAGTCTTCATACTCACAGGAGGGCATTGGTGAGCAATTAAGGAGCCAGCAGGGCAGAAGTGTCCAGGTGGGCACAGGGGCTGTTGGGATAGGCCTGTCCTGTTGCAAAGTCTTCCTGATTGGCACTCGATGCAGGAGTTGTAGCCTCTTCCCTGATGGAAAAGAAGTAAAACTCAATTAAATTAAAATGTTACTTAGTGTAAATTCTCTAAAGGCGTGGCTTACTGGTTGGAAAGTTCCCAGTGGGCACGGTTCAGCCCTCACAGCTCCTTCCAAAGAGTAGTGTCCCTCCTCAGCTTCATGTTGGACTGGTGTGGCTGAACCTCCACTGCAGTAATACCCCGCAGAGCATGGTCCAGAAGGGAATGTAGAGTTTGTTCCTAAACAATAATAACTGAGAGAGCAACAAAAAAATAGATTTAAGAAGATAGTTTCAAGGGAAAATGAAAATTCTGTCAACATTTTTGGGTGAACTCTCCCTTAAAGAAAGAGAATTGAATGTTTATTTATAACATGCACAGTTTAGCAGTCATACCCTGGAGGACAGTGGACACACTGCTCTGCATGTTGGAGACCCGTGCTGTCACTGTATGTTCCAGAAGGGCACGGCTGTGGGTAAACTGAGCCTGGTGGGCAGAAACTTCCTGCAGGACACACTCCCCCTTTACGGCCATCAGGAGGAATCTGTCAAGGCAAGAAAAAAAAGTTTGATTATTAAAATAATCAAAAGCAAAATTAAATTAAAATAAATGTTTGTTTTTTTGTAATAATCTTACTGGACTTTTAGATCCCTGTCTACAATAGAATCCTCCTTCACAGTCCCCCGTGGGCTCAGATTTGCCCAGTCCTGTGCAGTATTTCCCACCACTACATGGGGTGCACTGTGATGCTTTACTCAGGGCTGACCGGGATCCATACGTCCCCTCTTCACATGGCTCTGGGACTGAGCTTCTTTCAGTACAGTAGAAACCCTGACAATTAAAGCATAGGAAATGCACTTTAGATACACACAAGCTGAATTTAGAGCACCCGTTACTCCAGTCTTCAGCATCACATGATCCTTTACAAATCATTCGAATATGCTAATTTGCTGCTCAAGACACATGATAAATGCATTTACTGTTGATCACTTTAATGCATCCTTTCTGAATGAAATTATTAATTTCTTTCAGAAGAAAAAACGGTAATGTATTAGACACAGTACACAGACGTCAACATTCTTGGTAACATTTACCCGTGGACAGACTGTAGGAGTGTGTGTGGCCATATTAGGACAGTAGTGTCCAGGAGGACATTCCACACAAGCGTCTCCTCCATGGCCATACGAGTCATTCCTGAAGAAGCCCGACTGGCATGGAAACGAGTTTGGATGTCCGGTACCAAGAGGACAGAAGTATCCATCAGGACAGTTTCCTGTCTGATAGGAATAATATCCATGTTAAAGGGATAGTTCACACAAATCCTACTCTTTTCCATACAATGAAAGAGGGTGGGAACGTTACACAGGGTCACCATTCAGTTACATTGTATGCAAAAAGAACAGCTTGGACATTCTTCTAGATATATTACTTATAATAACAAAACCAAAAAAGTTATATTTTTGGAAAATGTAAAGAACCTTTCACACCAAAAGTGAAATGAATAAGCATGTTTGAGCTGTTTGCATGTTTGAACGGAACATACTGGTTCAATAATGGGCTCTTCCTGGGGATTCTCTGTGTAGCAGTATTTTCCCTCTGGACACTTTGTGCAGTCTGAAGGGTCACGTAGACCTGGCTGTCGACTGTAGGTCCCTTTGGGGCACGGAACAGGATTAGGATCCTGATTGGGGCGTAAATAATAGAAAAGAAAATAATTGCTATGTTTCGAGCCATTTATCATCTGACATGATGATCGACGATGGTTATAATGTTTCTGACCCTTGAAACAATACTTACAACACTTCCACCAGGACAGTAAAAGCCTATTGGGCAGAATACAGCTGAGCGCTGGGGTTCTCGATCCATGCCCTGTGAGCAGAGGAAACCCGGCGGGCAGACCATTACTCTGAGCATAGCCTCCTCACTGGTGGTCTCATCACTGCAGTAGTGACCCGGCAAACATGGCAGGCACTCCTCTGATCCCTCATCCTAAGGAAAAAGAACAAGACAGAGAACCAGAAAAGAGGGAGGTGGATAAATGAAATGGTGTATTTATTTGTTACAGTAAACAACATGCATTAGATTACAATGAGATGTCCAGCTTACAGAATAACTTCCTGTTCCACAGACTTTTGGGCTGATTGTGGCCGGATGAGGACAGAAGTAGCCGGCAGGACACACAGAACAATCTTCTGCTCTCCGACCCCCTTTAATCAGACGAAATGTTGCCCTGGACACACAGGAAAAGTCAAATTCACTGAAGTCTTACCCAGCTTTATTTTAGCCAATGTTACTTACGGTGGACAGGAAGTGGGTTTGGATGTACCCTCCTTACAGTAATAGCCTTCTGGACAGACCAGACAGTCCTCTTTTCCACCATTACCTATCTTTGTGCTGTAGGTGCCTGGAGGGCATGGGTGCTGTGAGCCATATAATGTACCTGTAGAGATACACACATACAGTATGGGCGATTTCCAAACAATGTTTTAGCACCCTTGAAGGGCACGTCAGGAAAGGGACACCATTTGTAAGGACGTTTCAAACAAGAGTGAATCCCTTCACGAAACAACTGACTCCCATCACAAAGGGCCCTTCCACAAGTCCATTAGCGAAGATCATGAGACATGTGATGTTCACTTCAAGGAAGTAATTTAATTGTTAAAGGGTTAGTTCACCCAAAAATGAAAATTCTGTCATTAATTACTTACCCTCATGTCGTTCCAAACCCGTAAGACCTTCTAGCCTGAAATCAAAGAGCTCAGAGATATTCATCAAAAATATCTTCATTTGTGTTTTGAAGATGAACAAAGGTCGTACAGGTTTGGAACAACTTGAGGGTAAGTAATTAATGACAGAATATACATTTTTGGATGAGCTATCCCTTTAATGGTCATGTGACCCAGGGTGACAAGTTCTCATGCCCGATTCATTTTAAATCTATAAATGGTGGGAGTTGGAATTATTCAAGTTGTTTTGTTGAGATACATTATACACATTTTCGTCATGCATTTCGTATTAAGTTTTTAAAAGTATAATAGGTAAGAAATGAGTTTAGCTCTTTATGTATTTAATGCTTAACTTAAAAAAGTAAAGTTAAGAGCTGATCGGGAACACACACACACATAAAGCATATTTTAAAACCTTCATTATACAGTGAGGAAAATAAGTATTTGAACACCCTGCTATTTTGCAAGTTCTCCCACTTGGAAATCATGGAGGGGTCTGAAATTGTCATCGTAGGTGCATGTCCACTGTGAGAGACATAATCAAAAAAAAAAAAATCCAGAAATCACAATGTATAATTGTTTTACTATTTATTTGTATGATACAGCTGCAAATACGTATTTGAACACCTGTCTATCAGCTAGAATTCTGACCCTCAAACACCTGTTAGTCTGCCTTTAAATTGCTTTGTTTGCAATTACCGAGGTCAAACGTTTCCTTTAGTTTTTCATCAGGTTTGCACACACTGCAGGAGGGATTTTGGCCCACTCCTCCACACAGATCTTCTCTAGATCAGTCAGGTTTCTGGCCTGTCGCTGAGAAACACGGAGTTTGAGCTCCCTCCAAAGATTCTCTATTGGGTTTAGGTCTGGAGACTGGCTAGGCCACGCCAGAACCTTGATATGCTTCTTACAGAGCCACTCCTTGGTTATCCTGGCTGTGTGTTTCGGGTCATTGTCATGTTGGAAGACCCAGCCTCGACCCATCTTCAATGCTCTAACTGAGGGAAGGAGGTTGTTCCCCAAAATCTCGCAATACATGGCCCCGGTCATCCTCTCCTTAATACAGTGCAGTCGCCCTGTCCCATGTGCAGAAAAACACCCCCAGAGCATGATGCTACCACCCCCATGCTACACAGTAGGGATGGCGTTCTTGGGATGGTACTCATCATTCTTCTTCCTCCAAACACATTTAGTGGAATTATGACCAAAAAGTTCTATTTTGGTCTCATCTGACCACATGACTTTCTCCCATGACTCCTCTGGATCATCCAAATGGTCATTGGCAAACTTAAGACGGGCCTTGACATGTGCTGGTTTAAGCAGGGAAACCTTCCGTGACATGCATGATTTCAAACCATGACGTCTTAGTGTATTACCAACAGTAACCTTGGAAACGGTGGTCCCAGCTGTTTTTCAGGTCATTGACCAGCTCCTCCCGTGTAGTTCTGGGCTGATTTCTCACCTTTCTTAGGATCATTGAGACCCCACGAGGTGAGATCTTGCATGGTGCCCCAGTCCGAGGGAGATTGACAGTCATGTTTAGCTTCTTCCATTTTCTAATGATTGCTCCAACAGTGGACCTTTTTTCACCAAGCTGCAATTTCCCTTCCAAGCCTTGTGGAGGTGTACAATTTTGTCTCTAGTGTCTTTGGACAGCTCTTTGGTCTTGGCCATGTTAGTAGTTGGATTCTTACTGATTGTATGGTGTGGACAGGTGTCTTTATGCAGCTAACGACCTCAGACAGGTGCATCTAATTTAGGATAATAAATGGAGTGGAGGTGGACATTTTAAAGGCAGTCTAACAAGTCTTTGAGGGTCAGCATTCTAGCTGATAGACAGGTGTTCAAATACTTATTTGCAGTTGTATCATACAAAAATCATCGTAAAAAAATCATATTTTGTTATTTCTGGATTTGTTTTTTTTAGATTATGTCTCTCACAGTGGACATGCACCTACGATGACAATTACAGACTCCTCCATGATTTCCAAGTGGGAGAACTTGCAAAATAGCAGGGTGTTCAAATACTTATTTTCCTCACTGTATATGTATATTTATTTGTATCATATTAACAGCAATAATAAGATATTCCTGTTGTTGCTGCCTAGCTTTGTCATTGTAACATTCCATGTGAAGCTAATGAGGAAATGATGTGGTCTTTCATTGATCCCTTTGCCAAGTACATTCCAAACAGTTTCATTCTGACACACAAGTGCCCTGCTCCCTGCAGAGTCCCCCCTTCAAGGCCCGCTCACATCACAAATTAAAATGAAATACAAAAAAGACAAAACCAAAAAAAATCCTGTCTGCTCAGAAATTCCATAAGATATCTCCAAAAGTTCCAAAAGAGATTGATTATTTGAATGGCTTTGCAATGAATCAAATACATTTATATGACACTATTCAGATGTTACTGCAGGCCAAACTTAAAGTGAATGTTTTTCTTCAAATTGGAAGAACATTCAGATATTTCACAAAGCTCTAATACCTTCAGGACAGTAGTGTCCAGAGTTGCATCTTCCAGAGGGAGAGCCCACTCCTGCTAAACAGTACCAGCCTTTTGGGCATGGCCGGCACTCATGCTCTGACTCCAGTCCACTTTGATCATTCCAGGTACCAGCGGGACACTTGTGCTGAGTGGGAAACATGCTGCCTGCAGGACAGTAATGCCCAGGAAAGCAAAAGAGTGGAGGCCTCTGGACACCACCCGTGCCTGTAAACATGGAAATAGTCAAATAGTTAAAAACTAAAGGTAAATAAAACCTATACATGTATAAAGTACATGACATTCAGGTAGTCTGGCACCTCTAAGACAGGCATAACGTGCAGGACACCGCTGGCACTGGGAGAGGTCAGTGAGGTCTATGCGGTTACTAATGGTACCAGGAGGGCAAGCGTTGGATGGGTCGTTTGGTCGGGCAGAACCCGGTGGACACACAAACCTGAAGAAAAAAAAGCACACACACACATTTTGGCCAGAAAGCAGATATAAAAATGTCTGAAACGCAAATCCTGCGTTAAAGCTTTCAACCAGTTTTTATCAGCCTAAGCTCCCAGCCTGACCAGACCTTTAAACCAAGTACCTGCCCAAAACATCTAAAACCAACATACCAGACTGGCCTGACAAGTCTGAGAAACAAATTTAGGCTGGTTTAAAAAAAAAAAAAAGAAGAAATTCTCAGGCGCAAAAGACACTAACCCTGGCATACAATCCACATCAGGAAACTTCAGTGCAACTTGTGTGCATGCTTTGCCCGGGTAGCAAGGCATGCAGTCTGCCAGAGCATCCTGTCCTTCCAGAGGGTTAAAGGTGCCTGGCTGACAAGGCATAGGGTCACTTGTTCCTTCTGGACAATAGAAGCCCGGTGGACACTTTAAACAGTCCTTAACACCTATGATGAAAATAGAGACAAATATAAACCCAACAGCAGATTTATATGTATCTGCTTTAATGAGACGAAGATTTTAAGAAATAAATCTTACTCAGCGCCCCCTGATGTGGGGTGAAAGTCCCTTGTGGGCATAAGATCTCACTGAGCGTGCCTGCTGGGCAGTACCTCCCACGGGCACAAAGCAAACCAGGACCTGCAGAACCTAAAATCAAGGAGGGTTTGAAGTGTTCTGGCTTTAGTCTATTAGCTTTTGAGGATAGCGTACTTTTAAAAGTTGACTTAGTTGATGATCTACACTCACCTAAAGGATTATTAGGAACACCTGTTCAATTTCTCATTAATGCAATTATCTAATCAACCAATCACATGGCAGTTGCTTCAATGTATTTAGGGGTGTGGTCCTGGTCAAGACAATCTCCTGAACTCCAAACTGAATGTCAGAATGGGAAAGAAAGGTGATTTAAGCAATTTGGATGTGGCATGGTTGTTGGGATTTTCACGCACAACCATTTCTAGGGTTTACAAAGAATGGTGTGAAAAGGGAAAAACATCCAGTATGCGGCAGTCCTGTGGGCGAAAATGCCTTGTTGATGCTAGAGGTCAGATGAGAATGGGCCAACTGATTCAAGCTGATAGAAGAGCAACTTTGACTGAAATAACCACTCGTTACAACCGAGGTATGCAGCAAAGCATTTGTGAAGCCACAACACGCACAACCTTGAGGCGGATGGGCTACAACAGCAGAAGACCCCACCGGGTACCACTCATCTCCACTACAAATAGGAAAAAGCGGCTACAATTTGCACAACCTCACCAAAATTGGACAGTTGAAGACTGGAAAAATGTTGCCTGGTTTGATGAGTCTCGATTTCTGTTGAGACAGATGGTAGAGTCAGAATTTAGTGTAAACAGAATGAGAACATACATCCATCATGCCTTGTTACCACTGTGCAGGCTGGTGGTGGTGGTGTAATGGTGTGGGGAATGTTTTCTTGGCACACTTTAGGCCCCTTAGTGCAAATTGGGCATCGTTTAAATGCTACTGCCTACCTGAGCATTGTTTCTGACCATGTCCATCCCTTTATGACCACCACGTACCCATCCTCTGATGGCTACTTCCAGCAGGATAATGCACCATGTCACAAAGCTTGAATCATTTAAAATTGGTTTCTTGAACATGACAATGAGTTCACTGTACTAAAATGGCCCCCACAGTCACCAGATCTCAACTCAATAGAGCATCTTTGAGATGTGGTGGAACGGGAGCTTCGTGCCCTGGATGTCCATCCCACAAATCTCCATCAACTGCAAGATGCTATCCTATCAAAATGGGATGCTTTCAGCATCTTGTTGAATCAATGCCACATACAATTAAGGCAGTTCTGAAGGCGAAAGGGGGTCAAACACAGTATTAGTATGGTGTTCCTAATAATCCTTTAGGTGAGTGTAAGCACATGGTCTAAAGCGTTAAGCGCAAGTGCTCTTAGGGCATGTCCGAATCCACTTTTGCTAATTTAGCGACGGAAGAAATGGTCGGCGCACCCGGCGCATGGTCTAAAATGGTTGTCCCTAGTCTCTTAATGAGTAATGGGTGTGTTTTTGGCGTAACATGCAATAAACCAATCAGTCTCATCTCCCAGTCCCTTCAAAAGCCTTTTTATCTTTATGTACACAATAATAATCTTTTACATTGTAATTCATTTATTTTTTATATTTGGCATGTTTGTGTGCTTCTGCGCATCCCTGTGTGTAATAAGTGGCGCATGGCAAATGAGTGTACGCATGTTGTGCACCTGCCTATATGCGCATATATATATATATATATATGACTAGAGATCAGTTACTGATGCAAGCAGCACTTAAATCCAGTGCCTTTTAGTTTTATCTAAATTTAGTACAATAATAAATTATGTTTTATGAACAAGGTTCGGGATAAGCACGTTCAGATAATTGACACAAGTGGAGAGCACTCAGTTAATCAACAATAAGAGGTATATATACATGCAGCAGTCTTACCTCCGTTCATTGACAATTTTCCAGCATCCCTCCACCACCCCTTCTCCACACTTTTTATTCATAAATCACTTGCATACATGGGGGGTACTCTGGGTTTGGGCCAAATTCCAAGCTCAAAGCCCTCCCCCCGGAGAGCACACCAAATACGCATTTAAATTTACTCTCCATAAATTATGTATGTAAGTGTGAACTCGTGAAACCATATAAACCGAAATGAATAGTGTATGATGAAAAACAGCTTCATCATACTTTCATCAAAAAACTTTTCCATCTTCTCTGCACTCCTTACCCACATCACACACTCTCTACAGCACTTTACAGTCAGGAAACAGCTGAGGGCAGGAAACGGTTCAACAGCACTCGTTCTTGTGAGTTTATGAAAATAAAAGTTACATTGTATTGTCATTTTCACTAAACATTTAACTATTTTTACTAGTTTCTACAAAAAGAGTATTTCTATGGAAACCCAGTAATTTATCACAAATAATGTAATGACAACCAAAAGCAAAATATAATGTATGTGTGTGTGTGTGCGTGCGTGCGTGCGTGCGTGTACAAATGTGATCATGTATAAGTGTGTTATGGGTTCATGCCCTAACCTGCGGGACAGTAGCGACCCTCTGCACACCTCTTGCAAGCTGCCCTACTTGTCTGACCCAGTTGTCCTCCAGCGGTTCCAGCAGGACAAGGTGACCCGTGCGGCACACCCGTGCCCTCCTCACAATAATACCCTTGTGGGCAAAGAAACTGAGAGCTCGGCCTCCGAGAGCTGCCTTCCAAACAGTAAAATCCTGGGAAGAACATAACATTTCTAGCTATTATTATGCACATTCCGTTTATTCATTATACAACATCTAGTTCTAGTCCTCGAATATGATTGGCTGAGACGTTTGTCTCTTTGTGTCACTTGTCCATTTGCGTGTTTCAGACAGAATGTCAGTCTGTGTGTTAGTGGTAGAGATTTTACAGTGACTCTTTCTGCAGGTTACATCATTACACCAGTAGGTGACGACAAGTGACAGTCTTTATGAGTGAGTCATTGAATTCAACCAACCAATTCGTTAAAAACCCTCAAGATCAATTTCTTAGAGAAATTTCTCTGGCAAAAAAGGTCCACCATGTATTGACATATGAAGCATTGCTCACACATAAGCCACATTCAAACCAAGAAACAGTCTGTTGGTCAACGCAACAAATTTGCATGAAAAACCTGTTGCAAAAAAAATTCTGATCGCACAGATTCCAATAAGAATCACTTGATTCCACTCGCTAGTATTTTGCCGTGGAATGGTAAATGTGAGCTCAAAGTTATAGTCACGCCATCTTATATTGCTTAATTGTGACATTAGCAAATAGACCCACAGGTAAAATGAAAACTGAGTATGAATATTAGTACCTGCAGGACAGATTGCACAGTCCCTCTCTCTCTGTAGCCCCTCCTTTGGTCCATAAGTTCCTGCCGGACATTGTATTGCAATACTTGCAACACAGTAATGTCCTGCAAAAAACAATAACACTCAAAATGTGGCATTGAATGTGAAAAGCCTGCAGTCCAACCTGAAATACTGACTCACCGGCAGGACACACAACACAGTCTGATCTTTCTCCGTCTCTATGTGTCCCAGGGGGACAGAAGATAAGCTGTCTTGACCTCTGACCAAGATGAGACTGTCCCCTTGACCAGACCGGAGTCACTGTACTCCTGCAGGCTGAGGAACCATTGCATTTTTTACATTCAGTCTGGCCCGGCATGTATGAATAATGGCCCACGGGACAAGGAAGAGGTGCGGACATCTTTTTATACGGACAGTGGCTTCCTTAAAGAAAGAATTGAATATACTTTATAGGGATGCACAAGGAATTCTGTGCCTGTAAGTGTGTGTGCCTGTTGTGACATTTGATGTGTGTGTTTATTTTGGCTTTAGCAGGTGCAAGCAAGACATCAATTGCATGTGAATTAAACATGGGAGTCCATGTTTACCAGCGGGACACGGGTGACATTGAGCACTGCACAGAGTGGAGTAGTAGCCTTCAGCACACTCAACACACTCTGTCTGGTTGATGTTTGGTTCTTCTCCAGGGCCACACTTAAAATGGTAAAGCAAACAAATAAGAATAGTTTATACTAAAAAGATCAAGTGTAGCATTACCAATATGGAGAAAACTTTTCTCTTAAGCAGCACATTAGTTTGTACCCACCTTCATTTGAAAGCCCTCTATGCAAACAAAGCCAAAGGGACACGGCAGGCAGTGGGTGAGCCCCTCTGGAGAATACTGTCCTGAGAGACATGCTGTAAGGTTGCCTGATGCGCTGTCACAGGAGAAACCAGCAGGACAAAGTTTGCATTCCACACGGTCTTCCGTGCTAACCAAACCTGGGACACAGGGCTTTAAAAGACACCAACAATTATTTAATGGGGACATTCCATAGACATAATGATTTTTTTACTGTACAAAACTGTATATTCTATCCTCTACCCCTAAACCCACCCATCACAGAAAAATTTCCGTATTTTTAGATTTTCCAAAAACATTGTGTGTGTGTTTCAGGTATATGTCCCCACCAAAATGCCAATATCCAAAATCCTTATTAAAAAACAGTAAATAAATAATATACACATTTCAATAAATAATTATATATATCCACTGTAAAAAATCTAGTGACCGATCACATCTAAATTTTTTAGTTGGCCAAATTGAATTTCTGTGAATTAAATTGCATAAATTCACAGAAATTCAGTTTGGCCAACTGAAAAATTTAGATGTGATCGGTCACTAGAAAATGTTCAATTGGAGACCTGATTTTTTTTTAGTGTGTATGTAAGTGAATTTATAAAAAAAAAAGTACATAAAAAATTATGTTAGGATACCTGGCAATCCTGGATACTGCTTTTCCCAGTAAAAGGGTTAAACATGCCATTGGGGCATTTCCTGGGTGCAGACACATTGCCAGGACAGCTAAAATGCCAGGAAAAGGGGAAATATCTTTACTTAATTTTTTTTTTTTTTAATGTAATTACACCAATTCTTCTATGAAACGAAAAACACACTTACAACTGCCCTGCGGGACACTCAAGGCAGATCCCTGATGAAAAATAGGTTCCCTCCAGGCATGATATTTGTGTCCGATTACAGTAGATTAAACAATCTGAACTCTCAGGCCTCATGTCAGCTCCTGCATCATCAAGATATTAAAAAAGAATTACTAACTGCATCGCATCAGTTTCAGAATTCCATCTCATGCTGATGATGCCTACCTGATACAAAGACATTCCATCTCTGCCTGAAGCCACTCCATGTTACGCAGAAGAAAAATAAAATAAAATATCTGTTCATGACGATCGTTTTCAAGCTCCCTGTTACATCGCAGCGGACTTCTGTCCTCAGTCGCTCTATAGCCCCTTTAAGTCTATCAGTGAATAGGGACACCTCAATAATTGAAAGTGAAATTCAAACCATGTAACTCAATTCCAGTCAGAAGCCAATGATGCACTAACTGGGCAGAACTGTGAACTTCACTGTCTAGAATATCAGTCTGTTTTTTAAACCATGGACTGTACAGGATCTTATTTACTTTCCGATTTCTTAATGTTATGAGAATAAATATTTTATGCCTACATGCACTTACATTTGAATTGACATTCTCCCCAAAATACATAGATAAATAAATAAACTACAGTACTGACAATTGAAAGTGAATACAACAATTTAAAAAAAAACTCTAAATGGTCCTAAAAATAGACTTGTTTATGGAAATATAATTTCTTAATTCTTGGAATTTTGATTACATTTTTCCTTGGGATTTAACCTGAACATTTATTCACACATTTGAAAACAAAACAAGCATTAACAAAAACAAATAACATAAAAAAAGGAACATATACATGTAAAATAGCATCCAGTGCAGTAAATGTTAAAATAGATTGTATGTTTTTGTGGTAATGCGAAGGCAGGATGTTTCCTGTTCCTTTACGTTCAAGTGAAGCTTCAAACCTCTGCAGCTGTGCAAACTGTTTTAACCTCAAGTTTCCACTGCAAAGCATGAATGTGATCCAGTTTACTGCAGCAATCGGGTGATAAATTAATCAAACTGCTGAGAAAGTCACTTTGATTCATTAACATGGATGTTATCAAGAGTCAGGCTGTGAACTTCTTTAAATATCACTCATGCGATTTCCATTTAAATTGTTTAGATCCATGGAGAATGTAAATTAGGCAAAAACAACATCTGAGAATAACTTCATCATGAATCAAAACCATTGAACCGCGTCATTTGATTGACATTTAAATGTAACTTCCTTAAGAACTACCCTATATTAATTTATGTATAATATATATTACATAAATAATTAACATATTTTTTAGCTAAATTATCAAAGAAAACCACAGTGCCATGCAAATCAGGCTGCAGACGACCCAATTACATTTTGCCACGCATCTTGAAGTACCAACAGCTCAGTTAACCACATTTCCTGGAGGCAGATGCTATTTGTAAATGAAGCCCACCCGATGGGGAGGAGCTTTCCTTTTTTTCACATACACTATATACCAATTATCATTTATGCATGCAGATATATGAGCAAGTACCTTGAATGAATGCCAAAAAATGTTTCTGATTCCTGTGATGCTGCTTTTACAATTCGGATTTCAAGGTAATGTCACTTGAGATGCTATCCTATAATTTTTTATTTATAAATAATAAATTAACTATATCTAATGTGTTATATTAGATATTTCCGTAAAGTCTTACATATTCACTAATATAACTATATACTCACTTAAATACTAATATAAGTGTAATTTCTAGTTGTTGCTAACTTGATGGCTCTTCACAGATGCAGTAAGAAGTATGAATTCTGAATTCCAGCATGAAATTAAGAATGGAAGACTCCAAGAGCCGTTTACTTTAAATTGTACCTACAACTGTTCCAGTGGATTCACTCGTGGTTACTGGAAATGGGAAGAAACTCCAGTATGTAGCAAGTGCCACTGGGATCAGAAAACTTTCAAATTAGGAGACATGTGCACTGTGAGCATATGCGCAGATCATCTAATTATGGAGCAAACGCAATATAACTATTCTTGCTTTTCTGAAGAGAGTGACAAACCGGGCATTCCTCGCAAAAGAGAGCTTCTGATAACGCTGCAAGTTCACGGTAAGAGGCGTTTGAGTTTACTGTTTATGATGAATAACCTATTTACAAATGAATTCATCCTAGGCCTTTTCTCACTGTATGTGCAATATTGCTTCATATAGATGAATCCAAAGGACAAGTAACACCTCCTACAGAACTAGCTGGTGAGTCTGTAAGATGTGCATCTGTAATGATTGTTCTACTTACTGTGCTATTTCTAAGACTATTATTGGTTTTTATTGTTATTTTTCGAATGTTGTCTTACTGGTCCAGGTCCATCTTTGAGAGTAAAGTCGTATAGGGGTCAGATGGAGTCAGATGAGGTACTTACATCATTTTCCACTATCGAAGTGATGGCAGGAACCTCACTCATACTTCACTGTGTTGCCATTGACATCAAACACTGCGAGGTCCAGTGGGTCAGAGAAAACAGTACCCTCCCTTTGACCCAACAAAATGACAGTGTAGTACAGTGGAGTGAAATCAAAGCAGAGGACAGTGGACGATACAGGTGCCAAACCAAAGGGACTTGCATGCACCAGGATTTCACTGTGGATATAGAGGTTAACACAATAGGTGAGTATTTTACACTTCCAAAAATATATCAACTCATTATCAGATTCACATATAACACAGTACATCAAGTCAGCATTTTGCCATACAGATGGATTCACCTGGGCCAAGGTCTTCGCAGCTTTTGCAGTGTCTGCAGTGGTTGTCCTTACGGCCCATCTGGTGTATCTGTGCTACAGAAGAGGGTGTAAGATAATGGATTCCACTAACATAGTCCATGAAAGGTAATGCACAATTGTATATGTAAAATGAATCATTATGAAGTAGCAAAACATATGAAATCTCTTTCATCAGCAGTATCTGGTCTCTTGCAGGGTTCCATCCAGAAATGCTGTGGTGATAAGGCCAATCACTCAAGGTCTCTCTCAATTTATATATATATATTACTATAAAAATAAAATATTCATTTATATACAGTATACACCGATCAGGCATAACATTATGATCTGCTGCTAACATATTGGTGCCAGATAGTACAGCAGACCTTTAGGGGTCTAGTGGAGTCCATGCCTCGACGGGTCAGGGCAGCAAAGGGGGGGCCAACGCAATATTAGTGTTATGCCTAATTGGTGTATATTTAACATTATGACCACTGACAGGTGAAGTGAATAACACTGATAATCTCTTCATCACGGCACCTGTTAGTAGGTGGGATATATTAGCAACTCCAAAAATGCAGCTCTTGTGGATTGTTCCCGGTCTGCAGTGGTCAGTATATTAAAAGTGGTCCAAGGAAGGAACAGTAGTGAACCGGCGACAGGGTCATGGGCGGCCAAGGCTCATTGAAGCACGTGGGGAGCGAAGGCTGACCCGTGTGGTCCGATCAAACAGACGAGCTACTGCAGCTCAAATTGCTCAAGAAGATGCTGGTTCTGATAGAAAGGTGTCAGAATACACAGTGCATTGCAGTTTGTTGTGTATGGGGCTGCATAGCCACAGACCAGTCAGGGTCACAACAATGAGTTTGAGGTGTTGACTTGGCCTCCAAATTCCCCAGATCTCAATCCAATCGAGCATCTGTGGGATGTGCTGAACAAACAAGTCTGATCTATGGAGGCCCCACCTCGCAACTTACAGGACTTAAAGGATTTGCTGCTAACATATTGGTTCCTGATGTTGTGGCAGCAAAAGGGGGACCAATGCAATATTAGGTCATAATGTTATGCTTCATCGGGGTATATAAGCCTATATATACACACAACACTACCATTCAAAACTTAAGGTTTATAAGTTAATACTTTTATTCAGCAAGGATGCATTAAAATGATCAAAAGTGACAGTAAAAGACTAAAAAACATTTTCAAATGAACGCTTTTTTGATTTTCTATCCATCAAAGAATCCTGAAAAAAATGTGTATTCCACAAAATCTTAATCAGCACAACTGTTTTCAACATTGATAATAACAAGAAATGTTTATTGAGCAGCAAATCAGCATATTAGAATAATCACTGAAGTATCATGTGACATTGAAGATTGAAGTAATAATGCTGAAAATTCAGCCTTTCCAACACAGGAATAAATGACATTTAAATATATTGAAATAGAAAACAGTTTTAAATTGAAAATAATATTTCATAATAATACTGTTTCACTTTATTTTTGATCAAATAAATGCAGCCTTGGTGAGAAGAAGAGACTTGTTTCATGACCATTTCAAAATCTTACCAAACGTACTCTCTGGAAAAAGGTTGGCAGTATGATTCAAGAGTTAACTCTTTTTATTTAATCCCAGACAGCCAGAGTGATCAGGAAGTCCCTTATGCTGACATCGTGATCTCCGTGAGGGGGTCCAGCAATCCGGATCTATCTGACACCTTTAACCAGACTTCAAAAAACCAAAGACCGGTGACAAAAATATACTATAAATAAATACAATTATTAAGGTAGTTTTTCCCACTGGTTTGTTTAATTGCATGTTACCTGACAGTGTGAATGTGTTTTGCAGAGATGGAGGGATGAGGCCAGAGCAGGCCTACTGTATGCTTCAGCTGACAGACTTCACATCCACTCTAAAGAGGTCACTAGAAAATTAAGCACAACGTCTGAATATGCTGTAATTACCTACTCCTGTGAGGCTCTTAGTTAGTTACTTCAAAAAACTGCATCTCTAATTAAAAAAATGTAAGGCAAAATGTGAAAATCTTGAATAGTTGTCTTCACAATTTTTGTTCACTCCAATTAAAAACCTTTAAACTTTGAATGCTTGTGTCATGCTTTTATATTCTTGAAGGAAATATTTACTGTATAATTTTTTTTTGCATCTTTGCCTTTTTTGACCAGGAAGGTTTGTATGACTTAAAGCCACAATATGTAATTTTTTGCCTCTAGAGGTCAAGGTCGCTTATTTAAAACAAAGGCGTAGCTTGATGACGCCTGGATTTCCCAGAGCTTTTATTAAGCCGCAGACGAAGCGCTTTCACTTTTTCCAGTCATGTACGCAGCTTTGTTTTATCATATTAGACACATTATTTGAATGTGTTGAAAGTTATGTTATAATGCTACTCTGTGCGTTCGCTCAGCAGCTACTATGAGACACTACAGTAAGCTAGATCGATATTAGGCATGGTAGAACATGGTACTCGCGAGATTTAAACAATAAGACTAACTGTGTTGAGCTATATAACAATGATTCGTTTTCTGTCTCCAAACAGTTGCTCACCTGTCTAATAAAACACATAATATATTAAAGCGTCTTTGGTGTTTCCATGGTTTCTACAAAATAATACCAGAAATCAAGGGTATATGGGGATGATGTCATTGATAGGCGACCCACGGACACGGTCTGTGTCCTGGTAAAAATTGCTTATTTCTCTGGATTTAAACATCCTTGGATCATTTGGGATAATATAAGTAACCAAGTCAACAAAATATATAACATTGTTCTAGTGGTTTTAGGATATTTTATTCTAATTTAAAGCCGGCATGACTTGGAAGTTACAATAGCCTTATTTTTCCCCATCAATTGTAAAGTATTCAAGTAAAACAGCTTCTCGAACAAGAAACTATTTAGGACAGGACTTGATTTTGTCCATGGGGAATTGATTGGATTGTTGTGGTTTGCTATTGGTCGATCTCATGTGAGTGACAGGTTGTCCCACACCTCGCACCAGTAAACACATCAGAGAAGAGATGTCACTGCAGGAGGGAAGGAAGTTATTTTGATTAAAGATTATGAGAGAGGGCACATTCATTAAAATAATAATAATAATGTGCACATATAAGTCATTTTTAAATACTAAAATATTCAATAAAATATGAATTGTCCATTTTGATTTCATGGTGACTTTAAAAGAATGGTAATTTATAGTGTCCAAATAAATGTGTCACTCCAATAGTAAAAAAATGTTTAACACCCCTCTTAAAATATAATGCTTTTTGTGAATTCCATGGGGAATATGCCTCAAACCATCCTACACCCTATGTGTAACTATCCTTGTTACATGGAGTGTCCTACTGATGAAAGATTAGAAACGCCTTTGAATTCGTTCACACTTCATATATTTAGCTTGTTTTGGACTTGTTTATGGTATTTATATGGTCAGAAACATGGTCAAATGTAACTGCATTTGTACACTGTCATTGTTGTGATATTGTTGGAAATGTCTTTACCTGCAGAATTAGTTGCTGCACATGCAGGTGTTGAACTTTATGAACTTCAACCTTTATTTTTGTTCTTTGTGTTCCAATATTCGCTTCCAACGTCGAGTCGAATGCGTTAAAACTGTTTGAATGATTCAGACTGAATTGTGATTCGATTTAGAATGTTTGACCGATTGACTCGCGATTCGCTAATCGAGCAGAGCAGACAGACCTTAGACATATTAAATATTGTGAAGGGGAAATGTTTCTCAGGTCATCTTCATCATCAAGGATGTATCCAATAGTGACATTGAGCATATGGCTCGTAAAGTTATCGTACAGTTATCATGACGTAATTTGTTTAGCTGGTGTTTAGCATATTTGTTATGCCAATAAGGAATAAAAGCAATTCAATTCTAAAATGCTACTCAACGCTTTTTAATGTTTTGTTTAATGTTTCGGAATAAATAAATAATTGTTTATTTTGTGTTGTATTGTTGTTGTTGTATTTTATTCCTAAAATGTTATGTTGCGTGTTTAAATACTACTAATATTTTGACATTTTAACATACTGTAAGGCTGCTTGAATCCGGAATCGTTTTGACCCTCTACGCTTTCGGTAGTTGGAATCACGTGCAGGTTGCATAGTAACGGTTGACAACATTCAGCTCGTTTTAGAACGGTAAGAAACATCACGCCAGTCGCCCAGTCCACCTTGTAAAATTGTGAAATATATGTTGTGATTACCGATTTAACCAAACAAGAAAATGTGGTTTTGACAGAACAAGTGTTAGAATATGTAGTTGGCTTCACTGATAAAAAAGCACAAGTTTGTCTTTCATCTAGATAACTTTTAGCACAACATATGCCAATATGAATATGTGTACGTCATGCAGTAAAACTTGAAGAGATGAAACTTAATTATTTTATTAAATTATTTTTGGAATTATGTGGAAAATGAGATGTAAACTAGCCTGTAAACACCATTAATTTTTAATGAATGTGTCTTTCCCCTGTTTTTCTCCTTATTCCTCAGACTTGAGGTGCTGTATAAGATGTCTGTTCCCTTCTCCAACACAAACCTGCGGATCCCTAAAGGCTTTGGGAATTTATTGGAGGGTCTTGCCAGAGAAGTGTTGAGAGACCAGCCTGAGGACATCCCTACCTTTGCTGCTCTCTATTTCACAGAGCTTCTTAAAGCCAGAGAAGGTGACTGAGATGGTTTCCTGTGATCTTGGTGTTTACTAGTTTTTGATGACATATGAGTAATCATATACAGTATGAATTAGTCATTACTGGACACAGTATGCCTTTGTCCAAGATAGAAATTGTTTTGTTTAAACAACTACTATTATTATTATTATTAATAAATCTACTATAATCAATGCATTGAATATAATATTTTGTTCCAGAAAGTGGCCTAGACCCAGCAGAGTGGGGTGCAAAGTTGGAAGATAGATTCTACAATAATCACTCGTTTAAGGTATCTAAAAAAATGAGACAAAACTCATTTTAGAACCTTTAGATTATACTACAGTTATTTCTTCTAACATGTATGTTGTTCGTTCTTTTCAAAACAGGGCACAGCAATACAAGGAACCACCATTTCACCTAAAATAAATACAAGGTGTGTGGATGAGAAAATGTGATTTCACTCTTTCACTCCTAAACAATTTTCCAGATGAATCAAAGTGAAGACAGAGTGAGCATTTAAATGAGAACGATACTCGGTTACTTAACGTAACCTCGGTTCTCTCTAGAAGAGGGAACGAGTATTGCGTAAGTTCCTTACGCTACGGGAAAGTATTCTTTCTTCGAGATTTCTGAAAACCCAAAATTATCCTTAATTTTGTAACATTGTCAACGCAGTGCGGCAGCCTGGCAGACCATAGCAGGCTAATCCAACGTGCTATTGGCTGCTCTGCTGGCATCTGCAGCAGCCTATCGGTGAGCCCGCGTGACGTGGCGACCAATGAGGGCGCTTCGCGCCCACCTTGCCTCATTTGCCTACAGGTGGGGCGTGGCCACGTGTATATAAGCGGGGTTCGCAGGCTGCATATTCGGTTTTTGTAGTTCTGAAGTGTAAAAGCCCGCGGGGCGCACGGCAAGGAACGCAATACTCGTTCCCTCTTCTAGAGAGAACCGAGGTTACGTTAAGTAACCGAGTATCGTTCTCTTACGAGAGGTTCTCTCGTATTGCGTAAGTTCCTTACGCTACGGGAACATATTGTCAACGCCGTGCGCGCCTCACATACAGCATATGTATCTCAGGGAACCGGGGAAAGAAACACTGCTCGGGCAGGGTGGCCGGTAAGGAAACGGGCCACCACATATACGGACACTTCATTTGAACTGACGGGTGGTTACAACAGGTGGTTACAACGCCCTGTCCCATGAATGAGGGAACGGCACCTGCCGGTCTCCTTCAAATTCACCACACCTTGTCTCATGAATGAGGGAGCGGCAACGCCGGTCGCCTTCAAATTCACAATACCTTGTTTTATGAATGAGGTAACGGCACCGCCGGTCACCTTCAAACTCACAACAGCTTGTCTCGTAAATGAGGGAGCGGCACCGCCGGTCTCCTTCAAATTCACATAAGCATAGTACCGAACTTACTACCAGTATGTGAGCTATGTCTGCACAGAATCACTGGGCAGAGCTAACAGCCCTATTAAACTGATAACACTTTCGCCTGTAAGGCAGGAACTTCCAGATTGTAGAATCTCACGAATGTAGACGGGGAGGCCCAGCCTGCCGCCATACAAATATCGTGGATGGAAATCCCTCTGGCCCAAGACCACGAAGAGGCCATGCCTCTAGTGGAGTGTGCTCTGACACCTAGCGGGCACTGCAGGTGCTTGGAAGCGTAAGCTGCTGCAATCGCGTCCACTATCCACCTGGACAGGGTCTGTTTCAAGGAGGCGAGACCTTTAGTGCGCCCTCCACACGAAACGAATAGCTGCTCAGAACGCCTGAAGGCGGCGGAGCGTGTGACATAAACCCTCAATGCCCTGACAGGGCAGAGGACATTGCCACCGTCCCCCTCGTCAGATGCTGGCAGAGCCGAGAGGGAGATAATCTGCGCCCTGAAGGGAGTGCTAATCGCTTTGGGGACATACCCATGCCTCGGCCTAAGAATGACCTTGGAGTCATTTGGACCGAACTCCATACACGTCGGGCTCACTGAGAGCGCGTGTAGATCCCCCACGCGTTTCACTGAAGCCAGAGCTATCAGGAACGCGGTTTTGAGCGAAAGGAACCTCGGTTCCACGGCTTCGAGCGGTTCGAAGGGATGAGCCTTCAAAGCCTCTAGGACCAAGGCCAGATCCCATATAGGAACTGATGGGGGCCGCGGGGGATTCATCCGTCTAGCTCCCCTGAGGAAACGGATAATGAGCTCGTTCCTTCCTAGCGTGCTGCCTAGCGTCGTCCGAGCGAACGCTGCTATAGCCGCTACATACACCTTGAGCGTGGAAGGGGACCTGCCCAGTTCCAAAAGCTCCTGGAGGAAGGAGAGCACCCGCTGGACCCCACATTGCTGTGGATCCAATCCCTTGGAAACACACCACTCTGTAAACACCGACCACTTAGAACTATATAACCGCCTCGTAGAGGGGGCTCTAGAGTGTGAGATCGTGTTCATAACCCCTTCGGGCAGGTCAACGGGTATCCGTTGGTCACCCATACATGCAGAGACCATCGCTCTGGATGGGGATGCCAAACCGACCCTCCGGCTTGAGAGAGGAGGTCTGCTCTCAGCGGGACTGGCCAGGGGGGTGAGTGCAACAGCTTCACCAGCTCTGGGTACCAAATTTGGTTCACCCAGCGCGGTGCTATGAGGAGCACCGGGCGGCGCGCCTCCCTGATCTTCGCTATGACCTGAGTCAATAGGGAAATCGGCGGGAAAGCATACAGCGGGAGGCTGGGCCAAGGCTGGGACAGCGCATCCTCGCTTTTGGATAGAAACATCGGACAGCGGGTGTTCTCTTTCGTTGCAAAGAGGTCGAGCTCCGGCGTTTGAGCGGGCACATCTCTTACGCGTGGAACATGACCGGTAAGAGGGGCTGTGTAACAGCGTGTGTGGTGGTTAGGTGTGTGCGCAAATAAGCGGACACGTGACCTAACTCTGGCACTCGAGCGGCCGGCGGCCGCTTTATGTGAGTGAGAGACACGGGATTTATAGTGCTTGGGTGCAGGGGTGAACACAGAAAAGTGGGCACATTTACTGCATTTGAAACACATACGGCGTGAGCCGTGCAACCAGAAATAATGCAACTTTGTGATTTCTCTGGTTCGCCGTAAAAACGGCGGTTGTAGACAGGCGAGAGGGCAGTTTTGCCGCCTCGTTGGCTGCGTGGAAAACATCTGCAGTAGCCACAGAAGTGGGGACTGACAGGAAACCGGTGGTCCGGCCGCAGCGGGACTTAACCGTCTTTTCTCTCCTCGTGTATAGACGCCCATAAATACTCGAGCACCACGTGGTGCGAGAGGCGAGTTCGCTTTCTGTATGTAAGAAAAACTGGCTGCGAGCTCGGGTAAGCGGACAGTAAAAAGGTTTTTTTTTTTTTTTTTTTTTTTCGCGAGAGCTGGGCTCGAACTCGGGTCTCCAGCGTTTCAGCCGCTGATTTTGCCACCGTGCTACCGGAGGGGGACACATAAGCTTTCGGTTAGCGCGAGCATACAACAGTACGTCCTCGTGCTTGTTAGCAGTCGTGCGTGCATAAAAGACAGGCTCGTTTACTGCAATAGTAATATTTTCCAGCCGCCTGAACTTAAGAGGGGGCTGAGAAATGTTAGAGAATGGCGGTTCGTCCGGCAACAGCGGGACGAAAAACACCCTCTCTGTTCTTTTCCCGGTGAGTGAGGCGCGCACGCTAAACGTTGCTCGTGACCGCGCGCTCTTTCATCCCTTGTGAACGGCGCAATCTGCGCGGTCCAACAAGGTAAAGTGCGGGTTCGTTTCTGGGAGAGCATATGTCAGCGTCATGTCTCATGACGGGGTTTGTTTGCTGGCGTGCGTGTATTAAACAGGCTTGTGTACAGCAATATGAACAATTCCAGTCGCCTGAACTCATGAGGGGACTGAGAAATGTTAGAGAATGGCGGTTCGTCCGGCCACAGCGGGACGAAAACACCCTCTGTTCTTTTCCCGGTGAGTGAGGCACGTGCGCGCTGAACGTTGCTCGTGACCGTGCGCTCTTTCATCCCTTGTGAACGGCGCAATCTGCGCGGTCCAACAAGGGGAAGTGCAGGTTCGTTTCTGGGAGAGCATATGTCAGCGTCATGTCTCATGACGGGGTTAGTTTGCTGGCGTGCGTGTATTAAACAGGCTCGTGTACAGCAATATGAACAATTCCAGTCGCCTGAACTCATGAGGGGACTGAGAAATGTGCGCGAGGGCGGCGTAGCTTTCTTGTAACGTAAAGAGAGCTGCAGGACCGTCCGTTTCTGCCATCCCTTGTCAGCGGCGCAGTAGCGCGGCTTGAGCAGAGGGGGAGTGATGTCGTCATCAAACTGCTCGAGTCGAGCCCGCAGGGTCGACATCGAGAGCTCTTCGCACTCGGGGGATCCGCCCGCGAGGAGTGCGGCGGCGTGGTCACGGCCCAGACAGAGAGCGCAGATACGTGGCGGTCTCTGGTGCTGAGCGGCACATGTCACGAGCCGCAGGTGGAACAAGGCATTTTGATAAAAATGCTTGTGCTCTTTTATGAAACGTGTGACGCAACGGCGAGAACACGTGCAATGAAAGGATATTATGCTGCCGGATAGCAGAGCAGCCACGGATGGCTGAAGGTGGCGAATTCAGCCGGCTTCTTCAGGCGCTGTCCTCTGCTTGCTGTTTCTTGATTCAACGGCGGCGGGTCCAGAGATCCAGCGATGCGAAGGGCTTCGCTGAAGAAAAGAAAATCGAATATGCAGCCTGCGAGCCCCGCTTATATACACGTGGCCACGCCCCACCTGTAGGCAAATGAGGCAAGGTGGGCGCGAAGCGCCCTCATTGGTCGCCACGTCACGCGGGCTCACCAATAGGCTGCTGCAGATGCCAGCAGAGCAGCCAATAGCACGTTGGATTAGCCTGCTATGGTCTGCCAGGCTGCCGCACTGCGTTGACAATGTTACAAAATTAAGGATAATTTTGGGTTTTCAGAAATCTCGAAGAAAGAATACTTTCCCGTAGCGTAAGGAACTTACGCAATACGAGAGAACCTCTCGTAAGAGAACTTAGACAATTAAATTTGTAGTTTTGGTTTAATTTCCTTTATTGGTTGTACATTCTTGCAGTGTAGCAGGTTTAAAACATTATTGCAGGATGAAGCTCGGCGGGTGGCTCTCCGTCTCTGAGGCAGGGCTTCGATCATTCGATCAAGCCGAGGACGGCTTTCGGACGATTGATTGTAGTGTCAGAGCACAGATATACATCTGGGTTGTACATTAGGATTAATTGATTACTCCTGTTGTACTTGTTTGTGCTTTTATTTACTTAGTATTAATCACTGTTGCATATACAATTATCCTTGCCTTCTTACATGTCAATTTTCAGAAACAACGCTGGTCGTTCTGAAACCTTTGGAAACAATGAAACCCAACATTCTGCATTAAATGACCTCAACACTAATAATTCAGAGGACACTGAAGTAAAGCAAAAATATGATTTAGGAAAGAAGCTCGATGAGGAATCCAGTGAGAGGGAACACAGACCTGCTGCAGATATTCCCCATGTGGGAACAGCAGATGTTGATATATGTGCTCAAGAGCTGAAGGACCACAGCGGGATTCCAGAGCAAACTTCAGAGGTACTGAAAGATGAAGAGGTCACAAAAGAAGAGCCTACACCTCTGCCTTCCTTTGGTGGTCTAGTAAATGTGGATGTATTTGCTGAAGAGATAAGCCACCCATCTGAATCTACTGAGGACAACAGAGACTTGGGAAGCCCAAATCCATTGCCTCCGAATGGAGAACAGCCGGAATCACAAGATGAATCTTTTGTTGAAACCCCTTCACATATTGAGCAAGATGTAGGCAAACCACCAAATGAAATGTCTGATGATGATGATGATGGCTATACTGAAGATGCTGAACAGGGAGTCTCAGAAATGGTTGATACTATATATGAAGACACTGACTCAAAGGAAAAGAGCACTGAGCAGGTTTATGTAGAGGATTCAGCTAAAAGTACAATTGAAAAAGATGTTACCGAAAGTGCAGTTGAAGCAGTGCAGGAATCGGAGGAACATATTGAAGAAAAGGATAACTCACCAGACAGTGAAGATCAGGAAGAAACCAATCATGAGTACAGCAGCACCAACGACTTTGTAGAAGATGTAGCTGATTCCACATCTGATATCAATAGTAAATCACTGATGGAAATGAAAGATGCATATATTGACTATGGTGAAGAAACATATGACAGTAAAAGCGAAATCATAGATGTTCTAGATGAAGCTGGCCATCAGTGTCCTACTCATACAGATGAGCATGAAACTGAGAACAGCACTGATGAACAGAGTACATCTAAATATACTGATGCAATTGAGGAAGACCTTTTAGAAACCCCAAAGCCAGTTTCCCAACTAAACAACAGTGAAACTGAAGTAACAGAGAATATAATAAGCAATGAAATTTTAAATACTGATGTAATGGAAGTTCTTGAGAAAGATTTAAACACAGAGAACGTAAATGAAGGGAGTGATCTTGACAGTGATGGCTGTGATGCTGAAGAGATGGAACCAGACATTTCAAATATGCCTCAGCAAAAAATGGTACAAATTGAGGATGAGGAGGATGATAAAACCCATGATACTGAACCAAAGGAAGCTGAAGAAGCTGATCCCAGGCCTTTAGAGATAGAAACGGATGTTATCGGTGAGGAACATTCTACAGAGTCACAAGAACAGACTGAAAACACTGAAAATGATGCCGATCAGGAGGAGCATTTGGAGGAGCAAGGAGATAAAAGCCAGGAATCGACACTTGACAGTGAGAACCAGGAGAATGAACCAAAGGTAAGGGTTTTCTTTCACTCCCTTCCCATTTGATAAACAAAAAGTATGGTATTTCTTTTAAAAAAATATGGGTTACATATTTTATATTTAATATTGTGATAGAAGCCTCATCCTAAGGCTTTTATTTTGAATTGTATTTTTGGCTCCCGACAATTATGAAATTATGAAAAAATATAATTGCGATATAACAAGTGTTGTGCCACATTCCATTTTGCAATGATGCTCTTAAGTATATATATATATATATATATATATATATATATATATATATATATATATATATATATATATATATATATATATATATATATATATATATATATATATATATATATATTTATTTTTTAATTAGTTTTTCTGTATTTAAAGTTTAAGGAAAGCCATTCTCAATAATACAACTTTTTGTCCAATAAATACAGGCTATTTCCAAAATCACTGAGGTTATGCTGCCTTCACATGCTATCGGAAATGTCCTACAACACTTCTGAAGTTGTGATTATGAGCTCATTCCATTCTAATTTTGACTTGAGAGGACGTTCGTGTTCATTTTTTTAACTAGGAAACTAGTATTTATGATAATTCCAGTAGCATTAAATAAACATGATCTTAAAGGTGCTCTAAGCGATGTCACACGTTTTTTAGGCCAAAACATTTTTTGTCACATACAGCAAACATCTCCTCGGTATCCGCTAGCTGCCTGTCCCCTGAACACACTGTAAAATAAAAACTACAAGAATGATTTGGGGGTGGAAATCATTCTTGTCGGCTATTGGCTGGAGCACTATTTATTGTGCTTCATGGTGCAGCTTGCACCAGTTTGTTTTTGTTGCAGTTTGTGGAGCTTAGGCGGACTACAGAGACCGTGTTTTTTTACAGTGTGTTCAGGGGACAGGCAGCTAGCGGATACCGAGGAGATGTTTGCTGACAAAAAATGTTTTGGCCTAAAAAACGCGTGACATCGCTTAGAGCACCTTTAAAGGAATAGTTCACCCAAAAATGAAAATGATCCCATCATTTACTCGCCATCAAGCCACCCTATATGTGTATATGACTTTCTTATTTCAGTCAAACACACTCAGAGTTAAATTAAATAATATCCTGGCTATTCCCAGCTTTGTAAAGCATTGAATAGTGCCCAAGTTTTTGAAGCTCCAAAAAGCGCATCGACCCATCATAAAAGTAATTCATACGGCTCCAGTGGGTTAATAAAGGCCTTCTAAAGTGACGTGATGGGTTTTTATAAGAAAAATATCAATTTTTAGAACGTTATAAACTATTATCACTGGCTTCTGGCAATGGCTGTATGCGCGTTCACAAGAGAGTTGAGTTCTGCTGGAAGGGTGACCTCTGACACGATGTATAACAGGCGTAGCATGAGAATAGACATCTCTCACGAAAACCATGTAACTCTCTCGTGAGCGCGCGTACGGGCATTGCCGGAAACCAGTAATTATATTTTATAACGATTGTGTGTGAAAGAAGAAATCATGTACACCTAGGGTGGCTTGAGGGTGAGTAAATTATGGCATGATTTTAATTTTTGGGTGAACTATTCCTTTAATTTTGACCAAAATAATCATGATAATGATTTTCGCCATAATCCAAACAGCCCCACGTCATCCTTGACTTGGATACAGACTGTTCCTTTTATTGTTCCAAGTTATTAAGTAAAAATAAAATCTTCAAGGACATGTCTGATCAACAGCATGGCTCTGTTCCTCTCTGGAGAACAGTGATTGAAGATGTCCCTGAAATAGTCCAGCTGGTGAGTACAAGACCGCAAGAGGGTCAAAAAAAAGCTCAAACTAAACATACATCTTACATCATATGAACACTATGCATACACTTAAACAAATGTTTAAAACATTTCTTAAAGAGATGTTAAAAAAGGTTTAGATCTTTTACCACGAGGTCAGAATAATATCCATATGCTTCTTTAAAGGGGTTCGAAGGAGACAGATTTGGTGGTGTTTCCATGGAAACATTTTACCGGCCATTTATCTGAGGGAGAAACTGATCTAGATTTTGGAGTTGTGTGATTTTCCAAAGAAACATAATAGTGTATGTAGCCTATTAGCTGTTCAATCCTCGGTCCGAAGTGCAGTGCTTCAAGTTCTGTAGGGGTTCATTAGAGACACGCACTAAAGCAAAGCTCTCTTCCTCTCACTCCAATGTAGGTCATCGAACCTGACCTATATCAACTCTTGTCCAATGACTTTATATGCTGTAGGAGGAGCAAGGGAATCATGTAGTTTCTATTTTCAGGAACAATATTCATGGCTGTCATCAATCTCTGGAACGACTGTAAAGTCACCTCATCTTCTTCTTGGAAACTGTTTTAACATTTCGATGCTCTGTGAACTGACTTCATTAGCTCACCAGCCTTACGCATCCAACAGATGCCAAGAAAAGAGAAGTGATATTACAGCACAGAGCTGCATGTTCTCTTTTTAATCTTGGTAGGGTAGGAGGCAGCAGATTGAGCAGTGTTCTAGAGAAATAAAGGGCAATGGATTTACTGTGTATTTGTCTTGCTCTACAGTATATTGCCATAGGGTGGAGGAGGCACGGACTGTGTGGGACTGACTGAGATGTGGGGAGCTGCTTCTAGTATTTTCTTAGTTTATTTTGAACTGTGCATATTTGAAGTAATGTTATATAATTGGTTGTGTCTCATTTTTCTCCACTGCAAGGCTAAACTATGAATCTCTGATCCGATTGGTAACAGGTGACAGGAAAGTGAGAATAATGGCGCTGAAAACGTCAACATTAAACGAAATATTTACAACGAGTCCTCCTGTCAGTGGCCGTCAAAGTGATGATGCTCGCGCGCGTGCTCTCTACACCGTTCTGCGCGCACGCGTTATCTCTCTCTCTCTCTCTCTCTCTCTCTCTCTCTCTCTCTCTCTCTCTCTCTCTCTCCTTCGATCCTCCCACCCTAAAAAACTGAATTATAAGGAAGGATAGTTGGAGGAGAGGCGTATTCGTCCAAGGTATTTTGCCCTGCGAGGAGGTTTACGCTCTGTTGCACTTGCACGAGACGAAAACACGTTTATCAGCGTCTGTAATTGCGCGTCATGGATTGTCATGTCGTAAGTACTTTTTTTTCTTTTTCTGAAAAGTATTTAACAAATACAAATCATTCAACTTTTGTTTACTTGCTTAGCAAATAGAAACGTTAAACTTATTTAGCAGATACTTGTTTGTTTTGAAACTTTATTCAGTGGCGGTAATTTAATGCCCAGTAAATTTAAGAACTGGTTTGTGGGGTTATGTCTTCAGATGCATTTTGTGCTCATTATCATTTCACACTTTTCAACTGTTTACTTTTTATGCCTTGAAAAGTATTAAGCATATGAGTAAGCTTTATAAAGTTTCAGTGGGTTCAAAAGATCCCAATTTGTGTCTGTTGTTATTATAAAAATAGTATTACACATTTTTATTTATCAACTGAATCTCCAAAATGTAGACAATAAAAACTTTGAATTATTGGAACATTTGTAATTCATTTTAAAATATGACTTTTTGTGACGCTATAGCCTACAGCAAAAAATATACACTTTTGGCGATATTTCCTGCAGTTCCAGATGTATTTATTTATTTCATTTCTGGCCAGTAACGAACGTAGGGCGTGGCCATAATCCCTGAACGGAGTAAATAATTTTAATAAATTTTTGCAGGTCAAATGTAGGCCTATATATTTTTTTCTGTTGTTGCCTATGCCTAGTGTGCATATGAGGACATTTGCATATTTTTAATGTGTCTGTCATCAGCTGCCAATCAGCTTTCGACAGCCATTGGGTTAACACTGTCTAATTGCATATAGCACTTTTTAAAATCCTATTTAAGAGTATAAAGAAGCAAGCAAAGTTTTCTCCGGTTTAGACAGAAAAATATAGTGGCATAATAATAGTGAAAAACATCAAATGAATGTTGGTTTTCTGCACAAATTGGTGTTAACAATTACAAATATATGAGCTTATGGGCTAAAGAGGTCCTTGCACTGGGACCACTGGAATAATTTGCTTGCTGCTTGTGATGCATATAACAAATCTTTAATCATGTAATTTAAATGGACTGGAATAGACATGGGAAAGGCTTGTGCACAGTTTCATTAGAGGTGATCCATGGGTAAGCATACACTAAGCCTACTGAGGCAGCAGTCAAATGAACAGATGCGTATTTAGGGGATCATGGAACGCCTCTGCCTGTGGCGATGTATGAGCATGTTGGCAAAATGCTTGGTTAATATGAAAAGAAGCTGATTCTTAGTTCAAAAGTGGGTGGACATGCTCCTACCAGGTTTTTTTTTTACAATGGACTTCTGCTCATCACCCTCACACAAGCTGTTTAAAGACTGCCAACCAGCCTCTGCTGAGCCATTTTACATATGCTATGTTGGTTGTTGTGGGAGAAAGCATGTGGTTTCACAGCTTCAGGAAGACATAATGAGACAAAAAACATCACATCCCACCACACACCGTTTAATGATGTGTGATGACATGCTTCACAGAACGCATGCTGGAGGCTGGTCACAGTCGGACTTTGCATCTGGGTGGTTATGTTTTATTACATTTCTGTCCATTTTATTTCCATTGGGGACAGGTTTCTCACACTCTTAAAAATAAAGGTTCTTAGCTGGCTTATGTATGGTTCCATGAAGAACTTTTAACATTTATGGAACCTTTCCATTTCACAAAATGCTTCTTTTAGATTGTTAAAATGTTCTTTACACTAAGAAAATAATGGTTCTTTTGAAAAACTGGCCATTGAAAGGTTCTTATGATAAACCAAAATGGTTCTTCTATTGCATTGCCATGAAAACCCCCTTTATTTTTAAGAGTGTAATAGAGAAGAGGATCATTCAGTTAGTGATTTTAGATGTGCATGAGAAGGTGGTCCTAAAAACATTTCTGTGGAACTGATGGATAGTGATTCATTGCAAGGGGGCTTAAATGGGCAGGAGATACATCATTCTAAACCCACTATAAGATCTCAGTGGATAGTCTGAATCATTTTAAGAAAGAGCAAAATCAATATGCAATGCATCCCTGCTGAAATTATTTTTCATCCCTGTCAGGAGGAATGCAGCCAGCCACAAGAGGAAGAGGACATCATGGACATCCCATTGGATGACCCAGAGGCCAATAAGGCGGCCGCCAAAATCCAGGCCGGTTTCCGTGGTCATATGACCCGGAAGAAGATGAAACCTGGTGAAAAGCCCAATGAGGAGGTGAGCAGCAGTGGTGAGGCCCTCAACGGCAGCCAAGGGGACTCAGGTCAGTCACTGTCCCCAACAGTCAGAGTGAACAAAGTGGTCACCAGCTATCTTGATCCAACTCGGCTTGGCAAGACTTTTAAAACCCCTAACAGATCCTTGCAGAATTTGGCTTTGAGATCTGAAGTAAACAGCTAGAGCGTTGAACTTTAATGAGAGTTCAAGAGTGGTGATTCACCCTTTTTCTGCAGGCTACCGTGAACCAAAGATTTAGAATTAAAAAGGTGACCACTTTAGTATATGAGCCACAAAAAACCCATCAAATCCAAAATGAAAAATCAATCAGTTATGCTTAATGAGTCACATTATACTGAGTAAACATAATAAGACATGCTCAAGGGTGCTTTTTAATTACCCTCTTGAGTGTGTCGGATAATTATTTTCTTAATCAAGTAATTATTAATGAGCACTATCATTTTCCCTGATTGTTAAAAGATTGCAGCGGTTTCACCGATTTACAGACAGCCAATGGAGTCCACAGAGTCTTTCTGTATTCTCTATTATCTCTGTTTGTTGAGACATAGCTCTCTCAAATCTAATTTCTTTTGTGGGTGGCTTAAGCCTCCACAATTGACTCAATATTAAAGCCTCGCACAGATTTATCCCCCCTTTCAATTTTCTTTCGGGCGATGTGTTTTGTTCTGCACAACATTTTCTAGAGATGCTGTTTTCCTCAACTCAGTATGTATGCAAATGATTCTCGATTGGTAGATCCCCTGAGGTGTGCTGAGATTCTAATTTGAAGCAACAAATAGGCCAGTGCTGATGGAAAGGCTGTTAATGTTCTCGCACCAAAGCTTCCATTTGAACTACCTTCATCTGCGTCGTCCTTTGAGGAGGAATACAAGCAGATCTGGTCATTTGATGTAGAAAGTGGGGCAAGCAATGAGAATGAAGGTGTCCTTCCAACCTCCAGCCGGGCCCAAATATCTCTCCTTCAGCTGTGCATCTCCACTCTACCCCACCTCTGTGCCGAATTTAGGCCTTTTCCCGAGCAACATCAACCCAGTTCTCAGTTGCTAAGCATTTTATGCACTGAAGTGTTATTTTTATCCTCAGGTGCATCTGCATCGCCGAAACGAGGCTGTGCTCTGTTTTACTCGGACAAAAATAAGAGACCGGCTAAGTTGAACTTATTTTCTGGCAAAATCAATCAATAAGTAGCGCTTTGTCACATATATTTTGTGAAGAATGCCAATAGAAGCTATCAAGTTCAAAAAATTACTTTCTTGCTCAGTATTTTTGACTTTTCCAGTTGAGATATCTAAACATTCTTAAATCAAGATGCGTTTACTTATACTTGGCATTTATAATTCCATGAAGGTCCTTTAACATCCATGAAATCTTCTTTATAAAAGGTTCTTTATAGTTCTTTCTTAACTAGTGGGCCGCAAACTAAAAGTGGGTCACAGAGTGTGTAGTCAAACAACAACAACAAAAAACTTGGTTTTAAATGTTTTTCTGATGCGAGACTTTTATTTTGAAATACATGCGTGAACGCTGTTGATTCTTCTGTCAGACACAGTTTAAGTAAAGTAACTGCATTTTCCAGATTCAATATCTGCGGTCAGATGAGATGTCCTCAGGATATATATGTCTGTCATTATGCTATTTTCGTAAATTGTTAACTTTTGGAGCCTTTCTTTTTATGAGTGTATTCTTTTAGATATAGATTTTTTAGATATTTGTTGTTGTTTTTTACTTAGTATTTTTGTATCGTTTTCCATTACAATTTGCAGTGAGTGATGTTACATCATCGCCATGTTACTTCACAGTTGAGTAGACAGCCATTTGTTGAAAAACTGAAATATTCAAGTACAGTAAACCTAATAAAAGTGTGTGTTTTGCAAGCAGGGGGAACAGACGGAGTAGAGACAGATGCCACATCTGGTCCAGAGCAATGAAGACCTTTACTCAAGGTGGATGGCTTTCTCCAGGAATTTATTTTTTGTGTCGAAAAAAAAGTAGTGAAATTAGGCTGGATATGTCATCTGATGTGTGAACTCTTTCTCTATTTTCTGCTTCTTATCCAGTACGGGTGAATTTCTGCCCCAGCATGCTTTTGCATCCCACAAAAAGCATCTGTATACTGTATATCTGATATTTGTACGAGAATTTAACACAGGCTTATTCAGTCAGACAGTCAAGTAGACTTAAAATAATGCATCATGATTGAGTTTTGTCATTTTTGTTACTTGATATATGGTAGTATGTTTATGATTGCCTTGATTTGACCATGTAGCCGTTATCACGATAAGATGTGAAATTTGTTTATTGTCATGAAATCGAATGTTATCAGTTGTTCATAATTGTGTTGACTGATGTTTGGTTTGCACCATTTACTATGTTGAAAATGAAATCAGAGCTTCCAAAGCAGCATATGGCATGGCAAGATCGACTTATTTATTATCGACTAATTTATTTCCATTTATTTTAATTTGTAAAATGGTTGATTCTTAGTTTTTTAAGGTAGTGCATATCATTAGAAGTATAGAAATTGAGTTGTGACAGCTTAATGAGTGATAGCTAAGATCACCTTGCATGTTGACATCAGCATCAAGCTCTGTATCAGTTAAAAAGCAAATAAAAGCTCAGAAATGTGTGTTGCATGCATTAAAAATGATTTCATGCAGTCAGGGGCTGATCATTAGTCTTTTGCAGTCTTTATATAAAGAGTGATAAATAGGCAGTTGTATATATGCAGCAGAAATTGAAATATTAACCTACACATCAGCCTCATTACTCCTGCTGAAGAATCTCACTGGAGGGCTCACAGCTGGAAGGCTGTGTTAATGAGACCTGGACAGTCATTTATCAAGGTCAAACTGCCACATGCCCAATCAAATCAGCATTTAGTATTATTTAGTAAACAGCCTATAGCATTAACTGTTATTGAATCTACTTTTTCCCTGATAAATGCATGTGGTAAAGCTATAAAGAACTCTCAAAAGATTGTTTTATGATCATTTATGATGCATCTAATAACACAGTAAAATATGTGAGATGGTGCTACAGTATGTGATTATACTCACGAGTCATGACTAAAGGCCATCTTGATATACATGTTTTTAACAAACTAGAACGATTACATAAATATTATGAATGATACACATTTTCATTAAAGCGTTATTTTATTAAGGAAACAATACCAAAAGGCAGCTCTAGTATCATAAAACCGGTTGCACTTTATTTTACAGTACGTGTACTTACAGTGTAATTACCTAAGAAAGTAATATAAGGTAACTACTTGGGTTGAGGTTAGGTTTAGGGGTAGGTTCAGGGTTAGTACCTTGTTATTACATTGTAATTACTATAATAAGTATATAGTATGTGCATGGGGACTGTAAAATAAAGTGATACCATAAAACTAATACTTTAAGGAATCAGTGTCAGAATGAACCAGAATCAGTGAATATGCAATTTGGTCAGTTTCTCGCAACTTGTGCACTACCTTTATAAGTCATAAGGACAGTTCACACCAAGAATAACTATAAAGATAACCATAACGATAACTAGGCCTAAATTAGCATCCACACCAATGAACGAATATGCTGTGTTTATTCTAAGATGCAGTTTTATCGACTGCCGCTTTAAATCTTCAAACTCTTTAAAGCAGAATTGATTCGTGTGAACAGTGTCACTGACTCATTATTTGCTCATTCATTATTCTCTGATTTATTGAACACTGATTTGGACCAGATTTTTGAGTCCGTGAAAATCAGATCTGTCCGTGCTGTGAAGAATCATTAAAAAAAAATGTCAGTGAATATTCACTTAAAGGTCCACTGAAGTGCCTTGAAACATGTAGCTATTCAGTGTGTTGACTTAATTTACACTGAAACAGGAAGACAGAACGGAACATATATCTTTTTAAAAATAGCCAATAGCATTTAGTTTAGTCCTTGAGCTAAGCTGCATTTGACAGCCTATGAAGGCCACGGTGTAATAGATTCCCCTTTTAGATTTAATATGTAACTGTTAATAAAGCAAAACAGTGAACATAATCATGCTGAGAATGTGTAGTTTAGAAAATGTATAACTTAGGTTGGTGCATGGCACCAATGTTATCTCTTCTACTCGTCAGTTTCTAATGCTGAGTCTCCTCAAAATCTCCTTTATTTCACTTTAAAATAAAGCATTTTATGTAGAATTCAAATGGGTTGGATATGTTTTTCTGGTATGCGCCGACTTGATCATATCTGCTCTGAGCTATCGTGTCTCTGGATTGGTGTAGACTGTGCAAGCTGCAGCGGTTAATGTGACATTAAAGGTATAGTTCACCCAAAAATGAAAATGACCCCATGATTTAGTCACCCTGAAGCCATCCTAGGTGTATATGACTTACTTGTATGTCTTTCAGACGAATACAATCAGAGTTATATAAAAAAATGTCCTGGCTCATCCAAGCTTTAGAATGGCAGCCCAAGATTTGAAACCCAAAAAAACACATCCATCCATTATAAAAGTAATCCACACAGCTCCAGGGGGTTAATAAAGGCCTTCTGAAGCGAATTGATGGGTTTGTTTAAGAAAAATATCCATATTTAAAACTTTATAAAGGGCTGCCATTCACTGCCATTATAATGCTTGGATTAGCCAGGAAATTTTTTAATACAACTCCGATTGTATTCGTTTGAAAGAAGAATGTCATAGGATGGCTTGAAGGTGAGTAAATCATGGAGTAATTTTAATTTTTGGGTGAACTATTCCTTTAACATGAAAAAAACAGGCTTCATTCACCCCAATGGAAAGTGCATATATACATACACTGTCTGAATCTTTCCCTATCCCTTATATAGTACACTATGTGCCATTCACCATGTAGAAAATAGTAATTGTGTCAACAAGTGAACAATTTCAGCTGTATCTTAAGCGTCTTTTTATAGCGTAGGGGGCAGGATGCTTCAGATTCTAGAGCATTTGATTGGATAGGAATGAGAAGCTGAAGTGCAGACTGTTGTCATCAAAAACATTGATCCATATCGGCAGAAGTGAGAGACTGAAAGTTTTGAACGTTTATCTTCTAAATGTGAATTTTGTCATTGTTTTAGAGCACACTAGCTCATAGATAACCTTAAGGCAAAACTTCATTTTGATTTCATGGAGACTTTTATTTTTGGTCTTTTCGTCACACAAAATATACGACTTTGAATATAGTGTGTGGGTCATATGGACCACTTTTATGGTGTTTTCATGTACTTTGAAATCTCGAAAATCTCCAGTATCCATTGATTGTACGTTTATGAAAAAAGATCTTCTTTTGTGTCGCACAGAACTAACTCATACAGGTATAAAACGACATGAGGGTGAGTAGCCTAAATCCTCCCCCCACCCCCTTCTATATGTAAAGCACTTTGAGTACCCAGAAAAGTGCTATATAAATGTAACAAATTATTTATTACTAAATGACAAAATTGGCATTTTAGGTGAACGATCCCTTTAAGAATGAGAAGTTTGAGAACATAAGTATCTATTTCCCCATGACAATATTAATCACTCAGCCATTACATAAAGAGCTGCACTTAATTAGTTTGTGTTCTGCGCTTTATAATTAAAGACATATGGCACTCCGTTAATCTTTTCTCTATTTTTGATTGTGTCTGACATACTGTGGTACATTTCGCAGTCCCCAAACTGGAGTGACTTCATAAATCCTGCATTGAATGTTTTCATATTTCAAAGTGACCTATTATATTTGATGTTGATGTGGCCTAACCATATGAAGTTGATTTCCTCAAATCAAGTGGCTTTCGATCAATTTTTTCATAGGCCACTGACTTTTAATATTTCTAAACTTGGATAGGCGCCGGCGGGAGGAAAAACTGGACAAGATGTCCTCCGCACAGCAACAAAGACCTGACACAATTGTCATTTCTTTGTGTGGCTCAACTTGTCTTCTTCCCCGGGTGAGAAATGAGCGCTTGAACTCAGTCGCCCACATTCCCTCCTCCTCACGCAGGCCTCAGCTTTAGGGGGCTCCAAAGTAACCTCCCCAGAATGAATTCTGTCACTGGATCCATGACTTACAGTCTCCTAACAGCATTTTTACAGGTTGCCTATGGCAACACAAAGTGCCATAAGACAGTTCTCGCTCAGACTGCTGCTGTGTGTCCCATGATTCCTGCCCTCGACAGACTGCTGCTGACAACGCAGTCCTGCCGCCGACCTGACAGCTGCCACACCACCAAAACATTCAGCTAACCTGCACAACACAGGGTATAGCCTGTGAAAGATCGAATTACACTTGAAAATGTGTGGGAGTGTGTTTTATCAAAAAAAGGAGAGTGGATTTGCATACCGTAATTGTGACAGCCAGTTACTGTTTTGCCACACAGAAACATGCTCAGTTAGCATTAGCACTGACTGGCTGCTACATCTGTAGAATCTCATAGCATCTCAGTGGTGGATTGATGTTGAAATTACTCTGCACATCTGAAATATCTGTCTTAATCTCAACACTCTTTGAACTGTGCGGTTTCTGTGCTTAATTGGCTCGTTTGTATTTCGTAGGAGCATTACATCAAAACCTCCAGTAGAGGGAGCCTGAATATAACAAGTTTACCATGCAGCCACAAAAGCCTGCCAATGCTTGATCTACTGTAGCTTTTATGTGAAAAATGAAAACTGAAAAAATAAACATAAAAGCTAATTAACATATTCATAAATATAATAATAGTATATATAAATAATATTGGTAACACCAATGGCATATATTGACATTAGTCTTAACAGAAAATAGGAATAGTTCAATCAAAACTTTTGCCATCATTTACTCGCCATTATGCAAAAAGATGTTTTGAAAAAGGTTCATGCTGTTTTTTAATTTAATATAACAAAAACATCCAGGAGCTGGCAAGCATCAAAAAGCACCATAAATGTCTTGTTAAAATTTGGAAATGTTTTACGAGTGATTGCAAAGTTTCTCAGGGGAAACATACAAGTTTTTTCATGAAATGTTCTCATGTCTCATGAAGTCCAGTGCATGTGCACTATAGCTTCAAGAGGATATTCTCCAGCGGAGACGTATGTGAGGATCTTTCATGGTTTCAGTGCACTATTGACCTTGGATGTTCCCACTGACTCTACTTGACAGATTTCTTCACAAGATGAGAGAGTCCGGGAAGACTTTTATCCTCCAGAGGACAAAGGCTAATTCCAAACTTTGTGTGAGTATGTTTGTGTCTCAGAGCCCTACTAAAGCTTTGATCACCAAGAACAGAGGAGGCCCTTGAGGATAACAGACTGTATGTTCCATTAAAAAGCTTTTTCTTTTTGAAATGCTTTGCCATTTTGCATACATAATCTGCTCCTTTTTGCGGAGTGGGAGGCTAACATTTCAAATGCTCAGTTTGGATACTCAATTTTAGCTCTAAATTTGCTGTCTTGGTTTGGCATGTATTATCAGAAATGCCATCTGTTGTTATTTAATTGTTTTCATTGTGTGCTAAACAATAGTTGGGTTTGCTAGCATCACTATTGCTCATAATTGGCATTAACTGGACAAGCTCCTTTTAAAAATGTAATATAGCCTATAGGCCTACTTACTAAAGCCTTCAAATTTTTCTAGATGTACTGGGTATAGGGTTTTCTGCTACACTCAGTGAGTGTCTGTGACCACCGCAGCTGCTGACCTCTGCAAGACAATGACATCAGCTCCCAGACAGACATGTGATGGCTAAGCCACAATTCCTGGCACATTTTTTCTTTTCAGCACTGGAAATAATGTCTTGTTTCAACAAAGAGTTAAACTTAAAACAAATCAGATGAATTAATATAACTAAATGAAATATATATCGTTAAATGGTTAGTTCGCCCAAAATGAAAATTCTGTCATTAATTAGGCTACTCACCCTCATGTCATTTCAGACCTGTAAAACCTGGCTGCCTCCGAAATTGCGGTTCTTCAGAGGTTCTGCACCTCTGAAGAACCACTGAAGCACCAAAATTGGTGCTATATAGCACTAAAAAAGGTTCCCCTATGATTACGAGCCAAGAACCATTTTTTGGTGCCATATAGAACCATTTTTTTTTTTTGAGTGAACGATGGACATTTTACTATCCCATGAGGCCACGGAAGAGGATTAAAGAAATAGTTCACCCAAAAATGAAAATTCTGTCATCATTTACTCACCCTCAAGTTGTTCCAAACCTGTATGAGTTTCTTTGTTCTGCTGAACACAAAAGAAGATATTTTGAAGAATGTTTGTAACCAAGCAGATAGAGCAACCATTGACTACCATAGTAGGGAATAAAATATATGGTAGTCAATGGTTGCTCTATCTGCTTGGTTACAAACATTCTTCAAAATATCTTCTTTTGTGTTCAGCGGAACAAAGAAACTCATACAGGTTTGGAACAAGTTGAAGTTGAGTAAATTGTGACATTGTTTTCATTTTTGGGTGAACTATCCCTTTAAAAGGTCCCGTTCTTCGTGATCCCACTGTTCAAACTTTAGTTAGTGTGTAATGTTGCTGTTAGAGCATAAATAATACCTGTAAAATTATAAAGCTCAAAGTTCAATGCCAAGCGAGATATTTTATTTAACAGAAGTTCCCTTTCAAAGCCTACAGCGAACGGCTGGCTTGGACTACATCCTGGTACTTCCTACATAAATGACGTCAGTAGAACAGACTAACCTCCGCCCACAAGAATACGCGAAAAAAGGGGGCGTGGTCTTGTTGCTGTCCCACGTGGAGAAGAGGACGTGTCGCGTGGAGAAAAGGAAGTGCTGCGTTTCAGTGTGTTTGTCGCCATGTCGTCGAGACGCTGTTATTTTCATCCCGGAGTCAAATCACCTTTGTTTGGCTTTCCCAGGGACGCTGTAGAGATCATTAAGCGCATATATCTCCCGTTAAGAGGCGTGACCTTTCCACGTGCGCTAAGCTGCTGTCGAATCACACCACAGGAAACGGGCCACGTTCGCTAAGCTGCTGTCCAATCACAACACGGGAACCGCTGGCACAATCAGATTTCGTTACGTATTTCTGAAGGAGGGACTTCATAGAATAAAGGAAGTCATCAGCCGTTTTCAGGACAGTGAATACAGCGGTATACAGATAAGTAAATTGTGTTAAAAATACTGTTTTTTTTTACAAGCGAAACATGAACACATGTTATATTGCACACTGTAAACACAATCAAAGCTTCAAAAAGACACGAAGAACGGGACCTTTAATGTCGGTGAAGCGACGCAACTGACGCTGATAGGTCACAAAAAATTGACAGCATGGAAAATGTAGTAGCTACGCCCGGATTACATTCTTACTACACACACTCATACTAATAGAACAAACGGTCATGAAGTAATTATTATTATATTACTTATATAAAATGCTATTTCGGACGCAACCGTTCATATTCACTTCAATATGAATGATGTGTTGACCCGAGAGCGTGAACTTGCTGAAAATTATTAAGTGGTAAATAAAGTGGTAAATTACGGGGGTTTTTTGCGCAAACAAATCACTCGCGTCGCTGCAATCATGCGAGTGAGTCACATGATTACTTTTATAATGGCTGCATCCGAAACCTGGAAAATGCTGCCTTTGGAGGACACATTTCAAGGCAGGAAGGCACCAAGACACGTCCGAATCTAATTTTAGCTTCACTTCCTGTCTCCTGAGATACCTTCATCTGATCGATTTTTGAAGGCAGCATAAATGTATCCTTTACTGCCTTTGATATCCCACAATTCTGTGACAGTTGAGCTGGAAAAAAAGATGGCGTCCGATTGCGTTTGCTGGTCAGTTTCTGTGTAAATGTACGGGTTTTTTTTACCAACATTTTCTAATTCTGATGTCATTTCTAGCGAGAAATTACTAATGCAGTAATTCAATATTGGTTTAGTTCTCACCAAAGCTCTCTCTATTTTGCTGTAGATCATTAAATAGTTACACTGCCTAAGAAGTCAGTCCGAAATCAGTTTCGTGAGGTGCCTTAATTATTTTCAGTGCCATTGTCTGATAAGGCAGCGAGGCAACAAGTCAGCTGCCTAGGTTTTCGGACGCAGCCGATGTCTTCCTTTCTGGGGCTTGAGTGTCTGTTGCACAGCTGTCAATGGAGGGACAGAAAACTCTCAGATTTAATTAACAATATCTTAATTTGTGTCCCGAAGGTGAACGATTGTCTAAAGGGTTTGGAACGACATGAGAGTGAGTAGCCTAATTAATGACATAATTAAATTTTTTGGGTGAACTAATCCTTTAAAATATACTTAAAATAAATAAATGAATTAATGAATATTGCAATATAATATAATATTATTGCACTAATTATTTAATTATTATAATACATTTCTGTGAAACTGGTCGACTAGATTCATTTGAAAGAGTCTCTATGAATTATTTAAAGCAAAACCATCCAACTCTTGTGCACAAAGGCCTTTTCGCTGAAGACTGATGGCTTAGCAACCTGTATAGGTCCTCTTTTCATCCGTTATGGCCTGGTGGGTCAAAGATATATGGGGCTTACAGTGTGCTCACGTGGGAGGGCCTGGTTAGGGGTTGGTGGAGTAGAGAGGTTTTTCTTTGGGTTTTTTTTTTTAGAAAAAGCATGCATTCAGCCTGAGCACTTGTCCTTGAGTTGTTGTATAGAAACTCAAAAAAAAGTTCTCCTTTCATTCATATTGTAAATTATATGTCAAGTGTCTGAATTAGTCCTCCTTGAACCCTTATTAAAATTGGGGGCTGGAGACCATATCTTTGTTAACGTTTTGATTGACTTAATGGCTGCCACTGAATAAACGCCTGTACTGAATTATCCAATGACTTAAAAGTTTCTTTTAGATCAATATTAAAATCTGACCGTAGCTACATACATTTATTTTCTATTAAGTGGACACTGTACATCTTTTCTACTTATCATTGAGTACTTTTAGATGTATAAACCGAAATATAAATATAAAACAAAGGCTGTCAATAAAATAACTTATTTCTAACCTTTTTTTTAAACATAAGGCCTATTTGACAAATTGTCTATGAACTTTTCTCCAGCCACGTGAGGTTTCCCAAATCTTTGAAATCCCCTGGTCTAAGAGCCTCGATTTCATTCGTAACTCAATTGTGACAAAATGTGTCCTGCTTTTGAACGCCACTGTGGATGTATCATATCATGTCACATAAATGTGCTCTATACGTGACTGCTTATATCTGCTATATATAACAACAAAAACACGTCTCCAACCATCTCACACTCATCCTAGTGCTTACTGAGGAGACAAGCACACACATGCACAAATGCACACACACAAAGGGGCCCTGAAAATAATCACTGTGGAGAAGCTTATAAAGCGTGCAAAGCACACACACGCATACGAGATCGCACATAGAGCTGTTGTTCAGACTGGGGTCCTGAGAGTGGGGTTCAGAGCAGCCAGTGTCCCGTCTGGCAGGAAGCACTCTGCATTCTCAGCGACGTGCCTTGAGTGGACAAATCATGCTGATTGTGTGGGAGAGCAACCCAGCGCTGCTCCAAAGATGAAGGCAGAGAGGGAGGCATCATGCAAAAAGACAGCCGTTCCTTCACTGTTTCTTCTCCTATGGCTTTTCATCTTTTCTTTGGCAGGTAAGACAACATCATGACTTTTCTACAGTTCATGTTTGAGGGAAAACTTTCTAAAGAGAAAGAAGAAAAAGTGTACGCTGTTGTCAGTTTCACTTTTCAGTGTGTCTTGTTTGTGGGTGGCTGGATGACACATCAGAAATAGAGCGATCAGTCAAGTTTAATTAGGGCACTCAATTAAATTACATTTTAAAAGAGTTGTTTTTTTTAGAAACATACTTTTTTTGTCTAAAAAGTATGAATGTAATAGTAAAATTAAAAGGCAAATGGAGTGAGTATAATATTATACAAATGCTCAAATGCATATTGCATAATTGGAAAGATGTTTTTGTGACCATTTTTTTGCATTTTGGCAAATAAATAAATCCGTCTTCCATCTGCATCCATGCATTAGATTCATTATAAATTATGTAATTGTGCAAAAAGGACAAACAGCCAGTTCAGAACAATCACAATGGTATAAGTGAGTTGGCATTAGCTTGATAAAATCTAATTTTCTTAAAATTAGGTAAAGATGTGCCAGGAAAGGGGGCGAATGCAAGAACATGTCCTAACTAAAGCCTAGTCTTCCTCAGAGAGCTTTGATTAGCAAAATCACTGGGCCTCACTGTCTACATCCCCCATCCACAAAAGAGCATGTCTCTTGCACAGCTGCCCCTGATTGGAGGAGAGCGAGCCTACAATCCAGACCTTTGTTAGCTCATCCTGGCAAGACTTCAGCACTGAGAATTGTTACCACAGCGATTGAGCCATGCCACGCTGACTTGCACTGCCCTGGCAAAGCGGGCAAGGACATGTTGGCTCACACAGAAGCAATAAGCACAAAGCTGTTTACCAGCGGGTATCTCACTGGAGAGATTATAGGCAATGTGTATTTGCAGTTCACACTGCAAAAAAAGGCTGAAAATAAGATGTTTTATATATAATAATTGTATAGAAGTGTTTATATATATATTATAATTAATTATTAGATTAGATTAGATTCAACTTTATTGTCATTACACAAGTACAAGTACAAGGCAACGAAATGCAGTTTAGGTCTAACCAGAAGTGCAATAGCAGCAAGTGCAGGATAAATACAATGGTTGCGTAAGTGCTGGGCATAAAAATGTACTGAATATATATAAATATGTATAAGTAGAGAGATGGTTATTACTATAAACAGAACTGAATTTACAGATGAATATATACAGTGAATAAATATAAATATACAGATGGCTATTACTATAAACAGAATGTACAGGTGAATATGTACTATGAATATAATATACAGATGGCTATTACTTTGAACAGAATTTTACAGATAGAGGTATACAATAATATGTTAGGCTAATATGAGGAATATAGCAGTGGATTAAGGTAGTGCAATAAATTATGGACAGAGCTATCCGAAAGAAAGTGTAAAAGTGCAGTGGAAAGTGGTTGCATATTACAGTTAGAAGTACGGTGCAAAATGCAAATGTAAACATGGTTACTATAAATACAGTCGGCAGTGCAAATGAGCATATTCCAGTTAAGATATGGTGGTGCAAAATGCATAAGTAAACAGTTGTTACTGTAATAAACAGTCGGTAGTGCAAATAACAAAGTGAATGTAGGTGTGAGGTAGGAGAGTTTGCAGTTTATGAGGGAAGTGGATCAACGGGGGTTTGAGTTCAGTAAAGAGACAGCTCTGGGGAAAAAACTGTTCTTTAGTCTGCTGGTCCTGGTCCGGAGGATCCTGAAACGCCTGCCGGAGGGCAGGAGAGAAAACAGTCTATGGGCTGGGTGAGAGGAGTCCTTGAGGATGCTGCGAGCTCGGTGCAGACAGCGTTTCCTCTGGATGTGCTCGATGGCAGGCAGTGGAGTCCCTGTGATGCGCTGGGCAGTTTTCACCACCAGCTGCAGTGCCTTGCGCTCCGCAACAGAGCAGCTCCCATACCATACTGCGACACAGTTGGTCAGGATGCTTTCTATTGCGCAGCGGTAGAAGTTCACCAGGATAGCCGAGGAGAGCTGATTCTTCCTCAGTGTCCTCAGGAAGAAGAGGCGCTGGTGAGCCTTCTTGACCAGGCTGGAGGTGTTGGTCGTCCACGACATGTCCGCCGAGATGTGGATCCCCAGGAACTTGAAACTGGAGACACACTCAACAGCCATTCCATTGATGTGGATGGTGTCGTGTGTGCCTCTTGACTCCTTCCTGAAGTCCACGATGAGCTCCTTCGTTTTGGTGGTGTTGAGGAGCAGGTTATTATCAGTGCACCATGTGGTATATATGGTATATTTGATTCAATGTATAACGTATAATAGAAATATTCATGCGTATATACATTATATTGCCAAAATATTTGGGACAACTGCCTTTACATGCACATGAACTTTAATGACAACCCATTCTTAATCTGTAGCATTTGTGAGGTCAGGCAGTGATGTTGGACGAGAAGGCCTGGCTCACAGTCTCCGCTCTAATTCATCCCAAAGGCATTCTATTGGGTTGAGGTCAGGACTCTGTGCAGGCCCGTCAAGTTCCTCCACACTAAACTCGCTCATCCATGGAAGGGGCCAAATTTGGGAGCATGAAATTGTCCAAAATGTCTTGGTATGCTGAAGCATTGGAACTAAGGGGCAAAGCCCAACCCCTGAAAAACCCCACACCATAATCCCTCCTCCACCAAACTTTACACTTGGCACAATGCAGTCAGACAAGTACTGTTCTCCTGGCAGCTGCTAAACCCAGACTCGTCCATCGGATTGCCAGACAGAGAAGTGTGATTCGACACTCCAGAGAACACGTCTCTACTGCTCACTGCATCCAACGCTTTGCATTGCATTTGATGTAAGACTTGAATGCAGCTGCTCGACCATGGAAACCCATTCCATGAAGCTCTCGGTGCACTGTTCTTGAGTTAATCTGAAGGCAGCACAAAGTTTGGAGGTCTGTAGCTATTGACAGAAAGTTGGTGACTTCACTGTGAGCCTCAGCATGCACTGACCCCGCTCTGTCATTTTACGTGGCTTTGTGGCTGAGTTGTTGTTGTTCCCAATTGCTTCCACTTTGTTATAATACCACTAACAGTTGACCGTGGAATATTTAGTAGTGAGTAAATTTCACGAATGGACTTACTGCACAGGTGGCAGCCTACGGTACCACACTTGAATTCACTGAACTCCTGAGAGCGACCCATTCTTTCACAAATGTTTGTAGAAGCTGTCTGCATGCCTACCCTAGTGCTTCATTTTACACACCTGTGACCATGTAAGCGATTGGAACACCTGAATTCAATTTCAGATTTGGATGGATTTTTGGCAATTATGGGCCAGATTTACTGAACAGGGTAAATTAGCGTGCAATTCTGGATCATTTCCATAATAACCAACGCACTACCCGTTAGCCATCTGGTTTAAGACATGCATTTGGGTGGAAAATAATGCCGCAAACACCAGTAAATTTACAAACGCAAACCTTTGTAAATCACCTCGCATGATTTGTTTAAATACTCTCCTCCAATAGATTTTGCGTCTGAAAGGGATATAAAATAAGGTCAGCCGCTAAAATAACCTTGTCCACGTCTTTTCAGCACTAATTTATCACTGCATGTCTTTAGTAAATTCTGACAGTAGTTTGCACTGGCTCAAGCTGTTAGTAAATCTGGCCCATGGTGTAGGCTATACACACACACACATTGAATACTTCTATAATATATACACATGAAATACTATGAAATATTATCAAAAATATCACCATTGGCGGTACCATTTCAAATATGTTAAAATATCATAATATATTCAATATCTTAATTTTAGACTGCATACTCCCATCTTCCACAACTCATATCTACACATTTCAAAATAATAGACTTAAAAAGGCTAATTTTATTATTCATATTAAACAAATTTTTTTTTAAAGCATAATATTGTTTCAGAGTGGGTTTACAGTACAGTACAGTTAATTTAGCGCACACTGACCTTTTGCGACAACAATAGCTTTAGTTCCACTCTAATGTGTCTGTTTTGTGAATGTTTTTTCTGTATATATTTGTAGGTGGGGTGAACATCAGCAGCCCGTCTCCTATAGTGCGAGGGACACTCGGAGGCTCCGCCCTTCTCTCTGTGACCTACACCAGCTCTAGTTCTGACCAGCCTGTTATTAAGTGGCAGCTAAAGAGAGGCAAACCCGTTACAGTGGTCCAGTCCATTGGTACGGTTATCATTGGGAACCTTAGGCCCGAGTACAGTGGTCGAATCCTCCTGTATGAGAACGGCTCCCTACTCCTGCATCACCTGCAGCTGTCTGATGAGGGCGCGTATGAGGTGGAGATCTCCATCACTGATGATACCTTCACTGGGGAGCGATATGTCAACCTAACCGTGGATGGTAAGACAGGCATTGACATTTCATCATGTAAAGAGCAACTTTCCTTATTTATGCTGTCCTGTTCTATCACAGTTCCAGTGTCCAGGCCTTTTGTTCACATGGTGGCCTCATCCGTCCTGGAGCTGACTGAGTTCTTCATACTCAACTGCACTCACAATAGTGGCACCAAACCCACTTATAGCTGGCTGAAGGGTGGGAAATCTTTGACCAATGACTCGCGTATGCTCCTGTCACATGACCAGAAGGTCCTGACCATCTCCCGTGTTGTGATGTCAGATGATGACATCTACAGCTGCAGGGTGGAAAACCCCATCAGCAGTATGAAGAGCATGCCTGTCAAACTCACTGTCTACAGTAGGTGTTGAGACTCCACTGTCACCTTCATCCATGAACCGTGTCCTGAAATGTCACGTTAAATGTTGCTATGTTACTGTCGTGGAAAAAAGAAACTTAAATAATTATCATGGTGAATCTGGCATCGAAGTGTCTTTAAAAGCTTTTATTCTTGCCAAGAAGGTCAATTCAGACATAAAGGTTGTCTGCAGTCAGGAAAGACAAAGTGGAAGCCTCACACTTGTTCTTTTATACTCTCATTTCAGTGGGTGAGGACTTCTAATCAATAACACAAAAACACAGTAACAAACGCATTAGTTTGTGTTATCTGCAGTTGTCCCACCTGTTTCTGAGAACTTGTTCAAGGCTACAGACAACGAACACACTAGTGCTTTTAAGAAAAGTATCCAAGGTTATCAAACTAAATTGTGTTTACTACAAAAAACTAGAATTACCCTTATATTGAAATCTTTTTTTGGTTAATATAATTAAAAATGCCTTATATGGTTTGATATAGTTTGTTATGTTCAAAATGTCCCTTACATTACATAAAGGATGAAAACACAAACAACTTGTAAAGGATTATGGGAAAAGTCATGGAAAGGTGAATGACACGTGTCACAATTACTGTGTGTAGAAAGAAAGTCCATGAAAGAGCGTGATGAAGAATAAACAAGATGAGCACAGAAAATAAACAAACTACACATTAAACACTAACGACGACGAGCACATAACTGGAAAAACTATGGGCTTATGCCGCGTTCCAGGCAACCCGTAACCCGTGTTCCCCTTCGAGGGAACTCGCACTGCGTCATCGTGTGATGACACTCTGGGAACGCCCTCAGCGTTACGCATCTGAAGTATGAATGAAATCAAGCCAATCTGATTGGTGGTGCGTCATGACGTAGTAGATGACGGCATACCCGGAAGATACAAAGGGACGCTGATGCAAACACACGGCAGCTTTTTGCTCTTCAGCTGAAGCGCTCTGTGTTTTTGTCTTCTGTCTATTTGGTGTTGTTTGTCTACCAACGTTGAAAACAAGTGATGGCCCAGTTTAAGAGATGTGTGCCTCCGTGTCCGCGTTTCATTTCGGGCACGGACACACATCTAATGTGTGTGCAATGCCTGGGCGTGCGGGCCAAATTAAGCATTGAATGGCCACAGGAAGAGCCTGAAATCCAGCCACCCAGTAAGCTGGATGAAAGGTTCTTCAAGCGTGGGTCTCAACCTCCACGCCGGGGCCTGCCATTTTTTCAGGATCTGCACAATGAGTTGTGTAGATCCTGGGAAAAACCCTACTCGGCCAGACTTTCCACCCCTCAAGCACTCGAATTTGGGAATGTGCTGGGGGCGGCCGAGCGGGGTTATGGGACGCTGCCTCGGGTGGAGGATGCTCTCGCGAGCTACCTCTCTCCCGAGGCCGCTAAGTCCCTCAAGGCCCCGGTGCTACCCACCAAGCCATGCCGGGACACTTCGGCGCTGGTGGGTAGGGCTTACATGGCGGCTGGGCGGGCTGGTAGTTGTCTGCACACTATGGCGGTGTTGCAGGCCTATCAGGCCGACCTCCTCAAGGAGCTGGATGAGGGGGAGGGTCCGTCTCCGGACGACATCCTAGAGCTGCGGAAGGCCACCGATTTGTCTCTCCGGATCACCAAGGAGACGGCCCGCAACATCGGCCGCTCCATGGCTGGTCTGGTGGTCGCGGAGAGACATCTCTGGCTAAACCTGTCGGGGATGAGAGAGAGAGAGAAACATTTTCTCCTCGATTCCCCGATTTCGCCTTCTGGCCTCTTCGGCGGCGCGGTTAACACCGTTGTCGAGAGGTTCCAGGAGGTGAAAAAGCAGGCGGCGGCCTTCCAGCAGTACCTCCCTCGCCGTTCTGGCTCCTCGGGGAAGGCTGTCCAGCAAGGGCAGCCTCAGCCGTCAGGTAGCTCCTCCTCGCACCGACAGGTGCAAAAGGAGAGCGTCGCTTCTCGCGCCCCTCCTGAGGGAGCTTGGCAAAAGAGGCGGCGCTCTCGTGGTAAGCCTTCGGAGCCTAGGGTCGATCTGAGGACCGTCCTTCAGGCGAAGAAGGCTGCCTCAAAGCGGTCCTAGCTGCGGCTGGACCGCTGAGAGCTGTCCCCCCCGGGGTGGAGCGACCGAGGTCGTTTTCCCCCCAGAGCTCTCGGGAGATCAGTGTTGGGATCCTGCCGTCCATGACGCTTCAGGCCTCACTGGTTTCCCGCGCGCGCTCACTGCCTTCGTCGCCTCCGAAAGGACTTGCGACCGGCCAGCGAGCGTGTGCACCCATAGAGCTCCGTTCTCGGCTTCTCCCTGCCGGTCAGCCGCTTCAGGGGGTCGAGAACGAGTCTCATTTAACACCCGAGACCAGCCTCGAGAGGCTGGTTCCCTTAGTAGATTATCTCGGCGCGTGGTCTCGCCTTCCGAGTGTGTCTACTTGGGTCCTGCGGACTGTAGAACGGGGTTACAGGCTTCAGTTCGGTTCCCCTCCCCCGAAGTTTCAGGGAGTGGTCCAGACTGTGGTCGGCCCCGAGCAGGTTCGGGTTATGGAACAGGAAGTACGAGCCCTGTTAGCCAAGGAAGCCATAGAGCGGGTTCCTCTGGCAGACAGGGAGTCCGGGTTCTACAGCCGGTACTTCATTGTTCCCAAGAAGGATGGGGGGTTGCGTCCAATAATAGATCTCAGGCTCTTGAATCGGTCTCTGAGGAGATACAGGTTCAAGATGCTCACAATTCCAGCCATCGTGAGTCAGATCCAGTCCGAGGACTGGTTTGTCACGATAGATCTAAAGGACGCATACTTCCATATTTCCATCCTTCAATGTCACAGGAAGTTCCTGAGGTTCGCTTTCGGGGGCGAAGCGTACCAATATCGGGTTCTTCCCTTCGGCCTGGCACTCTCCCCTCGCACCTTTACGAAGTGTATGGATGCAGCACTGGCTCCTCTGAGACTCCAGGGCATCCGTATACTCAATTACATCGACGACTGGCTCATTTTGGCCAGGTCGCGCGAGATGGCAGTTCGGCATCGAGATGTCGTTCTGGCCCATATAGGGTGCTTGGGGCTGAGACTCAACACGAAGAAGAGCGTGTTGACGCCCTCCCAGCGGACTACGTTCCTGGGAGTCGTATGGGACTCCACGTCGATGCGGGCTCAGTTGTCCCCCGCACGCGTGGAGTCCATACTGGCGATGGTCTCAAGAGTGAAGCCAGGCCGCAGCCTCACTGTGAAGCAGTTTCAGAGACTGCTGGGACTCATGGCAGCAGCAGCCAACGTGATACCTTTTGGCCTGCTGCACATGAGACCCCTACAGTGGTGGCTGAGGGCCAAGGGGTTTTCCCCGAGGGGAAATCCGTTTCGTATGATCAGGGTAACGCGCAAATGCCTTCGTTCCCTCGTCATATGGCGGAAACCTTGGTTCCTGTCCCAGGGGCCAGTGTTGGGAGCGTCATGTTGCCGGAGAGCCGTTTCAACAGACGCTTCCCTCACTGGCTGGGGCGCGGTCATGGACGGCCGCTTTGCGAGAGGTCTGTGGGAGACCCGGCATTCTTCATGGCACATCAACTGCCTGGAGATGCTGGCGGTCTACAAAGCTCTCAGGAGCTTTTACCCGGACCTCCGCGGCCACCATGTCCTGATACGCTCGGACAACACTTCAGTTGTCGCGTATCTCAACCACCAGGGGGGTTTGAGGTCGCGCCCTCTATGCAGACTGGCGCATCAAATCCTCCTGTGGTCCCAGGGGAAATTATCGTCTCTCAGAGCGATGTATATCCCCGGGGACCAGAATCAGGGAGCAGACGTCCTGTCGAGGCAGGGGCTGAGGCCCGGGGAATGGCGGCTCCACCCGGAGGTGGTGGAGACCATGTGCGAGAGGTTTGGCCCAGTGGAAGTGGACCTGTTCGCGTCTCGAGAGACGTCCCACTGTCCACTGTGGTTCTCTCTCAAGGATCCGGCCCCGTTAGGGCTGGACGCCATGGTGCAGACGTGGCCGAGGCTCAGTCTGTACGCTTTTCCCCCGATCGCTCTGCTCCCGGGAGTTCTGGAGCGGGTCCGCCGGGAGGGCATCAGCCTACTCTTAGTAGCACCCCGGTGGCCCACTCGAGCATGGTTCTCGGACATTATAGCTCTGCTAGACGGCTCTCCATGGCAGATCCCTCTGAGGAGGGATCTGCTCTCGCAGGCAGGGGGCACAATATTTCACCCCCGGCCGGAGTTATGGAGCCTCTGGGTCTGGCCCCTGAGGGGGCTCAGTACCTAGAGGCGGGCCTGTCAGCAGAGGTAGTCGAGACCTTGCTCAGCTCTAGAGCTCCCTCAACCAGGAGGCTGTACAACCTCAAGTGGAACGTTTTTTCCACTTGGTGTAGAGAGCGTGAGGTGGACCCAGTTAACTGCCCAGTGGCTTCAGTGCTGGAGTTCCTCCAAGATCGCTTCTCTTATGGTCTTACCCCGTCCACCCTGAAGGTGTACGTGGCTGCCCTTGGGGCTTTCCACGCACCTCTAGGTGATGGACCCTTGGGGAAGCACCCTCTGGTTGTACAGTTCCTCCGTGGGGCCCGGAGGATGAGGCCGGCGGCTCATTCCAGGGTCCCGACCTGGGACCTGGCGGTGGTACTTGAAGGGCTGGCCGAGGCCCCCTTCGAGCCACTGGAGCAGGCTGAGCCGAAGAGCCTGACCCTCAAGGTGGCCTTTCTCCTTGCCATTACCTCGCTCAAGAGGGTGGGAGATCTCCAGGCCTTGGCGGTTACGCCAACTTGCCTGGAGTTTGCCCCTGGCGGGGTTAAGGCCATCTTGCACCCTAGACCGGGGTATATACCCAAGGTGCCATCGCAGGTGGTTCGGTCTTTGGTTCTTCAGGCTTTCCATCCTCCTCCCCACCTGACGGCGGAAGAGGGGAGACTTCACCTGCTCTGTCCCGTCAGAGCACTTAAGATCTACCTGGAGAAGTCTTCCCAATGGAGAAGGTCAGATCAATTGTTGGTGTGCTTTGGCTCACCCAAGAGAGGGCTGCCTGCGTCTACTCAGACGATCAGTAACTGGATCGTCCAGGCTATAGCCACAGCTTATAGGGTGCGCAATCTGCCTTCACCCATGGCTGTGAGGGCTCATTCCACCAGGAGCATGGCCTCCTCGGTGGCCCTCCTCTCTGGTGCCTCGCTTCAAGAGGTTTGCGAGGCGGCCGGGTGGGCCACTCCGCACACCTTCATTCGTTTTTATAGTCTGCACCTTCCGGCGACGCCTGGTGCTAGAGTGCTTGCGTCTTAAGTGTGCCTGGTCTTCAGCTTCACACTAAGACGTGGGTGATGTCGGTGTGGCATAGTGGGTATTAACGTTCCCAGAGTGTCATCACACGATGACGCAGTGCGAGTTCCCTCGAAGGGGAACGTCTCGGGTTATGTATATAACCCTTGTTCCCCGAGAAGGGAACGAGACACTGCGTCTCGTCGCCACACCCATCACGGTCAGAGCGCTCGCTTCATCGCGGTAAAGCTGCCGTGTGTTTGCATCAGCGTCCCTTTGTATCTTCCGGGTATGCCGTCATCTACTACGTCATGACGCACCACCAATCAGATTGGCTTGATTTCATTCATACTTCAGATGCGTAACGCTGAGGGCGTTCCCAGAGTGTCATCACACGATGACGCAGTGTCTCGTTCCCTTCTCGGGGAACAAGGGTTATATACATAACCCGAGACGTTTTTCCAACCTTCTACCCGTGAAAGTGCACTGGAACAGCAGTCAAACCCGTGACTTCCCACCCGTGAACTCGTACTAGATCGATGTACTCCCAGTTACGAGATCTGATGTCACATAGCCCGCGAAGCAACAATGGCAGCCCCTATGGACGCGGTGTTTATGAAAGTCGTACATTAAAAAACAAATATAAGGTATTGCTCTAATGTTATTTATCCGCAAATGTTATGCATTATCAGCAGCTCTTCTAGTGTTAGCTAGTTTTCAGGCCATGGAGTGCAAGAATAAATGAATACCAAATACATTTCCAAATATGCAAATAACGTACAATAAAAGGTATAACAGCTTCTCTTGCCTTATGCACAGTTTTTTTCTCCTCCGTTTCCCTCAAATAAGCATGGTGTAAGCACCTTTGGCGATAGAAATTATTGTAAATGAGCATAATCCCCGTAAGGTTCGCCATTCTTTGTTTACATCTAGCTACCGCTCAGGCAGTTTGGTGTGACTTTGCCTGGAATGCTACAAAGTCGTGAGTCGTGGTTTGAAGTCGTAACTTACAGGCTCAAAAACCTGCCTGGAACGCACCATTATATTCACAGTGAATGATAATTAACAAAACAAAACAAGGAACAGGTGTGAAACTACTTAGAAACCATAGGCAATCGGAGCAGTGAAAATGACTGTTGCAACATGAATTTTGTTTGTTTGCTTGTTTTTTCACATTAGTTATAAGCAATCATCAGGTATGTGAACAATCTTAAAAAAAAAAAAAAAAAAAAACTAAATGGAAAAAAACCGCCTACAAATATTACAACCAGGCATGCGTGCTTACAATAAATAATAATATATACATTTATTTAAAAAAGACATACAAAAATAGAGGTGTTTCATGCTGTTCCAAAAATTGTTCTATGGACCACAAAAGGAAAAACATTGGAGAATCTTTATGTAGCTCTTTATACAATGACAGTTGTATCGAACTCCACAAGGAACAGAAATGAATGAATAAATGAATTAATTAAAATGGTCCATATGACTTGTGCACTATTCCGAGTTTTCCAAAGCACTGTTGATTATTGTTAACTAAAAATAAAAAATATTGTTTTCAGTAATTGAAATAAAGCTGAAATAAATTAAAGTATATAAATATAAAATGTGCTGTCAAATCAATTAATCGCATCAACATTAAAAAATTGTGCTTACATTAATATATGTTTGCATATATATAATTATATTTAGCCTATACATAATAAACTTACATCTAAGTAATAAAATTGCTAAAACTGAATCTGAAATAAAAATGTATTAAACTATTAAACTTAAACTAAATACTATAAATCATACAAAAATAACACAAAATACCAAATTCACATGGGTCACTTTAATAGTTTATGAAGACTGACAGTCACCATGACAAAGAGCTACGGATTTAAAAAAAAAATTGAGACAAAAAACATGGACAAATAGCAGCATATAGCTTTGGAACCACATGAGCGTGAGTAAATAAGTCAATTTTGGATTAGCTATCTTTAATTTTGGCTGGATTTGAGTGGAGAGTGAGGCTGGCTGATGAAGGAGCGCGTTTACGAACTAGAGTTATGCTCCACTGGAGCTCAGCTGTTTCTTTCACCCATCTACTTCACCACTTGCACACATTTCTGTCAGAACACCGAGCACAACGGGGTCCTGCATTCCCTCTGCACAGTCTACCCTTTAAAAAAATCCCTAAGTTGCCCCATTCATTCTTGCATTTGGTATTCCTGGCAACCTGTGCAATCAATCTTACATTTGAGGTCTCCTTAATTTGGACCTTGAGGTGTTTCAGAGCACTGTTTTTTTCTTTTTTCTTTTTAGATGTATGTAACCCTGTATTCTCCTTTTAAATTTTGCAGGACGGAGTTCTCTCTATATCATCCTCTCCACGGGAGGCATTTTCTTACTCATCACCTTGGTGACTGTTTGCGCCTGCTGGAAACCCTCCAAAAAGTACCAGCTCTATTATCCCTATATCCATTCTCTTTGAGTAGTCTAAAGCAAGCCACAATAAATCTCAGCAGCTGGCATTGTTCTTGTAAGAAAAGTCTTTGTGCTTCAAATGTTAGGAGGCCAAAGTTCCACAGATCAGATGAAAAACAAAGACCAAAGCAACTGATTAAATTGGAAAGAACTCATCTTTTACACATTTAGGTTTCTGTTTGTGCACTAAATTAATATGACATTGCATTTGATATTTTGATCAGTGCCAGATATGTTGTTAACAAAAATACATTGTTATTCTATCTACAGAAAGAGACAACAGCTTGCCAGACAGAGCAGGCAAAATTTAGCAGAGCAGAGTAACGACAATCATGATGGTAATTTTGTTCATTTTTGCAGAATCACTCAAGATAAATCTTAATGTTCTCTTATTTTAATATTTTAAAGATGCACTCAGTAATTTTCCCTCATTAAAAAATATTAAAAGTAAAAATGGTTGGAATTATCTCATTTCTTTTAGTATATTATTTATTTATATTATTTATAGTACAATATTTGTAATTAGCTTTTATTTTTATATTTTTATAGTTTTTAATTTTGCAATTTTGTTTTGTGCTATTGTTATTTGTTTTAGTTTTATTCTCGTTTTTTAATGTTTATATAGCTTTAATTTCTTTTTAAATTTAGTTTTAGTTTGTCATTTTAGTACTTTTTTAAATTTACATTTCCATTTTTTTTTTTTTTTTTTTACATTTTTCAATGAAAAAGTTTTTCATTTAATATTCATATTTTATTTTATTTAAGAATGATTTTAATTACCAAAAACGATTTTATTATTTTAGTTTTAGTTAACATTAACAACACTGATCACCGAAAGACTAATATCAGTAACCTAATCATTTTTTGGATTTGGATTTGGATTTTGAGATCACATAACAGCAGAATATTTATCTCTGTAACCTCCGTAATTGAACATGTTAGTTTGAACAAATTAATCTACATAAAATATTTGCATTATTCTGCATCCACACCACTAGGGGTCAGCCCAAGGCCATTTTCATATCAAACAGAGCAACATTAAAAAATTACTGAGTGCACTTCTACACTTTTTTTTTTTCAAATCAGTTTATAATAAAAGGAATTATTTGCTTTTATTTAATTATCAAATAATTTATTTTATTAAATCTTGAATGCTATCTTTACAGTAGTTGATATCGTGCCTGCTAGAAATTACCCTAACCGTCGGAACCCAGGTGGACTATATGTCCTCAAAGAAACGGTAAGATATTATTATCATTGTTATTATTTTGTTTTCATTATTTTAACTTTATTATTATTTCCAGGATTTCCCTGAGGGAACAGATGAGTCTTCCTGTAATTATATCAACCCTGCTGATCCCCTCAGCCCACCTTGTTATCCCAACATGGCTCCACCTTCTGCACACTCTCCAGATGCTTATATGCATTCAGGAAGAAGATACCCTCGTACCCCCGTCCCCTCTCCTCCATCAACCCCTCATCCGACTCTCACTCCACCCCTCTCCTGTCCCCAACACCTGGGCAGCTTAACACGCAAGCCCCACCCTGCAAGACTAAGCCCCTCCCCTCCACATGCGGAAGAACTTCCAGTTGAACCAGAAAACAATATGCACTACCATAGCCTTACCCGATGAGCAAGATGGATGAAGAGTTTTAAATGTTTAATGTCAAGGATAATATCAGAATATGAGATTATATGTGTGGGGGTATGGACATTTTAATTAGTCCTTTTTTAGTTATCCTATGTAAATGCTAGCATTTCATGCTTTCCAAAAGCTATAGGTGAATGAATTACAAGACCAAAACTTAAAGATCAGTAGTTGTAAAGTAAAGAACTGATTACATGTACTGAATGTTTAATTTTTGGTTTAATACTAATAGAACCATTTGCTTTCATTATTCATTTTCAGGAGGTTTTTTCAGCTGTGGTTTATAAAAATAGCCTATCTTAAACTAAACCAAAATAATACTATATAAATAGAAAAATATAGCGTTTAATTTCAGCTATAATTGAGCATAATTGTGATCTGTTAGGGTTTACTGTAAATATGATTTCTTTATGCCAGTATTAAAAAGATTTTATTCTTTCTGTCTCCTTTTATTTATTTATTTTTTGCAGAAAACAAGAGTAAATATCTCAAATAATATAATGTTAACGTTAATAAAATGTTCCCATAATATACTCACCCTCAATCCATTTTAGGTGTATATGACTTTCTTCTTTCTGATGAACACAATCAGTTATATTAATAAATATCCTGACGCTTCCACGCTTTATAATGGCAGTAAACAGGGCCCAAGAGTTTGAAGCTCAAAAAAGTGCATCCATCATAAACGTAAGGCAGTCTGGTGGAAGCTAGATATTTTACATAAAGGATATAAAGGCCTGGTTTCACAGACAGGGTTTAGATTAAGACAGGATCAGGATTAGATTTTAGTTCAATTAGGACATTTAAAAATGCCTTAGGAAAAAAAAAAACATTACAGGTGTGTAGGCCTATCTTGAGACAAAACAATGGCACTGACATATTTTAAGATATGCCAGTGCAAGTTGTTTTCAGTTAAAACAGCTCAAACATGCATTTTAGTCATTTTATTCTGTCATCAATTACTTACCCTCGTGTCGGACACCCATAAGACCTCCGTTCATCTTCGGAACACGAATGAAGATATTTTAGTTGAAATCCGATGGCTCAGAAAGGCCTCCATACTTTACACTCTCAAGACCCATGAAAGGTACTAAAGACGTTGTTACAAAGTCCATCTCACTACAGTGGTTCTACAATAACTTGAATCGATGAGAATAGTTTTTGTGGGCAAAAAAAACTAAATAACGACTTATATAGTGATGACCGATTTGAAAACGCATCATGAAGCTTCGAAGTGTTATGAATCAGTGAGTCAACATGATTCGGATCGCGTGTCAAACTGCTGAAATCAAGTGACTTTGGCGATCCAAACCGCTGAATCGACTCACTGATTCATAACTAAAGGTCTTTAGTACCTATTATGGGTCTTGAAAGTACATGTGCCAATGGAGGCCTTTCTGAGCCATCGGATTTCAAGTAAAATATCTTCATTTGTGTTCCGAAGATGAACGGAGGTCTTACGGGTGTCGAACGACATGAGGGTAAGTAATTAATGACAGAATTTTCATTTTTGAGTGAACTAACCCTTTAAGCCTATAGTCTGTGGTGAAACCAAGGGAAAGACCAGCCTTTATGTAGGTACACAATTGTCAATTTACACGTTTCAACCACCAGAGGCTCCCACATCACTATCAATCAATAAAACATCTGCGTCATTTCAAAGTCTGGACTGATCAACTACTCTTCATCCTTTCTTTTTTTGCTGTAGAACAATATAAGTTTTTGATAGTTTTATATAGTTAGAATAGCTCGTTTTTAATCGAGTCGATTACCGTAAACAAAGCATTTTCTCCTCTAATAACAACACGTTTTACTCAAAGGTTTTGTTAGCTAAATACGATAAAAGATAATTTATAAAAAGATGTTGAATTAATCCGATAGCCTACATTATTTATTCATGTTTATTCTACATTCAGTTGACGTCATGAGATAAACAGCGCGCCATTCGACAGTTCGAGTGAAGTTTATAATCTGTCAATCGCACAAGTTAACTACACCTTGACTTCTAATCTCTTTTTAAAGTTGGCGAACTAGGACAATGAGTCTCGTGCTAAGTGAGAGCAAAATAATGGACAATTCTTTGGTTCAATGGTTATTTATATGAAAATAAGGGACAGTACAAGGAACTCTAAAATGTGTACTAGTCTGTACCAGTGTTGGTCTATGTCATTTCAGTGTTTGCAGTGTATTTTTTTGTTGCATGAATTAAATGCTAAAATGAATCTCAGACATTAACACATTTGTTTTGCTTAACCTGTGTATTTCTAAAAGTGTAGACGAATGTTTTGTTCACCTTTACAGCCTAAAATGTAATTCGATATAGGCTACGCTTTATATACATTTTAAGTGACATATTCATTATTTTTAGAATTAAATTGTACATAAGTTGCAAGGTTATCTGGCACTGACAAATATTTTAAGTGTCCCTTATTTTCTTATAAAGAACAATATCTTATCTTCCTTTGCTGGTGGCAACCCTATTTACCAATGTCCAGCATGGTATTTTTTTGTACCTTTGAAATGTTTTATTATGATTACTTGTTTTTTAGGGAGATGGGGGGAAGTACCATAAAAATGCTATATGGGGAGGCTGCAGACCTGGAGCAGGCAGATATACGGCCCAGGCAGTTTTACGGCCCAGGCAGTTTTACGCCTTACTCAAGTCTGTGGCTTATTTATAAAAAAATAGCGCTTATTATCAGCAGGGTTTTCGGAGTTGTGAGATCCAAGCGATCACCGGGTGTTCAGCGCTCATTTAGGCCACGGAGAGCTGCCTTATCTCGGCTAGTCCTTCTGACGTTTGCCGCTGGCTCTGATGTCTCTGCAGTGTAGTGGTTCATCACGAGTTTTCTTTTTCTTCTCAGATGGCATTAAATCATGTTTATCAGGCATTTTGGGAGACACAAATGTAAGAAATTACATATCAATAGTCCTATGAAATATTAGATATTATTATGAAAATGTTGCCAATCATTACTCCCATTATTACTTATTTTTTTCATTACATGCTGCCCCAAGAACACGTTCATATAGAAATTAGATACAATGTAGATACATTGTATTTAATGGGACTATGACCATTTTACCCACATATTGCATAAAGTAAAATGGTATATCAATTAAAGAAATTATGAAACCTAAAAATTGATTAGTGAATGAAAAACAATCCCATTGTCATATGTTTTTTTTTTTTTTTATGTTTGTAAAAGTCCTGGTGTCCACTACAGTGGACATAACATATGAATAAAATCCTTTTGGAAAAATGTATCTTTTTTCAAAAATATATATTTTTCTTTTTTTATCAATTTGTTTATTATGCAATAATTTTAAACAATGTAGGCCTAATGACAGAAACTTAAATAACTGTCCCCATAGACGTTGACTAATTGAGTGCGTTTTTTTTTTTTTTAAATTTACATATAAACGTTACAGTAATACATCAGATAGACAGTGTAATGATCTACACTACACGTTAAAATATCTGTAGGCTAGATATTTACTGTTGGCCTTCACTCTTCATACATAGCCTACAGGAGACAATTTTTTTAATTGAAAAATTATAAACATAGTTGGATCAGATCTGTAGAATAGTTCTACCTATTCACCATAGGTTTTTATTTACAGGAGAATGGGTGATATATGTTGTTGTGAATTCATTTAAAATTCAAATTCAGCCCTTCAGTGTAGTCATGGACCATCGATGAAATATCTGCTGTAGTATTCATTATTGGTTGTCATACACGAGTGTAGGTACAATTCTCTCTCTCTCTCTCTCTCTCTCTCTCTCTCTCTCTCTCTCTCTCTCTCTCTCTCTCTCTCTCTCTCTCTCTCTCTCTCTCTCTCTCTCTCTCTCTCTCTCTCTCTCTGTGTATGCTGCGTGAATTTATTGTGGGTTTGTTCAACAATGATAATGCAGAGACATCAGAGCCAGCGGCAAACGTCAGAAGGACTAGCCGAGATAAGGCAGCTCTCCGTGGCCTAAATGAGCGCTGAACACCCGGTGATCGCTTTATCTCACAACTCCGAAAACCCTGCTGATAATAAGCGCTATTTTTTTTATAAATAAGCCACAGACTTGAGCTTTAAACCACTACATTCTCGCCTGAAAATTCTTAAAACAACATTTCGTGACACAATAACTTTTTTTTTTTTTTAATTACGCTCCTGATATTGACGCTTGCTCAAGTCGTACAGTCATTAAACTGTCTATCTGATATATTAATGCAACGACTGTATTTAAATAACCCCTACTGGTCACGCCAGGAACAACAGGGGCGTAAAACTGCCTGGGCCGTAAAACTGCCTGCTCCAGGTCTGCAGCCTCCCCCTTCTCTAAAAATGCAACTGATGCTTATAAAAACAAAATGTCATATATTTATTGTGTAAGCCTGAAGTTACACATAGCACTTACAGTATATGGGATGACTGGTTAGGGACTGACATTTTATAATGTTGTGAGTAGTATGCTGTCACCAATGGAACAAGTGCCTTTGATAACATTTACATTATAGGGCATCTTACACTGGCTCTGGCTTCCATCTAAATATAAGATGGTAAGAAATTTGAGAAACCATGAATACAATACAGCCAAACACTTATCACCTTAATAGCATGCAATAAATGTAGAGTTATTTTGGAAACAACCAATGAGTTCATAATGCATTGTTAATGTGTCGAGCACGTCTAATATGCAGAAAGACGACTATATTCACACAGTCAAATATTAGGTGTGTGATCAGTCAACCAATCAGATGTCAGACATTGTAACGCTTCCTTTAACAATAATTCTGTCATGAAAAACAATACCAAACAGACAATATATAGCTCCATAAATAGCACATTCACACTGTTTTCAAATGCATAGGGATGAGTATGAATTTGCAGCAGTTCATTTTTTTTGAGCTGGCTGGTTAAGGATGATGTTATTAAAAGTACTGTTATCTGAATTATATACTCCACCAAAGCACTGATTTATTGAAATTATTGTCATTAGATTTGCTTTATCTTACACTCAAGGGCTAGCAGTTCTAACACTCATCTTTTGCCTATGGATGCTAGTACTTGACATGGTGAAAAGTGTTGTGTGTAAGTGGTGATTATGCAGAATGGTTGCAATCAAGGCTCATATGAACATTTTGGAGTATACTCTAATCAGACCAGAATGTCTGATTCTAAATGCAGTAGGATTAAAAAAATCTTTCCACTCACTCTTTAACCTTTTCTATTCTTAGTAAAGAGTAGTGTGAAATCATGTGTGCTTAAGCAGGACTGACTTCAACATTATTAGGCAGCCGGCATTTGGCGTCAGTTCAGTGTGGTATTGTTTTCCTCAGATTGATAAAGAATTCAAATCCTTCAAGACTTTCCGGTTCCAAACACAGAGAGTGGGTGAAACATTAAGGATGCTGAAAAGCAAAAGGAGAAGATGAAAGGACCCTAATGGAAGAGTTTTCCATATTCCACCCCAGATCTGCCCCGGACACACATCCATAAACTGAACAACCATAAAGCCTTTTATTATTAGGATAATGTCTTCCCCTTAGATCCTTTATTATTGAAATATGACTGGACTCCTCTCCTTTGTCCCATGATTAGCAGAGAGCACATGCATTTCTGATTACCTGAGGTGTGATTTTCTTTAGTTGCGTAAGCTTTTAAATGTATGCCCTTTTGTGCAGGTCCTTTTAATCTGCCTTTGGTAAAAGTTAGACATGAACTTCATTGGCCAAATGGTTTGAAAAAACCACATTAGCCCTATACAGTCTTCTGTTCTTATCAAAATTGTGTCCCTGTGTCAGCAGTAATACAGCCCCTCTGGGCGGCACATGCTGCTAATCTGTTTCCGCTGTGGAGTGTAGTCAATGGCACATGAGAATTAAGACATAGGAAGTCTTTCTGGCCCCTCGGGATAGGATTAAAGAGCAAGGAGGCTGAGAACAGGTTTGCGCTTGTCTCTACTGTTCACACTTCCATCCCTAGTTTTTTAAGGGCTGTTAATTATCCAGCCACACATGCCAACGACGCCACTTCTTCATTGCGCACCTGACTGAGCCATAACTGTTTTTGTGTTATGCATGTTAACAATGTCTGTCATTCAATGTTTCAAGTGGTATAGTCCTTGTCCTTTCCTCAGATGACCAGAACATATGTTGCTCTGAGTGGACACAGAAGACTGTAGGGCACATTACGATGACAGAAATATTATAAATTCACCCACCATTATGTCCCACATTCTCAATCTTATAGTAATTGCTATGGTTTGCACCCTCAAATATATTGTTTTATTGTATTATTTTCCTCCACTGAAGACTCATTAATCCCATCATGTTCAAATATAGACTCTTGGGTGGTCTGCTAAATTAAGTGAGATGGACAATGAAAGGACTAAATTAAATGATTACAACAGACATGAAGGGGGTTGGGCACTTTTTCGCCATAGTAACTGTTCCCCCTGACAACAGCGAGAGTGACAATTATATTCAGGGTCCTTCAATGCCCCCAGTTTTACCTTGCTCACTTGCTCTATTTGGCTCAATTGAGCACCTGGGACGGCTGGGGAACGCTGACTGCACGCTGGGAGAAGCGAGAGCTGCTGACGCCGCACAGGCAAGACTGCTATTTTCTGACGCAAACATTCTATCTGCAATGCTACGAATAGAACATTGAATTACGTACCGGTTAAGTTACAAGGTCAGAAATAAACGTGGCCTGTCGTAAGGCTCTATCTTCCAAGTTTCCAAGAAAGTCTCAGGTGACACTATGTCTGTTTGCCGTGATAATTGCGGTGTGGGGTAAACTGAGAGTTAATGAAGTTGTATTTACCTATTCACTGATGTGCACTATAATGGATTTGATTGAATTTGTACTTTAAGTCAAAGGAACTTATATGCATTATGAGACTATTAAATGGCTTTTAATAGGATCATTCAATCTCATCCTTCATTTGCTTATTCTCATGTTGTCCCAAACCAACTTTCTTCCTTCTGTTTCAGCATTTTTTTAGTCCGTATGTTGAAAGTCAACGTGGTTCCAAAACAACATTGATATTTTTTATTGTTTGATGCTTGGTTAAGCAAAGTGTCACCGGTTTTTGACCCTGTAGCTCAGCACTAGTGGAGGGTTAGCTCGGGTTAACTGATGCTTCAATCACTGTTTATTTGTTTGGTTGAAAGTAGACTTATACCCCCGGTGACACAGACTAAAATGCATGTTTGAGCTGTTTTAACTGAAAGCAACTTGCACTGACAGATCTTAAAATATGTCAGTGCCATTGTTTTGTCTCAAAATGCACATCAGTAATGATTTTTTCTAAGTCATGTTTGTAAAAGCCACATAAATGCCGGCTTGGGTCCACTTGAGGGCCCATTATTTAAATGTTTGTTTCTTTTATTGTTATATTCCATTTCTATTGTGTGATATGCCTGCACTAATTTCTTGCATCGTGTAGCCTATGTCTGCACTATGACTTTCTTCTACACTTGGAACTCCTGTCACCAAGACAAATTCCTTGTGTGTAAACATACTTGGCAAATGAAGCTAATTCTGATTCTATTCAAACTAAGGTCTAATTCTGTCTTGTCTGTGAAACCGGATCATAGGGTTAAAGAGTTAAAACACTCTACATATGTAAATGTCATTCTTTATGTGTTTATTTGCAGAGGACATTTTGTTGTGGGCCTTTCGAGAGGTGGTCTTGGTGGATCTGCTCCTGGTTAGCGATACCAGGACAGGTGGATCTCACAGTTCATCCGGTCAGCATGGGATCTGGCTCCTCCTACACTTCCAAAACCATCTATTTGGATGTAGATGGCAAAGTGCAGAAGGTAAATGTCTTCAATGTTTTACAGGGTTGCCAACTTTTAAGATCAGGTTGGAGTGAGGGGGGGCTGTTGAGGGGCTGACGGTATACGATGGTACATATAAGGAAATAAGGATATGTACGTTATTAACATTTTAAAATTTCACATTTAAAGAAATCTAGTGTTTGATCATATCTAAATATTTATTAAAATGCAAAACTGCAATACTTTTTTGAGCAACTATATTAGATATTTTGATTAAAGTATTTTGATTAAAGAGTCATAAAGGCACCAGTGGGTAATGGCATTACAAATGGAAATTATTATTTTTCGTGCCACAAAATGACTCTAATTTGCCTCTTTGAATAACCTTAATTACTATACTAATTGTAATACAAATAATACAAATATTAGAAGAAAAATATTTTAAGTAGTCACTAATGGACCATAATTATTGCACAAATAGTACCAAAATATCTAAAAATATTCAATAAATATTATTGAACTTAAATATAGAACATTTATTCAATTGAAAAATAGTTTGACCATCAATGAGTATGAGTGTGACAAATTAGTAAGGAATACCTGATGGCTAAATACAATAAAAAAACACTAACATTAATGTTAACAGTGTTGCATCTCCATCACTCTCCATTATAAAACGATCCTGTATGGTTGACGTAATAATCAATGCACACTATGCTGTACTGTTTACCAAAACTTGCTGCAAACACGTGTAAAGTGGAGCTGTTGTGTATTAAGCCATTCAAATGTATTGACACAGCGCTAGAAGTATGGAGAGCTCGGTGAAGCACGTGACCGCGCGTGCCACCGGGAGATGAGAGAACTCGTTGTCTCAACTCCGTTTTTCAACAATCTGGCTTTAACTGTTATGCTATATTAGCGCCAAAACGCTAATTATTGTTTGAATTTCGCATTAAAACTTAAAAAAAAATGTAAAAGCTTAGACTTTGTTTAATATCAAAAGCAGGTTTGGCAATTTGGCGTGAGATTAAGTTGGGCAGCGTGAGTATCACGCCAAATGAGAGTTGGCAACCCTGGTTTTATCTGAATTCAAACTCAAGGATCAAGTTAGGGGTTGTCATGAGATTATGGATTACTATTGGTGTATGACCAATATGGGGTTTTCACTGACAATAGTGATACCAATATAATGTTGAAATATGGGCCTGGCTGGTGTATCGGCCTATCACTAATATCTTTAGACCTGAAATGCTGACTCTAAACCTTTAAACAAGATGTTAAGCAGTTTCAAATGGTACTAATTAATTTGTCAAGAGGAGTGCCAGGAGATCAGTGTGCACAGGTTAAAAAATAAAGCTGAAGATAATGTGTTCCGCAGGTGTGACTGACATTGCATGCTGTTGTGACACTTGTGACACACATTGTTTTGCCTGTTGTTTCCTAGAGAATGACTGAAGAGCTGTTGATGGTTGTGTTTAAGTCCAATTTACAGAGTGCTGTTCTACATATGGAACTCGCAAATCCTCATCGTACTCAGTATTCACATTATTATCCACGATAGATGAAAAATGTTTCATATATTCTAGAAACTCATTAAGATTTTGTTTGTCACAATATGTAGGAGGTTTGCTTTGTACAGTATGAAAAGGGAATATGGCAGAACATGCATGTGTCAGATTCAGCACTTCATCTTGAAGCTCACACAACATCCTATGAGCTCAGAGAGACCACCAAGTGCACATTGAAAACACTGAGAGTGACATGTGTTTACTGTAGTACAGGATCTATTGGGGATCTGAGCCTGTCTACCACAGCTGCCTCTTTCACAATGCGTTATTCTCTTAGTCATTTTTAATAATAGATTAATTTAAATGAACCTATGAGTACCAAACAAACCTTTAAATATATGTAACATTTTCCAGTTATTTTTGATGGCTGCATTTATTTGATCAAAAAGCCATTACGTAACAATTTGCATCACATGATCCTTCACAAATCATTCTAATATATATATATATTTGGTGCTGAAGAAACATTTCTTATTATTTACAACATACAAAAGTTGTGCTGCTTAATGCTTTCGGAGAAACCATGATACATTTTTTCAGGATTCTTTTATTAAATATCAAGTTCAAAATAACAGCATTTATTTTTACTGCCACTTATGATCAATTTAAAGGTCCCGTTCTTCGTGTTCTTTTGAAGCTTTGATTGTGTTTACAGTGTGCAATATAACATGTGTTCATGTTTCATGTGTAAAAAAAAACAGTATTTTTAACATAATGTACTTATCTGTATACCGCTGTTTTCACTCTCCTAAAAACGGCTGATGACTTCCTTTATTCTATGAAGTCCCTCCTTCAGAAATACGTAATGAGTTCTGATTGTGCCAGCGGTTCCCGTGTTGTGATTTGACCGCATCTTAGCAAACGTGGCACAGTTCCTGTGTTGTGATTCGACAGCAGCTTAGCGCACGTGGAAAGGTCACGCCTCTTAACGGGAGATATATGCGCTTAATGATCTCTACAGCGTCCCTGGGAAAGCCAAACAAAGGTGATTTGACTCCGGGATGAAAATAACAGCGTCTCGACGACATGGCGACAAACACAGTCAAACGCAGCACTTCCTTTTCTCCACACGACACGTCCTCTTCTCCGCGTGGGACAGCAACAAGACCACGCCCCCTTTTTTCGCGTATTCTTGTGGGCGGAGGTTAGTCTGTTCTACTGTTCTACTGACGTCATTTATGAAGGAAGTACCAGGATGTAGTCCAAGCCAGCCGTTCGCTGTAGGCTTTGAAAGGGAACTTCTGTTAAATAAAATATCTCGCTTGGCATTGAACTTTGAGCTTTATAATTTTACAGGTATTATTTATGCTCTAACAGCAGCATTACACACTAACTAAAGTTTGAACAATGGGATCACGAAGAACGGGACCTTTAATGCATCCTTTTTGAATAAAAATAAGAATTTCTTTAAAATAAGTCTTACTGACCCCATACTGTTGAATAGTAGTGTGTAAATTCTAACATATTTTAAAGCTCTGATAATTTGTATAACCCCAAAAGAAAATTTCATTTCTCAGAGGTGACTCAACCAAAGCTCGGGAGATTTGGATTTCTGAAGAAATTTTTATTTTAGCATTGAAAAAAAAAAGACAAATAAGATGGCATTATGATGTGGATTTCAAAGCTGAAGCATATGATGTTTGATCACATATTATAGGCTCTGACTTTTTATTGCATACTGGTGCCTTTGTGAATTACTGTTGTTTTTGGCAATGAGAGAAGCAGGAGACTTAAGCCAAAGTCTTGATTTAATCTCATGCTGCCTACTAAGATATTTTTTCTTTCCAATGGGATGACACCACACTTTTATTTAATGTATAACTGCTACTTTTTCATGCTTTAAAATTCTATATGGCATTTCACAATTCTTATCTCATAAGATACACATATGAGTTGCATTACAGCGTTATAGTATGTTTTCTCATTGTAGTACAGGTATGACGACAAATACAGGCATAATATTGCTAACACACCCTTATTTGTCCTTCATAGGTGCTTTTCAGTCGCCACTGCAGCCCATGTGATATCAAAGAACTGCTGTGTTCCTCCTCCAGCATACCTAGGTCTGTATATCACTGATATACTAATCGACACTTCAATCCATTTTGCAAACCTACAGTGCTTGAGAATGTGGTTAACATAATAAATCCATATAATCTCACTTTTTATTTCTTCTGTCTGTAGGAGCACTGCTATAATGATGGTGAACCCTGAAGGTGCTTTCGTGTCCATCGATCCCACAATGCCCACCAACACCCCTAAGTAAAATGCCGCCTGGCCCTTGTTTGTATAAGCAGTTATGTCAATTTTCAGTTTGATCTGTCAGTTAATGATCCCATTTTGTCCTTTTAGCTCTCTGTACAAAGTCATTCCTTTGTCTACCGGCCAGCTGGGAGGTAACATGCATCATTTATCGCTGTTTTTCACAGTGTTTGACTCTTACTTATAACCTTTAATAACCTAGATATACTATACATTGACTCATAATGTCTCGAGTCAAGAGTTGTTCTGCCCTGATTTATAGCCTGTTTATTTAACTCCATAGAAAAGGAAGATATGTTTCAGAATGTGATCTCACAGGTAGCAGAGCAGTTCAGCAGGTAACAGACATGTTTGTTTTCCCATGGACTGGAGATGAATCTCTATCACCACAATGCTTCTGTACTAAAACCAGGCCAATCTTTTTGTTTTTCTCTCTACAGAGCGTTCAGGATCAACGAACTGAAAACGGAAGTGACTAACAGACTGGCTATGTTGGAGAAGAGAGTAGAACGTATGTAATGCAATGTTATGGTTTGCCGTTTGTCTTATTTTTTTTTATCTGGTTTTATTGTTGCTCAGACTTAGAGTTAAGCACATGTCTTTTCAAATCTAAACAGATTTTAATACACTAAGAATCATTCACTTGCTGACTGACTTTGTAAATGGTTACAGAGAAAAACTGGGCATTATACACTAAACGACTGAGGATCACAGACTAACAGACTGTCAAGTCATTCCGGACACAATAAATCCACACAGAAACATGCATAGAAATGTATACATAGATGCCAAGTTTCTATGGGCAGCTATACGTAAGTTGCCGCGATATTGGTACGTTCAAAACACCAGTCCGTGAACATTCGAGGGCAAGCTGACTGAGCAACTCCAACCGTAGTTAGATGCATGTATGAATATCTAAATCTGGAATAGACTTCAGCAGATGATTTTGCTAAAGTAACACAATACAACAAGACAAAGGTGTCAGCTAACACAACATTAAAAGGTTACTATAGTAAAAGTTTAAAAAAAAAAACAGTAAAAACCTGTAATATATATAAAACACAAATCTACACATTCTTACCTGTAAAAGTATGGAATTTCTTCGGGAATTGAAATCTCGGCGGTTTCACAACCAGAAGCTGTGCAATGTTGTGGCATCAGTTATTTATTCTTACTGTGAGTCAAAGTACGAAGCGGTCGAATGTGGAATCTACGTTTACATATAAATGATAAAAGCACCCTAGCAACTGCAAAGCAATGAAAAAAACAGCTTAGCTACAAACACTCAGAATACCATAGCAACACAATAAAAAAAACTCCTCTATTCTATAACTCTTCTATTTTGATTTTCTATACAGTGGAGGGTTTGAAGGTCGTGGAGATTGAAAAGTGCAAAAATGACCTGAAGAAACTGAGAGATGAGATGACGTCCAGAGCAGGAGGAAGGTATGTGAAAGAGAACTTTTTCCAAAGAAAGCAAGCTATTTGCTTATCCATCTCGAGCCGCCATCATGCGGCTCTTTTCCAAACTAGAAACATAAATGTATCTAAATGACTAATTCACCACTCTCCTTTTAGAGTGAATTGTTCATGCAAATACAATTTCTCAGATGATGGAATGAAATTAACTCCTAGACGTGACGTCCCCAGCTACCCAAAGGTGCTTTAAAGTTTTATGACGGGCTTTGATTGAATTATGGGCCCTCTGGGAGAACATTTTGTCTCTCTCTCTCTCTATGTGTTATTAATCTCTATTAATCTTGATTTTCTCAGTACACGCTTTCTCAGGAGACCATTGAAGCGCTGAAGAAACCAACCTTTGATGTTTGGCACTGGGAGCACAATGAAGTGAGTCTAATCTTGGTGAGATATACAGTATGTTTAGAGATGAAATGATGCATACATGCCCTTTTTTCATGGTTTACCGTTTATTCATCAGATGCTGAGCTGCCTGGAGTACATGTACCATGACTTAGGCCTTGTAAAGGAGTTTAACATGAACCCGATTACTCTCAAACGCTGGCTGGTATGAAAATTAGTATAAATTTGTATAAATGAAAGGGTGCAAAAAAGGTGAAATTTCCAGGTTAACAGCTCTGATGTTCCAGATTCTTTTTATATGTTCTCAGCTGGGCATTCAGGAAAATTACCGTAGCAACCCATTCCATAATTTCCGCCATTGTTTCTGCGTGAGTCAGATGATGTATGGCATGATCCACCTCTGCAACCTCCAGGTGAGAATGTTACGCAAGTAGCAATTAGTACAGCAATTACTGTGGAACAGTAAAAGTGGAAACCTGTGTGTGTGTGTGTGTGTGTGGCCCACAGGAAAAGCTCACACTGACAGATCTGGGCATTTTAATGACTGCTGCCGTGTGTCACGACTTAGACCACCCTGGATACAACAACACGTAAGATCTTCGCTTCTGTGTAATTATGAGTCAGTTCTCATAAAAAAAAAAAAACATACAGGTGTACCCAGGTATTTGCCTGCACATTCGTGATGACAATTTTACAGTCGTATTATATCTGTGCCGTTTATCTTAGTAACCATTTCCCATGACATATGGGTCATATGGGATCCAGCGCATTCACTGGCTTTTCTTATGCAGGTATCAAATCAACGCTCGCACTGAGTTGGCGGTGCGCTACAATGACATCTCGCCACTAGAGAATCACCATTGCGCTGTGGCCTTCCAGATACTCTCATTGCCGGAGTGTAACATATTTGCCAACGTGGACCCAGAGGCCTTTAAACAGATCCGACAGGTATAGCATGAAATATCAACTCCCATTTAAGCGATCTAAGGGGCCATTCACTCAGAACACATTTTTGCATTTAAAAACGTGAGACATAGGGCAGGGAAATGAAAAAACACAACAACAACAAAAAAGCTTTTTTTCTTTAAAGAGGAACCTCTTTTAACTTAAGCTCTGTGTTTTTAGAACACCGAAAGATTAGTGCTGTCACAATATCAGATTTTTACTACACGATTATCGCAGTCAAAAGAATTTGCGATAATAACATTATTGCGATATCGATAGAACATTTTGAAAAAAAGAATTAAATAATATTATTGATCAAATTCATATTTGTTTATTTTGTGTTTTCTCTTTTTTGGCCAAGGAATCGCACTCAAAATTGTCACCATTCTGTTTAGTTTTGTTCATGGACTTTCAGTTAGTTTTCATATGTCACATGTTTCTTTGTTCAGTTTCCCGCCACTTGTCTGTTTCCTTGGTTACCCTTGTTAGTTAAGTTCTGTTCAGCTGTGTTTAGTTAATTATCTTGTTTCTGTCTGCTATTTAAGGCCCTGTCCACGAGAACACAGGTATTTTCAAAACCGCATATTTTTCTATGCGGTTTGACTGTTCGTCCACACGTAAACGCAGTGTCCGGACACTGAAACCGAACTATTTTGAAAACTCCTGCCAGGGTGAACATTTTTAGAAACTCCGGTTGCAGTGTTGTCCTGTGGACAGTGAAACCAGAGAATTTGGCTTGTTGCGTCAGAACCGGAACCCACTATAAAAAAAAATTCCAGGCTTCTGATTGGCCAACATGGCTTTACGGTTAGGGTTATATTGCCACCTGTTGGTTTGGCATGCTCTTGACAGCGCTTCATAGCGTGCTTTGCGTTTTCATGTGGACACATTTTTTTTTTAAACGGAGGGACAAACTCTGTTTATAAAAATACCCGTGTACGTGTGGACTAGGCCTAAGTTCCTCTTGTTCACTCAGTCTTGGTCCGGTCACCGTTTTGCTAAGTGTGTGTTTCTGATGCCTATCTACCTGTTCCTGTGGTAAAGATTAAAGTTTGAGTTTGATTTTGAATCTTCTGATTCCTCCATTTGTTCCTGCCTGCACAAATCCGTGACAAAAATGGTGTAGGGAGGTGGAAATCGTGTTTGTAACCATAACGGTTCCTATAAATGTTCCATACATGTTCCTATCTCAATTCGAGCAGCCGAGTCTGTAGCCATTTTCAAAAAACAGCTAAAGACACGTCTCTTCCAGCAGCACCTGACCAATCAAGAATAGCACTTAACATTCTATTCATTTTTCTGTCTGTCTAATTTATTTAAAAAAATAAAAAAAAAACTGTCCTGTGTGTTCTGTGTTAGATTAACTGAGACTTGTTACAGCACTTGCATACTGTAGCCTTTGACTGTTCTAGTTGCTTCTATTGCTCTCATTTGTAAGTCACTTTGGATAAAAGCGTCTGCTAAATGACTAAATGTAAATAACTGTACATAAGCATACAAAAATAACTTCCTGTTGTTTGGCACTTCCTGCAGACTGGGGTGTCGAACATCCCGTCTTTTTGTACATAATCCTAACAACTCCGACACTGTCGAGCTAACTTTTTTTTTTTGGGTACGGCTAGAGTGTCTCGCTTTCGTCTCATAACATGATTTGTTGCGGCAGTAGCAGTTATACGGTGTCGTTGGCTGAATCCAAAATCACCCCCTAAACCCTCAATCACTATACCCTATGTTAGTCCACTAATACAGTTCACTTGAAGGAGTGGATGAAAACGAATGAGCAAATTCGGACAGCCATTGAGTGTACTTGGGCTGTACGCTTGTTATTGCGATGCATTGTGGGACTGAATGAGTGCACTCGATAACGTCGACTATGATTTCAGACACCACTACAAATGGCTGTTAGCGAAGGAAATGTTACAGTGTTCAATGGGGGGAGGGGGGCTGTTTTTCTATTGCATGTATGTAGTCATCTGAACGGTTTGTGGTCCCAAAACAATTAATTGGGGGTAATTTCCGATTCAGCCGTTGTCTTATTTTATATTTTATGGTGGCAGCATAATGTGAAGGTGCACTACTGCCACCTACTTAGCTTCTTTGTTTCTACCAAGACATGAGCATAACCATCAATGAAGACTGTCTAGCTCATGTTAAAAGCACATAGAAAAACAATGGAAAAGCAATGGCACCAAAAACACATTCTGCATGAATGGCCCCAAGGTCATTGATTTGCAGTAAATATTTGTATATTTTAAAGGAATTTGTATGTATGTGTTTATTATGTGACAATGTATTGGCAGGCTATCATCACACTGATTTTGGCCACGGATATGGCCAGGCATGGCGAGATTCTGGACTCGTTCAAGCACAAAGTGGACAATTTTGACTTCACCAATGAAGAGCATGTGACTTGTGTATGTAATGTACACCCTTCCTGCCAAAAACACATCTATGATAGTTTGCTGGTCTTTATCTGGTCGGTTTTAGATGTTTAGACTTTAGAGACCTGCTTGTCAAAAAGCTACACCACCAGTTTGGCAAGACTGGTAGAACTGTTTTCAAACAGACTAAGAGCTGGCTAGACCTGCTAAGACCAGTAGAAAGATGTGTTTTACAGCAGGGATATGGCATGAATTTGACAAGTAAAGTTTGACAAGTAAAGTAAAGATGTTTGTCATGTGTTCAGCTAAAGATGGTCCTTATCAAATGTTGTGACATTTCAAATGAAGTCCGGCCTACAGAGGTGGCAGAGCCGTGGGTGGACTGTCTGCTGGAGGAATACTTCATGCAGGTTTGCTGACTCTCCATCTTGTGTTGTAATTGCTCTACAGTGGCAGGTGGGTTTGTTTATGCTGTCTTGTCTTTGTTCAGAGTGATCGAGAGAAAACTGAGGGGCTTCCTGTGGCACCCTTCATGGACAGAGACAAAGTCACCAAGCCCACAGCCCAGATTGGCTTCATTAAATTTGTCCTCATCCCCATGTTTGAAACTGTCATGAAGGTAAGTGAAATAAGTCATCTTTGGTGTTCATTCAAATGTTACTTCTACTTTTACACCATTTACTCACCCTCATATGTTCCTCCCAGCTGTTCCCTCAGATTGAAGAGATTATGGTGCAGCCTCTCAGAGACTCGCGGGACCACTATGAGGAGCTGAAGCAAATTGATGATGCCATGACCGAGGTAAACGCTCCTCAGCTCCTCGGCTAATGTTTTTAAATAATAGTATGAAAAAAAAAATACTACGGAAGACAATGGGGGCCAGAAACCATTTGGTGACCAACATTCTTCAAAATATCTTCTTTTGCATTCAACAGAACAAATAAACTCATGTTTAAAACAACACAAGGACCAGTAAATCATGACCGAATTTTCATTTTTGGGTGAACTATCCCTTTAAGAAATTTTTTTTTATATTATCATGGTTGAAAACAGCTGTGCTGCTGAATATTTTTGTATTTAATTATTTCATATTTTCAGGATTCTTTGAATCAATACAAAGTTCAAAAGAAAAGCCTTTATTTGAAGACATTATTAACTTTTTGAAGATAATATTAACTTTTGAACAGTAATCTGTGTGTGTGTACAGGTATATGTGGTTTATGACGACACATGTATAATTACGTGGGTATTACAATGTAAACATGGTCAAATGGCTTAAAAAACATACTAAACAGTGGGTTTTTGTATTCAAAATATGGCAAAAGTTTTGTGTGATGGGTAGGTTTAGGGGTAGTGTAGGGAGATAGAATAAATGATGTGTACAGTATAAAAACCATTATGCCTATGGAGAGTTCCCGTAAGCCACATATTCAAGAATGTGTGTGTGTGTGTGTGTGTGTGTGTGTGTGTGTGTGTGTGTGTGTGTGTGTGTGTGTGTGTGTGTGTGTGTGTGTGTGTGTGTGTGTGTGTGTGTGTGTGTGTGTGTGTGTGTGTGTGTGTGTGTGTGTGAGAGAGAGAGAGAGAGAGAGAGAGTGTGTGTGTGTGTGTGTGTGTGTGTGTGTGTGTGTGTGTGTGTGTGTGTGTGTGTGTGTGTGTGTGTGTGTGTGTGTGTGTGTGTGTGTGTGTGTGTGTGAGAGACAGAGAGAGAGAGAGAGAGAGAGAGAGTGTGTGTGTGTGTGTGTGTGTGTGTGTGTGTGTGTGTGTGTGTGTGTGTGTGTGTGTGTGTGTGTGTGTGTGTGTGTGTGTGTGTGTGTGTGTGTGTTTGTGTGTGTGTGTACATATATACACATATATAATGTATGTATATTATAAATATATGCATGTAATATGTATGTAACTATCTGGGATCATAGAGTCTAACATAAAGGTGTGTTTTTGTTCAATGAGGCACAGAAGAAAAAAACAGAAAATATGTCATTAGGAGGGAAGAAGAAATAAGCACTTCTGCGAGTGTAATGATACTATGTAAGTATTTGATATAGTATTGATCTATTTGGCCTTTTTACATTATACACTGAGTGCAGTGTTCGTGTGCTTTAAGTTTTTTCCCTTTACTTGCATCTTACTGGTATTTTCCTAATCTGTGCTTTTTATAGTGGAGCTTGATGCCATGTCTGATGTGTTTTTGTGTGTACTTTCAGGAGACCCGCCTGCACTGTCTGGACATAGTTCCGCTGTGAGGATCTGTGAGAGACTGGGCTGGTGTTGATGACGGCTGAATCTACTGAATCTAAAGGGTCACCTGATCGATTCATGAAATCACAAGTCGCTTCCTTTTGTCAAAAAAATGCTAGGCCAGTCTGATTCTTTATTTTTGGCATCAATGCCTTTTCGGCTGATATGGGCATATGTTCATTACTTTAGTTTTGATCTTGTTTGTTTGGTTTTTTGTTCTTTTTACAGTGTTCAATGGGGGGGGGGGGGGGGGGGGGTTTCGATTGCATGTACGTTTTATGTAGTCATCTGAACGTTTTGTGGTCCCAAAACAATTAAGAGACCAGATTACAGCATGACGTATAACCATAACTAGTGCCTTTTAAAAATGTTTTGATGATTATAAAAGGTCAGCCTGATATGATACTGTTCCTTTGTCAACTATTTCTCTACTGAGTTCCTTTTAGAAAATACCAGTTCACATTTTAGGCGGTTTTGTGGTGAACACAATACCACTGTAAATCATAATATCAGATTTTAAGGATACCCGAGAACTCCTTTTTACAGTGTTTTGGTTGAGTTTTTCAAACTAGATGTGTTTCCCATTATTTATTTGGCTATTGAGGTTGAAATCAGTGCATTTCCACTAGAACATCCAGATTAATGATAGAATTAAACAGAAAATTCTATCATTGATTACTCATTGTCACAACACAAAAGAAGATGTTTTGAAAAATGTCTCATAAAATGGGGTCCAGTGTTGTTTTGGACCCTATCAAGTTTTATTGTAAGGACAAAAACAGTTGAAACATTCTTCAAAATGTCGTCTTTTGTGTTCTACTGTTTTTTCCCCCCTCTGTATTATATGTACTCTGGTTTGCTTCTAATACTTCCTCAAAATAAGACAATAAAGTCTGGGAGTTCTGCCTCCTGGCTATTCTTCATCAAGGCTGTTCTTTTCTCCTTTTATCAACACGGTAATAAAAACTCTCCCCAAGAGGTTGCATGTGTTCGCTATTATCACAAGGTTAGACCTCAATGCATCATTTCATTCATATGTTTCACTGTCAGTGTTTTGGTGTCTTCGTCTATAGATCAGCACATTTTGATGGATGGAGATCACGGCACATTTCCTTCGCTAAGGGCTGCTTAACTTGTTGAAACAGGACCAGGGTGCAAAGTTTGTCATTGCAAGCTATCAATTAAAGCAGATTTTAAGAGGTGAATGGAAAGTGGTATACAAATAGGCTTGCTTTTGAGTCACCTGACCCAAAACGTAGGCCTAAAGCACATGCACAAATTACATAGTGCAGTCATCTGTCATTGTTCCTAATGCACAAAATGGAACATGTATGTCTGAACCTGTTTTTAAAGTCACGCTTTTTCCATCCCGGCTGGAGACACTGGATATGTTTGTGCCTTTGGCTTGTTTTCATGATAAATGGCATCATTTTATAAGAATTTCTTCATCTTGATGCCTCTATTAGATAATGAGCCTCAATTTAAGCTTTCAATTATCCATCTGCTGGCATGTCTTGCTTTGTCTCCACTCGACTGTGACATATTGAGTTCACAGATTATCAAAGCCCGTTTCATCAACCACTTCAGAGAAATGAAAAAATATATATTTGAATCAAAACAACGCTCATTCTGATTCCAATGCATCCAGGCACACCTTTGCTTTAAGCTACATGTGAGATATATTTACACTTTGATTGCATTTTTTTTAACAGCTCTTTATGTCTCTGACATGTTTCAAAAAGTCCCAACATTGCTTTTATCCTTCCCAAACTAATTAAAAATCAACAAAACGGGGTTTAAAATGATCTTAAGTTGTTTTGTACCCAGAAGGCACAGACTGACCCATTAAGATGTGTTTTTTGTCTTCTGACACCCTCAGGTTTTGTGTCGCCTGTGCTTTGCTGACTGTTCACAGGGTGGCAATATTTCTCTAAAGAGCTCTTTTGTGCTTTCCACTCAGACCACTAAAAGACGAGCAATTAGATGACAAAAGAAAAATCCTCAAGAGTGGAAACTGAAAACGATACAGAAAGTCACACCCAGACATATGAAAGCCTGGTTTTTGGTCATATAACAACCCTACTGTGCTGGTTTTGTAGAATTTGGCCGTTTTCGACATTTTATGACAGATCACTTTGAACTTTTTACTATCTTTGTATATTTTAAACATTGTTAAATATTGTTATTATGTTAAATGTAATATTGGTAATTGCTCAATTTAATTTACACCTGAAATCTACACTTGCTCAAAAATAGGAAGCAGTATATAACCGTTTTCAATGTTGATAATAATAAGAAATGTTGTAAGATAAGACTGGAGTAATGCTGCTGAAAATTCAGCTTTGTCATCAGAAAAAAATTACTTAGTTAGTTCACCTAAAAATGAAATTTCTGTCATTAATTACTCACCCTCATGTCATTCCAAACCCGTAAGAACACAAATTTAAATATTTCTGATGAAATCCGAGAGCTCTCTGACCTCTCTATAGACAGCAACATAAATAACACTGTCAAGGTCCAGAAAGGTAGTAAAGACATCGTTAAAATAGTCTATGTGACTCCAGTGGTTCAACCTTAATGTTATGAAGCAATGATACAAATTTTGAGCACAAGAAACACAAAAATAACAACTTTATTCAACTATTTCTTCTCGTCTGTGTCAGTCTTCTATGCAGTTTACGTTGGCCAGCTCCTGTGTCAGCATCACATCATATGTCGTGGTGCTCACGTAAACAGCTTCAGCCAATGGCGTTCTGGAGAGCTGGACTGTATTTACTACATCAACAGAGTAGGAGACTGACACAGACGTGAAGAAATTGTTGAATAAAGTCGTCATTTTTGTTTGTTTTTTGCGCTTAATAAAATTAAGGTTGAACCACTGTATTCACATTGACTATTTTATCGATTCGTCTACCTTTCTGGGCCTTTAAAGTATTCATTAAATAGCTGTCTATGGAGGCATCAGAGAGCACTCGGATTTCATCAGAAATATCTTCATTTGTGTTCTGAAGATGAACAGAGGTCTTACGGGTTTGGAACGACATGAGGGTGAGGAATTAATAACAGAATTTAAATTTTTTGGGGTGATCTAACCCTTTAACTCTGTTCCCGTCATTGATAGAATTTTCTGACTTTTCGTGTTTTCACTGTTATACGATAGGGAGCGCTATGACACATCTTCTGAAAGAGTACTGAATTAAAACACAGGTGAAGAAGAATCAGAAACAAGCAATATCATCATACACATATGTAAAATAATGTGATCATCAACATTAAACAGCATATAAATCAAAACTGCCAAATGTTACTGATGTAATGTCGATCCTGATGGACTCAATCCATCTATGTTTTGATCCCGTTATTGTGAAAATGATCAGAAACGCTGGCAACTTTTTAAAAAATGCTGGCAGGGAAAGAGTTAAATATTTTAAATTGTAATAATGTTTCACAATATTACTGTGTTAACTGTAGCCTTGGTAAGCAAAATAAATGTCTTTCAAAAATATGAAACCAACCCCAAACTTTTGAATGTAGTGTACAATGTTTAATCAATTCCTGGACACTGTTTTTAAATGTTGAAGAGAAATATTTTGTTGACTGGTGCACATCGATTCTGGTTTTCTAGAGAAAACAAGCACAATTAGTCTCCAAGAAACCAGCACACATGATCTGTGTGAAGAACAGCCCCCTGGTAATTTGACCCGAGTAAAATTCTCTCTCTGCCCCTTATCAGTATCACCATTTATCAGTCGAGCGTCTAACTTGAAGCCATGGTTGTCAGTGAAAGTGTGTTGGAGATAAGTTCCCTGGAACATTTTTCCAAAACAGATTAAATCTGCTTTGTGCCACTGCGGTTGATGTGGTGTAAACAGTAAAGTCAAATTAAAAGTGAGTTGGATTCTCTTTAAAGGGCTGCGCTGTTTTGCTTGCCTTTATTGTCATTAGTTTCCAAATCCCTCTTGCTAATTAGGGGTATTTCCACCAATGAATCCCGTTTGAAGTTTTATGTTTTTCAGGATAGTGTGACAACAACTGTCATTTTCAAAAAGTTGGGTTTTAAATGGAAACATTTTATGTCAAAATGTCAGTTTATTTTTTCACATGTGCAACAACACAGAAGTATATACAGTATATAAATTAGCAAAAGTAAAATATTTAAAAACTAAACATGATATGTCTATTTGTAATTTGGAAGCATAACTCAGTAATGGAGTAATGGACAGCAGTGGAGCTTTAATGACATTCCTCATCCAGACTCTATTAAACTTCAAAGCTGCAGAACTCTCCCCTCTTACTGTATTTCCTCTCCAGATACTGTCTTTGTCTAAACACATAGGTCTCCTCCGGTCTGTGCCTCCTCTCTGTGTTTTCTTAGAGGGGCCCAGAGCTAAGGGTCAGTGTTTGGGCTGTCAGAGGCCTCTCCTTTAGGGGGGAACGTCTAGATTTCAGTTCACCACGGATGCATGAATCATTTTCCTTTAGTAGAAGAAACGGTGCAGAGCAGAATGTTTCATTTCCTTTGTTCCCAAACTTTTTCACCATCCTGAGACTGAAATATAATGGGGGGAAATGCATTCATCCTCTTTTAGTTAACTTTCATTTATATTTTTAATGCAATTAACATATGATGATTCAGTACTGATTCGGTGAATGCCATTCAGTGAAGGGTTTGTCAGACTAATTCAAACCATTAACTCGAGTTCAGTAAGTTGAATGGCGGATTCTGTCAGTTTATTCAGTGAAGGCTTCGTCATAAGGATTTGTCAGACTTACTCAAACTTTTAAGTTTGTGAGGATAACTGGCTCATAAGAATAATTTGTTTGTGAGTTGGCTGGGACCCACTTATTCCCTTAAAGCCCTTAATGAAGCCCATTTAGTGTGTTTGCATAACATTTTTTAGTTGTAATTACATTGATATTGCAGTTCAGTAAGTGAGTCACATTCACTAGTTGGCAGATTCAGTGGGTGCGTCTTAATCAGTTCCCTAGCTCTCGAGCTTGTGAATCAGTATATCGTGTACACGAGTTTGGGCACTGGTAAGGACAGTAAATGACACTGGCTCACTACACATTGGGACACTGATGACTCTATTTGCGGCGACGTGACAACGTCCTCATTGAACACCATCACTACTGGTATTTATGAACAACAGGAGAGCCTATATCTTTCTTACATTAATTACAGTAATGTTATTTAAAGTACATTATGATAAACACTTGTTACATATACATGCAACATAATACAAAGCTAGATTGCGTTCATTACCTGTCTAACGATGTATGTTTATACTGAAATATAATAAAATAATGGTTTCTATTTTCAAAAACACATATCGCGTGTCGTTTTCGGTCGTTATGTGTAGTGGGTTGGCTCACGTGATATAAGTTCCGCGCTTCAGATCTTCCGTTAAGGGAGCATCGATGCACCCGATGGGACTTTTTAGGGAGCGAAAGTTTCAGCGATTGAGACAGCCCTTAAAATGTCCGATTCCCTGATCAGTGCCCTGACTACTGAACTAGGGGGCTGATTGAGATGCACCCAGTGAGTTGGTATGGTGAAGGCTGATTCAAACCGGTCTTTTGTAAAAAAAATAATAATAATAATAAATGCTGCTCATTTCTCCGCAAATCAAGTGGGACCAAGTTCCCATGCAACAGACTAAACATTTTAAAATGCATTTATTCTCTTTACATTAACACTTTTTTATTTATTCACCTTATACTATTCACAAGCTGCCCTGGCAGATTCAGTGAGTTTGTTCGGATTCATGGAAAGGATTCAGCAAATTATTTGCAATTTGTTTGTGACTTGGGTGGAACATATTTGCTCCCACATGACCCACAGCTTAAAACACGCTGCTCTAAACTGTTAATAACTGAAATTTTAATACAATTCTGTTATCTAATATAAATGTATTAAAAGATAAGAATATCTCATAAGGCAAAATGAGACTGCTCTTCCTGTGAGGTTTGCACGGCTTCAGGGGCATTCCTTAGATCAAGTCAAAGCGCAATCTCTTCGACAGACAGCTTTTACAGGACACCTCACACTTTCCAGACATGGAACACCTGTAGTGCTCAGGTCATTTGCAGTCTAAACAGTTCAAACGTTCACGATACTAAAAACCAACTGTCTGTTTGTGAACCAGACTGTGGATATCTGGGACAAGATTCATCTATAGATATCGCAAGTTTTATCAACAGCCCGACGGTTAAGTCCGGACAATATGGTGATAAATTGTTTAAAAAAAGAGTAAGAACAACATGCCTCAGAGGAGATGGAACAGACAAGCTAGTTTCCTTGAAAAGTCTGTAGGACTCCTCGCAGGATCGACCCACAAAGCCTCCCTCTGCATGAGATCACACTGCTCATAACATCACAAAATACACTGTGTCCATAATTTATGCCTGAAGAATCCTGCACAGCAGCCAAACATGCCTCGACCATGATTTAGGAGAGCAAAGTTTATATTTTAGCAATAATGTCCTTGGAGAATTGCCTTATCTCATCCATTTGACTGCTACATTTTTTCACCCCTATTAACCTCTGCTGTTCTGTATTTTGAAGATGTTACTGTTTGAAGTGATTTCAGCCTATTCATCAACATATTCAAAACAACTGGGTCGAGCTGATTTGGGATGAATTTGAAATCTCTGTATCATCTTAAAAACAATTGTGCAATGAATGGTGTGTTTCTCAAGACAGCATTGTAGTCACAGGCTAGTTCTTTTCCCCTACATTTTTATTTCTCTGTACTGTGATGAAACATTTATTTTGCCTGCACGTCCCACAAGAGTTCATAACTTTTTATTTACAAGGTTCTAACAGTTTTATTTGTCTGCTACCATAGACACTTTAATTGGTGGTTCTTTAAATAAACCCCAAAATAAAAGCTTCAATAGTCATTTTGCACCAGAAAAAAACAAAAAACATTAACCATAATTCTGTTGAAATGGACTTGTTTTTTAAAAATAGTATTTGTATTTCTCTAACATAATCAAGACCAACCAAGTAGACAGATGTTATTGAAGGCTTATCCCTCTATAGTATCTTAAAAATTTCCAAATGTTGTGTGTGTGTACATCACATTGCTCTTGCTTGGACCAATTTGACCCCAAAAGAACATTGAGGAAAAGAAAGGGGGGGAAAAAACTAATACTATACATATATCCAGCATATAGTGTTAGTTCTGGCTGGTCATGTTAGTCAAGCTCTGACTGTCAGCTGATCACGTCTACATACACTGTAAAAACTAATTTGTTCAGTTTACTTAATTAAATTGTGCAAACTCGTTACCTTAATTCAATTAAGTAAGCATTACTTAATTGCATTAAGTTGTTCATACTTAAACCATTTAAGTTTTGTCAACTTAATTCTATCTATGTGATCTGAGGAAGTGCACTCCCAGAGTGCATTGCGGCATGAATAAATTAATTGCTTTGTTTTACTATTTTTAGCTTTATTTTACTATTTGTCTTTTGTCAGTATAACCACAATAACAACAGCAAATAAAATAGTAAAGGTCTTATTAATAATAAAAATAAAAATAAATCCTTGTTACCGTTGATGTGTTTTGCATGCTGAATGTTGAAGTCTGTGTGTGACTCACTCATGCATGGTCAATTGCTATTGTCACAAATATAGAGGGATAATATCAACCCAATTAAAAGGTTATGCCATAAATATTAGCAAAAAAATGATACAAAGATCATTATTTGACATGAAATATAGTTGTTATATATCATGATGCTAATCATGTTGCTAATATTTATGGCATAACCTTTTAATTGGGTTGATATTATCCCTCTATATTTGTGACAATAGCAATTGACCATGCATGAGTGAGTCACACACAGACTTCAACATTCAGCATGCAAAACACATCAATGGTAACAAGGATTTATTTTTATTTTTATTATTAATAAGACCTTTACTATTTTATTTGCTGTTGTTATTGTGGTTATACTGACAAAAGACAAATAGTAAAATAAAGCTAAAAATAGTAAAACAAAGCAATTAAAAAAAAATACTACTATTAATGTGTGACAAAACGTAGTTTAAAGACTTTTTCAGGCGATAATATAGTTGTTTAAAGCTCAAATCTGTGGTTAATTTATAAAAAGTGTGCCTATTTGAGCATTTTATCTGGCGTTTTCGGAGTTGTGAGATCCAGGCGATCAGTGACATTCCGCGCTCGTTTACCCGGCCAGACCTGCCTTTCCTCGGCTAGTCCTTCTCACATTTGCCGCTGGCTCTGGCTCTTTTTTTCTGCTCCAGTCTCGTTGTGAAATGGCTGACATAGATTTTGTTGAGAGGGTAGCTGACTGTCCGACCCCCTCACTCACTTTCTTCCAAGCAAGATCCTTTTTATTCCTGTTCCTGTAGTGATAGGATGATGTATCATACAGCTCCGAGTATCCACATACGGCCACGATTATCTTGTCCTCCATTGTTGTTCGGATTTCTGCCTCCGCTTGTAAATGCGTCACTACTAGAGCAAGCTCGTGATTGGTTAACGCGGTGCGAAAAATCCGCCAAAGTTCAGATTTTTCAACTTGAGCGATTCTCGCCGCCTCATTCGCGCGAATCGCGCCGCAGAATGCCATTTCGCGTCTCTGCATTGACTTAACATGTTAATCACTCGCGCGAATCGCGTCCGGTGTGAACGCACCATTAGACAGTCCAGATGAAAACCAACAAACGGAAGCGGACATCAAAGTCAAGCTTTTCTGTCTCATTACTGAAATCACACATGCTTGCACACACACTACAGTTTGCACAAAAAGGTGTCAGAGCTGCCCTGATATGCTTCTTACAGAGCCACTCCTTGGTTATCGTGGCTGTGTGCTTCGGGTCATTGTCATGTTGGAAGACCCAGCCTCAACCCATCTTCTATGCTCTAACTGAGGGAAGAAAGTTGTTCCCCAAAATCTCGCAATACATGGCCCCGGTCATCCTCTCCTTAATACAGTGCAGTCGCCCTGTCCCATGTGCAGAAAAACACCCCCAAAGCATGATGCTACCACCCCCATGCTTCACAGTAGTGATGGTGTTCTTGGGATGGTACTCATCATTCTTCTTCCTCCAAACACGTTTAGTGGAATTTTGACCAAAAATTAATATTTTGGTCTCATCTGACCACATGACTTTCTCCCATGACTCCTCTGGATCATCAGCAAACTTAAGACGGGCCTTGACATGTGCTGGTTTAAGCAGGGAAACCTTCCGTTTTATTTCAAATTGATTTCAAACCATTTACATTTATGCATTTGGCAGACACTTTTATCCAAAGCGACTTACAGTGCCCTTATTACAGGGACAATCCCCCTGGAGCAACGTGGAGTAAAGTGCCTTGCTCAAGGACACACTGGTGGTGACCGCTGGGATCAAACCAGCAACCTTCTGCATATCAGCGCAGTGGTTTAACCCACTGGACCACCATCTCCAGTACCACCATCTTCAAACCATGACGTCTTAGTGTATTACCAACAGTAACCTTGGAAACGGTGGTCCCAGCTCTTTTCAGGTCATTGACCAGCTCCTCCCGTGTAGTTCTGGGCTGATTTCTTACCTTTCTTAGGATCATTGAGACCCCACGAGGTGAGATCTTGCATGGAGCCCCAGTCCGAGGGAGATTGACAATCATGTTTAGCTTCTTCCATTTTCTAATGTTTGCTCCAACAGTGGAGCTTTTTTCACCAAGCTGCTTGGCAATTTCCCCGTAGCCCTTTCCAGCCTTGTGGAGGTGTAAAATTTCGTCTCTAGTGTCTTTGGACAGCTCTTTGGTCTTGGCCATGTTAGTAGTTGGATTCTTACTGATTGTATGGGGTGGACAGGTGTCTTTATGCAGCTAACGACCTCAAACAGGTGCATCTAATTTAGGATAATAAATGGAGTGGAGGTGGACATTTTAAAGGCAGACTAACAGGTCTTTGAGGGTCAGAATTCTAGCTGATAGACAGGTGTTCAAATACTTATTTGCAGCTGTATCATACAAATAAATAGTTTAAAAATCATATATTGTGATTTCTGGATTTTTTTTTTTTTTGATTATGTCTCTCACAGTGGACATGCAGCTACAATGACAATCTTTAAAAAAAACACTTTGCCCGCCCGCTTGTTTTTTTGCTTTGGCAAAATGGTACTCAAAACAGTCAAGTAATGTTTACAGTAACGAAGGCATAGCATGCAAATAGTTTACTTAATTGTTTTAAGTAAGTTCAACAAATGATTGGACATTCAGTAAAGTTTACTAAAAAAGTCTTAGTAAGAACAACTGTTGGATTTTACAATGCCTATCACAGCATACATATATAAGCACCTTCAGAATTATCAGCTGCTATCGCATTTCTCCGGGCTAATTACCCATTACCCTCCTCCATCCCCAGCTCCTCCACTCGTCAGTCAGGATTTGGCTTCTGATTCCCCTTGAATCAGACTAAATTCCCAAATTAGGTTGTACATTTTAATATTGACATGAATGCTATCTGCAATACATTGTTGCTTCTGTTCTATTTACCCTAGAGGGGTTTATCACTGCTCTCCCTGCTCTTGTCCATGCTAGGCTGCATGAATGCGTAGGGAGTTCTTGCCCCGAACAGAACCATACCGCCAATCTAAACTATATGCTAATTGTCTATCCCTTTGACGATAGTGATCCTGACAGAAATACAAAGTTCTATCATGAAACTCTTGATGGCGGAGGCTAATAAAGGGTTAGTATACCAAAAAATAAAAATTACCCCATGATTTACTCACCCTCAAGCCATCCTAGGTGTATGTGACTTTCTTCTTTCAGACGAACAATTGGAGATATATTAAATAATGTCCTGGCTCTTCCAAGCTTTATAGCAGGGAAAAGTGGAAATGATTTTGAAGCCCAAAAAGTGCAAATCCCTTTAACTCACACTGCTTGCAATCGTATCATTCTCTAGGGCACAGCTGTTACTGCTGTATCTGTAACCAATGAGCTTGCATGCTCAACCTTCAAATACTTGGTTAGCATTTGCCTTAGCAGTGCAGAACACTTTCATAAACCCTCAACATTCCCCAGCTCCACCTGTATAGATCTGCTACGGGTAATTCATGAATGCTATATTTCACAGCAGCAGCATTTCTTACTTGCTCAGAGCAGCATGTTGTGTATGTATTGGCAGTCGCAAGTACACTTGCTCTGCAGCAGCAATAACAGCAGCAGCGTAGATCGATTCCGCCAAGACAGTATATCAACATTTTCATTCCGATTACCATGCCAAACACTCCAAGAATTGTCATGACAGAAATATAGGCTATATATTTCACACACACACACACACACAAACACACACACACACACACACACACACACACGCGCGCGTCTGGTGTCTCTTCGCTATCTTTGTGGGGATTTTCCATAGACGTAATGGTTTTTACAAACTATATATTCTGCCCCCTTACACTAACCCTACTCCTAAACCTAGCCATCACAGAAAACTTTCTGCATTTTCAAATAAAAAAAACAACTCCTCATGGGGACTTCAATTTAGGTCCCCACTGTGACACAAGTCCCCATGAGTCAATGTGCATTCAGGTTGAACGCCAATTAAATGCCTAAATCTTAAGTGTGGTTTTACTCATCTTTGTATTTAATGTGTCTTGGGACCCCAAGTAGAACTTGAGGGTTAAAAAAGACAAAGAAAAAAAACTCAAGTTGTCTGGGAGAGATTGGGCCAGATGTGTTTACATCTCCCTATTCTGCATTTATCTCCAGCAGGCATCTTGATTGCAGTTTGGCAGCAGATCAACAGCTGTATGTTGGCTTCGCTTTATGACAGCACATAGGGCTGCGATTATCCACGCCTACTCTGAACATAGGGCTGATTATTAACCCTAACACTCTTTACTGATGTCCAAGATCCATTGCATCCAAACACACACCGTACAGGTTTTTATTCTGCACATCGTTATCACCTGGGCTTCAGTTTGTTCTTTATTGCTTGGTAATAAAAAAATATGTGTGGAAACAAAGAGGGTTGCAGAGTATAATCACCCACAGTAAAATAGTATGGAAAGAAAGTGTGATTTTCCAAAGCGGGATTTGCCAGGACTGTTGCAACCTAGCATGGAAATGCCATACTTTTTCCATGCATTTAATAAAATGCATCTTCTCTTGCCACAAATAGCCAGGGGTCTTGTGTCTCCAAAGGATTCAACAGCACCTGATCATGACCCATGATCCTGCAGCACCCAAACCGCACCACTGGAAGAATTTTCCGAGGAATACACATGGCAAATTGATGGTTGCAGCAATGACTTCACATGCCGCAGATGACTATTCCTTCAAACTCAGCAGGGAGCTCTTATTTATAACCAGAGTGTCAGTAGATATAATCATTTACAGACCGACGTGATAGAGCGCCAGCCAGATGTGTGTGCACAGGCATGCGACATCCAGTTCTGTAATTATGAAAAGACGAAGTCTCACTCATGGTATTGTAAAGACAGGCTTGTAGTGGAGCACCAGCCATTCCATTATGCAGTTTAAATGTGGATATTCTTTCATCTTTCATTTCGGTCTGAGCTACTTCTGAGGTTCCTAATGCTTTCCTAGGATGAGCCAAAACATGTTTGTTTGTTTTGTCATCTAAAGACCCTCTTCTTGCTTCCCACACTTTGGGAATTTCCACAAAGAAGACTGTGTGGAAAGATAGTTTTCACTAAGCAGGAGAGCAGTTAAATAATCACACTAGCCACTCGAATGCTCTCTCTTCAAACAAGCTTTGGAACGTAACACAGGTTTTGCTGGAACAGTCCCATCTGGAAGCCACTCGTTTGGGTCAAGAGACAAATGAGAGCTGGGGGAGGGGCCTGTCACGTATAGGTGAACCTTTGAGGTGGCCAAACAGACTAATAAATTCAGCACTATTTGTTGGGTTGATGGTTGCCTTGTAGTTTCTTGTCTAATTTAAATGTTTAATTAAATGTAATTAAATGTTTAATTTCCAGCTGTTATTGCAATTCTTTAAGTTTTAAAATAAATGTATATTAATTATAATAATAATTTTGTTAATATTGATACTATATACAACAAATAATACATAAAACATACATAAAGGACATGCTGCTGCAAGAATATATTAAAACTCTCATAGCAGGTGGGGCTGGGGAGGAGGAAGGGTAACAGACGTTTTCATGATCGCACAGCAGGATGATCGCAGGCGGCTACAAAATATATGGTTACGTGGATTAGGAAGTACATCTAATTGGCGTTAGAGAAACCAATCTGCGCTCAGTTAGAGTTTCATGACTCAACTATAACATATACTACCGTCCAAAAGTTTGGGGTCAGTAAGAATTTTTTATGTTTTTGAAAGAAGTTTTTTATGCCCACCAAGGCTGCATTTATTTGATTTATTTTGAAATATAGTAAAAAATTGTGAAATATTTTAAACAACTGATTTCTATTTCAGTGCATTTTAAAGTGTCATTTATTCCTGTGATGGCAAAGCGGAATTTTTACCATCATTACTCCAGTCTTCTGTGTCACATGAACCTTCAGAAATCATTCTAATATGCTGATGTTGTGCTCCAGAAACATTCCTTATTATTTTGAACGTAATAAGGAATATATTAAATACATGTGTTTAATATTATAAAAATTATAAAAATTTTAAATATTTTTTGTTGGGTCCCCTGTGAGACAGCTACAGTAATACTTATCCTCAATGCTCCTGTGCTTTGAAACCCAGGAAAAATACTTAGGATAAAGTTTCATCTCTGCTTTGAAGGCCTAACACAGTTGTCACGGTTTGCTGAAACAGGGAATGTGACGTGCATGTGCATGTGCAGTGCAGATGTTGGATTCTTGTTGGAGATGAAAGGGATGTGGCATTGGATTGGCATTCTGTGCCCACTCAGACCTCCCAGAGCTGTTTACTCACACACCCACACGACGGATCCAATCCTCATTATAGTATGACACAATGAGAGTGGGGGTCTACAGACATTGCTTATGGTCTGGATTGAGTCCTGTTCTCCGTTTGTGCTTTTACTCCAGGGGGTGAAGTGCTCTCACAGAAGCACACATGTAAGGGGATACCCCTCCATCCAGGATCCACAGACCAAAACTGTGCAGACAGATATTTCCACCATATGGAAGTGACTCAAACCAAGCCAAAAGGACTTTTTTATGTATATAAAATTATAAATCCCTCTTTATGCCTCTGAAATAATGATAAAGCTCCAGATTTCAAAGCTCATCCATATTGCAGCTTGTGGAATGGGCCGTCATACAGACATTCTTTTTCAGTTTTTCTGCCAAGTTCTGTAAACGGACTTTGTGACTCATGTTAATTCAGTGATTTCACATAATCCAATGAAAAGTTATTCAAAGAACATGATTTATCATCAGGGGACATCTTTTCTTTTTGATCTAAAACAGATTTGCTGATGTCTGAACAGGTGTTGAGAGCTGAAGAGTTGTTCCATGTGTAGCTCTTATCTCCCTCAATGTCAGTACTTTCATTATAAATCTTACCAGCACCAGGGAGAGGAATTTTAATGACTAATTAATGAAGTTTAATACACAATTCAGTGTCACAGTTGTAGTCATATGAAAACAGGGCTCAAGGCCAACAATTTTTTGATAATTTACATGCAATCTATGCTTGCGAATTCAGAAGAAATCCTTACTGTTGAGCATTATTAAATAATTATTTTAAAGCTGACGACACGATTTGCTCTCAGTGTGGCACTTGTTAACCTTAAACCTTCATGAAGCAGTGCAAAATCTCCTTTGTGGTGTAAATCCTCTGTGAGGAATTCTGCATTAGAAATCTTCAGGCGCAAGCACACGTTTAACCCAAATACCACACAAACATTCTTGCCAAGCATCACGTAGGAAAACTTTCTTAAGTAAGACAAACATTTCTTTGTTGTTGCTTTGAAAGAAGAGGAAATAGGTGGCAGAATGCGTTATTTTTATATTGTTTGCTAAGTTATGTCATTGCAACACCTCATTGTGAATGTTTGGAGGACTTCAGTTTGAATGAATGCACCTGCAGACCTTTCATTCTTTACAGGCTCATTAGACAGAGCATATCCATTAAGAGACTGTGTGGGTGAAAACATACAAGATGTCTGTGAATACATACAAGATACGAACTATGCCTACACAGGCCTTTATACATACATGTGTATGTGAGCTCTAAATCTTTGAATGGGGACGAATGCGCACAGAAGGGATGATTCTAAGGTGGCATAGATGACGATTACAATGGAACAAAAACAGTGGCTAGACTCGTCGGTGCATGTCCTACTCATCGTATTTCTGTCATTGCTCTGTGTATTGAGACAACAAACCTCACACTCACGATCAAACACACCAAACGCCTGGCACGCAACGGCATTGTATAGGGACAATGTTGGGGAATGATATTGAAACTGCAGTTTTTGAAGTTATAAGCATAACTCAAAGTAGCAGAGTGAAGCAATTTAAGAAAACAATATCTTATATGAAATCAGAAAAAAAACTCTCTCGATCAGAGTACTTTTTGTTTGGTACATGAGAATCTCAAGGGCTACTCTATTAAACTTGAATAGAAAAATGTGAACTAAATACAACTAATAAAACTAGAAACACCCTACTCTAAATAACTACAATGAAAACATAGTGATGAACATCAGAATTTAACTAAATATCATTTTTACAAAAAAAGTTGGCGCACAGGGACTTTTGTGTAGGGACTCGAATGAATCTGAATAATTTTTAAACGATTCGATTCTGTAAAATGATTTGTACTTCCCACCGCTACAGATGAATCCATGATTTTTTTTTACGAACCGAACTAACCTGGCTGTAAGTTGCAGTCATATTTTCTTTTGTACAGAAAAATTCTACATGCAAAACGCAGCCATCTCAATAGGAATCTACTGAGAATTGTTGAGAATTTCGAAAGTGGGATGCGTGCATGGGGCGAAACATTTCCATTCACCATGAACACACAAATTCACCATGTTTACCAATATAAAGATGCTTAGTTTGGAAATTTCTGTCACACTGCTGAAAATTTTGTTTAAAAAGTTGAACAAGAGTTTCTTTTCCGTATTATACCATGCTTAGCGGTGCCAATATACCCAGTTCAAAGGCCTGTTCTAGTGTATGCAGTGCTGTGTGTGTGTATGATAGCTAACTTAGTGCATGTGAATGTCTTGTTAATGATTCACATAAGTATATAAACTATAACCTTACAGGATACCAAATGACACTTAGTACAACGAAACTTGGAAAGATTGTATGTTGCCTTCTTTAAATATTGTAAAAATATGTATTTAACTGTCTTGTGTTATAAACTCTGATACAAATATGTCAGGATCGTTCTAATACATTTAAACTAGCCCTAAACAAAGCGAGGCAACAGCTGGTCAAACGGCAGGGACTATCCATTCTCTCTGTCTCTTTTACCTCCTAAAGCTGCAAATGCTTTAGCCAGTCAGTTTAGCCAGTCACAAAAGGACATGTTTACCTGAACTTCACTCCAATATATCACCTGTATTGACCAGTGTCCTGACCCAGCTGGCAGTGTTTACTGAAGACCACAAGCTGTCTATTTGCTTTCTCCTCCAGTCAAGCTCTCCAGCACATGTGGCCAGGGGTGCTGTGCTCACTGAGGAGGTCACATAGTTGGGCCACCCAGCCAGAAACACATCACCTGGAAATAAGAGCTCTGATGAGCCACAGCTGGAGGATCTTCTCCTCAAGAGGTAATTCACTGTGTAATATGCCACTTCATAGCACCGTAAAACATTTCCAGGTCTGGTGTATGGAAAGCATTACTCTAGTTTTGTTAGAGCTCCACTTCAGATCGTCGCAACCCGTGACATACAAATTCCCTACCCTTCACTCTGGTGATGTATGCAGGACTTTCAAGGACATTTAGTCCTCTTAAAACCCTCCCCTGAAAGTCCACGTTTATCTGACTCCATTTTTAAATGCAATTCCCATATCTCAAAATCAAAGTAATATTTCAAGATGAACATTTACTGGACTTTGTATGGAATTATCCATACATTATTTTTTTTAAATCATGTAAGAATGTAAGGACCGGTATGATATATATGTATATATCACCCCTTTCGCCTTCAGAACTGTCTTAATTCTATGTGGCATTGATTCAACAAGGTGCTGAAAGCATTCTTTAGAAATGTTGGCCCATATTGGTAGGATAGCATCTTGCAGTTGATGGAGATTTGTGGGATGCACATCCAGGGCACGAAGCTCCCGTTCCACCACATCCCAAAGATGCTCTATTGGGTTGAGATCTGGTGACTGTGGGGGCCATTTTAGTACAGTGAACTCATTGTCATGTTCAAGAAACCAATTTGAAATGATTCGAGCTTTGTGACATGCTGCATTATCCTGCTGGAAGTAGCCAACAGAGGATGGGTACATAAAGGGATGGACATGGTCAGAAACAATGCTCAGGTAGGCCGTGGCATTTAAACGATGCCCAATTGGCACTAAGGGGCCGAAAGTATGCCAAGAAAACATCCCCCACACCATTACACCACCACCACCAGCCTGCACAGTGGTAACAAGGCATGATGGATCCATGTTCTCATTCTGTTTATGCCAAATTCTGACTCTACCATCTGAATGTCTCAACAGAAATCGAGACTCATCAGACCAGGCAACATTTTTCCAGTCTTCAACTGTCCAATTTTGGTGAGCTCCTGCAAATTGTAGCTTCTTTTCCTATTTGTAGTGGAGATGAATGGTACCCGGTGGGTCTTCTGCTGTTGTAGCCCATCCGCCTCAAGGTTGTGCGTGTTGTGGCTTCACAAATGCTTTGCTGCATACCTCGGTTGTAACGAGTGGTTATTTCAGTCAAAGTTGCTCTTCTATCAGCTTGAATCAGAAAATCCCAATAACTGAGCAGATCGTGAAATACTCAGACTGGCCCGTCTGGCACCAACAACCATGCCACGCTCAAAATTGCTTAAATCGCCTTTCTTTCCCATTCTGACATTCAGTTTGGAGTTCAGGAGATTGTCTTGACCAGGACCACACCCCTAAATGCATTGAAGCAACTGCCATGTGATTGGTTGATAAGATAATTGCATTAATGAGAAATTGAGTTTGAAATTGTGAGTGTATATAAAACACACAACTACATATATAAAACATACAACGTTTTTGAGATTTTGTCCATTTAGATTTTTAAATAAACTTTTCTATTTCTGACAATTATTTTATATGTCAAGCTTTACAGTATTAAATACAAAGAAGGAGCTGGAACCACATTTTATCGGTGTATAAGTGTGTGGGTGTCAGAGACCATAAATTGCAGAGACCCCAACATTGGCTGGAATGCCCCAATTTGGCACCACTACTCAGGAGTACAGACACACACCCGTCTCCAATAATAAGGCAATTCACATTTTGTATCATAACTTTGGAACCGTAACAAACTAAACAAAATTATTTTTACCCTGTCAAGCCCTACAAATATATCACTTCTGCCTATAACATTTTCCCACCATTTTGGATTTTCTTAAAAATGTACAAAGCAAACCAAGTTCCATACAATTCTGTCAATAAGGCAGTCCATAACCGTTTGATCCATGAAGTTAAAAATGGGTATGTATCTTATTTGCTGGACATCCTAACATATCCTCTAATATGACACAGATATAAAAAATAAAAAAATAAAAAAACATGGCCACCAGCAGCCAATCAAATTCCAGCAGCTAACAGCAAATCTTAATGGCCTACTGTTACAAAAATTGACATTTTTGTAAAATTTTGTGAAAATTTGCCTCAAGGTGGTGCTATAATCAGCTACACTTTAGCAATTAACTCTGCAATTGTGTGTGACATCAAAATTCTTGTTTCTTCTGAATTCTTGCATTAACAAATTTTATTTTTATGATTATCTAAAAACATTATCTGCCATATTAACTGTTATAAAAAACAAACAAAACCCCCCCCCTACTTTTTCAGACTCCTAGGCCGTTTTTCAGACCTTCACCAAACTTTACACACATCAGCTAGACAATGCTGGTAAAAAGCTATCAAAAAGAATGCTGATTATTGAACTGTTTAGCATGATGCGATTTAATGCATGTTTTATGACATAGGCCTAACCTATACTCCTCAAAAATGTGTAAATATGGAGAACAAGTCATTATGAGCAAACATGCTTATTTTCATGAATTTCTGATGCTCGAGAGGCTAACAGCAAATTCTAAAGTGACCTTCATATAACAAACACACAAAAGTTGCCTTTTTGAAATCACTCAGACATACCCAAAGTTTAATAAATCAAAATAATCTATAACATTAATATTGACACATGATCTTACTCTCTTATAATTGTATTAATTCAGAGTAAGAAACATATGAAACATTGAGTGTGATTCTGATTTTTGTTGTTTAATAGGCCTCTATATTATAGGCTATACAATTAATTATATAATGTAAATGAAGCCTACATAAATATACAAGTATATTTTCTGATTTGTTAATGAATATGATATATAAATCACATATGTTACATAGTTTAGTGCTATAAAATAATATATCTGAGAAGTTGTGTATTAATTAGACGGTTATTTGAGAGGGCGCTACGCCTTTAAGAGTTTCCGAGCGCTGCCTGCGAAACTTTGGGAGCCCGTTGGACTGCTGCACTTTGGATAATGAAGGAAGTGACGAATCCGCAAGACTAGGAGAGGGAGGAAAAACTCCAGAGGAGAAAAACAGAAACTAAGGTTGAAGTCAGCGTGAAGCGCAGTGTACTGAATGAACGCAAGCGCCAGTGGCACGAGCACGAGTCGGCAAGAGCTCACGAATCAAAGTTCCCTCAATGAGAGGCGCGAGCTAGTGCAAACACCAGATTGATCCGTGCGTGACGCGGCTCTCTTAAATGTTTATTTACCAAACGTGAAAAGTCTCTAGACCCGTTTTAAAAGACTTTATGAATTCATTTGTATATCCAGCTTCCAAAAAATATGGATGAAGTTGTGAAAGTGGAGCGGCTGTGATGTTTTGAGGAGAGAGCGTTGTCCATCTGAAGAGTCTTGGAATGAGTCGAGCCGCATCAGCGACTGTTACTCCAGTGGATTCTCCTTCTGAGCTCGGAGTTTGAGGTTTAGGATTATCTGGAATGTTTGCGAGGTGGACTTCACCGGGTTCAGTTCGGTTTACTGTGTTGGTTTGTCTGCTCACGGTGTCGGTCACTCTCGGGTCTGCTTCTGAGCTGAAGGTGAAGGTTCGTTTGGCCGATGGACAGATCACAGATGAGCTACTGGAGGCGGACAGTGAGAGAGACTCCATCACTGTGGAGTTTAAACAAGGAGATGGGACTCTTATAACTTTTGTGGCCGATTTCAAACAGGTAAGTTGAAAACTGCGGCCAGGATAAATGTGTGTGTTTGTTTCATCTGATTGTCGCATAAGTGTGCTGGAATGCAGTGCATTGCTTGACTTCTTTCATGATTTCCCACCATTCAGAGCGGGTGAACTATTTCTGCATGTGTCTGAATGTCAATTCCTGCATTTAACTTTTACATTTGAGGACTTTAACAGGCCTAAGTCTTATTATATTTCATATTAAGAAACACTGAAGGACGAATGTTCTAGTACTTTCAGACAAACTTGGTAATCAAAATATGATATATATATATATATATATATATATATATATATATATATATATATATATATATATATATATATATATATATATATCAGACAAACTTGGTAATCAAAATATATATATATATATATATATATATATATATATATATATATATATATATATATATATATATATATTTTTTTTTTATATATATATTATATATATATATATCTCTTAAAATACTTCAAATGACTTTAAAAAGCAGAAGTTGTGAATGTTTTTTTTTTTTAACTCCAAAATCACCGTTACATTTATATTTGTTCAATTGACTTGCACTGTAATCCAAAGTGAATTACATTGCATTCAACCTCTCTGCTTAACCTATTAGATTTCTAGCTTTACTAGAACCAGTAACATTTATTTATTTAGTTGTCTGACACTTTAATCCAAAGCTAATTAAAGTGTGTTCAATATATCTCTTCAAAACCTATGAGATTTGGATAATTTTACCTACATTTCTAGTTTTATTTGTCATTTACCAGATCATCTACAGTGATAAAGTTTCAAATATTTCAACTTGTTATTTAAGAAGTGGTTCCTTTTCCTTACTCGTGCCATTAAAGTCTGTGTCTCTGTGTTAAATCATCCACATTAGTGATGAACTTCTGACCTGAGGTCAGATTCTTTCACTGGTGATCATACCATCAGGATTAGCGGTGGCACTGTCACTGCCCTCATCCGCCTCAGTTCAGTCACGTCAGCCCTCTGCCCCTCACGTCCCCTGATCCTGCACAGACGCGGTCAGCGTGGGGGTTTGGATCACAGGCTTGAACTTTTCCTTTCCTCTTTTTATCAGTTCCACTGGCGGGCCTGTCTCCATTCTTCTCACATGTGGTTCTCATCTTGTGTTTCCCCTGTATCTCAGGGATTTATGGAAAGTTGAATGAACGATGACTTCCAGCTGCCTTACTGGATTTACTGCTCTGAAAGGGCTTTAACAGGGATGGAGGAAGACAAATATTCATTCATTAGGAATATTACTGAATAAAGTATGGTTATTCTGGCCCCTGCCTAATCAGGTGCTAAGTGAACCCTCTGGATTTGATTTCCAAAGCTGTAGTGTTTTTTTCTTTTATTATCTTTTCTTTTTTTACATAGGCATTTGATGGCAGATTTGGCATTGCATAGCTCTGCATCTTTCATTTATCAGAGTGAATGCTGCTTTGGTTTAGTTTTCTGTTGTTGTGGAATTTACATGGATGAAATGCCAACCTTGGCATTTTTTTTAGAACAGATTCAGCAAATGAGTATTGTTTATTTAATTATTTCTTCATTGGTTATACACTTCACAATAATAATAAAAATGTTCCATTTGTCAACAGTAGTTTGCTACATTAGTTAACAATGAAATGCTTCTAAAGCATTTCCTTTTCTTAGTTAATTTCAACAATTACTAATACATAATTAAAATGTAAAAGTTGTCTCTAATAATATTTTATAAAGGGGCCATATGTAGAATTCAGAAACCCTTGTTATTAGCGACACCGGTGGCCGATAAGTGAACTGCAGCCGGAAACGTATTGCTCGTTCTCGCACGCGTAATGTACAAGAAACTGAATGTGATTTAATGCATCACTATATTCATGGCTATTCAATGCTTAGAAGTAAAAAGAAGTTTGCAATACCTTTGCAGCTATATGCTGTTAATGAATACAGATGGTATCTGATAAGAAAACATGTGCATAATCTACAATGAAAACACATTTACAGAATACATTTCTCGATGCGCATCAAAAAAGGCATGTGACTTTGCGATGGGACGGGATACTCAATTACATAGTTTTTTTTTCTTTTATTCAGTGGCGGAAGCATGTTTCCATACTCGGATACAGTTTACCCGTCTCCACAAGTTGTATAACAGCGTGTTGTTTTGTTACGGTTCAATTTCAGTTTAAATTTCAATGCAAATCAGATGAGATGGTAATATCACGCATATCTAGAAGAAAAAATGTCAGTGGTTGTGGCCATTTTTTTAAGCATGCATTTTCATAATATAAAAAAATGGCTATATCTGATTAACAGACTGGCCTTTTTTCTAGTTTGTGTGGAAATAGTGTGGGCTGTATGAGGTTCTTTTACCATTTGGCCTACTTCGACTGTTTCGTGCTGCAGGAATTAGAGTAACGCATCCCAATCCAGCGGTGAGTGTTTGGTGGAAGAGATGCGATGTGTGATCACATAAATCTTTCATCTCTAACTCAAGCTTTTCTCTTAAACTGTTCCGTTGTCTTTCTAGTTGTATTATGTTTCCCATCGGCAGCATAAGCAGTGATGAAGATGAATTCATCTCAGCTCGCATCCGCTGCCAACCGAGGAGCAGAGCGGTCTGCTTTTATGCTCATCTCTTCATTGGGATATCTGTGACCTGCTTGGACGCAAGCCAACCCTCCTCTTTACTTTGAAATGTTATCAACCCATAACGTTTGAGCTAGCTGGAAACGTTATTGTATTACATTCAACTTTAGGTCAATCATTTATTGTTGCTTGTGGCTAGAACGTATTGCATTGGCTCTGGTTTTAGCAACTCATCATAAGTTCAGTGGAATTTTGAAGTTGTTTCGCTTTTGAATTTGTCGTTTTGTCACTTGCGGGAACTTGTCTCTCTTTCTGTCCCAGTTTTTCAATCAGCGTGCTGTGCGTTTGGATGCCATCCAAATGTCTAAACCTGCCCACTTGAATCTGGCCAGTCCAACCTGTTTCAAAATGTCCCACTAATTCTGAGTCATGTGACATGGATGTGACCTTAACTACACACCGCATAGGCTTGAACAACAGCTCTCATTATGACATGTTTAAAAGATTCATGTCAATATGAATGACAGACCACACCCGTTGTGTAGACTTTGCGTTTGTTTTACGTTACAATAAAAGAACTAATACATTGCATGACTGGTGCTGTATAAATAGTGCATTACACTCTGCTGGATTCAGGGGTCAGTTTATTTATCAGAATGCAGGACCAGCACATTTCTCTTTTGAAATCCCTTGTAAAATGGGTTTTTCACCACCCAAAAGAGGCTGATTACAATACAGGAAACTGTGTGGTGTCTATGATAACTAGTTACAGTTCAGGTCACATTTTCATGTTCAAGTGTGTCGGCAACAGGCAGGACCTCTCTGGCAGTCCTTTTGCTGCAAGCTGATGTCTTTATTCAAGCTAGAATAAGGCAGATGTTGACCCTTTGAATGCTGCTGAGAAGGAATAGGCCTCGTTTACCCACAGACAGTTATGCAAACTGCTGAACTGTTCAAGTCACTTGATCCAGAACACATTCAAGCAGTGTCAGTGTTAAAATATTTTGAGCACTGATGAACTGAAATATGCTGATTTTTTTTAACCTTAATTTTATTGCACGGCAGTCTTCTTTTAGCTGTGTTGCAATTTTGTAAAACTCTTGATTGCAGACCACAGATTGCATGAAAAAATCCCTGTGAGAACTCAAATGGACTGTCTTCATGTTTCATAAATTGTCACATGCATATCATCAGTTTGATTGCTTTCTTTGTACCTTTGCAGCATAGTGTACGTAATCAATGTGGTAATTTCTTCCTCAGTCACTGATTTGAATGATGCACACATTTACAAGTTTTTGCCAGTGGCGAATGAAGTAAAAAAAACATTTTTTATATATATATAATATAATATACATTTATATTATATTATATTATATTATATTATATTATATTATATTATATTATATTATATTATATTATATTATATTATATTATATTATATTATATTATATTAGGGGTGGCACGGAACATGGAAAAAAAACGAACCGTTCGGTTCGCTTGTCTCTGTTCGGAGTGTGTGCGTCACACGGTTCGCGCATGCACAATGTATCCTCGTGCCCGTATGTTACCTCAGACTGTGGGTGTCCTTTTCACGCGAAATAAGAGGTGTGTGTGGACATACAGTAAAGTAAAAGTGGAGTGCTGCAGGTCACGTCACATGTAGAAATGAAAGTAGGAGAGATAAGGAAGGCTGCCCGGAGTTGGAGGATGCGCTAGCATTGTATAGCAGGGCAGATGCAGTGCGAGAGCGGGTGCCCGTTGCACAGACACACACTGGTAGTGTTTGTCTCACGAGTCGCGCAGCTGAACCGCGGCTCTTGGATTGCAAATACAGGTAAATATAGTCCATTCTGTCACATTTTCCGGTGTTCTCCTCCGACCCCTGTCTGTCTCGTGCTTTGATTTATGATGGGCAACATCTGCTGCAAATGCGACCGTGTTCCCCTCTGTCTCATACACACATTCATATGTTGTATTTAAGTAGTTCACATGATAAATGTAACATTTAAAAGTTAAGATATGCTTCTAGTTCTAATAATTTAAACATGCCTTTGAAGTTTGGGCAAAAACTTCTGGCAGTGTTGTGTTTTCGTTTATTTTGTTATTTTTTCACAGCGCTGGATGTCATATGTTGAATGTGAAACACATGGAACACTTCATGGTGAAATGTGTTAATCAGGTCAGCTGAATTAAAGCCACAGTGCATTGTTCTGATCAAAATTGATATGATTAACATGAAAAATGTTACGCCAATGTGTCGGACTCGGTAGACAGCCAGTTAGGAAACAACTTGATGTAACAATTTTTAATACTGTATCCTAATTGTGGATGATTAAGCTATATATCATATGCTGAAGTAAATTTCTGGAGTGTTAACGATAAAAAAAAAAAAAAAACAAGAACCGTACAGAACCGAAAACCGTGACCCTAAAACCGTGATACGAACCGAACAGTGGGTTTTGTGAACCGTGCCATCTCTAATATATATATATATATTATTATATAAACTTGTCACTATGACGATTAAATAAACTATTTTTTTTATTTCGCTAAAAACACAAGGATACGATTTTGTTCCTCATATTTCCATTCCATCCTGAGGAAAAAGCGAGAACTTGGCCTGGCTCGCAGTCTCCGCTCTAATTCATCCTAAAGGTGTTCTATTGGTTTGAGGTCAGGGCTCTGTGCAGGCCAGTCAAGTTCCTCCACACCAAACTCGCTCATCCATGTCTTTATGGACCTTGCTTTGTGAACACAAACTGTTCCCACAAAGTTGGGAGTATGAAATTGTCCAAAATGTCTTGGTATGCTGAAGCATTAAGAGTTCCTTTCACTGGAACAAAGGGGCCAAGCCCAACCCCTGAAAAACAACCCCACAACATAATCCCTCCTCCACCAAACTTTACACTTGGCACAATGCTGTCAGGCAAGTAATGTTCTCCTGGCAACTGGCAAACACAGACTCGTCCATCGGATTGCCAGACAGAGAAGTGTGATTGGTCTCTCCAGAGAACACGTCTCCACTGCTCTAGAGTCCAGTGGTGGTGTGCTTTACATCATCCGACGCTTTGCATTGCACTTGATGTAAGGCTTGGATGCAGCTGCTCGGCCATAGAAACCCATTCCATGAAGCTCTCTACGCACTGTTCTTGAGTTAATCTGAAGGCCACATGAAGTTTGGAGGTCTGTAGCTATTGTAGAATGTAGAATGTAGGTGACTTCTGTGTACTGTGCACCTCCGCATGTGCTGACCCCGCTCTGCTTTTACGTAGAAGCAGTCTGCATGCCTAGTGCTTTATTTATACACCGTGGCCATGGAAGTGATTGGAACACTTGAATTCAATGATTTAGAGGGGTGTCCCAATACTTTTGGCAATATTAGTACATGTTTTACCACTCATGTCACCGTTTCCACATCATGCTATTGAAGCATCAATCATTCTTTAGTCATGTAATGTTGTTGTAGTTCCTAATAGTTACTGGGCATCTGCATGGTAACTTCATTTTATTTACTCACCAAAACCATTTTTTATTTGCTTTAGGCACTTGATGAGTTATCTTAGACCCTGAAGGTGGATGAATAGCATTTACTACTCATAATTCATTCACTATATTACCGGAATTAGTTTAGTAGGGATGCACCGATACCGATACCAGTACTTGGGTGTCGGTCCGATACTGTTGTGAAGTACTCGTACTCATAAAACTACCCCGATACAACCGCTCCCGATACCACTTTATGGCAACGCATCTTCGGATGCGGAGCCGCGTGGAAAGTTACATAATTCGGCGTGCACACCGCGGCACCAAGTGCAAAGGGGTCTCACGCTCTCAAAGCACGACTGCCATAGTATGGCGTCATTTTTGCAGCGCGCACCCGAGCGCTAGTGCGGACGCGGCGAGTAGAAACCCAGCTTTACCTGCTCGTGAGGTAGATACCACTCGGTAGTGAGTGCTGAAAGTGAAGGGCTGTTCACTTCCCATTCTGAGGGCTGTTCAAGCCTAAGCAAGCTTAATTGTTATACTAGTTTGTCATGACATGGAAGAAAATGGAAAAGTTTTGTGAAAGCTTTCAAAATCCTCCTTCACCCGAGTGGAGATTTATCTGAAGCCTCCACGAGCGCCAGAGAAAATCAACGCATGCAAAACCTGAGGTAAAATTAAATGATTTTGTTTTGCTGCAGATATACACTTTTCAAAATAATATATTAATTTCAAGATATAACATTAACACAACAGTAATTTAAACATAGCCTTTGTAAAAAATATATATATTTAAAGCAAAACCTTAAATGTGCCCAAAAAATTTAAACAACTAGTATTTTCCAAGTCGTCTTGCAGCAGCACTAACGTTTAATCGACTAGTCTCGCACATCCCTAAGTTAGCTCAGTGACACACATTGTAGAAAACAGAAACAGGCTCATATCTGCTAATGCAGAGAAGCTTCTTTTCATCTCCAAAAAGGGCTGTATAGCTATGATAACATATAATAATTGAATTCAGTTGTTCTGGTACTATGTTGTGTGGTACTGGAATCCACTGAATGTTACAGGTTACATTTATGTGCAATGGGCAGCAGTGCTATGTTTGTTTAGGAAAACACCAAGTTGAATGTTAAAGTGTCAGCAACAGCATCAATTTGTGTATTTACTTTGTTACAGTCAGAAAGTGAAAAACATCTGATGAAAATAAAACATTGTTAGAAGAACTGTAATGGTATTAAGTACTCGTATCAGTACTCGGTATCGGCAAGTACCCAAATATAAGTACTTGTACTTGGTCTGAAAAAAGTGGTATCGGTGCATTCTTATAGTTTAGCATAGTTAAACATGCCTTTTATCATTCAGGATTAGCTGTTTCCTTAAAGCCCTTCCAAAGTGACATGTCTTAACAGCCACAAGAGAATAAATAACCTGTGATCTGTGTGATTCGTTGCTTTATGAATCAAGCTTTGGGTTAGTCCAACTTCCCGGTGAAAGAAATTGTATAACCTAGGGTTGCATTTCTGTTTTCTTGATGAGGCATATCTTCATGGAAATGAGATGTACTTCCCCTTATAGTTTACAGGAACAGTATGAATCCTCCCTGCTGCGTTTTGGTCTTGTCTTTTCTTCTCCCACGCTCTTGACGTCTCCCTCTTGGTCTTGTGCAATACCTTTGGCTTGGTAAGGGGTGTTGAAATATTGGCGTTACTGTTGTAAAGAGGCATCAGCTTTAAGATCTTGATTGATTATTGAACGCATATGCTTTTGTACCAAATCCAGATGTTTTGTTAGTTTTAAGATGGTTGTGGAAGAATTAACAGCCCACTGAACCCATAAGAGGTAACGCCATGATCTTGACTAGAGCAGATGAGCCTATATCAGTGTAAAGCACAATCAGACAGCTGAAACGGGGTAAAGACGTCCCTGCTGTCCCACAGGAGCTCAAGTTAGCCACATGCCAAATAGGAGTCAAAGGTCACATGGAGACAACCCGGTGGAAGCGATGGTCTTCCATTACCATAATTGCTAAGTGACTCTATTTCTGCCGTGCTGTTTGGTTTTTGGTGTCATATTCAAAGGAAATCTACTTAAAGATGTTACCAAAGCAGAATTGCTTGGTTCCTCCTTCGTTGACTTTTATTTACTGCAATGCATGTTGTGTTTTTGTTAAGTACGCAAGACCTCAAATTCCTCTTGTATTTAACCACCACAACTCAGGCATTTCTCCCACGCTCTGTCTTTTGTCTGAGGTTGCTGTTCATCAGAGCGAAAGGTTAAATGCTAGCATGCACCTGTGCCTTTTCACCAGCCTTCTTAAACCAATTAAACATCTCTGCCGTCACATAAGGCGCCATAATCCAGTTTAACTGAAATTCTAGACAATAGCATTTCTCCTGGAAGAGGAATCGCATTTACCATAAACATTCTGCATATCGGTTTCTTCTGGGTCATATCTGTGTGCCTTATTTGTTTGTATTAATCTTGAATCTTTCCCCCAGTTACCCTTAACTGCTCGTGGGGTTTGGTTATATGTACTTCATAACTATTGAATCTTTGAAGTCTTGCCAATCTGGGATTTTGTTTCACAAGGGAAATTTCAAAGCATGCATACCTGTATTCTGACTCATCCTTGATTAAGGGAAATGTCACCAAAGAATTACAATTGTCACCACTTGTTTCATCCCCCATGTTGTTCCAAACCTGTATATTCTACTGTATGACCTGATATTTTGAAGAATGTTTCAACTGGTTTTGTCCATACAATGAAAGACAATGGGGTCCAAAACAACTTCTCTTTTGTGTCCTACATAAAAAGTCAAGTATGGCAAAGCAGACACACACCTTTTTGAGGTCCAAGTTGAGGAAAACTTGAATTAAAAGAGAAAAACTGCACCCTATTAAGCATAGCATGGCATTTATTTACCAATTTTGGGGGCTTGTAGCCTTTGTCAAGGTATCATTATATAAAAAGTCATACAGGTTTGGAACGACATGAGTAAATGACTATGGCCAGGAAGGCCGGAGACATACTTTACACACACCAATGCTTGGCGATCATGTGGTTGTACATACTTGTGTGGTAGTAAAAAGTTATCAAGGGAGCTTTAAAGTTACCTTCAAATGCCTTTGCCATTAATACAGATGTGTTGTGACTCAGGTAGCAGCTATAAACATGTCAACAGTTGAATGTGTGCTATTGTATTCACTAAACTGTTGAAAAGACGAGCGTTTATCACCCACTATTATAGCACATTATGAATTGCATTAAGGCAGATTTTCAATGATGTGTGAAATCTTGCATTCACATACACATGCATGTTATGTGCCTTAGGGGAACTGTTGTGGAATTTGGAGTAGGACCTCTATATCTTTCATCAAATTAAATTCATCCATAGATCTGTCTGTAGTTTACCCTCATTTTGAATACAAGTCAAAATCTGCTATGGGTAATTGAATGTAACAAATCATGTAAAAAATGCATCATCTGTTATTGGAAAATGAAACATTGTATAAAACTTTGCTAATAGCCTTAATCTTTTAAAATGAGAGGATATTTATCAAACTGCATTTTATAAAAATCACTTGTCAAGTTTAATATATTACATCAGCAGAGAGTCAAATTGGATGACTACAGGGACGCATCTCAAGATCACCCATTTAGCAGTTCATCTATTGCCGAATTGATGGAAAAAAAAGATCCCGGCGAAGTTTAAAAAAAAAATTGGATTGCCGTTTATTCTCTCTCGCATGCAGTGTGAAATGTTTCACTCAGTTCCCTGAGCATTCCAATTTAATTTAGAATGAAGAACAAGAACAAATTTATATTTGCATGCGTTATGTATTATGCACGTTATCTGACAGACAGCAAGTTGGAGCCGCTCAGGCTGCCATTTTCTCCCTCTTCTCAGAAAGTGATGACACATTCAAAACATACGATAGTGTGTGGAAATGTGTGTACTCACTGGACCTCTGCTTCTCGTAAATAGTACCGTGTATTGTGCAGGTTATTTTCTGACAGACATCGATGTAGTGATATTCAAATGATGTGGATTTGAAAATAGATGGGGGTTTTTTTTTTAGTTGGCAGGTATTCAGCGAAGTGACGCCAATGAGTGTGGTATGTCAATGTTTTTTTTTTTTAAGGTTCAAATATTCCAACTGACAGCCAGCCCAAGTTTTTGACAGACGTGATAATGTGCCAGAGGGGGTGAACTATGAGACTTTCTAAATTCTTTTTTGCATAGTTCATTATACTTATTTCACGGAATTAATTTTATTTTGTGGATTAAATAAATTATATGTTAATCAGAGACTTGCCCAAAATTTTACATTTAGCTTTCGCAAGTTTGTTGACTTTTTAAAATCAAGTAATTTTTTTTACCAGGAAAGGAGTGGTTTTGATGCACAAAGTTGTTTTAGTGTCTTATACCAAAACTCTTTTATTTAAACCCATCTAAATGCAGATCCTGTTGTAAATCGTGAAAAATGACTTATATTGTTGTTCCATTATTACCCCTTAGCAGATTTCGACACGTATGGTAATGCATTTGTTAATAATGCATGTAATGTGAAATCTTGAAGTAGATGCCCTCTTGTTTTACACAACATTTCGTTTTCTCATTTCTCTTGTGTAATTCTTGTTTGTGTTTTGTGCAGTACAAAGTTTTTTAATGACAACATGTGCATTATATTGTAAACAGAGATCTTAAGAAATTCCTCTTAAGGCCTCTTGGGTAGACATTATTCATGCCAGTTGTTACAGTAGAAAGCACTTGCAGGCATCTTTATTGTGGCAGAACAAAAAGCATTTAATTGACATGGTTTTTAAAATCATTCATCAATGTCTCTGCATATTAGTGTGGCAGAATTAACAAACATTCATTTTATCTCTTCTGTGTTCTTCTGTCATAGTTGCTCGTCTCTAGAGAGATATAAGAGAGACAAACAAACAAAGTTGGTGTTAGTGTTATATAAACTACCACAAATTCAGATCCAAGCTTCTGACGATTCTTGTAGTGTCCACTTGGCTTTAGTTATATTAAAGGGACATAAATTCATTATGTACTCCAAACCTGTTTTCTGGGGAACACAAAAGGAAGTCATTTCTGAAATAATCGTTGGTTCAGCCAACCTTTCATCTATGACTTTATTGTTCTTAACATTGTATGTCTGACGTAAAATGTATGTCTGGCATAAACAACATTTGGAGCTGACTGTGAAAGCAGTGCCAAACTTTGTGATGATGCCACTGTCAGACATCATCTGCATAGTCCAAACAAACACTCCGTGATCCTGCAGCAGGAAGTAGGAGCAGAAGCTAATATTTGCTTTGACTTCAGATATATATTTCTTCAGGACTGTCAAAATAAACTCTTCTGCACCGAGGTTTATGTTTAGTCTCTAATCTGGTCATTTGGCGGACCTGCGCAAGGTTGGAGGGTAACGAGTGAAGAACTTAGCTGAGGATCTACCTGACTGAAGTATTTACTTACTATCCCAGCTTAGACATGTTCCTGCATGGAGGGGGTCAAACAGAGAATTGTAACAGGACCCTGGAGGAAAGCAAAAGAGATGCTCGCCTCAGATAAGGAAAGAGGAAATTGCAGAGCAAAGAAGATAAAGGATAGTTGTAAAGAGAAATCAATGATTGAGCTACTGAAATCGGGTTGGCTTGCATCAGCAGATGTGAGTTGTTTACCTGTGCAGTTTCAGCTCGCAGGGTTTCTCCCTGTTGTCATCAAGGTGTTTGCAAAGCAGTGACGCCAACACTTCCCTGTAATTAAATTGAGTGCCTAGAGCAGTCCCCCTTCCTCACCCCACCAACCCCTCTCTCCATTCCTTGGGAGGTCCTTCTAGTGCTGGTGCTTAAAATAACAACTGCCTGCTCGCTCCCCCCTCTTGTGTTTGCTGATTGTTCTGTCACCCATGCGTTAATTCCACCAGGTCTGCCTCCTCCGTCAGTTTAATTGCATTCCTGCTTCTTCATCCTCCGAAGAGCCTCCATGCAGGACAGTTCTTTCGCAATATAGTTTTAAGTCATTACATGTACTGATTCATAGTCATAGATTGGGATCTGTGTACTAATTACTTCTTCATTTTGTTTAGTGACTTTGAGTCATTCCACGAAACCGGTACGATTTGGACTTACATGATGTAAATGTAATGTTTTTTTTTGTGTGAACGTAAATAAGAGATGCTAGTAGGTAGTCCTTTAACCACTTACTGTTACTTTTCCTAGAAAAGTCTTGATCCATATTGAAGATTTGACAGTGGGAAAAATAAATGAGGTGAAGCATTGGGAATATACACTACTTTCTATTTTTTTTTTTTTTTTTTTTTTAAATGTCTCTTGAACAAATCAATCTACAATCCACAGTATACAATTACTGTTTATACTTTGATCAAAAATAGTTAAAACAGTAATATTGTGAAATATTATTACAATGGTTGGTCACAGTTTTACTGGCCCTAAATGTTCTTGAATTTATTTGTCAATTTGTATGAGCTGCAACTAACGATTATTTTTTCTGTCGACTAATCTAACGATTATTTTTTTCGATTAGTCGACTAATCTAACGATTATTTTTCCAGATTAATCTTATTATTCTTTTTTACTGATTATTGTATTTCAAAGAGGGTAGTGAATTTGTATATTATGTTAACATGAAATCAATGAATGATAATATTAATTGTATTTCAGGAAGGGTAGTGTACTTAGTATGCCATTTTATAATGAAATATATGAACACAAGAAGCTTTTTAAACATAATATATAATGATACTATTCATCATAAAATGTATACAGAGTAGGCCTAATTAGGAAAAGTTGTTTACTATAGTAGTTGAGTATGATTTACTTATTGATTTGTGTCAGTAGTAAACGAAAATGCACTTGTATTTATCTGCAAAAGGTTCACATACAGGAGCTTTCAGCATAGTTTTAATGTATAACTAGTCGTCTATTTTGAAGATACATGTGCATAAACAACGACTAAAGCTGCCAGAAGTTTTTGCCCAAACTTCAAAGACACATTTAAATGATTAAAGCTAGAGGCATATCTTAACTGTAATGTTACTTTAATCATGTAAACTACCTATATACAGCAAGTTATTATGCATATGTGTTTGGGACAGAGCGGAACCAGGTCGCATATACAGGAGATATATGCAGCCCATAATAAATAAAAGCACGAGACGTACTGGGGTCGGAGAAGAACCCCGGAAAATGTGACCGTCTGTTGCAATACACGCGTGGCGCGTTCAGCTGCGCGAGAGAACACTGGCAGCAGGGTTGCCAGGTTTACACAACAAAACCCACCCATTCGTTACTCAAAACTAGCCCAATCGCGTTTCGGGGAGGTTCTCTGGTAAACATCGCGTTCGGGGGGTTAAATATGTGTGTTTTTTTGCTTCAACCCGCGGACATGAGACACAGCCCGCGGCAACAGTGTAGAAGTAGCCCAATTCCGCGGAAAAAAGCGGACTTGGCAACACTGACTGCAGTGTGAAAGCTCCCGCTCTCCACGCGCACAGCTCCTGCTCTGCCACCGCGTGCAGTGTGAAACCGGCGTTACAGAGCGAACAAAGCACAGTTTTATTCGGCTTCTGTTTAAAGTACTCCCACACTTTTGAATGTCGCGGTCTGGCTTTATATGATAAATGATCATTTTCACTATGCCCGGGAGCAGAAGCTGCCATTATTCTAGATCTTCTGTTCCATTCTAGAACGTAAATAATGTGCCGTCGACGCATTTCACGCACGTCGACGTATTTTCGTAGTCGACGTCATCGACGACGTCGACGCGTCGTTGCAGCCCATTTATACTTTTTAAAAATATTATATTCTTAATTTATGTCTTAATTATATTTTTTAAATGGTACTCCTCCACTAAAAAACTGGACATTTTTATTTATTTTAAATTTTTTAATGTTTATGTAAGTTTATGCAAAAAAAACCAAAAAAACATTTAATTTGGATTAAAAGGAAATCACAAAGGATACGCCTACATTTGAAAACGGCATTTTAATTTCAAAACGTTCTCAGTTTTCTAGCGTTTTCCAAAAGTTTCTTATTCACACTGAAACTCGCCTCATAAAATCTCCCTGAGATGATACAGAATGAACAGACATAATCAAGTTCTCACGCGATTCTTCTGGCAGGATGATTTAATCTAGCAAAATATCTATAAATATCTAACTATTCACTGATGCTCTCAGGTCGCACTGAAATCACCATTATATTTGGTATAAAACGCAAATGCCCTCATGTTTTACCACAGGACAGCAATTGGCTTTATGCACAGCTGCATTACTTCCTGAACTTCAGCCAGCTCCTTTGTTTCCTGTCTGCCATTATTGGACAAACTGATTAATCCAGGTGTGCCTGACCTCTGTAGTCACAACAACAATAATCAGACACACCTGGATTAATCAGTTTGTCCAATAATGGCAGACAGGAAACAAAGGAGCTGGCTGAAGTTCAGGAAGTAGTGCAGCGGTGCATAAAGCCAATTGGACAAAAGGACTGTGATATTAAGTGTGAACAAATTAACAGATCTTTAGCAGCAGTATGGATGTGAATAGCACATAACAGGCTCAATACTGGGTATAAACCGATATCTATTGGTACTATATGCGTCACATGACTAAATGTGTTATAGTTTTTGAAAGCTTCTGTTTTCACAGTTCACACTACAATGTGAACTGCGTTTTCAAATTTATCCACTTGGGAGAGCCATCTCAGTGTGGACGGAAGGCCAAAATGGGTAGAAAAATGTATGCTTTTTCAAACAAAAAAGGGTTGGTGTGGTCAAGGCCAAAGTTTGTCTGCGGAGCTGAATTGACCTCCTCAGGGAAAACTATACAAATAAGAGAGCATTGTCATTCAAGTAGAATATTAGAGGAGGTGAATGATTCTTGGAATGTGAAATGAATCTGTCACAGGCTCAGTGAGACTGCAGCTCCATGAGTTTGGGGGTTTTTCTGCAAACCAGATGGAAGGTTCTAGAAAGAGAATGAGATGAGAGCTCCAGAGCAAACAAAGACAGCTTTGGCTTGTTTATTTTGATTGTCTGGGAAAACCTACTTTGCGATTGAAACCCTGAAAGCTTGCTCCCTTCTGTCGACTTGATGCTCGAGAAAACTGTGGTACTGTGAAAAACAAGTGGAGGAGGGAGTGAGGAAGAGAATGTGTCTGTGTGTGTTGTCTGCTGGCAGAGTCATGAGGATGCCAGAGCAAGGAGAAGCTGATGAATGGGTACACAGGTCTGTGGCCTTGCTCTCCTCTTTGGGGTTTCCCATAATACCTTTACATGGAACTCTTTATGGGCACGGTGGCGCTGCCAGATATTTGGTCTGGTTGCTAACAGCAACTCCGTGATGTGCTGAAATATACAGTGTCTCTCTGTTGTTCTCGGCTGAAACACTATAAAATGTTGTAATAAGGGTCTGACTGTAAGCTTGAAGGTCGACGGCTGACTTTCAAATGCTAAAAAGCTCAAATTTAGGAGCCAAAATGACCAAATGGATGGGTATTTGATAGGGCTGCACAATAATGGTTCAAGTTGGCATGAAATGGTAGTTGCAATTTTTTTTCTTCTTCCCTATTGTTATGTATATCCGAGGGAAACGGCTTCTTGGACAAGAAAAAAGTGTAAGGCGGCACTTGATTTTGTCCATGGGGAATTGAGTGGATGGTTGTGGTTTGCTGTTGCTGTGATCTCATGTGATTGACAGGTTGTCCTGCCTTCGCGCCAGTAAACGCATCATCAGAGAAGAGATATCACTACAAGAGGGGAGGATTACAAGGGCACATACATTTGTTTTTAATAATTATGTGCACAGACAAATAGTTTATAATAAACTGTGCAGTTTATTATATTGTCATTAATCACAATTGTTTCATTAGAAAAATGTATTTTTATAATTTGTTATAATTTAGATATGCACCACACTGATTCTAATTTTCTCCGCCGATACGATAGCCGATTATTCAAAATGAGATCCCAAATAATGCTGCAAACTATATAGGGAACCCTCTCATTTGGTACATTACTATAATATTAGAGGTTAAAATTAACAACTATTATCCAGCTGCTATTTATTTTCAGATGTAATAATTACACTTAAATAAAAACAACTGAAACTTTGTATGCAACTCAGTTTTCCTAAACACTTTTCCTTATGGCAGATTTATTCAAACATGCATATATCGTTAACAGTAAATGCGCTCCTCTCGTGTGTTTTTATAGCTAACTAACAAACTGTGAACATTTGTATAACTTTCCTGAGGTAAATGCAAAACATTAGGTTACATAATGTTTACAAGCTGTTTTATTAACATCTTTCATTCATGGGGCGGCAGTGGCTCAGTGGTTCATGTAGGTTGTCTACAAACCGTAAGGTTGGTGGTTCGAGCCCCGGTTCCACCTGACCAAGTGTCGAGGTGTGCCATGAGCAAGACACCTAACCCCAGCTGCTCCCGACGAGCTGGATGGCGCCTTGCATGGCTGACACCACCGTCGGTGTGTGAATGGGTGAATGTGAGGCAATTTGTAAAGCGCTTTGGATGGCCGTTGGTCTGTTAAAAGCGCTATATAAATGCAGTCCATTTACCATTTACCATTCAGCGGTTGAAATGCTTATTGAGCGATTACATGATATGATTTATTTCGGTAAGATATACTATATTTTTCAACATACTTTTGATGTTCATGCTTGTTTTTTGGTTCATAGCTTGTATTAATGTGGAAGAAAAGACACACGCTCTGCGCTGCCGCTTGAACTGAGGCGCTACAGCGATCTGTCACATCACATTTAGGAGCATCAAAAAACGCCATTTATTGTTTGAATTTGTTTATTGTTTGAATTTCGTGATATGTGCAGAATTTGAAAGCTGAGACTTTGTTTCTTACCAGAAGTAACAAAGCACCAAGCTGTTTGCAATTATTGAATGGGAGGTGCTTCAAATAATGTTTGGTGTAGGAAAAAACTGGACCTGGCAACCCTGGCTTGAACTACAGGTGATTCATAGGGTCATATTGAACCTGCTTTTGTGTTGCTATTTATTTATTTTTTTACTATTAATGTGTTTTTGTTGCGTTAACTTACCATAAATTCACCACAAGAGATTTTCTTCACACAGTATGAGTGAGTACAGTATTGCAGGCTGATTTTTCCGCCCCCTTTTGTTTGGCAGGATATAATCGGCCCTGATCTTTGGCTGTTGAACATACTTGCATCTTTCAACTGTGAACATACTTGCTTTTATCGGCCAATACCAAGTAGTGGCAGATATATCAGTGCATCTCTAATAATTAGAATTGGTTATAAGCACAATAAGCACAAGTTAAGAAAATGTTAACCCATATGCAATGTTATTTTTGTATATCTCGCTACATTATGAAATTCCTAATGTTGATAACAATAATTCCAAAATATGTCAGTGTTTTTAATATTAAAACAATACAAAATAATGTGTATTGTAGCACAAGGTTGTGTAAGTGCATTTATTCAACAACCACAATCACAAACAATATAGTTGAGATCACAAATAACACAGAGAATTATGCTATAATAATCGAGAGAAGCAGAAATCATGATCACAATTTCTTAAGGAGTGGCACAATTTAATGATGACTGCATGTTTTTCCTTCACAGAATGTGAAGATCTTCCGGGCGCTGATCCTGGGAGAACTGGAGAGAGGGCAGAGCCAGTACCAGGCGCTTTGCTTCATCACACGGCTCAACCACAATGAGATCATCCCCAGCGAGTCCATGGCCAGACTGCGACAGGTCAGTCTGTTGCTCCCAGGCTCCCTCGGTGGCTGATGACGGGGCAGGGAGAAGTCATCTGGGTGGAAAGGTTGGGAGTTAGGAAACAGATCCGGGGTGTTAGAGTTGAGCTCATGAACTGTGTTGCGTAGGAGTGTGATGTTTTTAAATTTGAGATCTCAGAGGGAAAAGGCTGTAAAAGGCCTTTGATGAGTAGTTCCTGGGAGGGCGTCCATGGTCCTAAATGTGTGAAATGTGTGATAAAAGACTGGAAACATCTAGCTTTAAAGAATGACAGTAGTAATACTAAAAATCTTTTTTATATTTTGCAGAAAAATCCCCACGCCATACGCACAGCGGAAGAGAAGAGAAGCACGGAGATGCTGAGCATGAACGTAGCTGTCAATTTGACACGGACGTGGCAACTGAGCGCCCACATCCACAACATGTGCAGTGTGGCCCGGGAGGCCGTGTACACGCGTGAGGCTGATGTCAGACACTGGCTGGACAGAGGCAAGCATGCTTATTGGGTCCCTTAATTACACCCTACCAAACCCAGCACGCTTAAATATAACACTGACATAGTGTTCTTCACATATTAACCCTCTAAAGCCTAATGTATTAAGGAATAGTCAGCAAAATCCATTTCACTTGAACTGCATATTGTACATTTAGACAAAATATGGTTTAGACAAAATATGGAGAAAAAAAACAAAAAAAAACACAAAGTGTGTGTGTATGTGTGTGTATGTGTGTGTATATATATATATATATATATATATATATATACACATGCATACATATATACACATGTATACAGTGAGGAAAATAAGTATTTGAACACCCTGCTATTTTGCAAGTTCTCCCACTTGGAAATCATGGAGGGGTCTGAAATTGTCATCGTAGGTGCATGTCCACTGTGAGAGACATAATCAAAAAAAAAATCCAGAAATCACAATGTATGATTTTTTAACTATTTATTTGTATGATACAGCTGCAAATACATATTTGAACACCTGAGAAAATCAATGTTAATATTTGGAACAGTAGCCTTTGTTTGCAATTACAGTGGTCAATGGTTTCCTGTAGTTTTTCACCAGGTTTGCACACACTGCAGGAGGGATTTTGGCCCACTCCTCCACACAGATCTTCTCTAGATCAGTCAGGTTTCTGGTCTGTCGCTGAGAAACACAGAGTTTGAGCTCCCTCCAAAGATTCTCTATTGGGTTTAGGTCTGGAGACTGGCTAGGCCACGCCAGAACCTTGATATGCTTCTTACAGAGCCACTCCTTGGTTATCCTGGCTGTGTGCTTCGGGTCATTGTCATGTTGGAAGACCCAGCCTCGACCCATCTTCAATGCTCTAACTGAGGGAAGGAGGTTGTTTCCCAAAATCTCGCAATACATGGCCCCGGTCATCACTCTTCTTCCTCCAAACACGTTTAGTGGAATATGACCAAAAATTATATTTTGGTCTCATCTGACCACATGACTTTCTCCCATGACTCCTCTGGATCATCCAAATGGTCATTGGCAAACTTAAGACGGTCCTTGACATGTGCTGGTTTAAGCAGGGGAACCTTCCGTGCCATGCATGATTTCAAACCAGGATGTCTTAGTGTATTACCAACAGTAACCTTGGTAACAGTGGTCCCAGCTCTTTTCAGGTCATTGACCATCTCCTCCCGTGTAGTTATGGGCTGATTTCTCACCTTTCTTTGGATCATTGAGACCCCACGAGGTGAGATCTTGCATGGAGCCCCAGTCCGAGGGAGATTGACAGTCATGTTTAGCTTCTTCCATTTTCTAATGATTGCTCCAACTTTTTTCACCAAGCTGCTTGGCAATTTCCCCGTAGCCCTTTCCAGCCTTGCAGAGGTACAATTTTGTCTCTAGTGTCTTTGGACAGCTCTTTGGTTTTTGCCATGTTAATAGTTGGATTCTTACTGATTGTATGTTTGTAAGGTGTCTTTATGCAGCTAACGACCTCAAACAGGTGCACCTAATTTAGGATAATAAATGGAGTGGAGGTGGACATTTTAAAGGCAGACTAACAGGTCTTTGAGGGTCAGAATTCTAGCTGATAAACAGGCGTTCAAATACTTATTTGCACCTGTATCATACAAATAAATAGTTAAAAAATCATATATTGTGATTTCTGGATTTTTATTTTTAGATTATGTCTCTCAGTGGACATGCACCTACGATGACAATTTCAGACCCCTCCATGATTTCCAAGTGGGAGAACTTGCAAAATAGCAGGGTGTTCAAATACTTATTTTCCTCACTGTACACACACACACACACACACACACACACACACGCATATATATATATATACATGCATATATATATATATATATATATATATATATATATATATACATACATACATACATACATACATACATACATACACACACACACACACACACACACACACACACACACACACACACACACACACACACACACACACACACACACACACACACACACACACACACACACACACACACACACACACACACACACACACACACACACACACACACACACACACACACACACACACACACACACACACACACACACACACACACACACACACACACACACACACACACACACACACACACACACACACACACACACACACACACACACACACACACACACACACACACACACACACACACACACACACACACACACACACACACACACACACACACACACACACACACACACACACACACACACACACACACACACACACACACACACACACACACACACACACACACACACACACACACACACACACACACACACACACACACACACACACACACACACACATACATACATACATATACACACACACACACATACATACATACATACATACACACACACACACATACATACATACATACATACATACATACATACTGTATGTATGTGTGTATGTTTATGTGTGTGTGTATATATAATATATATACACACACACACACACACACAGACACACACACAGACACAGTTATTAATGCTAATGTTAGTTCATAAAAAATACAACTTTCATTGTTCGTTCATGTTAGGTCGGGTCCATTTAAAGCTTACAGTTTTATTAAAGGTACAGTTTTATTTTAATTTGACATTTTAGTAATGTATTAGTAAATGTTGAAATTAACACAAAAAAAAAAACCATTAAAGACTACCAAAAAGTTATTGAATTTACAATCTTTAAAGTATTTCTATTGATTAAATTCTGCATTTTATTATAAAACCAAGTTATAAATAAATATAAATATATTGCAAATTACCTGCACTTACGCAACCATTGTATATCCTGCACTTGCTGCTATTGCACTTCTGGTTAGACCTAAACTGCATTTCGTTGCCTTGTACTTGTGTAATGACAATAAAGTTGAATCTAATCTAATCTAATCTAATCTAATATATGTGTGTCTATATTAATGTTATTTGTGTGTGTGTGTGTGTGTGTGTTTGTATGTATGCCTATAAATATCAGTTCCCCGTCTAAATGTTTTAGTAAAATATTTACATACTAATTCATTGTTTTGTTATTTGATTGGGTTAAGTATAGACTCTTTACTTGAATTATCATGTTAAACTCTCCTCAGAGACATGCCATATATAAAGGTTTTAGCCTTATTCAACCCTTTTCCACATCAAATGTGAATATTTTGGGGAGAAGGATCTATAGTAAATCTAATTGAATGTAGTTTGACCTAGTACAGATGCGTTACTGTTTTAACTGGAACACGTCACTGCAACACCTCACTGACCTACATAACTGGAAGTCTAATGATCGTTAACTATAATAAATTATTTTTCCGATTCTTCAGGCATCGAGGGTTCCATGTTCGAGCCTCAAACAGTGGAGGTGCCGGGTCTGCAGAGCTGCGGGACAGTGAAGGACCTGTGGCAGCCTTGCTCCTGTAGCTACAACCTCAGACTGGAATGGTACCCCTGCCTGCTGAAGTACTGTCGCAACAGGGACGTCTCCAGCAGGGGCAGCCCATATAAATGTGGCATCAAAAGCTGCAGCAAAGGCTACCAATTTACTTACTATGTACCACACAAACAGCTGTGCCTGTGGGAGGAAGAGACCTAGTAACATTTAATGTGACCTTCACCACTGGTTTCGTTCATCTCCGAGCCTTCAGACTCGTGCCTACTGCACAGAGCAGTTCGATGGGTGTATATGGAGTGTGATTTGAGCAGCAATAGTGCTCTAATTTTGTTTTTCCAGAGCAGTTGCCCACATCTTTGAGCTGTCGACTGTGCATTTAAGCTGGTCGGTAGTTTTAAAGCTCTTACCAGCACTGGAATGAGTATTTTCTGAGTCTTGACATGCAGACCCAAGTGAACAACCTGTGAATTAGTCAGTGTATAACAAGATGTAATCTTAAAATTAGCTGGATCTTGTCGGGTTGCCAATTTTATTTTTTTCTGAAGCTGGTATTATTTATTTTGCAGTGGGAAATGATTGAAGACACTTAAGCACAGCACACATGTTCAGAGAAAATGCCTTTAATTGTTTAGTTTTTTTTAAGTTCTGTATTCTGACTTCGATTTAAAGTACTGTATTAAGTTTATGGTGGACGTAGACATGCCTTAATGTTGGTACAGACAGAAAACGCTATTGAGTCACTCGCCAATTGATTTAAACAGATTCAATCGTGAATTTTCTCACCTCTAGTCTTAATGCTGGCAACAATTTGGGATTCTTTGGGGGTGTGTGTTTTCATCTTCATAAGGATGGACTTGTCTTCATCGCATTGCACAACAGTATCATTTAAGGTCCAGTTGGATCAATATTAACTTATAGTTTGAAGTATGGACGCAAGTTAGCAGCAGTCAACACTGCAAAAGTAACATGGGAAACCAAAGTAAGTGTATGTTCTCATAAAACCGATAAAAACCTTGCTTAGACAGTTGCTGCTGTGCATCCAACACTGCCATCTTCTGGTTATGCAACATTACTGTCACTCAGGCGCCTCCTATCAGTATGACCTCAGTACATCAGCAGAGCTGTGAAATCATCACAAATGTGGATTCACATCCTTTTGTGTGGTATCAAATGTCCTAGAAGATATCTACGCTATTCAATAGGACCAAATCCACACACTAAGCTCTAATCATGAAGAAGAGAAACGGTTATCGTTTCACATTTTACTACATTCACCTTCAACTCACGACTCGCCTCTCTTACTATGCGAATGTTCACATATAACATACACATTTGACTCGTTTGTAGTTTATGGTACTAAAATGTTTATACTGATTTATTTAATTGTTTTTTCAAAGAGTTTAAGTGTTATGTTAAGTGTTGTTTGAGCTTACACCTCCCCAACTGACAGCTGTTGTCTGGGATACAAGTGCCTTGGTGATTTCAGTGTTTACTGATTCTGTTTGAGGATAAAGCTGTTATGAATAAAGTATCAAAACTATTTTCCTATGAACATAATATGAAGTAATTTTAAATAAAAGCTCCTTCAGAAAAGCGTCATATAACCTGTCACTTTTTAACGGTTAGAAAAACAAAATGGTTTTTAAATGCACGATTCTCAGAGCTGCCTGCAATGTCCTTTGATTTCTGAAGGATCATGTGACGCTGAAGACTGCTAATTATATTAATGTAATATTTCACAATATTTATGTTTCTACTGTATTTTTAAACTAAAAAAATGCAGCCGTGGGGACTGTAAGAAAATATATTGGTTTTACTTAGAGCTCAGCATATTTCCTGATTAAGAGTTAGAATTATTATGCATTTGTTACATGTTGCACTCACTGATCTGTACAATGATAATCTGTAGGCTATATATGATCTGTAAGTAATATATAATTATATAGATTGTACTATTATAATAACTATATCATTTTTGAAAAGTTTGTTTTTGCAGACTTGTTAAATTATTTATATACAATGTAATGTATTATAAATAATTGTAAGATATTTTGTATCCCTTAGAAAGCGATAACTGAAGCCCTCTAGTATTTAAAAGGATAGTTCACCCAAAAATGAAAATGTCATCATTTACTCACCCTCAACCTGTATGAGTTTCTTTCTTCTGTTGAACACAAAAGAAGATATTTTGAAGAATGTTGGTATCAGACAGTTGACGGCACCCATTGACTTAGGGAAGAAATAATATGGAAGTCAATGGGTGCTGTCAACAGCCTGGCAACATTTTTGGGTGAACTATCCCTTTAAGATCAAAGTAACCATAGTTACCGCCAAAATACATATATTACTAACTTACATCCATTGTTATTATATATCTAGTTATTATAACAACTGTAAATTTTGTATCAGAGGCAGCCACTTCATAAAAACGATAGAAACAATGTTTGAATCCAATCCAATGCTGTTTTCAACGGCTCTGCTTTTAGCGACGGCTTCTTGTTTTTGTGCGTACCTGACAACGGCAGTTTCATTCACCCCCAACCCCACCCACCCCCCTCCGTTTGGCATAAAACACTATTATTTCATTGTCATCCAGTTTGAAATGCCGACTACAAACAAGGAGGTTGTTTCCGCCGTCGACAACAACTCTGGTTGTGAGGGACGCTTCTCTTTCGCGTTCCATACCAACAGAGGTCGCCCTGCTGTAAGGATGTGCCTTTCTCTTTGTTGTCATCCTCGCTGTTGTCCAGTCGCTGAGTGACTGGGTGGCTGAAATGTGCCTTTTGTTTGTGTGGTGATTTGCGTACCATCTCCAAGACGATGCCGGAGCTGAACACTGAGATCCCTCAAGGCCTCGTGTCGGGTCCGCTGCTGCTCTTCTGTACGTGATGCTGAAGAGGGAGGCACGGAAGAAAACAGCATCCATGATGAGCTCTCGATAACTGTCCGGCCTGTCAATGAACATGCTATTGAGGTGACTATTTTAAGAGGTATATCAATTTCTCATTTTTTAAGAACAGGTTTGATTTCATTGCTTCGCGTTTAACCTGCTCGTCTTAATTTAATTAACTTCAGCCAACTTACAGCGCAGAAGATTAGCTTAAGACTGGATCCATCAGAAGATCTCACTGTGATTATTCTATTTTACTTTTATATTTATTACCTGTATTGGTAACACTTTATTTTACAGTGTCATTGTTACATATGTTAGGCTACTATAATACTAACTATATGCATAATTGCACACAACTAACCCTAAACCAAACAAAACCCTAATCCTAATCTTAGTAAGTAGCCTTAAATAATACAGTGTAACAAAGGCGCCTTAAGGTTGGAATAGGATGGAATTTAACTATTCTGTTAACAAAGACAATAAGAAAGGTATATTGCTAAATGGTCAGATCATTTTATATTCCAACACACAACAGATATGGGGAGGCCAGGGAGTGTTGGAACATGGGGTCAGTTGTAACACTCTCAGTTTAACAAGTTAGAAAAGACAAGAGCTGTGGTGATGTCATCAATATCACACACTCCCGTCACCCTTTGAGCTCACAGGAGAAGTGAGATTTAACTGTGAGCAACATTGTAGACTTTATGACTGATTTTCACTTTGGAAAGTAAATGTTTTTTATCAAGAATATATATATTTTTTGTCTAGCAAACATGCCTTATAGATACAATTATTTACCTTCTCAATTGAGCGCATGCGCTTTTTTTGTGCACATTTTTAGAATGTATGCGCATCTTGCCGTTTCCATCCAGCGTTTTTAAAATAAGTGGATGGCAACATGAACCAGTGACTGAATGTGACAGGAATACAGTACAAACACCCACACAAACAAAAGTAAAGTCCTACATTAAATACAACATAATGTTTTAGTCACACTTTAGATCAGGGTCCAATTCTCACTATTAACTAACTATTAACTCCTAATTTGCTGCTTATTGTTAGTTAGTAAAGTAGTTGTTAAAGCTGCAGTCCATAACTTTTTGCGCTCTAGTGGTTAATAAACAGAATTACATGCGTCTTGCGGAAGAACATTGCAGCCGGAGCTACTTCTCTCTGTTTATGTCTATGGCGAGTCACGCAGGGCCTGTGCTCCTCCGCAGCCGTTCCTACCAGTCTGGCCTGAAATAGTCCCAGTATAAACACTTATTATAAGTGTACCATAATGATTCAGGGTAAGACAAAAACATGGTTTGGAAAATGGATTCATGTTGTACATTCTCGTTATATAATTTTGGTAAATCTTGAACACATAAAAAGTTACGGACAGCAGCTTTTAAAGGGATGGTTCACCCAAAAATGAAAATTAGCCCATAATTTACTCACCCTCAAGTCATCCTAGGTGTATATGACATTCTTCTTTCAGACGAATAAAATCTGAGTTATATTACAAAACAAAAGGCTAATCCAAGCATTAGAATTGGATTCATAGTTGCTCTGTTTTTGAAGTCCATAAAAAGTGCATCTGTCCGTCAAATAACGTGCTCCACGCGGCTCCTGGGTGTTAATAAAGGCCTTCTGAAGCGAATCGACGTGTTTGTGTAAGAAAAATATCCATATTTAAAACGTTATCAAGTAAACTTTCGGCCGACCGCCTTCCGTGGAAAAGTGTTGAATGTTGAAAGTGAAACTCACGATGCGTTCGTGACGTCATGACGAGCGGACCTGGTCGCTTTAGTCTTTTGATCGGCAGGGGAACTTTCAACAATTTTTCCATAAATTGAACAGGGAAGGCTGTCGGCCGAAAGTTTACATTATAACGTTTTAAATATGGATATTTTTCTTACATAAACGCATCGATTTGCTTCAGAAGGCCTTTATTAACACCCCAGAGCCGCGTGGAGCACGTTATTTGACGGACAGATGCACTTTTTATGGACTTCAAAAACAGAGCAACTATGACAGTCAATATCCTAGTAATATGCATGCTAATAAGCAACTATTTAATAGTGACCCTTGGACCCTAAACTAAAGTGTTACCATTGTTTTTTATTCAACCTTTATTCAATTCTTTGTTCTTCAATAAAGCTCTTGCATAAATTAGATAGTGTGGATCCTATTTCTGCAAATCACCTCAGTGTTGCTTCTATCCCCAGCTAGTGTTACAAATCACCCCAGTAGTGTGGTAGGTTGTAACAAAGGAACTCTTTGTATTTGACATTAACTCACATAATCTGTGATTGTGTAGTATACGTCCAAGTGAGTTTTATTTGTAGTAGACAAATGTGGCTACCATGTATCAAAGTTAGAGAGATCTAGCACAAACAACAACCACAACCTGTTACTGATGCTCAAACAAAAAGTGTTACTACCATCCCTGGTCTCCCCTCTATAAGAAATCAGAAATATTTTTTATTTTACTTTTTTATTAAGAAGCGTTATAAATGATATGTAATATTTATTCAGAATTATCATATAAAAAACAATAAACACAAAATTGGTAACATATTTCATTCATTCTTTTATTTAGTTTGATCAATTTTTATGTTTTTGAAAAGTAACCAGCTCTTATGATTAAAAGAAAATTAAAATCTTTAATTTTGCCTGGAGCAAGGAGCAATTTTTAAATAAATGTTTAATAACAAGAAATTATTCCAGGGTTTGCGCAGGTCTTAAAAAATACTTTAAAAGGCATAATTTGACCTTCTACAATTTAAGGCCTAAAAAATGTCTTAAATTGGATCAGAAAATCTTAAATTCAATGTCATCGCATTAAATCAGAGCCCTATGATTTCCACTATGCAGAAAACATAGACGGAATCATAGAATCCATTCATAAAAAAATTGAATGAAATAAAATGAATAAACTGTATTTCATAGGGCCCTAAAAATGTATTTTTGTTAAACATTTAAATTTCTGTTAAATTATTTCAATTAATTATGCTTTTTGATTACAGTTTAACTTAACCATTAAAACAGAGTCCAGAAAAATTTTAACTGAATAAATTATAAAATAAATCAATAAAACAGTTGTCATAGGGCCCTATACATTTTTATTGCATTATTAAATTGCATGCACTGCAAAAATCTTCCTCAGGATTTTTTTTTCCAGTACAAATATCTAAACATCATTGAACCAAGATACATTCTTGAGATGCAAAATTTAAAAAAAATTAAGTTGTCCGAGTTTTCTGAGAAATGGGAAAAAGTGTGTTTATGCTTAAAACAAATATCTGTCAATAAGTATGAAAATTACTTACATTTGAATTAAGTTGATTTTTATGAACCCATTGGCAGATATTTGTTCTTGTCACTTCCACAAGATCACAAGATTTCTTAACTCAAACTCAAAAAAATTAATCAAAAAATTACTCCGAGTGTTGCTAATACAACTTATTGTGTGCTTCCTAGACATTTATATATAGAGAACATATTGACATGTTGTGTTCGCTTCAATTTATTCCTTTGAATGGTCTTAAAAAGTTCTTAAATTTACCATCATAAACCTTTAGAAACCCTGTATTCTTCTATTTATCTATTTTTATAAATTTTTTTACTGAACCTGTTATGGAAAAGGTCTTTTCACACCAATGATGATAACTATAGCGATAAACATATAGTTCTAAAAATCTTTCTAAATACAAAAGACTCCACACCCCAACTAACGATTATGGCACAGAGAAACGATATCGTTGGAATCACTTTTTTCCAGCTGATGAACAATAAAACATTGACTACCAATCAGAATCCATCCTGCTTTAAAGAGCTCAAGACTTTAAAGTGGCAGATCACAAAACTGCATGAAACAGAATTTTATCGTGCATTGGTGTGGATGCTAATATAGTTATCGTTATCTATCGTTCTTGGTGTGAACGGGGCTTAAGAACCCTTTCTCATCTCTCAAACCTTTATATACATATCAATATCCTGATTAAACAACCTAATATTGACATAGTTCAACTGCTTCACATCCGAGGTTTGGGCAACATTAGGATAAAGAGCTGTGGATAAGGTTGCCACAGTTACTTTTGGTCTAGTTTTGACACACCCAGATACAGGCCAGACTTTAGTATTTCTCAACTGTTATGTGAAATCCACTGATACTCCTTCAGACATACTCGAGTGGTTTTAGCGCTTATTCCACATCAGAATCAAAGGGAAAGTGTCATTTTTTATACAGTCACTTAAGCGTTGTGGTGCTTCAAGTAAGTACTTTCATGAATGCATGCATCCAATCTAATAATGATAAAGTGTTTTCTGAATGTGACAGCTTATTGTATTTGATTAGGTTCACAGAATAAAGATGTCGCCGTTGGTGCTGGCAGTCGGAGTATGCTTAGCTGGGTGGATTGCTCTTTATGCTTTGCTGTGCTACACAAATGGCACTTGTGGCTATGAATGGAACTGTCGGCTAGTTACACTATTCCATGGCATCCTTGCAGTCTGTATAACTGCTTACATTGGATACATAGATGGACCGTGGCCTTTCACCAACCCAGGCAAGATGTACCAAATTGTAATATATTATATATATAGGGGTGTGCGACTGTTTAATGCAGCTCAGAGGTGGCATAAATGCATTTACACTTCAATTACAATTGTATAAATAATTTTGAATATTAAAATATATGGTTAAAAGAATGGTCACACTTTAGTATGGGGAATACATGTTCACTATTACCTATGACTTTTGCCTCAATAAACACCTAATTTGCTGCTTATTAATAATTAGTAAGGTCGTTTTGGGGGGGATTAAGGGATCTAGAATATGGTCAAGCAGAATAAGGCATTAATATGTGCTTTATAAGTACTAATAAACAGCCAATATCCTAGTATGTTGTTAATAAGCAACTAGTTAATAGCGAGAATTTTGAGAAATAGCACATCATTTTGTCCATGGTGAATTGATTGGATGGTTGTGGTTTGCTGTTGCTGTTGCTGTGATCTCATGTGAGTGAGACCAGTAAAAAGGTCATCAGAGAAGAGAAGGGATTAGATGTAACTGCAAGAGGGAGAGGAAGTTATTTTGACTAGATTACTTCATTTAAAAATAACAACGTCAGATTTGCACTTTAGAATCTCAGTGGAATAGTTCACCCAAAAATATAATTTGATTTACTCACCCTCAAGCCATTCTAGGTATATATGACTTTTTTCTTTCAGACGAACACAATTGGAGTTATATCAAAAAAATATCCTGGCTCTTTCAAGATTTATAATAGCAGTGAATGGGAAATGAGATTTTGAAGGTAAAAAAAAGTGTATCCCTCCATTCTAAAAGTACTCGGCCCGGGGGGGTGTTAACAAGGGCCTTATGAAGTGAAGCGTTTTTGTAAGAAAAATATCCATATTTAAATCTTTATAGCCTAAAATAACTAGCTTCCGGCATATATCCGTACGCAAGTCAACTTGCACTAAAAGAGTAGCCTGTGACCCGATGCATGACGCATTGATGAACGGGGAAGCGCAGCGAGGAGAGCAAAACAAAACACTGGTCATGAATTAGAAGTCTAATATGAGAATTTTTAAAGAGAAATGTCGGAGGAAGTGGGGGAGAAGAGGACCTTGAGTTTGTTGCCCAGCCCCGTTTGTCTGAACCGGGAGAGGCGTCAAAGCTTACGCTGCTCCTACATCCTACACCATACATCGCGTCACAAGTTACTCGTTTGGCAACTTGCACACGGTCGTCTGCCAGAAGCTAGTTATAGGCTATACAAATTTTAATATGGATATTTTTCTTACAAAAACGCATCGCTTCACTTCAGAAGGCCTTTATTAACCCCCCGAAGCCATGTGGAGTACTTTTAGAATGGATGGATGTGCTTTTTTGACCTTTAAAATCTCATTTACCATTCACTGCCATTATAAATGGACCTAGCACTTTGAGATTTTATAAAGTGCATTAAAAATAAAATGTATTATTATTATTATTATTATTATTATTATTATTATTATTAAGCTTGGAAGAGCCAGGGCATTTTTTATTATAACTCTGATTTTGTTCGTCTGAAAAAAGAAAGTCATATACACCTAGGATGACTTGAGGGTGAGTAAATTATGGGAGAATTTAAAGTTTTGGGTGAACCATCCCTTTAACGAGTGAGCCATTGAATCATTCATTCAACCAATCAATTCAATTGATTCGCCTGATTAATTACAAAACAAAGCAAGGCCCTGTCCTTTGAGGTCGATATGCGCCCTCGATGTGCACTTCTGCCGAACCCGCACTTGTGAGGAAGACCGTGAGGGTTTGGGGTGCCATTTGGGACAGGGATCTGTCGAATGGATCATTGAATCATTTACTCAACCGATTTGTTCAAAAACACAGATTCACGCAAGGCTTGTTTGAAACTTTTCGTTGATGAATTAGATCCAAAACAGACAATCAATATCCTGTATAAAATGTAACTTACTTAATATTAGTATCTTGTTTATTGAATAGATGAATACAATCAATATCACATGCAATTGTGCTGATATTCGGCTTGTTTATTTAAAAAAAAATTATTGAAGTGAGTGACATACACGATAATGTTAGCTCACACATTGTTAAAACAATAATTACGATATTATCATAGACAATACATATTGCACACCCCTAATAAATAATGTTTTTATTAGCATTGCTATATTGTCTTTTTTCATGACAAATTCTCATATTTTCCTATATATCATCTGCAGGTACAAAGAACACCCCTCTTCAGATCACTGCCATGGTGGTCAGTCTGGGCTACTTTATCTTTGACATGGCCTGGTGTGTGTACTTCCGCACCGAGGGCTTGGTGATGCTCGCTCACCACACCATGAGCATCCTGGGTATTCTGCTCACTCTGTGGCTGGGGGAGTCGGGCATCGAGTCTTGCGCCGTGCTGTTTGGCAGCGAGATCACAAACCCCCTCCTCCAGACGCGCTGGTTCTTGAAACACTCTGGCCGCTACAACAGCTTCCTGGGAGATGTGGTGGACGTTCTGTTCGTTCTGCTGTTTGTATTCATGCGCATTTTCGTCGGCGGCAACATGCTGTATTGTGAGCTGATTTCTCCAAGACCCATGTTCATCATTAAGTGTGGTGGTGTGGCCATGTATGCGCTGTCCTGGGTGTTCATGGCTGACATCGGCCGTTTCGCATACCGCAAATCCCAGGTCAAATACCAGCACTGGATGAATCGTCACAAGATGGCAGAGGTCAACGGGCAGGACGTGAAGAGACACTGAAAGATCTCTTAGATGCAGCCAGCAGATTGGCCTTTCTAACACTGCAGTGAAGAATGAGAATCAGCGTTACAGCTAATAGCTCTGCCGCTAATAGATGTTTACATATTTTTAAAAAGGATATCAGCCATTAAAGTTCACTTTTGGCTGGTAATATACACATGGGAAAACGTCCATGCTGTATCAGAGCTCTTAAAACATCTTGATGGGGTTTTTATTATTATTTGCTTTTATGATTAACTCAATTCTTACAATCAAATCTAATGTGATATATTTGTACTCATAGGAATGAAGTGTTTATACCATTAAGTACTGGAAATATTTTATATTTTTGTAATTAGGAACACTACTTGTGATGCATTCTTTCCCATTAAACTTTTAGTATGTTCAATATTCCAAAATGATCATGAAACTCTACTAAATGTTTCTGGAAGATTACTGAATGCTTTGTGTGTGATTAATGACTCGAATGAAAAAGTAAATCCAAAAGTCTTGACATTGAAATGTAACCATTTTCAAATTGTTCAAGTTGTGTGATGACATATATGGTGAATTGATCACACCAGTTGATAAAATCAATAAACATCATCATTTTAGTTATTATTAATGTACTATGGGTTTTGTCTCATTCCATATGTCAGATTGAACGTAACTAAATATATATGTAATAATATGTGTAATTGTTTAATGCATACTGAAGTTCAGACTGTTGGATAGTTAGCACTGTAACTAATAGACCGACAAGACGTTTCTTTTTGTGCAGGTCTACTAAATGTTTTAAAAATAGGCTACATTAAGTCATACAAAAATTCATTAAAGTGTATTCAAGTCAACATGCCTTGAATACACCCCTTCTAGTGAATGTGTTCAATTCTGAATTAAATAACAAAAGTTAAATTACAAAAATGGCTAGATGGTGTAACTGTCTAGAGATTGAAAAAAAAAAAAAAGTAATTAAAATGCTTACGTTTTTGGGGAAAAAAGAAAGTGAGTTGGCATGATTTTTTATTATTTATTTTAAAAAGCAGTGAAGCAGTTGATAAAAAAAACATTGATATTCATTTTTTTGTTTAGGCAGAAATCTTAGTAACTGAGTAAAAAGGTCATTTTTTTATTTTTAATAAGTACATTTACGTGTATTTTAAACAGTGTCTTATATCTCACGCAGAGTAGCCTAATTACTAAACAAAATGCATGTAAAAGACCAACTCAAGCGAGTAAAGCTTCGATAATAAGTTGCAGTTTTGTGAACGTCCACCATGTGGCAAAGTAACATAATATTTCAAACAATTTCGCACTCTTGGGCTCGAAGTTAATGTAATTTAACCAGTGACTGGCTCACATTTTCCAACGAAATAAACTCATTTAGCCAGCTGCAAGGCTGAAAATCCCAACCTTTTACTAAAAACCGATAATATCACGGAAAATGGACGAAAAGTGCCTTGTACAGACGAATGTTCCAAACATGTAGCCTACGTTTTAGCGTCTTTATTAACAAAATACTAAAACGTCTACATTCAAAATAATTTAAAACGACATTGGGAGTAATTTATTTGTCACAGACTCTATTTTAACATGTCCTATTTTAACATGTAATTATTTTGAGTTTGAGTGAATCTTCGCGAGAGAAAAAAACAACAACTTTGAATCACCATCATCACTCCATAACCCAAACACTGACTGTTTCTCACATTCTAGTGAGCCTGTCTACTTATACAACATGTTTGTGTACGTTCCGAGTCAGCTCAGCAGAGTGAGAGCGTGTGAGCTCGGTTGAATCGGAAATGCTGTCCATGCAGGCGGCTCGCTAGTTTTTGAGACGCAGCCCCGCGGGAGACACGGCAGCAGTCAGGCACATCTCAACTTTCCCCAGTTTGATGGACCGGAACCTACATACAACCTCGAAACTGATTTTAGCGTGGACCATCGCTTTCATACAAGCTCGGTGTCATTTCTAAAAGCATTCGGGTATACATATGCGAACTTAATCGGGTGGTTTTGTTTATTTTGATGCTGAAGTGATTTCGTCGCCGCTCCATAGAAACTCGTATGACACGTGTATGAGCGCGTGCATTTTTCCCCTGTCTGGATGACTGTGGGATTGGCGTGGATGCACCCGGCTGTTTATTATTGTTGTTGGGAAAATAGCCCGTCTCAGTTTTGGAGTGGACGCTATTAGGCTGCAGTTAGCTTTAGCATAGCAAAGGCCTTGTCTGCAGTCTGGTTTGCGGTATCAAACTGCTGCTGCTGCTGTGTTGGCTGTGGACAGACACACATTCGGCGTTAGGAAACTCAAAAGTGTTTAAATTGCCAAAGGAGAGCAACTTCGAGCAGTAGGAAGTGTTTGGACTTCACCTGGGAGCTGCTGCTGAATACGAAGGTACATTTACAGCTGCACAATAACGAAAAATCACCAATTTGGTTATTTTGGTTAAATTATTGACCTGATCTGTCCTAGCCTCCTGACTTGCTATAGCCTCCTTACACAATAAAATACCTTTTGTATATACAGAACATATTTAGTATGTTTTATACATGTTAATTGCACGTTATTGTAAGCTGTAGTTTTGTTTATTTGAAAAAACAGCACCACTTCTGGATGAACCAAATGTTATTTTGGTTACTTCAGGATACTTGGGTTAAAAAACATATTGATGTTGGAAAATATCATGCATGGATTTAATGTGCTGATTTTGACTTTTAAAGTTTTTAAAACGTATCAAATTCCTGTATGTTGTCTAATAATGTAATCAGGCTATGCACTTTTGGGTGTGTTTTTGAATATATGTGATTTAATTATGGTTTTGGTGAACTGCATGGAATCTTTTATAATACAATTTCTGTTTTTGTTTTTTTTTCTGATTAGAGAACCTCCTGGTCAACATAACAGAATACGGATGCAACAGCCTCATGCAACATCAGAAACCGATGCTTCTCCTGATGCATCTGAAAATGACTATAGGCTATAGGACGAATAAGAGCTAAAAACAAAAGCCCAATGAGCGACACACGGTCCACAGTAACTGACAGGTATTTATGAGTTATGTTTGTGTTATGTGGACAAACTTGCTTTTGGTTTGATCATCCTACCATATACTCAAGGGGACACCTCTGAATTAAGAACTGTAGGTCAGCAATGCAGCATTGAGCTTTTATTGGGTTTAGTGGTATTTATTTGAGTGTGATGTAGCTTTACGGTCATCAAGTTTGTTTCTTGATCAGTTTTGTGCTTTACTTCCAATTTTGAGAAGTCAGTTTGGCAAGTCAATGAATATAGGAGAATTTGGAAGCATTATTTTTATTATTTCTTTTTATAATTCTCTGGTGTGTTGTATAAATGCATTCATGGGAATGTTGCATCGGCCATGTTGACATTGTTTTTTTGTTTTGTTACCCCTTTGTCTTTTGACCTCTCAGCAGTGCATATTCAAGTTAACAAGTAAAATTTAACCACAATGTGCAACTTTCTGGGTACATATAGCACTTGAAAAGAGCCATTTACTGTAGCTCTAGCTTACAGTTCTCTGAGTGTCAATTTGTGTGTTGACTTTGACAGCTCCTGTGGCATTATGGGAAAGTTTCCATTGGTTGAAGTCTTTTGAATCTCAGTGTTTTGCACCTTCTGTTTTGTGAATACCTCTTGAACATATTACTCATTTGAGGTATGTTTGCTTACTATATAGTAGCAAACTATACATGCTATTTTAGTATTATTTATGTTCTTTTTATTGAATTGCCTTCAGTTTTTGTATTCATTTTAGTTTGTTGTAATTTTGGATGGATAGATGGATGTGCTTTTGTCCTTTTGTTATTTTGTAAAAATATTTCTGATTTGCTTTATTTAACGTATTTTATTTTGGTTAGTTGTAAATTTCTAATTTTCGTTAAATATTTTTAAAGTTTGAGTTTTTCATTTAATATTAATATATATTTTTGTTTTGTTTCAGCCTTATTTCAATTAACAAAGAAAAAAATACTTTTTAAAATACTTATAGTTGTAACAATAATGACAGACCTGAACTGCTGTTTTGTGCATTTTATTGTTCTCTACTTTTTAGAGTACTATCTTTTTTTGTAGATTGTTCTGTCATTGTTGGCTTTGTATGCTTGTTGAGCTATGCTGCCATCTTGAATTGTCCATCGACCAATAACATGCTTATGTTTGGTTTAATCCTTAGGAGAAAAACATTATAACATTGTATTTCCTTCCATCATTTCATTATTGCAAAACTCACAACTGGTTCACAGCATTATTCGTTACTTGATCATTGCTTTTTAGACCATGACACAAATCAAGTGAGACGTCTTTTCTAACTTCATCATACTGTTATTTGCTATTGATTATATTCAGACTTTTTCATAACAAGTGATTAGTGGAAACAAAGCCATGGGAAAGTTCAATAAATGTAACAACAACCTCTATTTGTTCAGTACTCGCATACTGTTCGCTCATCATGGCTGAAAAATGTCAGTCAGAGTGTTTTCTAATGGTAAACTTGGCCATTCGAGCTGCTCTCACAGGTCTTTGCCACTGACGTCACTGTGGAACAGCAGACTGGTTGTCTGTCTGGGCATCTCCATGATGACGGAGGTGCTTTCAGTGTTGCAGGGATTCAAACACAAGCAATAAGGTATAACTCTGAGGGAGAGGCTCTCTTGTATGGTTTTGTTGATATACCTTTCGATCAAGTGCTAATATCAGGATTGAAGAGGAATGGCTTTCCTCTCATCTGTTGTCACTGCAGGTGATTCATTGTACAGGGCAAATGCATGTGGCTAATAGTGCATTATGGTGGCATAAAACTGGTGGTAACAAGTGGAGGGAAACAGGCGAGATCCTCGGAATAAAAGGAAAAATGTCATCTTGTGCCTTTCAGAATGTAAAAAAAGATGATATTCAATAGGGATGCATGATATATCGGCCACCATATTGTATCGGCCGATATATGTAAATATTTGCACACACTGAAAATGAAAACTGTTCAGCCTTTTATGTTCAAACCGGAGTCGGACAATGATGGAGAGACTCACAAAGAAGTGACAACATGTAGAAGGCAACAGGACATTTCTGAATGGTTAGTTGATGAATTCATGGAGCTGATGTGAGTTAACTCTTCAAGTCACTGATTAGCATATTCTGTCATGATAATCCATAAATCGCTCGTGTGGGAACTGTTGTAAAATGCCTTCAGAACCAGAGAAGATATGCTGCATGGACATAGAACAGGTATAGTTTAGTTTAATTATGGTTATAAGTTAACTTATGTTGTCATCTTGCTTTTATGGCATGCTATTGCCACTTGTGTTACGGTACTGTATTGCAATAAATGTGAAAAGATGAATGCGACAGCTTGAGCAGACTCCTCTACTACAACAACTCTTCCTCTTCCCTAAAGAAGCCCAACATGGCTTCACCGCCTTTGTTGCGTGTTCCCAGGGGCAGGATTTATGCAAATCTTAGGGTTAAGAAGCTTGTTTTAGTCCCTACCAGCCGTTTGTTTTAGTCCTTAAAAAGCGATTTAGAAAATATCTCCCTTTGCTTTGAACTTTGCAGATGTTGTTTATGCTCAAACAGCAACGTTACACACTAACTAAAATTAAAAATGTAAAATTATAATTAACCCCTTTAAACCTATTACACTTCTTTTTCTGACTTTATAACTCACAATTCTGAGTTTATATCACAAATCTGAGAAAAAAAGTCAGAATTGCTGGATATCACCTTAATTCTGTGGGGAAAATAACAGAATATTGAGTTTATATGATTTTTGATTTTTTTTTATTTGATATTTGATTTGATTTTGATTTGATATTTTGCAATCCTGATTTCTCTTATCGAAATGACCTTTTTTATACTTTTGTTCAGTGGCTTCTGCTACTGTAGAACTGTCACTTTCTGCCACCAGGTAGGCTCCACCCACAATACATGTAATCGCTGTTTGTAAACAACTAAATGGTCTATGCATCTTTTGTTACCTTCATCCTTGAGTTCTGTTTTTATCCTGAGGTTATACCAGTTTAAAGTCATTTGTTGTTCCTTTGTATCTTGGCATCATTCACTTTCTCCCATACACTGCAGAATGCCATGCAAGCCATAACAGGATATCCTGTAAGCAGATTGGTTAACAGCTTTTCTAGTCTCTGAAGAGATTGTTTTACCTAGACATTGTCTCGTATTGCATTTAGAATTGAAGCAACAGTTTATTGTAAATCAGCTTGTCATAGTAAAGCATTACAGCACACTGAAAGTTTTTGTTTAATGTAAAAAAAAATAAACCAATTAAAATGCATTAGCATTCATTAATTTGGAATAGCAATCTTGACAACATTTCATAATATCATATGATATTCTGTAGATGACAATAATAATGTATATTTTTTAATCAAGTTGATAAAATTTTTGGAGAAAAAAACCAACAGTACCTTTTTTTAATTTGGCATCATTTTATATATATATATATATATAAGTTTTGGGACACCTCTTCAAATGATTGAATTCAGGTGTTCCAATCACTTCCATGGCCACGGGTGTATAAAATCAAGCACCTAGGCATGCAGACTGCTTCTACAAACGTTTGTCACAGAGCGGGGTCAGCGCATGCTGAGGCGCACAGTGCACAGACTTTCTGCAGTCAATAGCTACAGACCTTCAAACTTCGTGTAGCCTTAAGATTATCTCAAGAACAGTGAGTAGAGAGCTTCATGGAATGGGTTTCCATGGTTGAGCAGCTGCATCCAAGTCTTCCATCACCAAGTGCAATGCAAAGCGTCGGATGCAGTGGTGTAAAGCACGCCACCACTGGACTAGAGCAGTGGAGATGTGTTCTCTGGAGTGACGAATCACGCTTCTCTGTCTGGCAATCCAATGGACGAGTCTGGGTTTGGTGGTTGTCTGGGTCTGCGTTTTGCTTTAATATCATTGCGCCACTGCATCCATGGCACAGCAGAAAAGTTCCTTGATTATTACGCAGGCATGAGAGTATAGTTCCTAGCCATATCGGCCTAGAAAACGCAACTTTTTTAGTACACAATGTCACTACAGAGGAGTCAAGTTTTAAATAGGAAAAATATCGAAACTCTTTGGTAATTTTTTGAGCGAGATGCTAACAGGTCTAATCAGATTCAATGATCTATGCTAAGCTATGCTAAAAGTGCTGCTGCCAGACCCGAAGATTGACTGAATGGATTCGAAAACTGTAAAACTCAACTGTTTAACTCTAGGGGAGTTGGAAAATGAGCGTGGCGTGTTCCTTTTAAAAAGCACTTTCTTTAAAAGATATCTCCCTTTTCTTTGAACTTTGAGCATCATACCTTTGCAGATGTTGTTTATGCTCAAACAGCAACATTACACACTAAAAAAGTGAAATCATAATCAACCACCCCTTTAAATCCTACGGATTAAGAATGGGGTGTCATTAAAGTTCATGTGCATGTAAAGGCAATATAGTGTGTGTGTCTGTGTGTGTGGTAAGCGTACATATTAAGCTCACCAAAATCTACATTTTAGTGCACAGGGTATTGGAAGTTATGTTAAAATAAAATATTTTTGTGTGAGAGATTAATCTTTTATTTTAAATGAAAAAAGCATTTCAATTAAGATATACATCATTAAGTGTAAAAAATCTGGCTGTGCTTAAAGTCCCTGTAAAGGCAATTCTGAGATTTGTTTCTAAACACATTATAAATGTTAGAAATATATTGCTGAAACACATTACAAAGACTGTGAACTATGAATTACTGAATTCAGAAGTTAGACCGTTAAACAGTTTTTCACCGTTGCTGTGTTCAGGATTTTCTGGGCGGGGCTAAAACGGTGGCTCGATGACGCACCGAGCCTGACTCCTCCCCTAACACGATCATAACTAGAGCACATTCGCATCAGTTCAATCGCGAGTTACTGTTAGTACTGTTAGTTACTATAGTCAACAACTTGCATAACAGCTTACAAAACAAAAACGATGAAGAGGTGGATTAATTTTGTGAACAGCACCCTTGATGGAGAGAGCTGAGGATCATCACCGACACCTACCTCTGCAGTGACTTTACACCGGATCGTTTTACAAACTTTCACCGGAGACAACTGGGATTCACTGATAATCTGCTGCAGAACCGACTATCCCCCGCCCAGGCCGTCATCCTCCCGTCCCACCGACATCTGGTGCGTCGTGATCATAGACGCTCGTGATCAGTGAGTGTTGTCTTGTGTGCTACTGCCGCTTTCCCGCGAGTGGGCGTGGTTTCGGCGCCGACAGCGGACACACCCCCAGCGTTTGAGAGCAGAGAATGCTGCTCATTTTTTCAGGTTTTAGATAAGCTATTTTATGTACTTCCCGGATTTTTTTATGATTCAAATTTGGCTGGGTGGTTAATAACACATTTATCTGTGGTGTGAGAAACTCAGAACACATGTTTAGTTTTGACTTTACAGGGACTTTAATGGGTACATGTTTGTACCCTTTAAAGGTCCCATGGCATGAAATTTTCATTGTATGAGGTTTTTTACCATTAATATGAGTTCCCCTAGCCTGTATATGGTCCCCAAGTGGCTAGAATTTTTGATCGGTGTAAACCAAGTTCTGGCTGTCTTTCTCTGCCTTTGAGAAAATGAGAGCTCAGACGAGCCAATCTTGAATTTTCCTGTTATGACGTCATACCAAGAAAGGTTACCTCCCCTTCCTCTGTTTTCCCGCCCAGAGCATTCTGAGAAAATGGATTCAGTTTATGTCAGCACAGGTTTTACAAACAGACTTTACGATATGGATTCGACAGCACCGCGACAAACAGTGAGTAACAGTGTTCATTAATGCCTGATCTGTGATCAGTGATTTCTGATGTGTAGCTAATCATTCAAGTTCACTCAGACTTTCTTTCTAGATCGTTTAATGATCGCCGTCTTGATGCCCTAAGCGTAATGCATCAGTGAATCAAGCCAGTGACTAAAACGATCGTTTCTGTTAGTAGCATGAAACAAATCCGTTTTTTAAGTGATTAAACTACAGAGAGCGATCAAAGAACACTCTCTTTATAATGTTCGGAGCTGTCAATCACACGTTGCGAGTGTATCTGCACACTTGCCCAATGAATGAATAATGCTGTTATGCAGCACAGCAAAGCTCTTACTGTATTCATGTCGACGTTGTGTTTGCTGTTAGTTGTGGTCAAAGCATTTTGTGAGACAAAACGCGTTACAATGACGAGATCACTGCATTCACGCGATCAACAGACCGTCTGTGTACTCAATGCTCCTCACTGCAGCCTTTCAAGTGAAAGGAATAGATCATAAAATAATGCTATAATCCACACTTTAACGATTCGCTAATTTCGACGGCTGTAATGGTACATTACATGTGTTACAAAGTTTGTAGAATAAGGTGGAAGAAGACAGAGTCAACGTGACTGGGACTGTTTTATTCCGAACTCTCAGCTACAAATAAGCTTGCGCTAACAGCACAGCACTCTCAACAACTCTGTACAGTAAAACTTCCTCCAGCTCTCTGTGGTTCACGAGTGCCCAGTCAGTCAGTCTCTCTCTCTCTCTCTCATGCATGCAGTGCGTGCAGTGCCTCGCTAAACCACGCCCCCTCCGCTACATAATCTAACACTCATTTCAAATGCAAAGATGTCAGCCAATCACAACAGTGGGCGTTTGAAGTCTCACAGCAGACACGCCCCTTGAAACAGGGCATTCAGCCAGAGGGCAGACATCAGTATAGAAAAAAATGCCTTTTATTTCTAAATTATGATTTTTTTTTAAATGTAAAAATCATACTAACAATATAAGTACACCTCAGGAAACATTATAAAATAATAGAAAAATGCCATGCCATGGGACCTTTTAAGCAAACCCGTGTTGCTGTTAAGCTCACAACATGTTTTTGGGGAAAATTCTTGTTTATTTTAAACAACATTTTTAAAGAATAATTTTATAAAGATTAACTTGAAGTGACATCCATCAGTTAATATTTAAAGTCTGTTTAATTAAGAAGTTCATAGATGTTCAATGTGGATGAGCTTAAAGAGAGCACACTGAGATTTTAATTTAAAAGGACAATTTTGCTAAATAAATAATCTAGGTCATGTATTAAGATTTTGCATATTTTACATGTTTTGAACAGCTAGCTATTATTAAAAATATTTATGAAATTATACTTTTTCTTATTGACATCACACTTAAGCTGTGATTTTCATAGTAGTGCACCCTTTAAGCTCATCTTACAATAATATGAAGTCTTTAAAGGGGTGGTAAAACACATTCTTTCGAAGGCTTGATTGTGTTTGTGGGGTGCACTGTCACATGAGTTCATGCTTCGTTTTTTAAAAAATTCATTATTTTTCATAGATTTGACCTTTATTCTACACTGCTCTGTCCCTCCTTGTAAAAACGGTCTGATGGTTTCCGGGTTGTATGAAGCCAGTCCCTCAAAAATACGCAATAGGCTCAGATTGGTTAGCTGGCCCAGTGTGTTGTGATTCGCTAACCGCCTAGTGCACGTTTGTCGGAAACGTCACGCCCCTTACCTTTACCGGTAGCCTGTGCTTTGGGTAGTATTAGAAACAATGGCGTCAATAAAACCATACCCATTTGAGCCCGAATCAGACCCAGACAATTTTAGTGAAGATGATCGAGCAGAACCTGTTCAGTCCTCAAGAGTAAAGACTGCAGATCTATAGTGATTGCTACTGAATGGCACCGTTACTTTTGTATTTTTAGAACGATTTGCCAAATATCTGTCGCAAGAACGAACACTAAACATTGGCTTTACTATAGTATCCAAATCAAACACACAACCATGTTTAGCATGCCTGTAGATAAACAATACATAAAAGCTTTAATCAAAGAATAATTTACACTAATGCCAAGTTCGCTGTTGAGATTTTAAAAAGTTTGGAACGTTAGGTGTTTGTCGGATAACGTTAAGTATGAATGAGCATTTAACAAACTGGTTTGCAGAACCAAATGAGCGTTGTCATCTGTTTACTTCCTTGCTACAACGTACAATTAACAATACGAACTATTAAAGGAAAACACATCGGCGAAAAATAAATCATACTTACAGGTTGTGGCCCGTAAACAGCTTCTGTTTTTAAATCCTTCTTTTCAGGACAAGCCGTTGTGCAAATCCTGCATTGAACTCGTGAAGATTGTGGAAGCTTTCCTCTGTGAAATTTCCCCCGTCGTGCTTTCTCACACTGGCAGTGTTTGTCTCACGCAGCTGAACCGCGGCTCGTGTATTGCAAATACAGGCGAATATTGTCTATTATGTCACATTTCCCGGTCTTCTCCTCCGACCCCTGTATGTCTCGTGCTTTGATTTATGATGGGCAGCATATATCTGCTGCAAATGCATATAATGTTGTATGTTAAATGCACTGCAACGCACCCCCGTCCCTAGGAAGGATGAACAAAGTGGACCTGCAATCCGGATGAAAATAACAGCGTTTCGTCGGCATTGGCAACAACACTCCAGCCTACTAACTAGACTACCACAACAACTATTCCCCGCGGCGATACAAAATGGCCTCGCCCCCCCCTTATTTCATATTCTCGGAGGAGGGGTTTATGTAAATATTGGGGCTGGTGATGTCAGCAACCCTGGAGGAATGTGTAGTAGTCCCTAGTGGCCGTTTACTGTAGTCCTTAGAAATTGATTTCTTTAAAAGCAAATATCTTCCTTTGCTTTAAACTTTGAACGTTGTAACTTTGCAGATGTTGTTTATGCTCAAACAGCAACATTACACACTAGCTAAAGTTAGAAAAGTGAAATCGTGGTTTACCACCCCTTTAAAAATTACAGCAGTGTAAAACAACAGAACATCAATAAACTGTAAATTTATAATATAACGGATTTAAAAGTACAAGCCAGTAATGCCTGTGAAGTAATATATTAGTGTAGCACACAGTCTTATACAGCTAACAATGTTCTGTAGCACCTGCGCTATGTTGCTAAAACTATCTTTTGGATCTAACCGTAATTATTTCCCACATCCAGGTTCCAGGTTGTAATATGCAAAAGTATAAATATTAATCTCTTAATTTTGCAGTAAGAAGTTATACTTATCGAAAATATAGGCTTAAACATCTAAAAACTGCACATTTAAGGGGCTACTCTTTTGGTGAAAGTTTTCAGACCGCTTACAAAATGGCCACCAGACAGTGTGAATACATGAATACCCATATCTCGGTGTGCAATGGTCTGATTAGCTTGAAATTACAGGAGGTATATAGTAACACACACAACAATTGGTTAAGACATCAATCATTTTTTAATTTTTATAATCTGAGCTCAAAGATAGTAGTGTGCTTAATGGGTACTTGAGCTTAGTAGGCGTTTACTATATATATAATATGCTGTAAGTTTTACAGTCCCCAGTAGAGGTGTAACGGTGCATGCGTGTACCGAACGGTTATGAATGTAATCTTTAACAGTTAACAGTCGGCTTGTTGTAAGCGCGGAACACACTTCAATCCGAGTTCCCATACGAACATATTAAGTATTCAGTCCATTTTATCACGAAATTCAAACGATAAATGCCGTTTTAACGCTATTTAATGTGACGTGACTGATAGACGAGTATCAGTTCAACTTAAAGCGGCAGCGCACGGCGCGCAAGTCAATGTGATCATCTCTTCCTAAAGAATAAACATAAATTAATATATCTTAAGCTATGTTGAGGATACATTACAACTTACTGAAATGTATCACATGTCGTGTAATCGCTCCATCTGTTTCAACCGCGGAAATACAATAAAACAGCTTGTAAACAATGTCATGCAGCTGTTAGCTCACTAGAGAAATCAACTCTTTCACTGAATACTTGCACTATATTAGCCGTTATATTCATTATATTAGCCTATATATATTCATTATATACTACTTAGCCTGTTAGTGATTTGTTTATTTAATGTATGTTTTAAATAAACCAGTCATGAAAATTACAGCCACTAAATGATTATATTTCAACAACGAATAAAAATTAATTAGATTTAGAAGTTAATGCAAAAACTGCCTTATGTGAATCTTATGAGTGTTGATTATTATATCTAAAAATAAATAGCAACTGAATTTAGGCTAATAGTTTGGGCTCTGTTAATCTTTAATAGCCATATGTAAGTAAGGGCTCCCTATATAGTTTACAGCATTATCTTTAAGAAACTTTTAGTTATAATTTAATTCATTTAAGGACAGACACAATTTTTTTCATTAAACCACTGTTGAATAAAAATTAATAAAAAGCAATTTTGTAAAACTGCTGTACCGAATCCATACCGAACCGGGACTTCAAAACCGAGGTACGTACCGAACCGTCAGTTTTGTGTACCGTTACACCCCTAGTCCCCAGTCATCATTAGTCAGTACAAATTATTATATTGAAATGAAACACTGCTGAAGCACACTTAAATAATACATTTGATGTTCCTCTTTTTCACACACAGAGGGATTATCATTGAAACGTGTTTCCTGTTCAGTGATAAGCAGAGGGCAGCTTAATATCCAAGTTGCTTAAAATAGCCGTGCTGCCGAGCTGTGATGCATTGCTTCACTAATGATATTTTGATACTCTAATATTTGAAACTGTACCATCATTAATACATTCTGAAATTAAATGATATGGTAACGTAAGCTTAGTTAGCATCAGTTACTATTGATACAGTAACATTTACCTTGACAAGCAGCTTTCTTGGTACCTAAAGCATATTTTCCTCTTAAATTACTGTTACGGTAATGTGAAAAGCATCTTGTTTCTCATTACTGTAATACTGGTTCCTGCACCACTGCTCAGGAGTGATGCTGCACTACTGGTTAACCAGCACCGTGGACAAAAAAAAAGAAAGAAAGGGAATTTGTTTGTTCGTTTTTTTTAATGGAGAGAAAGAAAGACGTGGACATTGCAAAATTATCTTTGGACAATAAACAATCAGCCCAGTTTTCAGTTTTCAACACATACCTGTACACATTACATTGAACAAGTGGCAGGTATATTAGTTTGCATTTACACTAATTTATTATGACATACAGTATCAGATTTTGTCCTGTCTGTTGCAATGGTTATATCACTGTCAGTCACTGTAGTTTCAGATTCAACAGCGCATTTAAATAGTTGTAAATCCAGAAACTTTGCCGCAAGTAACTCAGAAATACAATGATCAACGCTTCAAAAACAAGTTGTAAATAGAAACCTTTGACACTATTAAAAGGGCGCTTTCACAGATACACACAGGAGCGTTTGAAAGCAACTTTTGGCCACTACCACCCTTCCCTAATGGTCACACAACACGCTTCCTTGCTTCGTTCTCCACCCACGGTTCGGCACGCACTTGCAGTGCGGTTCATCTCGAATCTGTTGACGCATGCAAATTTTATAATATGGCTTGTTAAAAAAATGTGTACAACAGAAACGACAGAAAGCTCAGACAGTGCACAAATATTGGCGAGTATCATAGCAAACGTAGGTTATGTCTTAAGTGAACGCAAACAGTCAAGAAAGACAACGCATGTGTATCTGTATCATTGTACTGGATCTGTGCATTATGTCTTAAAGTGACAGCAGCCTAATATTCCTGCTGACTGTTTTTAATATTAATCAAACAACAGACAAGGAAATCACTCACTGCTCTTGACTAAATAGCTTTTGTCACTATAATTATTAATCTTTTTTTTATTTATACAGTGAAATGATATGCAATGTTATTTTACTTTTGTTTACTTCATTCAATTTCTGTACCTGAAAATTACTGTTATACCTGGAAAACGCATACCGAACCGTAGCCTGACCCTAAAACTGCGATTAAAAACCTAACCGTGAGTAATTTGAACCGTTAGACCCCTTTATGTGTGTGTGTGTGTGTGTGTGTGTGTGTGTGTGTGTGTGTGTGTGTGTGTGTGTGTGTGTGTGTGTGTGTGTGTGTGTGTATTGTGTATATAATCAAAGTATGTTAAATTGACAGACTTTACAGAGCTCCCTTAAATCTCAGATTTTCAGTCCATTATGTCCAAGCACAGAACCGGTTGGCCCACTTTAGGTTTAGATCATAGTGTCAACATGAGGGTTGTGTTCTCCTGACACACGCCCAGTTCTTTCTGCTTTCTGCAATACATTAATCCACATTCAGGCTTTCTGAAGCAGTTAGCTGATGTTTTGAGCATGATATTGTTGTGTGCTCATCCTTGTGGCCTGAGTGGCTGACAGATGCTCTCACTGGAGTGTAAATGAAGAGTGGAGTGGGCCGGCCTCACACCCTGCTGCCACTTTGGCATGCACACAACAGCCACTCCTCCTCCTCTCCGGTGCTCTTTCTGCACCAGATCTGTCTCAGTAAAGATCAGCAGCCCCTGCTGAGTCACAACAATGTCTGACACCCCCGTTCTTCCCCCCTTCCCCTCTGTTCTCCCCTGCCCCCTCTAGCTCCAGACAAATGGGCCTTTCACTACAGCACCGGGCCACACCTATACTCACCTTTACCTTGGGTGAAGCAGCTGAAAGTCTCAGAAACACACCTAGTTACTCCGTTGTCAGACGTAAATATGAGCACGTAAGCTTAGCAGCAGGTGAGTCATCTGTCTTGTCAAAGCGCTCATTGTGATTTTGGCTGTGCTGCCTCGTGTCTTACACCCTTCTAAGCTGAAATAGGGAAATAGTTTTTTTTTTTTTTGTCTTGATGGATTGCATGAAAATCCTGAAGTTTGCATATTGACAAAGATATTTGAGTACTTGAAGTTGGATTTGGAAAAGTATACCAGGGTTTCCCAATGGAAACTCATTAAAAAAAGCACAAAATCATAGTTGGGAGGAAGGCTAGTCTGTGCAGGGTAGATATTCTGGTTTCTCTGGCAGAAAATCTCAGTTTACAGTCATGAAGCCCAGACCGCACTGTGAAATCAACTGAAAGTCTATGAATAGAAGTAACTCAGAAATCACAGTCTCATAGCATGAGGATAGCCATGAATGCACATTTTGTGTTACAAAATTAGTCCCTTTGAGAGTAACTCATATTGCGTCAACTGGCAATGCATTTCACATGCCATTAAAGTAATTATTAATTAGTGAGGGCAAGTTATTTCCAAAGTTCAGGTATGGTGTTTTGTAATTTGTTTTCAACACCCAATTACAGCCAACACCCTTAAATTAAAGTCGTTTTTTTTTTATTTTATATATATATAGCTTAATCTTTGTTGTTGTCTTCAGTTAATGATCATATGCCAGCTGTATGATGACAGGAATAGCCTGATGATGGGTCTTATTTCGAATTAGCTGTTAGTATATAGATTAGCATAACTGCTTTGGCAGTGATATAATTTGTTGCAAATTCGTTGCAACCCACAAGGCTTAAACGTCATGAAAGAAACCAAATATTTTGTCACTTTAGGCAGACTTTTAGTGTGTATGTACCCAATTGTAGATTAATCATGAGATTAATTGTGATTTGTTTTTTTAACAGTAAAAACAAATGTGCGTATCGTTTTGTCTTGCACACTTTGGATTTGTAAGCAATATTGCCTGTAACAAATGTTTCTCTTGAGATTTAACAGTGTCCTAATTTAATGTAATAATGGTATGTTAAAAAAGTACATATTTTCCAGATAAATTTAGAATTTTTTATGGATTTACTACAATATAAAATACTTTTTTTTGTTGCAAACAACATGTCTTTATAATAAACTTATTTTCACACAGTTTATATAGTTGAGTATAATTATATAGTATATTGTTGCCATTGCCGCAGTATTTTAGGAAGGGCTAATTTAGACAGGAAGTAGCTGTCTGTCTGATATCAAACAAATAACCAAGTTTTTTTTTTTTTTTTTTGTAATGCGCAAATGAAATGAATGCTACCATAATAATAGTCCAATGTGCAAAAATGGTCTTCACACGGTCTTTCATTGTTGACATACAGATACATGAAACAGTACTCATTTCATGTTTCAATATCTTTTAAAGATTTAGTGTTATTAACCGTGTAAACTTTGCCAAATCAATTCTGATAACTGGCAAACAAACTTTGATTCCTGACAGATTGATATAAACGTATTAATTAAACTATACATGAAATGGCCAGCCATACAGATGGATGCATTTTACTGTACAACATGCTTTAGATGTTACAGGAAAGGGAGACTGACACTATATTAGTGTTTTTGAAACCTAACAAATGTCAATACAGAGTTTTAAAATTTGTCTTTCCGAGCAGTGCAGCAAATGGCAGCCGAGTTTGGAGAGCTCTTTTCACAGGGTTTGTTTGAACATAGATTCCCCTATACGACAGTGAGTGGGAAATGTGGAGCTGCAGCCAAAAGCCCCCTGGCTGCTGAGAAGGGAAGGGACATTGACCGGGGGTTGCAGTTGTGATATTCATTTGAATGCTTACGAACGCTTGCCAATACCAGAACATAGTAAAAGTGCAAGTCTATATCAATGGTATGATCACATGACATTGATGCATCCTTCAACATAATGGACATCTAATATTCTCTATTCCCTGTGTCATATTGTTAAGTCTGATATATTCCTTTTCCCTTTGCAGTCTTCTTGGCTTATGCAATCCCTAGCCTTCTGTGCCAAGTAGAGACCAGACTGCTGTGCTGTATTTTCTCCGGTGCATTAAGCTGTGACTGAAAAGTGTGGGGAGAGAGAGGCGACTGCCTCTCTGCAGAAGGCGATTGGATATGATTTATTCGCCTGTCCTTTTCTCCCTCACGCTGTGTGGATGCTTAAATCTTATGTAGTTTCTGGGGCAGCGTGGAAAGGCGGGCACACTGGGCCGAGAATAATCCTGTGTGCTGCGTGCTTCACTGCTGTGAGATGGTATGACAGTTGGCTGCAGGATTAACATGGCTCTGATGCACTAAAATATGAACTTTCTATATGGAAATTAATCGGACATTCAGGAGTATTAAAGGAAAATACAGGCTAAATACAAATGAAAGGGATTGTCCACCCGAAAATGTGATTTACTCACCCTCATTTTGTTCCAAACCTAGTTATACCATCTTCTGTGGAATAAAAAAAAGAAGATATTTTGAAAATGTTATTTAATTTTTATTTTATTGAGTGATACAGGTTGCCTGTAACAAGGACCGTAAACTAATTTATTTTGAGTAAAAATGTATTTATGTATTTTTATTTGGTGGTAGTTTTTATAATCCTGCCTGGAGCAAAGACATTTTTATAAATTAAATTGTTTAAAATGATATTTTATTTTATTTACTTTAGTTATTTATTTATTTCTGGGAAGGTCTGTTTTCAGCATAACACATAACATCACTGTTGTCCCACTAACATACTCTAGCCAACAGAAGGTTTGCAGCTAGTTAAGACCTTACTAATATATAATAAATCTGTATGAATTATAAAATCAGAGGCTTGGGATAATTAATGCTAATTAATGGTGTCTGCAATGTCTAGTTTGGGGCACTTGGCATAAACATTGCCAACTCGTAAGTAGCAGAGCATGGAGCTTCTTTAGCAGATCTTCTAATTAGCAGGCGGCTGTCTATCTTTTAGTTTTTGACATAATAGGACCTGTGTCGATTGTGATGTTTTGTTTTGGAAGGTATGGATCGTTACGAGTTCTGACCGCCTTTCGGCGTCAGCTTGTCCTCTTGACCTTGATGGCAACAAAGTGTGTTGTGAACTTGGCTAACTCTCTGCTTTCCCACCTCCTCCTGCAATATCAAAGAATTTAAACGGACAATCTAGCGTGAAGAAATGCACATCCTCCAGCCCTGTCAGGACGGGTGATTGAGTTTATTGGAGCAGAAAAGGAAAATCTCCCCAGGCTGCTGCCGCTCATCCCCCCCTCGTTCCTCATTGTGATGTCACCTGGGGGAGGGGCCGGTCATTTCAGAGGCCCAACTCGACCCATGTCATCTGACATTACCCCAAATGACACTTCCACATCCACTTACCTTTTCATTTCTTTTCTCTTTTGCTCTCGCTTCCCATTATTACCCTGACTGTATCTGTGTATGTGCACTGTGCTCTTGTTTGATCATGTCATTACTCAGTCATCACTGTTTAATGGGTTTTAACAGCTGATGTTTGGAGCAAATGCGGGCTCCTGTTAGAGCCAGTTGGTGTGCTTGGGGCCATAAAGTCTCTGCCTATTCTATCCATCCACAAAGCATTTGTCCTCTTCTTATTTGCTTAGACACTTCCTGGATTTGCTTATTCATTTGGCTCATAATGGCCATAGATGCATGCTTTATTTATTAAATGACTTTATTGTTGAAGATACATCTGCAGTGTTTATTTTTCTGTTTGCTTCCACTTTACTTATTTCCACTGACTCAAGCAGCCAAAATTTGACAGATCTGCAAATGAGACCTCATCCTCCTGCAGTGGGTGGTTTTGTCTCTCATAGTCTAAAGGCAAGTTCCCCATTTGTAATGAGAAGTGAAAGGCTATAGTGTACATTTACTAGGTTACCGTGTGCCCATGTGATTTTGTGTAGACTAATAACACAGCATGCAAATCAGTTCAAGGAATTTTCCTTTTTTTGTGTTTTAAAAAATAAATAAATGTATCTTACCTTAAGCATGACGTTAATTACCACATTAAATGGTTTCATTTTGTAGTCTGATAATATTTTTTGGGGTGTTTTTTTTTTTTTTTTTTGTTAAAAACTAAATCTGCTGGATTGGTCAGCCCAGGGGTTTTTACACATAACAGAACATAGTTATGTGGTATCCCACGTGTCCTAGAAATCCTGGGAAAATAATTACCAATTTTTGAGTCCACACATGGAAAATGAAAAATGTCCTGGAAAAATCTTGTTTTCCTGGAGAGATCTTTCTTTTTTTTTTTTTTCTTTTTTTTTTTTATGTTCTTGTTCAATGAAGAACAAACAGTTTACAAATGCTCCCAAACAATTAATGTTAGTAGCAGAAAGCGCTGTGTTCAGGGAAGCTGAAAAAAAGCTGTGTTTAACACATGAGAGAAGCATTCTGTGATTTTTGTGACACTGTCCTATGTTGGCGGTTGCCGGAGCTAGGAATTAAGTGCTCACATGTTTGCAGTGAATGTAGGTACCTTTTTAACCTTGATAATACTTATTCTTGCAAAGTTGCAAACTAATAATTTTGAAAAGGTATATGCAAGAGAAGTGCACAGCAAACTACAGCATACATCTTCTTGCATCTCCATGTTTTTCATATTAATTCTGAGCGATATTGGAAATCATATTGAGACGCTGACGTGATCCACCATGAATCACACATTCAGCGATTCATTGCACACATTACTAGTGCAACACCGATTAGTGTTATGAACAGGAGGCACTGGCAAATGTGCTTCTGATTATCTAAAACCGTTTACTAAATAAGTTAATATAAGTGAGATACATTTTAGAAAAAAAATATTGTCCGTTTCACCAACAAAATTTTTTCCAAACAAAACTGGAGCAGAACAATTCTTAGGAAACATGGTGTTTTTTTGTTTCTGAATGAATCTACAATTTTTGTACAAAATTTGTTTGAGTTTTATTATCTATTACCAATTACCTATTCGTAAAGATCGGCATTTTGAGCAAATCGTTTGAAAGATTGCTGTCACCTACTGACGGTATCTTAAATTTTTTTTTACTATTTAAAATTGTATTTATTTTAAAACATTAAACGCATGGCCTTATTTAAATTGTGATACCTTTTTTTATATTATATTAATGCATTAGATTATTACTAATGATTGTTTATATATATTATTAAAGGTCCCGTTCTTCGTGATCCCACTGTTCAAACTTTAGTTAGTGTGTAATGTTGCTGTTAGAGCATAAATAATACCTGTAAAATTATAAAGCTCAAAGTTCAATGCCAAGCGAGATATTTTATTTAACAGAAGTTCCCTTTCAAAGCCTACAGTGAACGGCTGGCTTGGACTACATCCTGGTACTTCCTTCATTAATTACATCAGTCAGTAGAACAGACTAACCTCCGCCCACAAGAATACGCGAAAAAGGGGGCGTGGTCTTGTTGCTGTCCCACGTGGAGAAGAGGACGGTCGCGTGGAGAAAAGGAAGTGGTGCGTTTGAGTGTGTTTGTCGCCATGTCGTCGAGACGCTGTTATTTTCATCCCGGAGTCAAATCACCTTTGTTTGGCTTTCCCAGGGACGCTGTAGAGATCATTAAGCGCATATATCTCCCGTTAAGAGGCGTGACCTTTCCATGCAAGTTACGTGCGCTAAGCTGCTGTCGAATCACAACACAGGAACTGTGCCATGTGCGCTAAGCTGCTGTCAAATCACAACACGGGAACCGCTGGCACAATCAGAACTCGTTACGTATTTCTGAAGGAGGGACTTCATAGAACAAGGAAGTCATCAGCCGTTTTTCAGGAGAGGGAAAACAGCGGTGTACAGATAAGTAAATTGTGTGAAAAATACTGTGTTTTTTTACACGCGAAACATGAACACATGTTATAGTGCACACTGTAAACACAATCAAAGCTTCAAAAAAACACGAAGAACGGGACCTTTAATATATGAATACATTATAACATAATTTAAGATGAATATAGTAAGTATGCTTTAACAAAAAGGAAAAGACAATTAAGTACAATGACTGAATGCTGTCAGTATTATAGTAAATAAAAACTTTTTTTAAGACTTCTGGAAAGAGGACTGTATTACTTTAGGCCATGAATCTGTGATCCTTGTTTTTATATATATATATATATATATACAGTGAGGAAAATAAGTATTTGAATACCCTGCTATTTTGCAAGTTCTCCCACTTGGAAATCATGGAGGGGTCTGAAATTGTCATCGTAGGTGCATGTCCACTGTGAGAGACATAATCTAAAAAAAAAAAAAAATCCAGAAATCACAATATGATTTTTAAACTACTTATTTGTATGATACAGCTGCAAATAAGTATTTGAACACCTGTCTATCAGCTAGAATTCTGACCCTCAAAGACCTGTTAGTCTGCCTTTAAAATGTCCACCTCCACTCCATTTATTATCCTAAATTAGATGCACCTGTTTGAGGTCGTTAGCTGCATAAAGACACCTGTCCACCCCATACGATCAGTACGAATCCAACTACTAACATGGCCAAGACCAAAGAGCTGTCCAAAGACACGAGACAAAATTGTACACCTCCACAAGGCTGGAAAGGGCTACAGGGAAATTGCCAAGCAGCTTGGTGGAAAAAGGTCCACTGTTGGATCAATCATTAGACAATCATTAGAAAACACCATCCCTACTGTGAAGCATGGGGGTGGTAGCATCATGCTTTGGGGGTGTTTTTCTGCACATGGGACAGGGTGACTGCACTTTATTAAGGAGAGGATGACCGGGGCCATGTATTGCGAGATTTTGGGGAACCTTCCCTCAGTTAGAGCATTGAAGATGGGTCGAAGCTGGGTCTTCCAACATGACAATGACCCGAAGCACACAGCCAGGATAACCAAGGAGTGGCTCTGTAAGAAGCATATCAAGGTTCTGGTGTGGCCTAGCCAGTCTCCAGACCTAAACCCAATAGAGAATCTTTGGAGGGAGCTCAAACTCTGTGTTTCTCAGCGACAGGCCAGAAACCTGACTGATCTAGAGAAGATCTGTGTGGAGGAGTGGGCCAAATTCCCTCCTGCAGTGTGTGCAAACCTGGTGAAAAACTACAGGAAACGTTTGACCTCTGTAATTGCAAAGAAAGGCTACTGTACCAAATATTAACATTATTTATTATTTGAAAAATTTGAACAAAAAAATTATTTGAAGGACTTTTACACGGCACCCTTGCTCTCATCAGACAGCACCCCGGTTGGGAAACACTGCTGTAAACTATATAGGGAGCCCTTGCTTACACATTAATGTTAAACAGAGCCCAAACTATTTGCCTAAATTCAGTTGCTATTTATTTTTAGGTATAATAATCAACACTCAAATAACATAGTACGCAAACATGTGAACTTCACATAAGGCAGTTTTTGCAATAACTTCTAAATCTTATTATAAAAGAGTTTTTCTTCCAATTTGTTGTTCAAATATAATCATTTATACACATGTAATTTTCATGACAGGTTTATTTAAACATACATTAAATAATCAAGACCTCATTAACAGGTTAAGTAGAATATAATGAATTGGCTAATAGAATATACAGAATTGGCTAATATAGGGCATATATTTAGTGAAAGAGTTGATTTCTCTAGTGAATAAAATTCTGTGGACAGTGAATGACTGCCTGAGGTACATGTGATGCTACATGACATTGTTTAGTTTACAGCAGTTATATTGACGTCTTTCCACCGTTGAAACAGTGATTGAGCGATTACACCACATATGATACGTGACAGTAAGTTGTAATGTATCCTTAACATACCTTCAGATGTTCATTCATATTTATGCTTTAGGAAGAGATGATCGATCGCGTTCCCACGTGTGTGCGTGTCGCGCGGCCGCTTGAACTGTGATCGGTGATCAGTCATGTCACATTAAAGAGCATAAAAACGGCAATTTATCATTTGAATTTCGTGATAAAAGACTGAATACTTAATATGTTCGTGTGGGAACTCGGATTGAAGTGTGTTCCGCGCTTAAAACAAGCCGACTGTTAACTGTTTTCGGAAACCGTTCGGTACACATGTGCACCGAACCAAAAGCCCTGTACCGAAACGGTTCGGTATGAAAACGCATATCGTTACACCCCTAATCCCTTGTGTCAGGTCACTGGTCTGACGCATACCGACTTCTGCTGAAACAAATAAACGACCATTTTGAGCACTGCGGTCATATTCATGGTGGTGATGTCATGAGTTGGAGCACAGAGATCCTCTGGACCGCACTGGATACAAACAGCATGTGCTTTTTCTTCTGCTCAGTCACTGTTCCTTCCCTCTCTCTCTGCCAGCCCAGCACTCACTTGTCTTTTCCTCCAGTGCTCTAGCCAGCGCTGATATCATTCTCCAGCTCTCTTCACCCCTATCTTCCTGCCAGCCTGACACCATCTCCTGCATGCACATAATGCGTGCATTCTGTGAGCTAAAAAGTGCGTAAAAGAAGGGACGACATGGGCATGGCAAAAGAGCCATGATGTTTTCCACCCCACTACTCCTTCAAGTGGTTTCTGACAAACACGCCTTTCAGAGTCTTGTAATTGGGGTGTCCCTCATCCAGGCCTTTCTGGCTTCTTTTGGATCGTTTTTCCATTATTACACAAAACCTCATTTGAGCAGAGAACCCACCCCTCCCAACCCCTCTTCCCCTCCCAACCCCTCATCCCCTGCCATTCTTGCACTTCCTTTACCCTTCCAACTCGCCTCCATTGCCACCTCCTCCTCCAGGAGTGAAGATGCCCTTCCTTGCATTAGACAGTGCTGTGACTCCTCCATTTACAGAGGCTAGACCAGTTGGAGACGAGCTAAAACATAAAACTTTTATGCATAAGCATTACTGTAACAGATACAGTCACAAGCACAAATAGCAGTATTCTTATGTATACCATCAGCATGCATGATGCATCATGGAGAGAATAACATGTAAAAGGTACGGTTATTGGCTGCTTTGGTTGTTTGGATTTACTTTTCCATTCCTCCTCTTTAGTGGGAGGTTGTTAGCTGAGTGGACCATGGAACGTTTTACAGGCACTTTCATAAATGGCCCATTCAGCTCCCTCAAACTGCTCTCAAAAGGATCCTGTGTCGCTGCAGAGAGCTCTGATACAAGCAAGAACAGTGTGCTACATCACAGCCCCTGCTCGAAGACTTAAGAACTATACGATTGTTTTGACCATTTTCATTGGGATAATTTGCTTGGAAATGTAAAATTCTGTTACTTACTCACATTCATGTTGCTCTAAAGGGTTTTTCCAGGGTCAAAAATGGTCTTTGGCGGTGGCGGACGAACACGGTCATCCACACACACAGTACAAAGTACCCTACCCATGTGAACTGTGAGCTCAGTACTCACAATAAATCCAAAATAAATGTAAAGAAATGTTTTAATATGCACATTCTATTTATCCATGAAATAAAAAAAGACTGTCTGGCCAGATCATAAAACATAGTTCTTAGAACTATTTTATATTTATAATCTCTACATTTTTATGTAAAAATCACTGAAAAGAACAAATGAACAACACATTACATAAAGTGGCAGGTCCATTATTTTGCATTTCAAGGATTAGTTCACTTCAAAATGAACATTTCCTGATATTTTACTCACCCCCCCATCTTATCCAAGATGTTCATGTCTTTCTTTCTTCAGTCGAAAAGAAATGACGTTTTTTGGAAAACATTCCAGGATTTTTCTCCACACCATTGACTTCCATGGCAACCAAAGTGTTGAAGGTCCAAATCAATGCAGTTTTCAAAGGGCTTCAGAGGCTCTGCACGATCCCAGACGAGGAATAGGGTCGATCTGTCATTTAAACAAAAAAAAATTCAAAATGATTATACTTTTTAACCTAAATTGCTCATCTTGCGCTGCTCGCCAGTGATTGCGCAATCATGGCGAAAACATCACACTAGACGTATGCGAAAGTACCGCCCCTGTGTTTAGAAAGCGCACGCGAAGACTAATACAAATGCCCTTTAGCAATAAAAGGTAAAACAACGATGTCGGACGATTTTGAAGTTGAAGATGGTAAAGGGCATTTGTATTAGTCCTTGCACGTTCACTTTGGGCGGTACTTCCACCAACGTCTAGTGTGATGTTTTTGAAATGATTGTGCAATCACTGGCGAGCCGCAGAACAGCGCAAGATGAGCAATTTAGGTTAAAAAGTTATAATTATAATCATTTTTATTTATTTTTTTAAATGACCAATCTCTACTTTTTAATAAAGGGATTCATGAGCATGAACACAAACTGCCATTTTGAGCAGCAGATTCTGACTAACTTAAATGCATCTGATTTGCGTTCATGCGCTCAACTGATATGTCTGTGATTTGGTTACAAAGCTCAATGCTGCAAAAATGTGTTGTAAATAGTCTCAGCCATTCTAATCTCTTTCTAGGCTTTTGACTGGTTATTCAAACTTGTATTTTCAGTGTTTATTAACTCTCATGTTAAATTCAAGATGGGTTGTGCTTTGCGAAACAGTCAATATTTTTAATTTATGTTATTTTGATTTACATGTGACAGCTGGTGTAAATGTGGAAATTGTGGTCCCTATGTAGTCTCAGCCTCAGTCATCACGCCCACGGACCATTGGCTGAACGTCTGATGCATATGGCACACTTATCTGGAAACACTTCAGGAGTTTCAAAGTCGTCATCTGAGGATGTCCGCGAAATGTGTGTGTTTTGCGCTCTTTCACGGTCCGCTTGGAAACAAATGCTGTTACGCCAAACTCCCTAGTCGAAGAAGAACACTGTCGTGTTTACAGCTGTGACAATGAGCGCTTATCAGCATTAACTAAATGCTGGATTTTCAAGTTTGCGGCTCCATTGTTGCAGTAAACGTACAGAAGTTCATGAATTAATAATTTATAGATACACACTGGTCTGTTATTGCAGGGACTTTCCATTTTCATACCCCTAAACATGACGCGGAACAAAACGAACTGTAATTGGTTGCGTTACATGTCAGTCAAACGTCCTTTTGGGCGGTCCTTGACCAATGAAAGCTGCAATAGAGTCCAGTCTTCTGCCGTCAGTCTGAAGGTCTGGCTATGCGAGACTAGTCCCTATGGGGAGTGGGAACAGAATTGATTATGTTGGCTTGTGACGGCATTTTAATTTTATTAATTGAGTTTGATTGAAAAGGTCAGTGATTGACGGCTCTTCTCTCATTAGACTTATCTAGTTTACCAGCGGTGACAAATTGCCTTGCGTAATCTACCGTCCTCATAAAAGGTGGGCTAATCCCAGCGAGTCCTTTCCATCACTTCGCTGCAGTTTTAATTTCACAGTTAGCTGACCTCAGAAGCAATCATAGAAAAGTTTGTTAAGCATTCATACTATTATTCCTAGTGTTTAGAGCAACATTGCAAATGTCTTACACTTCACTTTAAAGGTATTGATTAGACTCTCTCTGATACTGTCCTGTAATTAATCGGCCGTTTGGCTGACCAGTTGAATATTTAAGTTCAAAATCGATGAGCTGTCAGACTGACAGACAAGTGTGATGTTTAGCTGACCCTCCATTGTTTTAAAATGCAGAAATGATTGTTTTGTGTGGATGTTTCTCATTGAGCACATTATTTTCAGTCAGTTTGGTGGTGTGCAGGGTCCACGGGTCAAGCGTGTGAGCCCAGGTGAAGGAAATGGCAGCGGCCTGTTAGTACAGTGGCTCTCAGTTAGACGAAGTCAGACAGGCCTACAAAGGGCTTCTTCAGCACTGTGTCCCATCACTGGCTGGCCTAGCCCTAGAGAACAGAGGTTTCTCACACAGCCTGTGAGCGGGAAGCAGAGCACTGTTAAACGTACTCGCCTTCACCTTACTGCTGAGGCTACTTTTAGACCTGTATTCATACAGCTGTATGCAGGCTTTTCTACTTGCTCTTCTGATAAAGAACCAACAGGAATCATGCGGAGCCTCTTAATTGATGTGTGTAATGAATAGGGCTACATTAGCGCGGTGGGGCACATCTGTTGTCCTAGCAGGAAGTTAACAAAGCAAAAGCACACAGCAAGATGAAACTACTCAACACTACACAATACACTGTGCCATCAGTCAATGCACTTGAAGCTGGTCTGTATTAATGGTTGACGATGTGAGTTCTTTGTTGTTGCTGATATCTAGAGAGCAGGGTAGCCGATATAACAAGTGGTGCTCACTGCAGAGCCAAGTGACTTTGCCTAGCTCCCCTTCTCTGGACCTAATGGGTGGAGTTATGTTTATGTTGGACCTTATAGCTCCACCAATTATGTCCAGTGACGATGGCATATGAGATGCATAATCTAGTAATTAATAATTTAGTTCTCAGAAAAAATGCTGCCAATCCGCCGGGCAGTGTGGTTTGGCCTATTAATATCAATTTACATGCAGGTGGAGCTGAATGGAGCTTCTCACTGTGGTAATTATTAGTCTTCGAAAGTCAAAATGCCACCACACCTCCAATTTGAATGAGTCAACATCTACGTGCTTGCCGTCGCCATGTTTGCTACTTTTTGACAGTGCATCGGCTGCATCCACACTGGCGCGGAGCAGATCGGGCATTTTCAATTAATTTCTATGGAAGTTGAGCTTCACACTCGCGCGTGCTCACAAGCTAAACTTCCATAGGAATGAACTGAAAACGCTCGCTCTGCTTCGCGCCAGTCTGCACTCACCATCTGTAAGGCTAGCTACAACTTGCTCGCTGCTATCGTGCCTGTAAAGCGAGGTTGCAGTATACAGTAAAACGCCCATGCTGTGCATTGCAACGTGAATCGTTACATCCCTACTCGTTGGATGAATCAGTCTCTCTAAATCCCTCCTTTTCTCAAGCCTACTCTGCTCTGCTCTGTTGGGATTTGGTCTACCGCTTACAGCGTGTGTCAGAAACTAAACACCCATTACCATAGCTGAACTTAAACTCTGGAGGCTTCCTAAAGCTCAGCGATTGTATACATTGTAAAGGCCGCACGATGGCATCGATTTTACTTTATCAATCCAAGCACGAGTCCGATGATGAAGCATTGGAAGAACTAGTTATTCAACCGAACTTCCATCGCAAGGATGACTTGCGAAGGACGTTTCTCAGGTTCAGAGTTGATTCTTTTGGGAGACTAACTTTATCGTGCACTTTGCAGACCATTTACATTGAGACCACTATATTAGACACTGCATGAAAGGTAATATTTGAAAAAGCATCATGGGGGCATTTTAATGTGTTTCATTGACCTTGTACATTGCTTTCTCCTGTTTGTGTTTGCAGAACCAGTAGCATTCTCAGCAGAGACCACCCTCCTGACAAGAGGCCCAAAAGCGATAAGCTGCCCGGTACCCCTACACACGAGTTTGACCCTACAGGCAAGTGACGACGGGCACTTTCTTTAATACTTGTCTTTCACACTCACACTTTCTTTCTCTACTCAAACAGAATGGTAGTGTTTAGCTGTACTTAAGAGTGTCCTGACTGCTTGTGTGCATGTGGTGTGGACCGAAGCACACTGCTCCTCTCAGATTCTAAAATGGAAACAGTTTCCTTCACACACAGCACAGATGGAAGGCTGTGCCTGTCCATTAACTGCAGTGGAACGGCTTTAAACAGCGGCATGATTCATACTTGCTGACCATAAACGATGCACATGTTCCTGGCCCCGGTTTTGGCAGTTGAAAGACATTGTCAGTGTGTTTTTCTTTCAAGTTTTGCCTCTGTTTTTCCTCTCAGCTGCTGGTGAGAGTAGAGAAGGAAAAGCAGTCCTGTGAATGGCCGTTAATGTGAGGTTTATGGTGAAGAACAATGTGATAATCGTATCGATTAAAATACGATTCACATCGTTTGGAATGAGAGATGTTTTCCTGTTCAATTGAAAGTCGGTTGTGTGTCTGAATGAGATAATGGCAGAATTTCCTCAGTGGTCTTTTCAAAGATTTCTGGGCTATTCTGAAGCAGTTTTCACATGTGCAAAGTTTGATTGTGTTTTGACCTGACGTAAATGTCTCACTTTCACATATGAATTAAAGGGAATAGTGGTGAATAAGAGGATGTGATGCATGTTTAATTTGGATGTTCTTCTGGTGTTGGACTCGCCTCATCTGATGCATGACTAAACCACCTTAACCACGGTGTCCTCTAGGGCTGGGCGATATAGCTAAAATATGAAATATGTTTTTCATTCTTTTTACACTACCTGATATTTTATGAATAATTTTTCCAGTCAGAGGAACCATAATTTCGACCAAACAGCCATTGTTGTCAAGTACGATCAGTGTGAAGTGATCAGTACCGTGTTTAATGCAAAAAAAGTAATATATAGTGAAAGATTACAACATTTGAAAGTACATTGTATTTAGCATTTAAGGTAAAGAATTATGATATCAGATGATTATTGGAGTTCTAGAAATTATAGCATAAAATAATAAACAGTTATATTAACATGCATATATTTTTATTAAAACATTTGACTACATGCTGACCAACTTTAAATTAGAGATGCTGTTTAAATATTCCTGTCCTAATATTCTTATGCTCACTAATGTCAAATTTAGAGGCCAAACTAAAATATTTATTTAGTAAATAAAAATCACATTAAAATCATTGTTCTATCCACATGTTACTTAATTTAAAATTTCCAGGAAAAAATCATTTGAGAACATATTATGATATATCGCCCAACCGTAAAATCTTTCCATTATTCCTTTAGAAGTGTGACTCTTTTGTGGGATACATTTCAGCCCAAAGTTATAAAGCCTTGCTTAAAGGAAACTATTGTTATAAATCTTATATATCCTGTTAAACAATATCACTGATCACATTTTTGTGAGAAATTTATTTGGGTCTGGCTAATCAGATCCACAATTTGCGCTCTTGTGTTATGAGTAACTATGTTTAACCATATTTTAAGATGCGTCATTGCGCAACCACTTTTGAGAATGTTCGTTAAAATACTTTTCACCCTAAACTCTGTTGGTTATATCTGCGTTTCTGCCGATCATTGATTTCTGGGTTAACACCTGGGGACCTTAATACACACAGGTAAACCTAATTAATCATTTCAGGGGGAGACACTTTGTTAATATGTAAGACCTTGGAGAATTCACCGCTTATCAATAGACAATAACCAACCCCAAAACAGCCACACTTTGTGTATCTGTGCCATTGGTCATTTTTTCATTTGAATCCTCTCTCTGTGTCCTCTGTGATATGTGCGTGTGTGTCCCGTGTTGTATCATGATGTTGTGTTGCTCAGACGTGCTGGTGCAGAAGAGTGGATTTGTAGTGACTGACAGGAGACCTGAGTCTTGTGGTAAGATGATCGCACTGTTTGCTGTGTTTCTAGCTCTCTTTCCTCATGATAGGGCGATTCTCCTCTCCCGCACAGTGAAGTTCAAGTGTTAGCAGCATTTATTTAAGTTCAGCTTTTCTGACGATTTGATTTTGGGCTGTGTGTGTGTATTATTGGACAATAACAGAGAGTGAGTCTAAATGCTCAGTTAAAAGACAGTGTTGAAAATAGTTGTTACTTAATATTTTTAAACCATGATGCTTTTTTCACGATTCTCATGAAATAGAATCTTTTGTAATGTTATAAATGTCACTTTTGATCAATTTATCGCATCCTTGCTGAATTAAAGTATTAATTTCTTTAACAAAAATCGTACTGACACCAAACTTTTGAATGGTAGATATTATAGCAATACATATTATATAATTATGTAAATTAAGTGTTAAGTTTACAGATCCAAGGAATTTTGAAGGGGTTAAATCTGACAGATTTAACGTTGACTTGTAGAAAACAAGTTAACAGTAATGCTCTTGCAACATTACATTGGTTAGCATGTAAAAGAATCACTTATCACTCAAGTCACGACCATGTAAATCCGGTAAGTTTCACATGACACATGCAAGGATACCAGGGAAATATGTGGTATAACGTTACATAAAGCACAGTTTGTAAGGAGCAAACTCTGCCAATGTGGGATGTTCATTTAGAATAACTATTTTACTGAATAATTTGTGAAAAGCTTCATATTTCTGCGTTAAACCCTTCAGTTGTTCCATAGACATTACTGAACTGTATTTACAAATCAGGGACTACATTTTTCCTGTGGTAACCGACAGCCTACTGCAGATGCGGATGGTAGAGCTCAAGTCATATTTATCCTGAACATATTTTTTAAATATTTGAATGTATTTAACAGAGGACATCTTGAAGACATAGATGTAGTTTTTCTCTCTGTGTGACTTTTTGATTAGTTTACATTGCGGTTCATACTCATTTCTGTGATTTGAGTACTGCGGTTTTTGTATTAAAATCTGATTGGATGAGCTATTAGTGTTGAAAGTAGGCCCATCACTCACGCCAGCAGCATTAGATGACTGTGATAACCCACACCTCCACAGCGCTATCATTTCCTGTATCTTTCCATTTTTCTGGGAAGCTGGCTAGATTTTTATTGGACTGTGAGATTGATGCGTTCAACTCTGCTCTCGTTTATTTTTTTTATTACGTTGATGTACTTTATGACTGTCTGCTCTTGCATTAATTTCGAATAGGTATTGGAGTCGTTGTTACTGTAATCTGCTTTGTTAGGCCTCTCCTAGTGAATTCTTAAAAAAGGCTTTGACAATCCAGTAAAATCAGTTTCGTAGCTTCCTTTTTAATACTTTCTCTCTTGTTCTCTCCCTCCCTCCCAGGGCTGGTTCAAAGATGCGTGATCATTCAGAAAGATGAGAACGGTTTTGGGCTGACCGTCAGTGGGGACAACCCTGTTTTCGTACAACTCGTCAAACAGGGTAAGACGCCCGCCGCCTATCTTTCTTTCTCCGCCCCCTTCAGCTCCTGTGGCGTCTGTTGCAGAGACTCTCCCCTCCCCAGGCTGATTTGACTTGGCTGCAGGTCAGAAATGGAGCTGATGTGCTCTGACCAGGGCCAATTAGAGGACACATAAATCATCATAAAGGAGGCTGCATGCACAATGAATAAAGTAGAAGGAACTATAAACAATCGCATCCCAGTCTATCCCTCACAGCATTGTTTTCATCCACATACATTTCAATATGCTGCCTACTCTAAATAAGGTCTAAGCTTTGCTTGGTTTTTATTTTATTTTTTATTTTTTTTGGTGGTGGTGGCTTTTTTAAGTTTGAACAGCAACATCTTACTTTTTACTTTAGGATACAAGGCAATATACAGTGTACAACGTTCTCTGGAACTGTGTCCTAATACACTCATAATTGCTCAGTTTTATAAAAGTTCACTACAAGTCAACTAGTCTGTAAGAGACAAAATTGAGGTTTCATCATTTGCAAAATGACAGTAAAAACCAATTTGTGTGCAGCGTAAATGGAGCACAAAAACCACATAGCAACCCCTTTAGCAACCTGGTAGCAGCACTCCGGCAGCCACCCACCACACTAGATAATACTTTAGTTTCAATTCGTAAAACTTCATAATCTTCTGTCATTTGGTAGATGGCGCTGCCATGCGTGCAGGTGTTCAGACGGGGGACAGGATCATTAAGGTGAGACACTTACAGATACAAGATTACTAAAATCTCTCTCTTCACCTCTGCATTTCTACATCTGTCTATTCTGCCACCTGCTGGTCAGAAAATTACCTCATGTTGGTTTTGGTCTAGAAGGAGAATTTGCATATATATATATATATATATATATATATATATATATATATATATATATATATATATATATATATATATATATATATATATATATATATATATATATATATATATATATATATATATATATATATATATATATATATATATATACAGTACTGTGCAAAAGTCTTAGGCACGTTAGTATTTTCACCCCCAAAAATGGTTAAGCCAGTTATTTATACATTTTGTAAGAGTGTGTCAGTAGGTAATATCAGTTTACATTTTCAAACATTCATTTAGCCATTATTTGTAATAATCCATTCCAGTGAGATTTTTGTATGCAGAAGGAGTCTGACAACAGAGATATGATCCACACAGAGATCTGATCTCACCATCATCGAGTCCGTCTGGGATTACATGAAGAAACAGAAAAAACTGAGACTAAATCCAGAAGAACTGTGGCAGCGTCTCCAAGACGCTTGAAGAAACCTTCCTGCAAAGATACAGTACTTAGACACTTGTGTAAAATGCTGTAAAGTCAGGAAGCTTTCAAAAATAATGTCATAAGTAGACTGTTAATTTTTTTGGTCAATTAACTTCTATTAACTAAATCAAATCAGTGTTTGTGTGACCACCCTTTGCGTTGAAAACAGCTTTTGTTTTGGGACACTTGCTCATAGTTTTTTTAGGGAGCTTTGCAGGAAGGTTTCTTCAAGCGTCTTGGAGACGCTGCCACAGTTCTTCTGGATTTAGTCTCAGTTTTTTCTGTTTCTTCATGTAATCCCAGACGGACTCGATGATGGTGAGATCAGATCTCTGTGTGGATCATACCTCTGTTGTCAGACTCCTTCTGCACACAAAAATCTCACTGGAATGGATTATTACAATTAATGGCAAAATTAATGTTTGAAAATATAAACTGATATAACCTACTGACACACTCTTACAAAAGTTATAAATAACTGGCTTAAAATCATTTTTGGGGGTGAAAATACTAACGTGCCTAAGACTTTTGCACAGTACTGTATAAGCATCTGCTAAATGACTAAATATATATAATATACACACACATTTATTTATATATATATATATATATATATACATACACACACACACATTTTTATATATATATATTTCTCCTCTGCTTTAGGTGAACGGGACCTTGGTGACACAATCGAACCATGTGGAAGTGGTGAATTTAATCAAATGTGAGTATAAACCATGTGCTTAGTTAAAGATGGACGCCTCATGTTTCCAGCTCTGACTCAAATTAATTTGTTTTTCACAGCTGGATCTTATGTGGCCCTCACAGTATTAGGCCGACCTCCCGGGTTGCCCCAGATCCCCCTCTCTGAGGTAAACGTAGGTCTCGGGTCACCGGGGTGTTTTGGGGACCCTTTTATTACATCTCCCAATTCTTACAATGCAGTGGAATGCACCTCCTCTCCCCTTGTACCATGGGTAAGCACCCCATACCTTCAACAGTGAAATGACTTCAAATCTGGTTTTGTTGTTTTCATTTGTGTGTGTTTATTTGTTGTCAGTTTACTTCCTCATATCTCTCCTCCAATTAAATGACGTACTCCAAGATTTATAATTTGCTCCTCCTTGTCGTTTCTCAACCCAACCCTACATAGGAAGAGAACAGTGCTTCACACAACCAAAGAATGGACAACAAGAGGATGGTCTACAAGGAGCAACAGGACATACAGGTCAGAATCTAAATGTCAGACTCAAAACTACTGGTTTAAAGTAGACACATAGGCTACTTTCTATTTCACAAAGTGTTGAGTTACAGAGCTATGTTGTTGCATGACTTAAGTTGATACGAATGAGGCCTTTCCTGTTAGGAGGTAATTTAGGCTCCAGTACAGCTGATAAGTGAGAGGGCAGAGCTAAGCCCCTCCCACTATGTTTCAACACAGTGCAGTTTTACCACCTTCGTAGTGCTTGTAAACAAAGATCTGTCATTCTTATTTTCTTGGAGAGAGATAGAAGTTGACCTTTTATAATATACTAAGTATAAGCGTTGAGTGCAACGTCAGAGTGGTTGTTCGATTGTACTCGTCTTTTGCTTTTTGACTGGAGTGTAAGAGGACTGATTATATAGTATATGAAAATTCCTCATTCTTTAGGGACTAAGGGAGGACTACAGCAGAACTCCTACAGCCAAACCACTACGGGACATCCAGGAAGCCAAGAAGCACATTCCACATCAGCAGGGCCAGCTCAACAGGGCTACACATGTATGACATTTCTGAACAGTTTCAATGATTTTCACTTTCAAAGCATCACTAGCAGATTGTTTGGTGTTGTGGTTGACCAATATGAATTTAGATACATATTCATATTTATTTTAAATTTAAACTCGAAGTTACTAAAAAAGACTGTAAAAAAAAACAACAAAAAAAAACAAAAGATGCTTTTTTACAATTTCAACTTTAATGTGTAAAATTGCTGTTTGAGCATGAAAAAGGTTAAAAAGTTACAAAGTTCACTACAAAGGGAGTTAAAGTATTTTCCAGTGCGCACTGTTTCTTAACTCCCTGAAATGCCTTGATTGTAGTCTTGAGTTTTTTCGGAAACATACACGTCACAATATCCCTCATTTTAATAATTCCTTACCAAGGTATACGCAAAAAAGGGGTGAGACCTGGTTGGGTTGAGTTAGTAATGTGTTGAAGTTTGCGGTTATGGTAAGAGGTGTGACATTTTTTGCTTGACCACTTTTTAGACAACTATGATTATTTAAAAAATATCATGAATATCATTAAATTATGACACATACATTAACTATAAATCTGTGTTTTAGGAGGGTCTGTGTCTCAGGAACAATGAAGATGTATGTTGGGTGGATGAGGATCAATATAAGGGAGATTTCAGCCCGGATGGTTTCTGGACTGGAAGTTCAGTATTACCTGTAAGTGTACTATGCTTACTCTTTCTTTTGAGATATCTTCACTGATCTCAGTTAAACAGTGGCACTTATCATGAGTGTACTCGGTGGCCCTTGTTCCTTCCTTCCCTGTGGTGTAATTAATTGTGTATATGCTGCAACGTGCAGGTCCAGCGCCGGTTCTATCCAGCCTCTCCAGAGAGCCAAAGGGACTCGAACTGTTCCAGTCTGAAGAGCACCCCCAGAGACAGCCTCAACTCCTGCCCGTCCCCTGAGGTTGAGGACAGCTCTGAACTGGTGAGAACCATTCCTTTGGATAGACCTTACTGTCAGCACGAGATCAGCACGATTGTCACATCTCTCTGCTTCCTGCCGTAGGATTCTCGTTTCCAATCCTCCATAGGGAGCCCACCCTCGCGCCTGGCTTCAGAGATCATTGCTGCTGAAGATTATGACTTTGACACAGAGCAGGAGCAGGTATTCTCAGTTCCTTTCCCTCAGTATAGAAACCCTGATCTTGGTCACCTGACTCTCTAAACTGATCGGATGTGTTCCAGGTTAATGGCCAGTGCAGCTGTTTCCAGAGTATCGAGCTGCTCAAGACTCGCCCCGCTCATCTTGCCGCCTTCCTGCACCATGTCATCTCCCAGTTTGACCCTGCACCTCTGGTGAGTTCCAGCAGTAATTAGCAATGCTTGCTAAGGCAGGCCAAACTATTGCTATCGGTCATGCTTTTCTGAGCAGCGTTTCTGCGGGGTAATAAATTAGCACATTTTACATTTACATTTATGCATTTGGCAGACGCTTTTATCCAAAGCGACTTACAGTGCACTTATTACAGGGACAATCCCCCTGGAGCAATGTGGAGTAAAGTGCCTTGCTCAAGGACACACTGGTGGTGACCACTGGGATCGAACCAGCAAGCTTCTGCATATCAGTTCAGTGGTTTAACCCACTGGACCACCACCTCTTTTAATTTTATGGAAATTACCACCACAAAATCAGACATTGTGACACTTTGCAAGTAATTTTGTGATTCTGCATTTCCTTTGTACATTTTTTATTGCGTGATATGATAGGTCTTAAATTTCACTCATAATGGTATTAAAAAGGTCTTAAAAAGTCTTAAATTTGAATGATGAAACCTGCAGAAACCCTTTATGGAAAAATGTATGGTATTGCCTGACGGACAATAAAACTCCCATAGAGTTGTTTTGAAGTGGTTCAACCCTTCTTGAGTTTTTTTCTTAAATGTTTTTTAGATCAAATTTTCAAGATACTAGTTGTATGTTTTACTAGCACATCCACATCGATAAGATTCACCACATGTAAGAATTTAGCAAATGGATGTTTCGCCATTGATTATGCTTTTCATTAACGGAGGATCCAAATCTTCACATTCATCACAGAAAAAAGTGTAAAAAAACGTGGGACGCATGGCATATGCAATGTTCTATCAAAGTCTTCATGTCACAACCTCTGATTTAACAAACTGCACAATGAATGGTGAAATAAACCACTCAAAAATCAAAAAGATGCACTTACAAAAATCTGAATTTAATCGGATTTCAAACCACCAATGAAGGATTTCATGTGTCTCTTCCTATTCACACTACATAAAAAAAATGTGATTATTAATTTTTATTATTATCAATGTTGAAACCGTGATGGTTTTGTTTTCAGGATTCTTCAATGAATGTAGTTCAAAAGAACAGCATTTATTTGAAAAATAAATATTTTGTGACATTATATATGTCTTTGCTGGCACTTTTGATAAATTCAATGCATCCCTGCTGAATAAAGTGCTGCTGAAAAAATGTTTTAACGTAGTGTATATTGGTGACCATATCAGTATTAACTATCAGTAATGTTTTCAATTTGAATCAGTCAAACAACTTCACAAATCTGTCTCACTAGTTCTCACTCATTGAATCCCACTTCCCTCCACAGCTCTGCTACCTGTATGCTGAACTCTACAAACAGACCAACTCCAAAGAAATGCGGCGCATCTTCATGGACTTCTTGACGTTCTTCATAGACCGGGGGGCAGTAAGTGGAACTTTTCACACCTTTTCCATTCTCGCTCTAACCCGTCATTGTCTGCGCTTTCTAAGTGTCATTTGGTCTGCGGGCATGTCGAGGCAAAAGCCTGGATCCACCCAGATCAACCGTGCCTTTTGTCCCGAGAGGTGTGTGGAGGGTTACTCCTTTCCCAGCACCCTCAGGGTCAGGAAGCAAAAGCTCTCTCAGACAACCTTTTACCTCCATGGTCATCACATGTTGTTGTTCTCAAACTCAGTGTGAGTTTGTGAGTGGGTGCTAGTCTTCCCTGCAGCAAACTTTGTTCTCTTTCTGCCAGATGGATGGGTAGTTCATTTGGAAAATTGTGCATATTTTTTTTCCCCAGAGCTCAGCTGTTTTGTTTCCTTGTTATTTTAGTGTTTGTAGTTGTTTTAGGCAAAGAAAAAAACGTCTTCTTTTGTCAGAAACCCCTTTTTAATTTTTTATTTTCGTTCAACAGAATTTGAAGGTCTCTGTGCCTGAATCCATCTCCACTGAGCTCGGTAAGCACAGTTAATTTTAGCGTCTCAATGGAAGCACAAAACTCATTCTCACCCTCGCAGTGTTGTTTCAACAGTCATGCTTCTGTGTTCATTTCAACATCCAACCACATAATCATTTCTCAACCATCGATGGGAAACCTGCAATTGTTCAAAAGGCACAAATCCTGTTTAACATTCATGTTGACTCCATGTAATTATGGATTTAGCATCTGAAGCACTTGGTCACTCTGACCATGTGCCATGTTGACATTGCTTGAAGAGACAACATGTTTAGTGATGTCTACCCACTGTATGGCCCAAATTAGCTGTTTCCTGTTGTTTACTGATCACAAACGGCTGTGTTCGAATGTATATTTGGGAGAAATGTTTTTGTGTATGTACCTAGCTGTAGGTTGGGGACAAAATTGTTCTTAATGGGGGCATTCGAGGATGTCCTCAATAGGAAAATTGATTTATATTGCAAATACAGTTTGCTTGTTTTTTTTTTTACATTAAACATTTCTAAAAAGTTTTCTTTTAGGGTTAGTCTAAACCAGGGGTGCCCAATCCTGCTCCCGGAGGGCCACTGGCCTGAAAAGTTTAGCTCCAACCCCAATTAAACACACCTGAACCAGCTAATCAGGATCTTACTAGGCATACTAGAAACTTCCAGGCAGGTGTGTTGAGGAAAGTTTTAGCTAAACTCTGCAGGACAGTGGCCCTCCAGGACCGAGTTTGGACACCCCTGGTCTAAACCAATTATATTGAAGTTTTATATTTAAAAAAAAAGATTTATAGTCTATAATTTGTCCCCATTTAGCTAGATAGCTTAGTAATTGTGTATGTGGGTCTGATTTCTCCTTAACTTGGCTGCCTAGATTAAGGGTCAAGCTAAGGGTCTCCATGGGAACAATAGCTCAATTAACTTGCTAGATAATGCTTTGATTAAAATAGAAAAATGTAAAAAGAATTATGTGATGGTTAGGGTCTAGAATTCTTAAATCAACTTAAAAACAGTAAACGTGTACGATTACTCCTTATTTTTGTGTATATGTTGTCAGAGCGGCGGAGACCAGAGCTGATTCCTGAGGAATTACACAGGCAGTATATACATACAATGCAGGAAATGCTCCTTCCTGATGTTCAGAGAAACTTGGAGGACTTCAGGTCAGGAATATAGACATTTCACCATCATAGCTAACCTGTGATGCCACATTGTTCTCATTCATATTGACAGTAACACCTACAAAACAACTGCATCCACTCTTACAGGCAGAAGCGCAATATGGGTTTGACCCTGGCTGATGTAGAGCTGTCTCGCTTTGACTCTGAACAGCTGGCTCTAGAGAGAGAAAGATCATGTGCTGAAAACATCCTCTCCAAGATAGATGACATTCTGTGAGAATCCACACACTCTGTTAATCACTCCACATTAGGGCTGGGTGATATATTGAATAGTAATGATAAAGTATATTTCCAGTGATTTTTCTGACAAGATTTAACAAGTATATATTTTTTTATTTGGCCATTTAAGTTTTCTTAAGATCATGACACAAGAACAGTTTTGTGAATTATTTATTTATTTTTATAGTATTGATATTAATATTAATATTGCTTTCGTTTTAATCTTCATTAGCTTGTTAAAATAGCAAATATAATATATATGTCAAATTAATATTTTGTGTTCAATTATTTACATGTATGACAAGTAGCCATAATTTTGCAGTGGGGTCTTGTATCAACCTAAAGTTTATTTTGCATAATCTGTTGACTGTACCCTTTCTTATAGCCTTGTCGCACACCCTGTTTATAACTCCAGACCCCCCAGTTTGCTTTAACCTTTTTATTGATCTATTTCAGAGCAAATACATGAATGTCAAAAAATATATATTGAATATATTATCCATCCCTACTCCACATAGTCAAGATTGCCTCCTCAATGGCTGTCCTCAATCTTACACGTGTGTCTCTTTCAGGTTGACTTCACAACCCACAGAAGAGGAGAAATGGTGAGAATTTTTCATGTTTTCCTCCGGCAAACCTCATCCATAATGATACAAAATAAAGACATTAAGGATGAGGTTTATTTGATTGTGCGTAAAGACGTTGCGTTGAATTTGTTTGTAAATTGTCAGCCTGGGGTGCCAGCGCATTGACACTTGACACAAATGCAAGATGCTGCAGAACAGAGCGACTTAATGAGATTTCTGATCTTCATGCTTTTCCTAGTCCTCATTTACCATAATGTAGGCAAACATATTTGAGATGCCATATGGAAACACCACAAGCTTGTATGATTTATGAATGTACAGGACATATGCGAGAAGATAGATGGGGAACTTGTGCGCATGTGCATGTGAATTTTGTGACATATGGCAGAAGGCACAATAAGATAGGAGTCATGTGGAACAGAAGGAGTTGGCCACATGGAGCCAACAGCACTCAACAGGCGCAACACAACCCTCAGAGACTCCAATCTAAATTAGGAATTGAAAGACTTTAATGCTCAACGCTGTGCTCTAGTTACTGAACTTGGACAGGGAGTGAGAAAAGAGTTAAATTCAACCGTAAAACTGAGTTTTTTTCTCCTCCAGCACCACCATACAGTATGTGATCTTCATGTACATGAAGCATCTGGGAGTTCGGGGGAAAGAGCAACGAAACATGGAGTCCAAACGAGTTCGAATTAATTTCCTTCCTTCCAAACTGAGGGTATATGCGTGGACCGTTTCACCTCAAATCTTTTCAAATTACAACCACATTAACTTTGTTCCAAAACCTACTCAGCTGCCTTGCTATATACATACACAAGCATATATACCTAAGGGAGCTTCCTATCAGAAACTCATTTGACTGTTTTGGAATGCTCTATGTACAATAGTTTGACACACACATATTAGGTCTAAAAAATAGTTGTAAAGTAAAATGATATATTAGTAATGTACTGTAAAATAAAATAAAAAATGTAAACAGAAAGTATTATGATCCTGGATGATTCTAGGAATCACTTTTTACTTTTATACATGAAAACGATCTACACAATCTATGTATAATGAAAATTTTTCTCATCTTGGATGTGTTGATTAATTTCGCTTGTTCCGAAAATGATATATACAATGCTGTCTTAGAAATTCAATTAAAAGATGTATTAGGAGGCGGCATTATTAAGTTGCCTTCGTGTCCGGAGCCGCCTCTAGGCAGTTTACTAGGTTTTGGAACAGAGCAATTATCTTCTCAGTCTTTCCATGGCAAAGCCCTTACCCTGAGGATTGTTGTTTTACCCTTCCTGAACAGAAAAGCAAAACAGAAAAGGAAGGGGAGGAGAAACTGAAAAAGCCTCGCTTCCCCATCCGGGTTCCCCCACGGTGGCCCATTCGTGTCGATTCAGTACCATGTAAGTCTAACGAAAATTTCTACAACCCGCAGCTATTGAAGACACTTTTTTTTTCTTAAAGGGATGGTTGATTATGATTTCTCTTTTATGATTTAAGTTGGTGTGTAATGTTGCTGTTTGAGCATAAACAACATCTGCAAAGTTGCAATGCTCAAAGTTCAAAGCAAAGGGAGATATTTTCTTTTAAAGAAAGTGCTTTTTAAGGACTACAACAAATGGCTGGTAGGGACTACACAAGCTTCCTCCCGGGTTAGTGACTTCACTAACCCTGAAATTTACACAAACCCTGCCCCCGGGAACACGCAAAAAACGGGGTGAGACTATGATGATAGAATATGCTAATCAATGAGTTGAAGATAGTTAACTCCACATCAGCTACATAAATTCATCAACTAACCATTCAGAAACGTCCTGTTTCATTCTACATGTTGGCACTTCTTCTTGAGTCCCTCCATCATTGTCTGCTTTGAACATAAAAGGCTGAACAGTTGCATTGGCTGTCTGCATGTGGTAATCAGAGCTGCTATCTGGAGCTCTTGAAGCTCGGTCCCATGAGCAGCAGCTAATTTGCATTTAAAGGGACACACAAAAAAGGCACTTTTTTGCTCACCCTCAAAAAGTGACAATTTTAACAAGCTATAAAAAATTATCTGGGGTATTTTGATCTAAAACTTTAAACACACTCTGGGACATCATAGACTTTTTACAGCTTGTAAAAAGGGGCAATCGACCACCCCTTTAAGGCTTTGAACTTTTTTTTTGTCTATTAACTAATGGCTGGTTTGATAAAAATGTACCGGACATAAACATTGTTTTCCAGGCACAAAACTGTACTTTATATTATTTAATTAAAATCAGGCATCTTAGTTTTTTATTCAACACATTAACATGTTAAATCTGTCTACATCTGTTTGTTTTAATATTTTCAAGCTACACGGATCAATTGAATTAAACTAAAATGAGAACACAGAAATGTTAGCATCATATTTGTTGGGACTCTTTGGGAATATCCATATTTAAAATTCTACTTTTATAATGTCATAATGCTTAAGTTCAGTTACTGCGTTTAAAGCAAATACTTTTAGTTTTTAGCCTATTTACACAAAGTTGAAAAACTTGAATTTTAATATCTGCCATTTCATATTTAATACACCATTTTTACACCTACGATCTGCACATTCTTACAGCTACATCTATTTAAAAAAAAATGCTGTTCTTCTGAACTTTAACTTAAGCAGCACAACTGTTTTTCTTTGAGCACCAAATCAGCATATTAGAATTATTCCTGAAGGATCATGTGACATTGAAGACTGGAGTAATGGCCGATGAAATTTCAGCTTTGCCATCATATTTATTTTGATCAAATAAAGGAAGCCTTGTTGAGCGCAAGTGATTTTCAAAAACATTAAAAAATCTAAACTAAAAACTAAATTTTGAACAGTAGTGTAGTTACTACTAGGCCCGAAAACGTGCAATTCCTGGCAATCTCTAAACGCAGAAGACCTGCTCTCATTTTGCTTTCCTTCCTCTGGGTGGTGAAAGATTCATATTGATGCTGAATCTTGTTTGGTGTGTGTTTTGAGCAGCTGGGAGGGCCGGGGACAACATCAAGCAAAGGCCTCAAAAGCAGATGTCTCAGCCAGCGATGGGCGGCTCAGACCTAATTGAGGGTGGACGTCTGCGGGGCAGTCAGTCGAGTGAGGGCTCAGAGCTCCTACAGAGCCCGGGGTTGATCGCCTCTCCTCTCTTCAGCACCTCTTACGGCTCACCAATAGACCCCTCTGTCAGGGAACCAGAGTTTAGTGAGTACAGCATCACCATTTAATTCGTCATGAGTGATTGTTCGTTTCATATCCTGGCCTGCTGTCTGAGACTGCCTCTTCTGTGTTCTCAGATATGAGCCCGTCTGCAGTGGTTCCCCGGCTCAGTGATGGGGTGCAGTCTGGAGATGTACTGGACAGCATCTACCCACCCTGTGACTACCTCCCATACAACATGGACCAGCTAGATGAAGATGGAGACAGGTACATAATTAAAAGCTTATGCAGCAAACAATGTCTGTTTCTTCATTATTTCAGACTCATTTCTAACATAATTCCTAATATAGTCTCTTAACATGCATCACATTAACCATTGCTCAGCAAAATTTCATGGGTGAAGTCCAGCCACTTTAGTAGATAGTGGCACAGTCGGGAGTTTTGCGCGATTTTGCTTGTTGACCAAAATAAAGCTGCTTAGCCTGAAAGTGACCTCTAAGTAAGCGGTGCTTCTTCCATCACTACATTCTTGAAGCTGATATTGTATATTTATTTGTGTATGTTTTTTTCCACTATTTTAAATTTTGAATATATTTGCCACTCATCTAAAGTTAATCTTTTAAAGGGGTCCCATTATTAGGGCCAAGCACAAATGCTACAAGGACCCTCTTTGTATTACTCCGTTTATTATTCTTTTTTACATTTTCAACTTTCTTTAGTGTATAATGTTGCTGTTTGAGCATGGAAAAAGGTCTGTAAAGTTATACAGCACAAAGTCCACTCCATCAGGATTTATTCTCTACATAAGTGCGCACTGTTTCTGAACTCCCTGAGACGCCTTGATTATGGTCTTTAGTTTTCTTCCGGGTACGTACAGGTCACAATATTCATAATAAAAAAAAAATTCCCGCCCAAAGGATACGCAAAGGCCCGATTGAGTTGCGTTAGGAGTGATGAAACGTGCAGTTATGGTAGTGGTAGCTCAAGGTGGTTGACCAATCACAACACACTGGTACAACCGTCCAATCCGAGCACAATGTGCTTTTCAAAAGGAGGGGCTTCATAGAGAAATATCTATGAAGAAAGACTTTGAAAAGGGGCATTATAGGTTCCTTTTAAATACTAGATATGTATCCAATCTTAAAATTAATATCCTTTTTTCTTAATGTGCTGTGCATTATATGTGATGCTTAAATTCACTTTGATTTTTAGGTTGATGTCTTATTTTTAATTTATTTTGACACCATAATATAGGATTTTCAGAAATGTATTGGTTATTAGCCATAACATTACTTTTATCATAACATATTTTAGATTTTAATATCAGAGCTGTCACTTTGTGTCATTGAAGTGGGCATGTATGTGTATTGTTTTCCAGACTCCTTGATGTGGGCACACCTAAACTGAGTAGAAGGTACTGGTCACTGGCTGCTGTCACCCACATCACTCTATGCACTGTATCCTAACCAGAAGAACCATAATAAAGCGACAATTGACCATTAGAATATAGTGTTATCCAGGGCTCGATTTGAGGGGGGCCATCACCCTTGTTGAAAAAAATGACAAAAAGCATCCCCTCTGTAAAACCACCATCCACCCTTACCATCCCCTTTAGATTAATAATGTTGTTTATTATGTAAAACTTATTGTGTTTAAAGTAGGGGTGCACCGAAATTTCTGCCGCCGAAAATGGCATTATCGGTTTTGGGCTGAAATGAAAAAAACAGCCGAAAACGTAAACCGTGAGAGACTATTCAGTGCAGCATCTCATGTTCTTAATGAGAACTATTCTGTGATTTTTGTGTGCAGTTATTCAGATAATTGTGGATCTTTTTGCACAACTGTTTATAAAACTTTATAAAAGTTTGATTATTCTAGTGGTTCGTTATTTTTTTTCATTTCAGATCCATTAAATTCAAGCAATTTATATATATGTATGTAATATACACTCACCTAAAGGATCATTAGGAACACCATACTAATACTGTGTTTGACCCCCTTTCGCCTTCAGAACTGTCTTAATTCTACGTGGCATTGATTCAACAAGGTGCTGAAAGCATTCTTTAGAAATGTTGGCCCATATTGATAGGATAGCATCTTGCAGTTGATGGAGATTTGTGTGATGCACATCCAGGGCACGAAGCTCCCGTTCCACCACATCCCAAAGATGCTCTATTGGGTTGAGATCTGGTGACTGTGGGGGCCATTTTAGTACAGTGAACTCAGTGAACTTGTCATGTTCAAGAAACCAATTTGAAATGATTCGAGCTTTGTAACATGGTGCATTATCCTGCTGGAAGTAGCCATCAGAGGATGGGTACATGGTGGTCATAAAGGGATGGACATGGTCAAAAACAATGCTCAGGTAGGCCGTGGCATTTAAACAATGCCCAATTGGCACTAAGGGGCCTAAAGTGTGCCAAGAAAACATCCCCACACCATTACACCACCACCAGCAGCCTGCACAGTGGTAACAAGGCATGATGGATCCATGTTCTCATTCTGTTTACGCCAAATTCTGACTCTACCATCTGAATGTCTCAACAGAAATCGAGACTCATCAGACCAGGCAACATTTTTCCAGTCTTCAACTGTCCAATTTTGGTGAGCTTTGCAAATTGTAGCATTTTTCCTATTTGTAGTGGAGATGAGTGGTACCCGGTGGGGTCTTCTGCTGTTGTAGCCCATCCGCCTCAAGGTTGTGCGTGTTGTGGCTTCACAAATGCTTTGCTGCATACCTTGGTTGTAACGAGGGGTTATTTCAGTCAAAGTTGCTCTTCTATCAGCTTGAATCAGTCGACTGACCTCTAGCATCAACAAGGCATTTTCGCCCACAGGACTGCCGCATACTGGATGTTTTTCCCTTTACACACCATTCTTTGTAAACCCTAGAAATGGTTGTGCGTGAAAATCCCAGTAACTGAGCAGATTGTGAAATACTCAGATCGGCCCGTCTGGCACCAACAACCATGCCACGCTCAAAATTGCTTAAATCACCTTTCTTTCCCATTCTGACATTCAGTTTGGAGTTCAGGAGATTGTCTTGACCAGGACCACACCCCTAAATGCATTGAAGCAACTGCCATGTGATTGGTTGATTAGATAAGTGCATTAATGAGAAATTAAACAGGTGTTCCTAATAATCCTTTAGGTGAGTGTATACGTTTTTAAAAGAAGCCATTTTCGGTTTCGGTTTTCGGCCAAGTGCATCCTAAATTTTCGGTTTCGGCCCAGAATTTTAATTTTGGTGCATCACTAGTTTAAAGACATTCCCCAGACGCGTGTGTGTGTGTGTGTGTGTGTGTCCGCGTGCGTGCGTGCATGTGTGAGCGAGAGAGGGGGAGAGAGAGAGAGAGAGAGTAAGGATGCGGATGCGTTCATTCATTTTCGTCTTTACCGTCCATTGTTAGAGCTTTGGAGCGCTGAAAAGGTAAAAGTTAAAACAATTGTCATTTTATTCTAATATATTAAAGCAATAAGCCTCGAGATGCCATGGTTTACATTGTATTTAGAACAGGTAGCCTAGATAGGCTGGACGCGGAGCGGAAAAAACCCTGTTCTAACTGTAAACCACGGCTTCACTGGGCTTATTGCTTTAATAGAACGGTTATTCCATGAAAAAAATATTTATTTTATTGAAATAAAATAAACACAGCAAAAATGGAATGATATTGATAAAAATGACTAGCCTCGGAGCTGCTCACCTCCTTGGCAGCGACAAGATATGCATCGTGATTCCTCTTTTGGAGCCCCTAGTCCGACTCGGGGGGGCCTTCTCCATTCCTATATATTACACTAGTGAAATCAATTCAAAACCCCTTAATTTTTATTTTTTAAATTCAACCACTGGTGTTATCCCTCTTCCTGTCTGTATGCTCTCTTATTTTGCACCAACTTCACATTTAGATAGAGATGCACACTGAGCTTAATGAGAGTAAATCTATGTACCATCTCCTCCCTCCCAGGTTTGAGGAGCTGCAGAGTGAGGATGATCAGGGGAGTGATGTTTACTCTGATGTAGATCCTCCAAACTGGCAGCAGCTGGTTGGGCGTGATGTTTTAGCTGGCCTGACACCCCACGAGATCAAGAGACAAGAAGTCATTAATGGTACGATCTTGTTCATTTTCCCCTACATGAATCAGGCAGGTGCACTTTAGATCTGTAGGTTTAATATGCACAAAGTATTCTGTTAGAGTTGGTCGTAACCGTTGTGGTGTTTAAGCTTTTTGAAGTAACCCTCTGATGCTCTCAGAACTGTTCTACACGGAGCGAGCCCATGTGCGCATGCTGAAGGTCCTAGACAGTGTCTTCTACCAGAAACTCACCCGAGAAAACATACTGCCCCCTGCTGACATCAAGAACATATTCACCAACTTGGAAGAAATCATCCAATTGCACAGTATGTCTTCTTCCAATAATTTTTCTTCAGATAAATCACCACGTGTCTCATCGTGGCATCTGCTCTTTTAAATTTCAGTGAGAATAGCGGATCAAATGACAGCGATACGCAAGAAGAATGAGTTGTCGGTCATTGACCACATAGGAGATGAGTTGCTGTCTTGGGTAAGGCCTCGTGTTTTGCTTGTACACTGTGGCAATTGTAGTAGGTCTTTGTGTGATACCCGACAGACTCCCACTCACAAGTCCTCTGGCTTGCTGTTTTCTAGTTCAGTGGTGGAGAGGAGGAGAAGATCAAGCAAGCAGTGGGCACTTTCTGCAGTAACCAGCCCTTCGCCCTGGAGCTCATCAAATCCCGGCAGAAGAAGGACCAGCGTTTCACCTCCTTCATGCAGGTGGGTCAAGACTCCTTACTGGCCGCAAATTATGCTGCAAATGTTTGTTCACTGTTGTTTTATAATATTCTAAAAATTGTTATTAATTATTGTTATTTATTTATTGTGTTATATTTATTATTAAATAGAGTTATTTATCTCATATTATAATTTGTGTGTGTGTGTGTGTGTATATATACATACACACACACACCGATCAGGCATGACTGTGGTCCGATCAAACAGACAAACTACTGTAGCTCAAATTGCTCTAGAAGTTAATGCTGGTTCTGATAGTGTCAGAATACACAGTGCACAGTTTGTTGCGTATGGGGCTGCATAGATCAGTCAGGGTGCCCATGCTGACTTCTGTCCACTGCCAAAAGCACCAACAGTGGGCACATGAGCATCAGAACTGGACCACGGAGAAAAAGAAGGTGGCCTGGTCTGAATCACGTTTTCTTTTATACATGTGGCTGGCTGGGTGCATGCGCATCACTTACCTGGGGATCACATGGCACCAGGATGCACTGTGGGAAGAAGGCAAGCCGGCGGAGGCAGTGTGATGCTTTGGGCAATGTTCTGCTGGGAAACCTTGGGTACTGCCATCCATGTGGATGTCACGTACCACTTACCTAAGCATTGTTGCAGACCATGTATACCCTTTCATGGAAACAATATTCCCTGGTGACTGTGGCCACTTTCAGCAGGATAATGCGCCCTGCCACAAAGCAAAAATGGTTCAGGAATGGTTTGAGGAGCACCACGAGTTTTAGGTGTTGACTTGGCCTCCAAATTCCCCAGATCTCAATCCAATCGAGCATCTGTGGGATGTGCTGAACAAACAAGTCCAATCCATGGAACTTAACTTAAAACTTAACCACCTTGCAACTTAAAAGTCCTAAGGACTTAAAGGAACTGCTGCTAACATCTTGGTGCCAGATACCACAGCACACCTTCAGGGGTCTAGTGGAGTCCATGCCTTGATGGGTCAGGACCGTTTTGGCAGCAAAAGGGGGACCAACACAATATTAGGCACAATATAATGTTATACCTTATAACATTGATTAAAAACAAATAGCAATTATCATGTAATATGAATAAATTCATGTAAACATTAATTATATAATATAATAATGTGTAATATTGTATATTGTATTAATATGTGTTTTTTTTTTACTTTTGAGGAACAGAATGCATTAACTGAAATTAAATTTTTGACATCCCTACTAATTTTACAACAAATAGCTGGTTTGATGCAGTGTCACAATTCAGAGATTACTCATATAGATAAAGCATCTCTTCTGCTGTTAATAGTATCAGCTTTGCCTGGCAGCCAAACAACAGAGAAAACGGAAGACAAAGACATTTTATTTCATTGGAGCTACATTTTGTAGGATATGCTGTAGGATTTGCTTATCTTGAAGATAAGACTTTATTAACCTTAGGCAAATGTGGTTGTTCAGAGTGTTGAGAGCTTGTGTTTGTCTCTTCACTGTTTTAGAAGTCGATGCAGAGAACACAGAGAATAAGACTTTAAGATTTAACTACCTTTATACTGTGTTTTCTGAAATCATCTGCACTAATCTCTCCACTAGTGTGCAAGCACTAGAATATAAAGGTGTAATAAAAATGTAAAATCCCTTATGCTTTGTGTTTTTGAGGTGTATATTAGACAAAATACAGCTTTTTGCCATTTTAAAGAAGCAGTTCACCCAATATTAACATCATGTACTCAACATCATGTTTTTTTCAAATTAGCTTTAGTGGAAACTATTTTTAATAACTTTGGTTAACTATAACAACACTGGTACGGAAAACAGCAGCATGAACATTTTTCCTAACGTCTCCTCTTGTCATCTGCGGAAGAAAATAAGGTTTGAAACAACATGAGAGAGAATAAATTATGACAGTATATTCATTTTTGATTAAACTATGCCTCTGATGGACGACATGAAGATGTTTGTGAGTGAGGAGACAGCGTATTTAGACATTTCAGAGATGGTTTTGTGCTTATCAAAAACATCAGTGATTCAAATTATATACCTTGCTGACAGGTTGCTTGCAGAGGATTACTTGGGTGAAATCCACTCTGAAATGCATTATTCATGATGTTGGAGACTCTAGATAACAAGGAAATGTGCAAAAGATTAGGGAGGATTTTGTCGTGGATTTGCATGTACCGTTGTCCTCAATTTCTTGTTTGATTGTCTCTGCACTGTTTGCAGGAGGCTGAAAGCAATCGCCTGTGTCGACGACTACAGCTAAAGGACATCATCCCTGCAGAGATGCAGAGGTTCACCAAGTATCCCTTACTGATGGACAACATAGCCAAGTACACAGGTATCCTCTTCCTTCGAGCACCCACATCTCCATTAGTCTCCAATAATCTATTTGATATAAATGTAAGGTTAATGAACACTTTTTAACAAAATGAACAAAGCTGTTAAATCAACCTGGCTAGTTTATCACTCAATATGAGATTGACATTCATGTTCACCTGTGCACTTAACTGGTGTTTTCTCTCAGCCCTGACAGAAGTGATTGACAGCAAAAAAATATTCATGACGGTTTTACTTATGGCATGGATATGTCAGTAATGTGACAGGCAGTTAGTTGTCGATCAACCACACCCACTCAAAATACAGTTGTGAGTCCTCAAAATTTGAAGGTCACTTCTTTATTAAATGCAGTTGACCATCTCTTTCATAGCTCTGTTTAAGACCTCAAGACAACTATTATTATCAAAATTGCTAATTATAAGAAATCATGTGACACTTAAGACTGTGGTGGAGTCATGGCTTCTGAAAATGCAGCCTTAAAGTGCACACAAATGAATTATGAACAGGGGCAGTCGCGGCCTAATGGTTAGAGAGTCGGACTTGTAACCGTCGGTTGCGGGTTCGAGTCTCACGTCCGACAGGAATTGTCGGTGGGGGGAGTGAATAACCAGCGCCCTCCTCCACCCTCAATACCACGACTGAGGTGAGAGCAAAGCACCGAACCCCCAACTGCTCCCCGGGCGCCACAGCAATATGGCTGCCCACTGCTCCGGGTGTGTTCACGGTGTGTGTTCACTACTGTGTGTGTGTGCACTTGAAAGGGTTAAATGCAGAGCATAAATTCCAAGTATGGGTCACCGTACTTGGCCACACGTCACTTCACTTTTTTTTTCACTTTCAACATATATTTGTTGAATGAGGAAGTCGTTTTTTGTTGTTGTTGTTAAAACTATGTACAGATAAGAGTTGCACGATTCTGGATAAATAGAGAATTTCAATCTTTATTTTATTCAGATTCACGTTTGTTTGACATTTCTGAACAGACATCTAAACAATAACATGTAACATATTAGAGTTTCTAACAAAAAAATTATGAATTTGAATGAATTGTTTAAAAAATTGGGCTCAAACCATTAGTAAATTAGAGCTATGCCAGCTCTTAAATCCCTATTATTATTCTGAAATGTTCTGGAGGTGGAACCGCACACTTTCAAAGCGTATCTCACATTATTTGGCAGAAGTGTTAAATTGTGGCTCTTGGCATTGTCAGAGGAAGGCAATAAATGTAAAGTATAACTAGCGATTAAGGAGGAGGTGATTCCTCTTATATTCATCTGAGCTTGGCAATAGTCTCAGTGGTGGGCACTAGAGGAAATAGAGGGCACTTGGCTGGCCGGGATGTTCTTAAAGAGTTGATTAGTCTCTTCTTGAAACGTGTGTGCGCGTACGTTATGTATCTTTCTTACCGACAGATGAGTCAGAGGAGAAAGACAAAGTGAGACGAGCGGCCGAATGCTGTCGACAGATTCTCAACCACGTCAACCAGTCTGTGAAGGAGTCCGAGAATAAACAGGTAAGCAGTGCAACTCGATCGAGCTGCCACTCTCTCTTGCTCAGCAGACAGCCCAAGCAAGGCATGTTTTATAGCCTGAGGTTAGCTTAAAGGAAGGACTGGAAAACCAAAATTTAATGAACGTCAATACTCATCTATAGGTTGAAAGCGTCTGAGCCCTCTTACATCAGCCCTGAAACTGCTCTTAGAGTTGAAACAGAATGATCCAACCTTCTGTATACTTCTGGAGATTATTAATAAGGAAATTCATTAGAAAGAGGCCAGCTTGGAAAATCAAATCTTTTTCAACGTCTACAATGTATTTCTAAAAGATTGCAGCTCTCAAGGTTTTTTTTGTCTTAAATCAGTATCATAAAAGGTCGGCCAATGTCAATGGATTCTGCAGCATAAATATACATATATTGTTTATGTCTCACAGAGACTGGAAGACTACCAGAGACGGCTGGACCTCTCTTCTCTCAAGCAGAGTGAAAACCCCATGATCTCGGAGTTTAAGGTTAGTACTAATCATACAAATTATTCTAGGATCTTTCCTGAAGAACTGTATTTGAGGAGCAGAGAATAGTAGGTTATTCCTCCTGTTTTAGTGGTCATGTGGATCCGCATCCGTGTCTGAATTTAATTTTTTTGTAAAACAGCATCTTGAGAAGCTGAAGTAAAGTATTTATTCAGGCATGCCTTATCCATTTAGTAGCAAATAAAAAAAAAAAAACCTAATGACATTTTTTACAAATTCAAACCCCATTCATATATCGTTTGAAATTGTGACAGTGACCATGTAATTTACTACTACTATTATAGTGTTTAATAATATTTTGAATTAGCATTTATTTTTGTATTTTAATCTAATCTTTAGTTACTAATCTATATGGGGGACATTTACTACCCTGTCTGGAAATATGGATCCAGTTTTAAAATGTCAATGTAAGCAATCAGTTAGCAAATCGAAAAGAAAATCTAAATTGGGTGCTGTGTGAACAAAACTAGTGAGTCCTTTATAGTAACAACTAGGATTTTAAGGATGCAAGTTCCTCATTTATTTATTGTACACAGAACCTGGATCTCACTAAAAGAAAGATGGTCCATGAGGGTCCTCTATCCTGGAAGATTAACAAAGACAAAACTATTGGTGAGCCACTGCTCTCAAACTTCCCAAGGGCTGGGTTCTGATAATTGTATAATAACACTGGTGTCTGTTTTTGTGTCAGAGCTATATACTTTACTCCTGGAAGACATCCTGGTGCTGCTGCAGAAGCAGGACGAGCGTCTTATTCTCAGGTGTCACAGTAAGAACCTCGCAGGAACGGCTGACACGAAACACATATTCAGTCCCATCATCAAACTCAGCACTGTGCTGGTGCGCTCAGTGGCAACAGGTGAGCGTCTGCCTTCTCATTTGTCAAACCCTCTCCCCATGTATATTTGAAGAATTGATCCTTATCGGTTTCCTTTATTTCCCCAAACAGATAACAGATCATTTTTTGTGATCTCCATGTCCAAAAACGGAGCTCAGATCTATGAGCTGATGGCCCAAACAGTGTCCGAGCAGAGAATGTATGTTTTGGCCACTTTGCTTCTGACGTGTCTGCAAACCACGACTTTCTTGTTTATAGAGATGAGTTTACTCTCTGTCTTTTTTATCAGGTGGCAAGGGCAGATCGCTCAGAGGGCGGAAGTTATGAATGCCAAACCCCACAGCGTCATTCCTTTGCCTCAGCACGAGTGAGTCCTTCATTACTTACTACTGATCTCAGCTTAGTTAACATTACTAAAGTGTTTGTACTTACTGGCCTGTAACCTATGGCGTGAGTTGTCACTTCACTTCCATTCACAACTCTGTGGTGTCATAGGCTTGTAAAGTGTCCATTGAACTAGGGTTGTGTGATAGATGATGATGATATCGTGGATTGACGATAGCCAGAGATATCGTCAAAAGCATCAGCTATCTGTGATATCAAGAGGATTTGACATTTCCTATTATTGTATTAATTATTTTTATTATTATTAAACATTACAATTCTTTTGCCCCGTCATAAGTTCATAGCGCATCACCGTCATAATGGTTAAAAGATTAGATGGACTAGCTTACTCCTCATTGAAAAATATTTAGGTCTATTATACCATTAATTATATATTTATATAATTATATTTCCAATATTGCGATCACCAAGTCCATCTTTGCTTGTGAAATGGACAACATTTCACATTTTGCATGCATTATTCCCCGTGATAACGAAAGTAAATAATTAAATAATGCAATCAGCAAATATGCCCTAGTAAAAAAACCAAACTATTTTGTGTATCGCTGATTTTACATGTTGACTAGTATCGCCCAACATTACATTTTATGTGCACTTCAAATTCTTAGCAGAAGAATTAGGTAATCCCCGATATTTTTTGCCTACTGTTTTATGAATACTATGAATTTGAGCATACTATTTGTTTCAGCACTCCTACTATATAGTAGGGAAGTATGCAGCTAACGATAGCATTAAGAATGAACATATATCTGCCGATTATATTATACATGGTTTTAAAGTGGAATGATGTACTTTTATGTTGGATTTTCAGTTTGGAGTCTGGGACTGGGACAAGAAGAGTAACAATAACATCTATACATACAAGGCATTCTAAAAAAAAAAAGTAGCAAATATAAATGATGAAGAGATGTACATGTACATAATGTTTAACTGTGTTCTAGTGGCGACAGAGACGGTGTTGAGTTAAGCAAGTTCAGCAAAGGCTCTGAACGAATCTCCACAGGAAGCATCCAGTCCGCAGGTAGCTGTGCATGTACAAACGCTTCTCTGATTGTAAAAGTGTTGATTGCCACCATACTCAACTCGAGTTTTCATCATCCGTCCTCAGAGAAAGACAGTGAATTTTCACCCTCGGCAGCCCTGCGAGACTGTGTCCCAGACGCCAACCCTGGGGAAGAGGACCAGTTCCCAAGAGCTGGCAGGGATGGCTCGTATCTGGACTCTGAACTCTTGAACGGCAGGGACGCAGACTCTCTCTCCTGTTCATCTAAAGCAGATGAGGCCCTTAAAACCTGTAAGACGCTATTTGAACTGCATTAGCTTTCATATTGCTTTATCTTTGGTAACATAAATTAAACATGAAATAATTTACATAATAATAAACTGTGCTTGCCAAACATCTTAACAATGCCAGATACCATGAGTTAAGGCTACTGTGACCGTTTGTTTTGGCCTCTTCTCAGCATTGGGAGGCAGTTGTCTATATGTCTGCCAACTCAAGAAAACGATAATTCAGCCCCTATATTGATTAAAACAACTCCAGAAAAGGCTTATTTATTTTCCAAGTGTCTTTTAATTAGTTTAGTATCTAACAATAAAATATCTTTGGTACTTGTGCTTCCTAATGGGAATCACTTCTGCTGAAAACAACAAATATGTGAACTTAGAACAGTTTGTTTCAGTGAAGCGTGGACTAACAAGCAAGAAATTCTTACAGCGTACATTGACTTTTAGTTCACAGTGCATTAACTAATGTTAACACGCACAACTTTTGATCTTAAATTTATTAGTAAATGTTTAGATTAGATTATCTAAGATTAATAAATGCTTTTAGAGTATTGCTCATTGTTGTTTCATGTTAACAAATTAAATCTTATTGTAAAGTGTTACCAGAAAACGCTGACTTTTATGTTATCACAAAGTCCCTGATAGTTCGGTGTGGCATATTACATGCTCTAATATTTTCCAATAAAGCCACAGATAGGTGCATATTGCTGTTTATTTCTTTTTTGTTGTTGTTGTTAAAGGGATAGTCCACCCCCAAAATGTTAATAACCAAACAGTTTCGGTTCCCATTGTCTTCTATTGTATGGACAAAAATACAATGAAAGTGAACCGAAACCATTTAGTCAAAATATCTTTGTGTTCCGCAGATGAAAGTCAATCATACAGGTTTGAAATTACTTAAGGAAAATTATAACAAATTTAGCATTTTTAGTTGAACTATCCCTTTAATAAGCATGTTTATTGTTTCCTAAAAAAACACTTTATTTTACAGTATCACAGTGTTGTTTCATGTATTTAGTAATAACAGTAAATTATACATAATTACACGCAAGTAATCCTCAACCAAACCCTAATCCTAGCCTAACCCTATAGTAAGTACATGTTGTTAATTAATATTACTCAGTACTTAAAGGGTTAGTTCACCCAAAAATGAAAATTGTCATTAATTACTCACCCTCATGTCGTTCGACACCCGTAAGACATTCGTTCATCTTCGGAACACAAATGAAGATATTTTTGTTGAAAGCTGATGGCTGAGAAAGGCCTCCATTGGCATTCAGTACATTTGCACTCACAAGACCCATAAAAGGCACTAAAAACGTCGTTACAAAGTCCATCTCACTACAGTGGCTCTACAATAATTTTATGAAGCGACGACAATAGTTTTTGAGCGGAAAAAAAAATCTAAATAACGACTTTATTCTACAAGTTCTGTCTTCCTCTGCCGTGAACTCACGAAGCACCACGACGCATGCGCGAGAATATGACGCAAACCGGCGTTCGGACACGTGACCCAGAAGCGAGGAGATTTGTTTACAACGAGCAGAGGAAGACGCGCCGTATCTGAGCTGTTGAATTCTACATTGATCGTGCTTTAGGTCTCGGTGTAGTGCTCAAAATGGGACTAAAGTGTGTATTTCATGGATTCCCGAACGCCGGCGCGACGTCATATTCTCGCGCATGCGTCGTGGTGCTTCGTGAGTTCACGACAGAGGAAGACAGAACTTGTGGAATAAAGTCGTTATTTAGATTTTTTTTTCCGCTCAAAAACTATTGTCGTCGCTTCATAAAATTATTGTAGAGCCACTGTAGTGAGATGGACTTTGTAACGACGTTTTTAGTGCCTTTTATGGGTCTTGTGAGTGTAAATGTACTGAATGCCAATGGAGGCCTTTCTCAGCCATCAGCTTTCAACAAAAATATCTTCATTTGTGTTCCGAAGATGAACGAATGTCTTACGGGTGTCGAACGACATGAGGGTGAGGAATTAATGACATCATTTTCATTTTTGGGTGAACTAACCCTTTAAATACATAATTACACTGTAACAATGACACCTTAAGATAAAGAGTAACCAAATATTTTTTTCTGATTCAGTTAATTCATGAACAAATAATTTAAACGACTCAACAGATTTGTTAATGAATCAGACATTTCAGTTTTCTTGTTAACATCAGTTATAAATGGGCGCTCAATATCACACTTGTCTTGTTGTGTTAGCGTCTTCATTTCAGGTAGTTTTGTAGTGGTGTATAATTTATTGAGGCCTGTGTGATCATGTTTTTCAGTGGCGGCGCTGAAGCAGGTGTTGGTGACTCAGCTGATGGCTCAGGATGAGGGCGAGCGATTGGGCCGATCAGCCGGCAGTCGTCTCCTCAGGACCACCTCTCTACGCACGCCGGTGGAGCACAGCTCTGCTCGCACTCCCAGTCGAGCTCAGGACTACACTTCTGGAGATACAGGCTTCTACGAGTGCCCAGAAGACTACGGTGAGTGTTTGACCAAGAAGCGTAGCTGTCTTGAGGAAATTCTGGCTTGCACGGAGGGTTAGACTGGAAATGTTAGGCACGTACCAAGATCATGATTAAATGAAGAAGCAATTCAAAGCTGTAGTAGTGATCCTGCTCCGACATCCAGGTGACCTGGCTAATTGTTGTTGTGCTTTTTAGCAGCCTACCTGGTTCTGGAGGGGTACGGCGGCTCAGGCGAGAGCAGTACAGATGATGATATTCAGGTCGGGAGAAAAGAGCCGAGTCTGGCCCACAGCTGTGCTGCCGACTCGGGCATCAGCCTCAAGTTCTCCTCGCCCTCCTCAGGCAGCACGTCTCGCCTCAGCAGACAGGTCCTCTCACATCTTCGCTGCCTGCAGGCCAACCTCAACCACCTCAAGGTCTCTCTGCTCTCAACAGTTTCTAAATGTTTAGGCTTCATGATATATCACATATTCACAATTATTGTTTTGCGATATAAAACTTGTGATCTGTTATTTTAATGCACTTTTAAGGCTATTAAGTTTCTTAAAGTCTGGGTCATTAGACTAGTTTTGTGATACTTGTCTTGCTAGTATGTGAGTGTATTTTATGTGCTATTATTTTTCATTTATATATGATCCACCATTACGGCATTGCTGTAATTTTTTTGTCTGATAACTGAAAAAAAAAAACGGATCTTTTTTTCTGTTAAAAAAAATATATATATATAAAAGCAAAGTGTAATATATTGTGTAATAATAATAATGCACATTAAATGGTTAAACAATCATTATTAATAATAATGAATACAAATAATAATTGTATTGTTGTTATTGATTATTAATATTATAAAAATATTAGTAATTAACAGTAATTATATATAATAGATATGTAAACATTTTCAATTGTAGTCTTTTAAAGTGCAGTGTAGTGTCAAAAATATCGATTTTTCGATTACATATCGATACTGAAATATCTGAAACACTTCCAATACTCATTTTCCACAGATTAGATACACAATACAAGCTGTGCTTTCTCGTTCCCTGTTCTCTCTGATGGCCTCCCCTCACTCTCTCATTTCATTTGCTCAGGGTGAATATTGTTAGTGTTACAGGGCTTGAATTTCAGCGTGGGATTGTGCATATCGAGCATAATTTTACACATTCCCACAGATTTTGTGCTCACACCCAGTGTCGGCACTGTGGTGGGGCATTCGAGGGCCCAATGCCCCTCCAGTAGATCTGCTCTGGCGCCGACACTTATGTAGTGTACACTTATAAAGTCGCCTCTCAGTACTAAATTGAGTTAGTTTTCACTGCTTATTGCTCTTAAACAGTCAAATAGACATAAAATAATGTCAAAATAAATGCCAGTCTTTTTATATATATATATATATAAGGCTGAGCTGTATTGCCTAGCCTAGAGAAGACTTTACTGTGGTTGAGTCGGTAACAATTTGACTAAAATCTTGGTAATGTTTTTCAGGAGATGGAAACAAAGTATTATAATCTACTTCGCCAAAGGCCTGTTGGGTCAGCCGCAGATGCCGACGAGAGCAGAGGTACCATCAACACATTGACTGCTAAATATTTTTTTAAATCAAACGGTCATTGGCATTGCGTTCCTGTTCCATCATTCCTCTCTGACTTGTTCCTCCCACAGATAAGAAATAGAGTGGCAGAAGTTCCCGGCTCCTGTGTTGACGGGGGCATCGCTTCTCTCCGTTACACGCTCCACACGAGCCTGTCTTCCTCACTGCTGCGGAATATTATAACAAGGCCTCTTGCATCTGTCAGCACTCGTCAATTAGAGAAGACGGACTGTCTCCTCTCAGCTACCTGTCCCGAGTACATGTCCTCATTCCAGCAAACGTGGGCAGCCCAGTCCTCTTCTTCCCCTGCAGACGTAGCTGGAGAACGAAGAACTTTTTACCAAATTGTACAAAGCTGTGTGTTTAAAATATATATGTAAGAAACACAAGTTGAAAGAGGATTTTTTTTAAGCTAATGTATTAAGGTTTTTTTTCCTTTTTTAAAGCCTAAGATGTATTTATTTTTCCTTTTAGTGTTTTCCTTGTTTCTCGCATGCTTTTTGGCTGTTGAAACTCATAAGCCGTCTGTCGCTGTAGACTTCAGTATGACTGAACAGGGCGAGTGCTTCAGAATTCAGACTATTTTCTCCCCCACAATTTTTTCACGTGGAAGCCTGTGAAGTACATGAAGAGAAGTTTTTGCTCAAGGCCTCTCTCAGTTCCTCCAGCCAGCTGACATTCCTCCCAGAGCCATGGACTCATTCATTTGCCCCTGAGACCCTCCTGCCGAGATGAAGAGTGGATGGAGCTCAGGCTCTCCTGGTCTGCAGCAAAATTTTGATGACTGCAAAATGAGAAGAATTACCATCAAAATGGAAAGTGATGCAAAACCTGGAAATAAAGATGCAATGACAACTTCTGTTCTGATCAATTTGGCTTCATTTTTGGCTCTCTTTTTATTACAGGCACTAGATGAGTATAATGAGAACAGGTGCTGGGGAATGCTCATGACCCAGAACGGTATTTCTAGTAGCTTGTCAAACTACATAAGCATATTGTTTGAAACCGAAAAGCCCTGCACTCCTAAAAATAATAGTTCCAAAATGCCATAGAAAAACCATGTTGGGTTCCCCAAAGAACATGTCAGTGAACAGATCTTAAAAGGACCATTTGTCTTTTTAAGCAGTCACATTAGCGAAAGTAAGCAACATTTTGTGGTCAAAAAGCGTCCTTTGTTCATTACCAGTAGTGTAGATGCATAAATCGCAGATTACTCCAGTCACATACAAAAGAAGCTGCTTTCTGTTGGTCAACATAATGAATTCCTGTGCTTAAGGTTTATCCAACTTTAATCCGATTCTAAATGTGGGCTCCTCATGCAAAAGTCCAGATTGCGTGGATTCCTTTTGCCAATTTGCTGAAAAGCAGTAAATGTGACCACACTTAGTGAATGAATGATGTTTAGTTTGCTGTTGTGATTGTATTTTAACATGGACGAGTGCATCTGGGAAGTTCCTTCTCAGTAGTTCAGAGATCTTTGGTGATTTCAATCAGGCTTTTTTCCCTAAGACAGGGAGCTTTTTAGCATTAGTGCTACTTAAATGGATAGCAAAGAAGTTGTACATAATTAATGCTCTAATTATGTGTTAGGCCTACCACAGAGAATGATTGGAAATTGTGTTTGCTTTTGAAGTCATGCAAGCCTGTCTCATAAACCAGCTAAATGAGTTGTGTTTTCTGCCAAGCTTTATCGTTATTACTTACCCAAGTGTACATAAAATGGGTACACATTAAATTGTAGCGTCATCATTCATACTTACAAAGTTTATGATCAATACCAATTTGCTTTCGCCGTGATTCTTCACTTGACATGCCCAGCGTGTAAATTATACACAGACTTTCACTGTGGTGAAACTTTAAAGGACTTTCTGTGAGTGGTTTTGGAGTAATTTAGCCTGAGTGTGTTGCGGTTTGTTGTCATCCATAGAACGAGTGTACTAATTTTGTATAAATATTATTTGTGTAGTCTACGTAAATCTGTAATAATGAGATGTATATTATGAGAGAACATAACTTTTGATATTTAATATAGTCTGCTGATCTAAACGGTACCTTTCAAAATGTGGGCTGCTACTGTTACAATGGTTACATCTTCAGGTGATAGCTTATGTAGCACTATATGAAAATACTAGGGGAGAAAATTTTTCATCACGAAACGATCTGGCATATTGATTAAGATATTTGGTGCGCCACGATTACAATTTTATTATGTTCAGGGCAGGGTCTGCGATCGGTATATCGATATTACAATATCATTTGGCTGTTTTACACAACATGCAACTAAAGCGACTCTCTGAAAACAGCAGCAAGTCTTGTATTCCAATTGGAACATCCACAACAAAATGATTTACTTCAGGTTGTTTTTAGTAATATAGAAAACTAACGGTGAAGAAAGTTTTCAGTATTTTGTGCTCTTTTAAAATGAGCTTAGCATCCCCACTGGGACATACACAACAACATCAGGTACCGTAGGACTATAATAATTGTAATTTGGTGCATAATACAAAGCATTGTATTAGAAATGTACGTATTTATAAAAAATAAAATAAAAACTTTAGGATTTATGATGACTGTATCGCATGAAAACCTCACAGTCACCTTTTCTAGACTGTATCTTACAGATATATCAATAAATAAAAGTGTAGGCCTAGTTCTCCACTAGTAGCCCTAAAACGACATCGGGTGGTGTTCATGCGTTCTCATTTCATAAATACGACCATTCCGACACAGTTTGCGTTCTAATGAAATAGTTATTGTGCTGTAAATATCAAGATTAACAGCAGAAACCATAGAGTTTGTTTATTCTGTTCTTTGCTTGAGACATCCAGCATAAATAACCAAGTATGCACCAAATTCTTGTTGATCATACAGTGACAGGCCAGTAGAGGGCAGATAGTGCTTGTTGTCTGTCTGGAGACTCTGTGAATGCCCATTGGGCTGCAATGACATCAATGCTAAGTTTAACTGGCCTCTACAGGTTAGTAACCAAGATACAGAGCAGAACAAGTGTTTAAAACTAAAACTCCTGTTAAACTCAGTCAGTCCTCCTCAGGCATCGCTCTTTATCACGATACTTGTTGCAAATCGTTAAAAAAGAACAAGAAAAAGGCTCTTCCTTTTAATGCTCTTGCATACATCAGTAGCACTCATTCAAATGAATCGCAGAGACTTGTAGACTCGGTCAAGTTTCGCCTAAGCACTTTTAGAGAGAAACTCGGTTCCTTCGAAGGAAAGCAGTTGCTTGTATTGCACTGGATGTGTCCTCTGTGGTACGATGTCCTCAGCGTTTCACCCTTAGACACAGTGAAGTTAAGTGCAGAGCAACAGATAATTGATTGTCTCAGTCTCTGCATGCACCTGTCAATTGTCTAATTGAAGCGCTGAGGGGGTGAGAAGAAGGGCAAACTGTGGTGTCACGTCACATCTCTCGCAGTCTCTCGGGTCTCCTAGACCAACCCAAGAGCATTCCTGTTTCCATAATCTCTGTTTCACACACTTGAGGGTAGTGTGCATGATTGCAATATAAAAACCAAAGCTATTGAAATTGATCATTTTGCTCAGGTTGTATGATACACTGTAGGGGCTATATATGGCACTAAAAGTGGTTTTTGGCTCGTAATCATAGGGGAACCACTTTAACTGCTGTATAGCACCAATCTTGGTGCTTCAGAGGTTCTTCGCCGGTTCTTTGGCTGAGGTGCTATATAGCACCGGTACCATATACAGCACATGTTAAGATATGGTGCTATATAGCACCAAAAGTGGTTCCTCTATGATTACCACAAAGAACCACTTTTAGTGCTATATAGCAAACATTTTTATAGAGTACAGTATGAGCAGTGATGCTCATACCAAGATACTTGGGGTTCACAAGTCTGAGACCATTTGTGAAAGTGATGCAAAACCTGGCAATAAAGATGCAATGACAACCTGTAGTCTGTACCGAAAAATTTGGCTTCATTTTTGTCATAAAAAAAAAAAGAATGCTCCTTTTTTGCATATATTTTGAATATTTATTATTATATTATCAAAATAACGATTTGAGTGAGCATTAAAGGGTACAATATGCAGAGGTGGGTAGTAACGAATTACATTTACTTCGTTACATTTACTTGAGTAAATTTTTTGGGTAACTTGTACTTTTAGAGTATATTTAAAGATGGGTACTTTTATGTACTTTTACTTTCAAATGGTAATAATTATATTATATATTTTTTTAAATAAGTGAATATGACTTTCGCAAGTCTCGCGAAACGTTGGAGAGGCATTTTCTTGTGGTGCCCCCCTGAGCACTTGGTGCCCTACGCGCAGCGCGTAATGGGAGCGGCGGCACTGGCTGTGCACCAAAACGAACTGACATCTCGGCATACAAGAATTCCACCCTGAAAAAACAGTCACAATGATGCCTATATTTGAACACTATTAATGGCAATTTGGTAACTATGGGAAATTTTCCCTTATTGTAATACTATTTCTCACACTGTCCAGGTGTTTTCCTCATATGCGCTCTTTTGTGCAAGCATAATCGTTTGAATCTTCCAAATAACACACGTCCACGAACAAACGTTCACATCTGCACATTTACATAGCCTACTATATCCTTTTTTCCACAAAACGAAACTAATTGAATAGCCTAATGTGACGTCTTGCATATACACACATCCGGACAGACGCCTGTGTGAAGTGTAGAAAATACACAAATAAAAACGGGATTGTATTTTATTACTACCTAAAGAAATTATATATATATATACACACAGTGAGGAAAATAAGTATTTGAACACCCTGCTATTTTGCAAGTTCTCCCACTTAGAAATCATGGAGGGGTCTGAAATTGTCATCGTAGGTGCATGTCCACTGTGAGAGACATAATCTAAAAAATAAAAAAAATCCAGAAATAACAATGTATGATTTTTTAAACTATTTATTTGTATGATACAGCTGCAAATAAGTATTTGAACACCTGAGAAAATCAATGTTAATATTTGGTACAGTAGCCTTTGTTTGCAATTACAGTGGTCAAACGTTTCCTGTAGTTTTTCACCAGGTTTGCACACACTGCAGGAGGGATTTTGGCCCACTCCTCCACACAGATCTTCTCTAGATCAGTCAGGTTTCTGGCCTGTCGCTGAGAAACACAGAGTTTGAGCTCCCTCCAAAGATTCTCTATTGGGTTTAGGTCTGGAGACTGGCTAGGCCACGCCAGAACCTTGATATGCTTCTTACAGAGCCACGCCTTGATTATCCTGGCTGTGTGCTTCGGGTCATTGTCATGTTGGAAGACCCAGCCTCGACCCATCTTCAATGCTCTAACTGAGGGAAGAAAGTTGTTCCCCAAAATCTCGCAATACATGGGCCCCGGTCATCCTCTCCTTAATACAGTGCAGTCGCCCTGTCCCATGTGCAGAAAAACACCCCCAAAGCATGATGCTACCACCCCCATGCTTCACAGTAGGGATGGTGTTCTTGGGATGGTACTCATCATTCTTCTTCCTCCAAACACGTTTAGTGGAATTATGACCAAAATGTTCTATTTTGGTCCTATCTGACCACATGACTTTCTCCCATGACTCCTCTGGATCATCCAAATGGTCATTGGCAAACTTAAGACGGGCCTTGACATGTGCTGGTTTAAGCAGGGGAACCTTCCGTGCCATGCATGATTTCAAACCAGGACGTCTTAGTGTATTACCAACAGTAACCTTGGAAACGGTGGTCCCAGCTCTTTTCAGGTCATTGACCAGCTCCTCCCGTGTAGTTCTGGGCTGATTTCTCACCTTTCTTAGGATCATTGAGACCCCACGAGGTGAGATCTTGCATGGAGCCCCAGTCCGAGGGAGATTGACAGTCATGTTTAGCTTCTTCCATTTTCTAATGATTGCTCCAACAGTGGACCTTTTTTCACCAAGCTGCTTGGCAATTTCCCCGTAGCCCTTTCCAGCCTTGTGGAGGTGTACAATTTTGTCTCTAGTGTCTTTGGACAGCTCTTTGGTCTTGGCCATGTTAGTAGTCGGTTTCTTACTGATTGTATGGGCTGGACAGGTGTCTTTATGCAGCTAACGACCTCAAACAGGTGCATCTAATTTAGGATAATAAATGGAGTGGAGGTGGACATTTTAAAGGCAGACTAACAGGTCTTTGAGGGTCAGAATTCTAGCTGATAGACAGGTGTTCAAATACTTATTTGCAGCTGTATCATACAAATTAATAGTTCATACATTAAGGTTTATCAAAAAATCATACATTGTTTTTTTTTTTTTTTAGATTGTCTCTCACAGTGGACAAGCACCTTCGATGACAATTTCAGACCCCTCCATATATATATATATAAAAAAAATTCTTTTTTTAACAATAAGGTTCATTAGTTTTAGTTTTTATGAACTAACGTTAACAAAGATTAACTAATGCTAATGTTCATGGTTAGTTCATGTTAACTAATGCATTAACTAATGTTAACTAATGCAACCTTATTGTGTTACCGAGAGGTGTGTGAAAGCTCTCCAAGTAGTCTGAAATTCAGGGTTTTCGCTTCTTATCAATCAGATCGAAAGTAACTAGTAACTAGCTACTTGAGTAGTTTTTTTCATCGATTTGTTTTTTACTCTTACTCAAGTAAATATTACGATTGTTACTTTTACTTTTACTTGAGTAAATATTTCCGTAAGTACTTGTACTTTTACTTGAGTACAGATTTTGGCTACTCTACCCACCTCTGACAATATGTAAGATTTTCAGATTAAAATATAAAAATAAAAATAAACACTAGAACAATGTTATATAATTTGTTGACTTGTGCACTTATCCCAAATGTTTCCAATAATGTTTAAAGTCCATGTAAAGGGACACACGTCATCAGCCCATTCCATGAGGCTATGCAGAGTTGTAGACAGTCATTGAGGGCCACAAACAAACAGCAGCTGCCTTTTACAGTTTCTCCTGAACCAAAACAACAAGCTTATGCTGCGTTCACCATCCTGTCGAAACCATAACTTAGAGACGGTAACCCGTGACGTTCTACCCAGAGCTGTTCACGTCCTCAGACTCGATTTTGTGTTTCTATGGCAATACTATCCACGATGAAATGAATCTGCAGCAGTCAGGTGGTACAAATAGAGCACTGTAAGTTGTTTACTTTTAAAACTATTGTAATGTTATGTGCTTTAAAGGTCCCGTTCTTCGTGATCCCATTGTTCAAACTTTAGTTAGTGTGTAATGTTGCTGTTAGAGCATAAATAATACCTGTAAAATTATAAAGCTCAAAGTTCAATGCCAAGCGAGATATTTTATTTAACAGAAGTTCCCTTTCAAAGCCTACAGCGAACGGCCGGCTTGGACTACATCCTGGTACTTCCTTCATTAATTACATCAGTCAGTAGAACAGACTAACCTCCGCCCACAAGAATACGCGAAAAAAGGGGGCGTGGTCCTTTTGCTGTCCCACGTGGAGAAAAGGAATTGTTGCGTTTGACTGTGTTTGTCGCCATGTCGTCGAGACGCTGTTATTTTCATCCCGGAGTCAAATCACCTTTGTTTGGCTTTCCCAGGGACGCTGTAGAGATCATTGAACGCATATATCTCCCGTTAAGAGGCGTGACCTTTCCGTGCAAGTTACGTGCGCTAAGCTGCTGTCGAATCACAACACGGCAACCGCTGGCACAATCAGAACTCGTTACGTATTTCTGAAGGAGGGACTTCATAGAACAAGGAAATCATCAGCCCGTTTTTAGAACAGTGAAAACAGCGGTATACAGATAAGTACATTGTGTGAAAAATACTGTGTTTTTTTACACGCAAAACATGAACACATGTTATATTGCACACTGTAAACACAATCAAAGCTTAAAAAAAACACGAAGAACGGGACCTTTAAGACATGAGGTAATTTAACGGCATCTTTCATGCCGCTTTGCAGATTCTGCTGTGTGTGTTCATGTGTTTTGGAGGAGGTGTGGCTTTGGAGACGCTCTGAAGGGAATGTGGGATCTTATGCTTTCAAAGCTAGCTTGTTATTGCTAGCCTTTCTGAAATTACTACCTTACCGCCTACCTTACCTTTAAAGCAAAATGGAAGAAAAACGCCTGACCTTTTGTATTGAACCTTTTTAGTTAACATGATAAATGTCTCGGATGTGATTTTATTTGATTGGTGAACAGTGACTAGAGCAGAATCTTGATGAACATTTCCAGGTTTCAGTAGCTGCATTTTCAGTGTGGTCTCAGACTCACTCTGTGATTTATTCCCAATATTAATTATTCCCACTGGCTTGTCTTTCTGAAGGCCTGCCTAAATAAAAGCTATTTTTGTTGTGACAACACGCAGAAAAGATTATGATTATGATTACATAAGCTGTTGTTCAAATACAGCCTACCACTATTGTGGTCTTTACACTGGGTTGGGATTTTGACAGGCCAAGATAGAATCTGCAGATTTTTTTTCAGCACAGTTTTATGCATAATTCTGCTGAATGGATTTAAACAAGGTGAAATGTGTCAATGCAGCTGACCTTGCCACAGAGTACCATGGGTTTTATCATTGTTTTGCAGACGCATGTTCCGCGTGGGCTTGATTAGCTCGCTCATTCATTACCCATGTTTTAACACACATATTGATGGTGGTCCAGTGGGTTAAACCATGGAACTGATACGCAGAAGGTTGCTGGTTTGATCCCAGCGGTCACTGCCAGGGTGTCCTTGAGCAAGGCACATTTTAATATTAAAAGTAAATCATCCTAACAAAAAGCATATTTTGTTGTTAGGCAAGCACGACAGTTTAAAGTCACCCTTAGTGTTTTTCAGAGTAGCGCCCCGCGGCTTGAATAAATATGCATGCTTTGAATAAACCTGGATATTTTTACGCTAAAACAATAGTACTAAATGTGCTTAATTTCTCAAGTTAATATAAATTGGCTATTGAGACATCTTATAGTTTGACAGAGACGGGGTTTTTTTCATAGTACAGTGAAGCCAATAAGCTATAAACCTCTCAAGCTTATCACGTAACGTTGCAGCGAAGAGAGAAGCAAGGAGAGGTTATGAGTGCCCTGTAGGATGTAGTGTTTGATTATGACCTCACTTCCACCCCTCGATGAGTAATGAACCTCTCCGCTCATATTGACTCGTCTAAATGGAACGTTACCCCTTGGCATTTAGTCTCACTGGAACAGCACTCAGCTGCTTTTAATTACATAGGTGAACAAACCTGGCTTAATATAGAACGAATTAACACGCCCCCTCCAAATTATTATTCAAACCACTCAGAGACAAACACACAAATTAGTGTGAATGGCATCCGTGCTACAGTAGAATTGAATAAGTAATATTCAATTGAAACGCAATAATGGTTTCCACAAGACACCAGGAATGCTTCAAATTGGCCCACGGTTTACTTTAGACATTTAATGTTGATGATGGGAAAGTCTACAAGCATGCATTGCATTGATGTGCAAATACACTCACCTAAAGGATTATTAGGAACACCATACTAATACTGTGTTTGACTCCCTTTCGCCTTCAGAACTGTCTTAATTTTACGTGGCATTGATTCAACAAGGTGCTGAAAGCATTCTTTAGAAATGTTGGCCCATATTGATAGGATAGCATCTTGCAGTTGATGGAGATTTGTGGGATGCACATCCAGGGCACGAAGCTCCCGTTCCACCACATCCCAAAGATGCTCTATTGAGTTGAGATCTAGTGACTGTAGGGGCCATTTTAGTACAGTGAACTCATTGTCATGTTCAAGAAACCAATTTGAAATGATTCGAGCTTTGTGACATGGTGCATTATCCTGCTGGAAGTAGCCATCAGAGGATGGGTACATGATGGTCATAAAGGGATGGACATGGTCAGAAACAATGCTCAGGTAGGCCGTGGCATTTAAACGATGCCCAATTGGCACTAAGGGGCCTAAAGTGTGCCAAGAAAACATCCCCCACACCATTACACCACCACCACCAGCCTGCACAGTGGTAACAAGGCATGATGGATCCATGTTCTCATTCTGTTTACACCAAATTCTGACTCTACCATCTGAATGTCTCAACAGAAATCAAGACTCATCAGACCAGGCAACATTTTTCCAGTCTTCAACTGTCCAATTTTGGTGAGCTTGTACAAATTGTAGCGTCTTTTTCCTATTTGTAGTGGAGATGAATGGTACCCGGTGGGGTCTTCTGCTGTTGTAGCCCATCCGCCTCAAGGTTGTGCGTGTTGTGGCTTCACAAATGCTTTGCTGCATACCTCAGTTGTAACGAGGGGTTATTTCAGTCAAAGTTGCTCTTCTATCAGCTTGAATCAGTCGGTCCATTCTCCTCTGACCTCTAGCATCAACAAGGCATTTTCGCCCACAGGACTGCCGCATACTGCATGTTTTTCCCTTTCCCCTAGAAATGGTTGTGCGTGAAAATCCCAGTAACTGAGCAGATTGTGAAATACTCAGCACCTGGCACCAACAACCATGCCACGCTCAAAATTGCTTAAATCACCTTTCTTTCCCATTCTGACATTCAGTTTGGAGTTCAGGAGATTGTCTTGACCAGGATCACACCCCTAAATGCATTGAAGCAACTGCCATGTGATTGGTTGATTAGATAATTGCATTAATGAGAAATTGAACAGGTGTTCCCAATAATCCTTTAGGTGAGTGTAGTTGTCATTGAAACAGTTGAGTTCACTGCATACTGCAAATACGTTCACACAGTGAATGGTGACAAAGATACTGTATTATTTTACAACAGGTGACTGATTCGCAAAGCAGCCTTTTTGAAGTATTTTCCAGCTACTGTATGAACGAGTAATCGATGTCAATCATGAAGGGTGATAGTGAAGAGGGTTTTCTTTCTGGATGAAAGGGTCTGTCTGGGACATGGAATTTTGTTAATTTCATGAATATAAATAGGCTGCAAAATGGAATTACGGCTACTAAAACATTTTTTTAAACATAATATGCATTTTGGGACGGCTACAGGCAGATTTTTGACATTAGCCACCATTTAAAAAAGATAACACTGTATTGAATTGAGATATAAACTTGCAATTCAGAGAAAAAAAAGCAAGATGTAAACTCTGAATTTCTAGAAAGTCTGAACTACCAGGGTTCTTCGTTCTTCGCTTAATACATCTGAGATGATTTGACAGATCCCAGATCTTTTAATTGTGATAATTGATCTCTGGCTAATTTGGTTCTTCAAACGAATTTGCGGATTGGATTAAAATATCTGGTTTAATTATCTAAGATTACTGCACGTTCTTGTGTTCCCTGAAGAGGGCAGATGCATCGATGCTCGGAGCCACGATCAGCAATGCAGCGATAGGCTGGTGGCAAGACAGGAACGTACGTAATGACATCATATAATTAAAAAAGCCACCTGGCAAAAAAACTTGACAAATGACAAAAAAAAACAACAACAAAAAACAACGAATTTATGGACCTTTATAAGGAAACAGCCAAACGACTAAAACCGCTTTAAAGTTATAATAGATCAATTAAATGTGCACTGTTTTTTTTTAAACATGATTCCTAATTATTTATATTCACGATTTTATAGTATTTACATGTTTGTTTCAATGTTCTAATTAGCAATTCATTCAATTTCTTTATTCAATTTGAAGCAGATTTGTTACGTGACAGCATTAATTTAAGTTTATTAAGGATCAAGTTCTCTGCATCTCTACGCTGTATAATATTATTATAATTTTTACATTATTATAGTTTTTATTTAAAATTATTATTGCCCCTGGTCCAGTAATGAACTCTTGTTATTAAGATATCAGTGATTGGGACAAATTTTAAGTATCAACGCCACTTAAAAAGATGCTATCTAATCCTGTTTACATGAAATAAGATGCTCACGAGCAGATTTAATCTTACGGTCCTGTTGCTATGACAGCAAGTCCAGGATGAGCGTCGAAGAACCAAACAATCTAAGATCATGCCAAATCGTCAACAATCAAATCCAGCTAACTGAGTTAGCGACGTACAAAGAACGGACCCCAGATGTTATTAGAATTAGAAAACATTAACTCGCAATTCTGAGGGGAAAAGTCAGAATTACAAAATGCTAAAGGTGCACCAAGGGGGTAATCCAGCCCCTGGAAAACGTACCTTCCATAGGGGGAGACATTGCTAACCAAGCCATCACCTGCTGTTAGCATCCCATTGACTCCCATTCATTTTGGCCTCACTTTGACAGTGAATATCTTTACATCTGAGGCGTTTAAAGACTCCATTTGTCCATTGTTTATTTCTAAAGAAACGCGACAATGTATAAAAGGCTCCATTACCTTGTAGCTTACACTATCACCCCATAGAAGCCATATTTGTAAAAAATAGGCTAACGATCGTGTCATAACCATGAGACTCTAAATTACTGTATAGACCCAAGGAGAAGCTCGCAGGCAATCTTTTACTGTCTATGAGGCAATCGGGGGGACGTGGAGGCATAAAGTCCGATAAAGTTAAGGGAGAAGCATGTGGAGAAGCCCATAGAGAGCCAAAAGCAACGGGACAAAATATTTCAACAACGTGATTCAGATTTTTCTTTGCACAACTACTAGAAGACTTGCCACTGTCAGACCGGTTGCTCACGTCACATCTACGTCGTCAAGCTCAGTCTGAGGCTGCACAGTACGCTCAGCAATCAGGAAGTGCTTCTATCTGACTTCACTTTTTCTCCGTGAAGTCTATGGGGTCGCTGTGTCCATGTCTTTTACTGTCTATGAGGTGCACAGGTGATCTGGGAAATGCTAACTTTAGCCTGCTAGCATTGAAAGCATGCAATCCCACCCTCCCTGCAAATCGCCGTCCAAAGCCACGCCTCCAAAAGGAAGCTGTAAACGTGTAAACATGACTGTATTAAGTACTCAAAAACAAAAATTAGAGTCGTATTCTGCTGCTCTGTGCGCATAGCCTCCAATACAGAAATATGGCAAACGTGCAAAGCAATCGATCAGCGCTGACAACAGACTACCACTGAGAAAAGACTGTTGAAGTCTCAGTGTGATGTGCTTCATGGCCCCTCTCCTCCCACTCTAATTGTGTTCGTATCTCCGTGTCCTGTCCACAGGGAGAGCTTGGCTCAGCTCAAGTTCAAGTTCATACGGATGGTGCCCCATAAATTTAAGCAGCTTTTTCTTCTGTAGGGTGTCAACAACATTGATGTACTTATCGAGCTGTTGGTTGATGGAGTTGAAGGCGGGAGTGGGTTTAACCACCGTCTCATTACCATGGTGAGCATGCAATCCGACATGTCTGCTTCATCATCCTTGATCTCCTGTGTGAATTGTTCATCTGAGACAGGGATGCCAGGAATGACCCCGGTATGTTCAGGGGCCCGATTCTTTGGCCGCAAAAGCAAAAAGAAATGAAAGACACTTCCATCTCCTTCTGTGACACTATCGGATACCTTAAAGCCCTGTTTAATTATGATGGAGACGGATCCTGGTTGCTTTGAGTGTGACATCAGAGGAGATGAAATTAGTCATTCTAACTTTAGTCTTGGTAGGGTCCCATGCAGTAAGGGCGTTTCAGGAACACTTCCATCCATCCATCCATCTTCAAGTGTCAGGAACACTTGTTGCCTAATATATCCCACCCACCAACAGGTGCCGTGATGAAGACATAATTGTGTTATGCACTTCACCTGTCATAATGTTATGCCTGATCGGTGCATATTTATTTTATATTTATTTTACAATATAATATAAAAAAATTATAAAGACTTTTGTCTTTATAAACCTGTGCATATGCAAAAACTTTTTTTCAGAATGTACTGTATATTGTATGATGGAGAAAGCTCTCTCTGATTATGCCATGTTAGCCAATTGACAAAATAGTGTCTGAGGCATGTAAAAACATGGTATGTGGTAAATCAAGAAAACAAACAATAAAACATATATAGATGAATGAAATATTCAAACAATAAGACTAACTGTTTTCCGCGTCTTTGGTGTTTCCATGGTTTCTATTGAAATCAAAGGTAGCGCGGATATGACGTCATTGACGGTCCATAACTGATTAAAATATAATCAAGTACACAGGTCAACAAAATATTTAACATTATTCTAGTAAAAGATGCCCCAAGTGGAGGAGTTCAAGTATCTAGGGGTCTTGTTCACGAGTGAGGGGAGGATGGAACGGGAGATTGACAGACGGATCGGTGCAGCTTCTGCAGTAATGCGGTCGATGTACCGGTCTGTCGTGGTGAAGAAAGAGCTAAGCCGTAAGGCGAAGCTCTCGATTTACCGGTCAATCTACGTTCCTACTCTCACCTATGGTCATGAGCTTTGGGTCATGACCGAAAGGACAAGTTCCCGGACACAGGCGGCCGAAATGAGCTTTCTCCGCAGGGTGGCTGGGCGCTCCCTTAGAGATAGGGTGAGAAGCTCAGTCACTCGGGAGGAACTCGGAGTAGAGCCGCTGCTCCTCCACATCGAGAGGGGACAGCTGAGGTGGCTCGGGCATCTGTTCCGGATGCCTCCTGAACGCCTTCCCGGGAAGGTGTTTCGGGCATGTCCAACCGGGAGGAGGCCCCGGGGAAGACCAAGGACACGCTGGAGGGACTATGTCTCCCGGCTGGCCTTGGAACGCCTCTGTGTCCCCCCGGAAGAGCTAGAGGAAGTGTCTAGGGAGAGGGAAGTCTGGGCATCTCTGCTTAGACTGCTGCCCCCACGACCCGGCCCCGGATAAGCGGAAGAAGATGGATGGATGGATAGTAAAAGATTATTGTAATGAGAAATATTGACTTTGCAACTAGCTGAAAAAAGTTTTTTGTATTTTAAATGGCTCATAAAAGCAAAGCAAAGCAAATTACAATTGGATATTTCCCATGTCATTTAGACAGTCTGTATTGAGCAGAATAAGCTGCAGTGTCGAACAAACTATATGCCATATGTGCGAAACATTAGTGTTATCACAAATGTGATTCTTATTCATATAGTCTAGCCAAAAGGTGAGGTTTTTGATATGACTGGCTTGCTAACAAATGATACATGTGTTCCTGCCACTCTTTATCCATTTGAAAAGCATGCTCAGGAGTGAGATAAGCGGAGTTGGAATGCCTGTTTGGGAACGTTGAATTGTTTGTAGGTGACAAAAAAGGTCAGGTGATTTAATCTATCTGTCACAGCATTCTGATCAATACGCTCCCATGCATGTCAGAGTGAGGAGACAGTCCTCACTACAAGTAGCAGGTGGATAACAAAAGCCTGACTGGAATTAAAATGACTTTTGTGCTGTTGTCCGTTACCTTCGCAGGTCAAACTCAATACAGAGCCCTTCTAAAGAGGCATTCAGACATCCCGCTGTCCACTTTAATGTATCTGATAGCCTCTTGGCTTCTTGAGGAAAAGGGCACCTGTTCGCCAGAAATGCCGTTCTTCCAATGAAAAGTTCATTGTGGCTTTCACGTACAATTATAAAAGGGTTAAGAGACACAAAAACACAGGCTTAGTGAAAAATGAACCGGTTCATTTGTTCTTCTACGCATTGTAGACAAATGACACTGAAGTTCAACACGTATTTTGGTAATGGTGGTAACAAGGGATAAATTGATGGCTTCCCCATTCAAAGTGTCTCATTACAAATGCTCTCACAGTAAATTAAATCCTCTTGAGAGAAAAAAATGCCTGTTTACCTTGGTTATCCCTTTAATAAAGTCTAAGCTTTTGACTGACACCTAAAGCTAATCTTGTAGACCTTGAGTAAACCGCAATACACGATAAACGGAAAACCAGTTCCACTGTTTCAACGGTTCCAATGAGTGAAAATAATCATAAAATGAGGGTTGTCGATCAAATAAAGATTTTAATCAAATTAATTACACGATATGGTGATTCATTAATTCAATTAACCACATGCTGCCAGTGGTTTGGTGAGGTGAGTCTTGATTAAATGTGAAACATGCTATTTATTGTTTTATTGTATTAAATCAAGTTCAATTGACAGCTCTAAATAAAATGCATCAAAAATATGGCTCTTGAGATGCAAATTGTCGTTTTAGATATGTGAACAGATGGATGGGTTTTGTTTATGCTCATTTTGTTTTCTTCAACATATCACCCATGAGGTTCAGTTACTGTCAGTAGAGCTTGGCATGTGTAAACAGATATGGTCTGCTCATACAATATTAACATTGAACTGTTTTTCTGCTGTTTAAAGAAGGGTGAATTTGCTACAGAATCATATTTCGGGCCTATGCTTAGTCACTTTATGCATCTTAATTGAATTTAATAAAGCAACCCATTAACTGCTATGTTTATTTATTAATGTATTAAATTATACATCTTTATTTAATTCATGTTCTATATATACTGCATTACAAGCTGGACACACTGATGACAAAATGTTAAAACATTGGATAAACTATTATTTTAAAATCAGTTTAACTATTGAACTACTGAATGGCAGATTTGTTAAATTAACATGGGTCTTAGCTTTATGGCTTCAGAACACTAGACTTTCTGTGGTGGATACTGGGAGAATGCCAGAGCCGTTACACAGCTGTCTGTCTGAGAGAGGAGAGGAGTCTATGCTTCTGCCTGACACAAACACAACAGCACAGCAGTGCATTCAGGCCCAGGAGATTGGCTGATTCATAACTAATGAATATTTTCCAAGCCTGCTCAGGTTGCACATTACTTCAGGAGCCACTGAACCAGTTCTGGTTTGCCCCGCATGAAATATACACACTTTTTTTGTTGACAATTTCTTCACTGATTGCAAGGAAAATATGCAGAATGGATTTAAATATTGTAAACTGTGTTAAGCTGAGCTAAGAGATCTACAATCTAATTAGCAGCTAAAAGGCTTATTGCAAAATCACAAAGGCTGTCAATACTAAGCACAGAAGTCTGCTCACAGCAAACGGTCTTTTGTCAAATGTGGTGCAAAATGCCTCGTCAGTGAAATATTATATTAACTAACTGTCTAGGAATAATAAACTAGTCAAGACATCTGCCAATAACCTGACATCTTCCAGAGGTTATCAGAGGCTGTGTTCGAAATGTCATACTATTATACTTCACTTACTGTTTCTGCAGTTGCTATTTTGAGGCAGCTGAAAACGACTGCGCCATTGACCAACAAAAACCTGGTCTAAAGTCAATAGTATTTTTTGTGTTATTTAAAGGGTGCGTTAGAAATATGCCCCTATATGCAGGTGCACAACACACGTTCACTCTGCTTGTTACACACACAGGGATGCGCAGCACACAAACATTTTTGAATATTAAAAATAAAAGGATTCCTCTCTTGAGAAGCTTTCAGTCTTTCTGCTTGAATCAGCCATGGTGCAAGCACAACTGGCTTTTAAAGGGAATGGGAGATGAGACTCTGATTGGTTTAATGCATGTTACACCCAAAACCCACCCATGACTTATTAAGAGATTAGGTACAACCCGTTCGGACCATGTGCATGTGCACTTCAGACCATTTAATCGGCCCAAGAACACTGGAACATCGGCCCAGTGAAGCTGTGTTTGGAATGGCGTACTACCATACAACTCCTACTCTATTGCAATTTGCAATGTGTATACTATGAATAGTGTGTTTTTTTCTGTATGCATGGAATTACCTACTTTCCCACAATGCAACAACTGTGAACTGGAGCCGGGGAATAATTATAAATGTAACACTTTTGTAAGTACACATGTTACTGTAAAGTACAAACTAGCTGTGTTTCTGAAAACACTATCATTAGTGCATCCTGGAAGTACACAAATTGTACTTCAATCTCTATGGCACATGTCAAATCAAGTCTTTGTATAAAGTGCTATTTAAGTAAATAAAAAAACAATACAGATTTCATAACAGCTTTACAGTGATAGACAGGAAAATAATGATTGATTTAGGTGATGCAAACAATTCAATGCTTCATCAGAGCTCTAAAAAGACAAAGGTTTTGAAATTTGAAAAATCTGAAACAGATTTCAGTTGTGTTCAAATGAAATCTGTTTATGTATATTTAAATCCGTTCAATAACTGAAGTTCGTCAATTATGAAATTAGTTAAATTCGGCTAAAAACCATTGTTTTTTAATAGAACAAACATTTGAACCCTTTGTAAATTAACGAGACACTTTAGTCCAGTTTTTATTTAGACCATTACGTTCAATATAAACAAATCTTTCTCATTTTTGTGTTCTTATCCAGAGTTAACCAGAGACAAAAGTGTCCCAAAAAACAACAACAATAGTAATGGTTTATGATCTATGCAGCAAGTGTATCCGTATAGTTCATGGCCATACATTTTAAGATGCACAGATATTGGCTCTGGAGCAGAACGTTATAATTATACATTCCCGTTTTCCAGTATCTTTTGCATATTTTAACCCTCTCTAGCAATGACTGTACAATTTTAAGATCCATCTTTTCACATTGAGGACAATTGAGGGACTCAAACATTCACTAATGCTCCAGAAGGAAACGCAATGCATTAAAGGTCCCGTTCTTCGTGATCCCATTGTTCAAACTTTAGTTAGTGTGTAATGTTGCTGTTAGAGCATAAATAATACCTGTAAAATTATAAAGCTCAAAGTTCAATGCCAAGCGAGATATTTTATTTAACAGAAGTTCCCTTTCAAAGCCTACAGAGAACGGCTGGCTTGGACTACATCCTGGTACTTCCTTCATAAATTACGTCAGTAGAACAGTAGAACAGACTAACCTCCGCCCACAAGAATACGTGAAAAAAGGGGGCGTGGTCTTGTTGCTGTCCCACGTGGAGAAAAGGAAGTGCTGCGTTTGAGTGCGTTTGTCGCCATGTCGTCGAGACGCTGTTATTTTCATCCCGGAGTCAAATCACCTTTGTTTGGCTTTCCCAGGGACGCTGTAGAGATCATTGAGCGCATACATCACCCCATTAAGAGGCGTGACCTTTCCACGTGCGCTAAGCTGCTGTCGAATCACAACACAGGAACCGTGACACGTTCGCTAAGGTGCGGTCAAATCACAACACGGGAACCGCTGGCACAATCAGAACTCGTTACGTATTTCTGAAGGAGGGACTTCATAGAACAAGGAACTCATCAGCCGTTTTTAGCGGTGTACAGATAAGTAAATTGTGTTAAAAATACTGTTTTTTTTTACACACGAAACATGAACACATGTTATATTGCACACTGTAAACACAATCAAAGCTTCAAAAAACATGAAGAACGGGACCTTTAAGAGCTGGGGTGTGAAAACTTATTGAATTTGAAAATCAAGGTAAATTGTACTTAATTTGTCTTCCGGGAAACATGCAAGTATCTTCTGTTGCTTTCAAAGGGCAGCACTAAAGAAAATAAATTGATATTTAAACAAAATAAGAAAAATGTGGACCTCTTCATCCTGTTCAAAGGTTTTCACCCCCCAGCATTAATTGTCCTCAGTGTGAAAAGATGGATCTCAAAATCATACAGTCCCTGCTGGAGAGGGTTCAAATATGCAGAAGATGCTGGAAACCTGAAGAATGTGCAGGACCTGGAGGATTTTTCTGAAGAACATTGGCCAGTTTAACTACTCAGGACGAACAAGGGACTCGTGAACAACCATCACCAAAAAAAAAACAGCCGTGGATCATCCAGGTGACAACACACACAACCCGTTCTCACTCCCAAGGCGTCAAATTCCGAAGCATGGTCAAGTGCTTTCCGTGTCACAATAAAGACGCTAAAGGCACCCCTAGGCGTCACTATCGACGCGTTGAGTGCTCCATTCATTTCAATGAGAAAGCTTCGGCGTCATATACAGACGCATTGGGCATTGGGAAAGTTATCGTCATGCTGATCATATATTGGGTTATGATTTTGCCATTATGACATGTTGGACTGTGATTCTCAATGTAATCAGCCAGCATCATTTTATTTACGCTATCTAGACACATTTTAACATGTAACCCAACCCTATTCCATCCCTAAACCTACCCATTCGTGTGGTATAAAACGCAGATATAACAGGCAGAGTCGACTGCATGCACAATTTATTAAAAAACTACAAATATTCCGAGGCCAAGCCAAGCATTTGATTTGTGTGAAGGAAATCCCCAAAAGCGATCAGCGTCTCCATCCGCAGAAAATCACGAACACACATACAATTTCAAATATTGCAGTTTTCATAGTGAAATGACGTATGTCTCGTGACCAATTGCGTCATTATGTCAGCTTTGATTGTAAAATGTCATTGGTTCTCGTGTGTCTTGTGACCGAATGCGTCATGCTAAGGAGGCGTGTGTATTATTTGAATGAGATATGAATGAGTGCGTTAACGGAGCGGCGGGATCATCATCTCAGCGATTAAAACATTAAGATCAACTCTGTTCTTTACATTAAGACATCGTGTGACTTCAGAAGACTTGGAATGCAACATGAGTTAATACTCTTATACTGTTGTTGGTAAGTTTTTGCAATAAATACCTGTGACTACTTGTATTTGCCTGTTGTGTGTTTTATATTGTTTAGGAGTGGGTAGGTTTAGGGTAGGAGTTGGGTTAGCTGCTCCAAAATATAAAAGTAACCTTTAAATATTAATAAAATATTAATAAAATCATGTATGCTTTTACAAATGAAAAGAATAAAATGCGTCTTGATCTGACGCACTCAGCGAGTCAAAATAGTGACGGGTGACTTTAGCGTCTAGGGGTGACTTTAGCGTCTTCGTTGTGACGCGGAAGGCACTTGACCATGCTTCGGATTTTGACGCCTTGGGAGTGAGAATGGGTTGCCACACAGTATTGAGAATCAGGGACGTGCACAGGAATTTTGAGGGGCGGTTGCTCTGACCTAAAAAAAGGGTACTCCCCTAACAAAACCACCCCCCAGACCTAAACAGTGTCATGTCATCTTTATCACAGTGCAAAGTCTCTGTCTCACATGCTGGTTGGCTTTTTCGCAGCCAACCCTGCAGTGATGTGCTGCCCTTTGCTGCATCCCTGAATCGTCTCTCCCTCTCCTGAATCCGCCTCTTTTCAGTGGGCATCTTGGCTTCAAACAATAACCAAAATAGTGATAGGATTTAGGCATTTAACCATTTGGAATAAAATAATTAATGTGATGCATTACTTCCATCATTCATTCTTCTTGCTAAAACGAAATGTGAGAAACTAACTATCAGCAGACATGTAGCTTAGTTTGCCTAATGCCTACCAAAAAATAGTAGCCTAGGCTGCTTGTCTGCAAGCTATCTGTCTGATTATTTAGGCTAAACGTGGCAAACTCATCCTGGATTTATGAAGATTTTAATTCATTTCATAAAACTTCCATTTGATTGTCCGTTTGTTATACCTTTCCTACAACGTTAAGTCATCTCACCCGACAACCGCGACAATCTCCTTCCAGTGCCGCTCATGCAGGCTCAGCTCAGGTGCCGGTCGCGTGCCACGCTGCAGCCACGTAAACAGCGTTTGCCCTTCCCCCCTACTGACTTTAACTTTCAATTGAGAATTAATGGTTCATAAAATTTTGAATGGGTCATTTGAATAAATTCAGCTTATTTTTGTAAAAAGAAAAAAAAAGAGTAAAATATCTCATTCAGGACAGTCCTAAATCAAAAATAACACATTTTGTATAATCCCTCTTATGTTGTTAAAATTATTCACATTTTCACAGATTCTGCACGCGGTTCACACACTTTTTCTTACAACTGTACATATTGGTGTTATTTATATAAATCACTCTAACTGTCCTTATAGTGTTTGTGCTTTTTTTTGTAGTTGGAATATTTGCAGTTGTAACACTATATGACTTGCCACACTGGAGACATTTCTGCTCTGAACATATGCTTCACCAAGCATTGGAGTCAACATCAACAAGAATATGACTCCATAAGGTACACCAAGGACCCTGAACAAAAGCTCCACCGCCAAGATCAGTTCCTTCCATCAATAGGAGCAGTAAACGTATAGATGTAGATAAAGAACTCAGCAGCCCCGGCAAAGGCTTTTATGAGTGCAAACATCATAATACAAAACGTCTCAAAACGGTCGCTCCGACAAGGACGACCATGACTGATTTCCAACTTGAGAGATCCTTTTCAGTACCAGAAGTGTCACCTCTGTTTTGTCCAATTCATTTTTCATCTCAGTCATATTTGTGCGTGCTGCACTGCATCTTGTCTACTGACGTTAGAATATTGTTTGAAATGCGGGGATCATTTACGACTAATGCTCTGCAGCCTAATGTGCGTCTGCATTTTGCCCCAATGCATCATTTCTTCAAATGGAGCTCTTGATTGATAGCCGGCGCCATTCCAAACACCATCCCGTCTGTAATAATGCATCACCTGTTGCGATCTGGTTTGCAGTTTCTATTTGAAATTATTCTGTGATAATGAAGTGCAAATGCTCTTGCTTCTGGCACGAGATTGAACTGCCTCGATGTAACAACCTTTCTACAGGCAAATCATCTCCTTGGTCCCTCGTCTCAGAGTTAATAAATCTTGCTATGAAGAGAAAAGGCCGTCAACAGATTCGCCATTGTTGATGGATGAAATTTCACAGTGATCCCCAACTCCTCAATGTAACAAGTCAGTGTGTTTGATAAAACAAGAAATATCTGTGCTCCATAGATGATAACACAGGAAATTGTATTCATCACCCCAGGAACAGACGCACACTACATCTGTTTACCACCACATGGATTGTTTTAATTTCTTTCAGCATAAACTTGTGAAGCCTGTAATGGAAACGTATACTGGTATATTTTCCAGTCACATTCTGTTGCTTTGGCTTCAGAGCCAGGCAAATCAAAACGACGCCTCAGATATTCGTATTGCGCGTGACAAGTAAAGTGTATAAAGATGAAATTTGTGGTACAACAAACAAACATGGAAAATTACATTTCAGATTTCATTTCAATTTAATACAGAACAAATCTGCTGCCTCGCAGGCTATATGTGAAATAAATACTCCATTAGAACAAAAGTACTGGATGATAACTTTCAAACTTGGCTCACTTAGATATGCGTAATGTGAAATCATTTGGCTTGGATCCTACAGTTCTAAATGATTTAGGGTAAAAGTGTCATTACATCTTTAGAGATTAAATGTCTGTTCTCTCTGTTCTTTTCACCTCTGTTCATATTCACCTTGTCTGTTCTGACAAGGTGAATATGTCTTTATGACAGATAAAGTGGATGCGTATTTGTATATTTCCTCACACTTGCTAGTCCTCTCCTCTCTGTAGATGTCAGATGTTTCACGTACAAGGAAGTCTCATGAAGAGTCCCACTGGGAAAAGGCCATTGACAGGATGCCTATAGAAGTAAGTACACCAACTCAGAATAATTCTATGGAAGTGGATATAAATAAAAGTAAAATATTGTATTGGTAGCTGAAATCATTATTAAATGCGGGAAAAAAAATTCATAAACAAACAATAGGGTGAGGTATATGTTGAAAATTTTGAATCAGATTCTGCTGATGGTCAATGATTTGAGATTCACTTGTCCAGAACTATTAATGCAATCAAAAAGACATTACAAATGCAATTCATGCCAGGTTTATGTTCGGTTTTCTTGGACTCTTAGTTTGCATCACCTTGTTTTTCTGTTCTGCTTTCCCGTTCTTCATTTGTTACAATGGTTAGCCTACTCATTTAGTTGCACACCACAGCTGTTTCTAGTTTCCTCCCTAAGGCCCGGTTTCACAGACAGGGGTTAGATTAAGCTAAGATTTGGAGTTAGTTCAATTAGGGAATTTAAGTAGCTTTTTATAAACGTTCCTTAGAAGAAGAAAAAAAAAGAAACAAAACAACGGTAATACTTTACAATAAGGTTGTATTAGTTAACATTAGTTAATGCATTAACACGAACTAACCATGAACAACACCTCTGTGCAGCATTAGTTAATCTTTGTTAACATTAGTTAATAGCTGTTCATGTTTTGTTCATGTTAGTTCACAGTGCATTAACTAATGTTAACAAGATTTTAATAATGCATTAGTAAATGTTGAAATTAACATTAACAAAGATAAATAAATGCTTTATAAGTGCAGTTCATTATTAGTTCATGTTAAAGGGTTAGTTCCCCCAAAAATGAAAATAATGTAATTTATTCCTCACCCTCATGCAGTTCCACACCTGTAAGACCTCCGTTCATCTTCTTCGGAACACAAATTAAGATATTTGTGTTGAAATCCGAAGGCTCAGTAGCCAGCAATGAAATTTACACTCTCAAGATCCATTATTCTAAAAACATATTTAAATCAGTCCATGTGAGTACAGTGTTTCAATATTAATATTATAAAGCGACGAGGATATTTGTCGTGCGCCCAAAAAAAACTAAATAACGACTTATATAGTGATAACCGATTTCAAAACACTGCTTCATGAAGCTTTGAAGTATCGAATCAGCGAGTCGATTCAGTGACACGCGATCCAAATCATGATTCGCCTCGCTGATTCAATACTCCAAAGCTTCATGAAGCAGTGTTTTGAAATCGGTTATCACTATACAAGTCGTTATTTAGTTTTTTTTTGGCGCACGAAAAATATTCTCGTCGCTTTATAATATTAATATTGAACTGTACTCATTTAACTGTATTTATTGTACTCAATAATCCATTGTAGCCTACTTACATGGACTGATTTAAATATAGTACTGGATCTTGAGAGTGTAAATTGCTTTGGTCTCTGTGGTCTTACGAGGTCTTACGGGTTTGGAACGGCATGCAGGTGAGTAATATTACATTATTTTCATTTTTGGGTGAACTAACCCTTTAACTAATGTAGTTAACTAATGAACCTTATTATAAAGTTTTATACATTACAGGTGTGCATCTTGAGACAAAACAATGACATTGACATATTTTAAGATCATGCATTTTAGTCCAGTGAAATCCAGTTTACTACTGAGCAGCCGGTATCGCAGTCAGCCATGAAACGCCAGCAACAGATGACTTTAATGTCTTCATGGATGGAAAAAAAGAAAGGAGATGTTAGTTGGTTGATTCAGTAAATTAGCTCAGGTCAGGGTAATCAAAATGTCTGTCTACTTATTTTTTTACAGTCTATGGTCTACACCTGTTGATGAGCTAACGCTAACATGCACTGTTGCTAGGTAACTTCAGACCTATAGCTAACCTAAACATTTAATGTTGCCTAGAACATTCTATGTCCACTTTAAACAGCAGCGTTTTCTGTCAGCAATGTATGACAAGCAGACTCTGGCTGCTGTTATAGGCTACTCAACTCATTATACTCAGATGCAGAAATAAAATAAGTCTTAATAATAAATGTTTTTCTAAACTTGAGCTATTGTTGTTCACTTACAATATTTGTTCATTTAAAATGGAAGTTACTTTGTAAAAATTGATTTACTTGTTCAAAGAAAATGTCGAGCTAGCCTGAGTTAGCCTATATTAGTGTTATGGTTATATTTTTTTTACACATTAATCTGAAAATGAATGTGGCACACCCAGTTTTTAAAATGTACATCCAGAGACTCTTTTCTGGCTATGTGGACTCAATATGATCATAACTCAGTTGTTTTCATATCACAGATGAGGTGGAGCTGCTTCAGAACAGAGAGGGTGAGATAGGGAAAAGCAGTAGCAGCACAACGGAGCAGGTAGGTTATCAAAAAATCAAATCAAATCAAAAAATCAAATCACTTTATTGTCACTCTACCATATGCACAAGTGCAACAGTAGGTGAAATTCTTAGGTGCAGTCCGAGCAAACATAGTAGTCATGACATGACATGTACAACATTTAAGCAACAACAGATTACACATCTGATGCGCACACAATTACTCACAGCACAGTATACACTACAATAAACAATAAATAATTTACACAATGTGAGTGTAGTTCTCACAGCTAACTACATAACCACAGGTTATGTGCTGTATGAAAGGCCAGGTGATTTTGATTTGTTGGTGATAAAACATAAACCGAATCAGGCCCTGATATTTTTCTGTTGACTGTTATAATATAGTTTCAGTTGTGATGAACTTTTGTTTATTTTTTTTTATGCCATGCTTTCATATCAGAGAACAGATGAGGTGGAGCTGCTTAAAGACAGGGAGGGTGAGACAGGGAGAAGTAGCTCAGAGTTGCAGGTATGTGCTGTGTAATTATATTCACAGACAAAACGTGAACATTTTTAGTGAAAGTTTTTGACTTTATAAAATTATTCTCTCAAGTCTTGGCTATTCAACAATAAATAAAGTAAGACATCTTTTTCTTATACATAGTAGCCTATTATTCTTTTTGGCAGAATTTATCATTATAAACAACTTAATTATTTTCTGGATTTTGTATCACCATAGTCCCTAACTGTATGTAAATGGAGGAAATGGGATTCAAATCGAAAACATTTTTCCCAATTGTGTGTCCCCCCCACTTCTCAAACCAAAGTTACACCCTTGTACAATGATGATAACATTAAATGTTCTAACAGAAATACACATGATGAATGTTCATTAAAACAGAATGAACAGTGTAATGATTTGAACTCGCTATGTCATACACATTACTTTAAACAGTAAATAGCTTAATTTGTTCTGTATTGTATCAGCTGCGCTCTGTCTGGACATGTTCTGCGCATGCGCATTAAGTTGTTTTAAGAACACCTCAATAACGGGCACTTTTCACAGAAATACAAATGAAAATATACATGATAACATCAATATAAACAATTACAAATAAAGGTAACATATATTACAGCACAACATCAAAGACAGAATTATCTCCTATCGTTGGCCATAATAAACTAACGTCCGTTATAATAGCAAAATAGTGGTAGACAGCTTAGTCCGGCATATCGCACCCGCGATCTCTACCAAGATAAATAACACTTAATTTGAACAGACGCACAACACCCGGACAATGAATAAAAAGGAAAACTATATGTGTTATGCAACGGCCAAGTTCAGCATCGGCATCAGCGCTCGGACAGACTCTCTTCACCCTGAGCGCTGTGGGCGGGATGTTTGCCTGCACGTTGATCTGTGAGTGCTGATTGGCTGCTGTGCTGGAGTGTCAATTTACTGAATCAACCAACTCACATCTCCTTTCTTTTTTTCCATCCATGAAGACATTAAAGTCATCTGTTGCTGGCGTTTCATGGCTGACTGCGATACCGGCTGCTCAGTAGAACTTTCAGTGCGCTTACACTATTTAGAGTGTGCACGAGACGTCCCTGCCTGTACGCGGACGCGCGCATCATCGACACAGACAGGCAGAAAAATAACAAAAAATAACAAACTAATTTGAAAGTGGGGGGGACACGAACGGGATTTTGAAAAGTGGGGAGGACATGTCCCCCCTGTCCCCATAGGAAATTACGCCCGTGATCATGTATATTTACCCTGCATTTCCTATGTTTATAGAAAACCACACATACTAAACACCTACAAATAAGGAAACTGTTCAACCATCGCTAAAAACTGAGTTGTTATGGTGACTAATAAACGGGTACTCCCATATTGCAACCATCTTTGACCAAGTCTCTTACCAGACACATTGTGGCGGGTTTCAAACCTAACCAGCAACATGCAACAAATGTGAAGGAGCTACTAATAGCTACATCATTTCTACACATGGGCGTCGGAAACAAAAAAAATGTGGGTGGGTCCTCAGAATTTTTTACTGGAGTAGATGCCAATAAGTACAAATATACCACTTTGCTTGCTAAGCGTATAGTTCGGAAAGCCAAAATTATGGGAATCGCCATATTATTGAGAGTGGGAGTAGTGTAGGGGTTGGACACACGGCATCTAGTTTTGACACAAATCGACCTGCGGTTCGAGTCCGCCTTTCGCCGAGCTCAATCTTCTCCCTTTTCCCATCACATATCAGATCGGAAAGGCATTTATTTTCAATAAAAATGAAGAAAATATCAGAAAAGTGGAAATAAAGCGTCTAACATGAGTTTAATAATAAGTGTTTATCGATTAGGGGTAGGTAAACAGACATGTGCTGAATGTTAGAGACGATAAAAGTGAGTGGGTCCAATATCATTGATCGTAAAAAGTGGGTGGGTCTTGTCCCACCCACATACAATAGTTCCGACGCCCATGTTTCTACATATACGCTATTGATACAGTTGTGCACCGCTCAAAATATACACATCGGCTTGTTGATGTACACTTGTTAATGCTGATGTAGAGGAATTACAGCTGCAACATCGCATAATGTTATATTTAGGGGCAATATTTAGGGGCAATATTTAGGGGCAGTCATGGCCTAGTGGTTAGGGAGTTAAACTGGTAACCCAAAGGTTGCTGGTTCGATTCCAGAACCGGTGGGAAATGACTGAGGTGCCCTTGAGCAAGGCACCTAACCCCTAATCGCTCCCCGGGCCACACAAGGCTGCCCGCTGCTCTGGGTGTTTGTATACACGTTTGCAGTGTGTGTGTGTGTGTGTGTGTGTGTGTGTGTGTGTGTATAGCTACTCTGCTACTCTACTCTGCTCCTAATGTGTGTGCATTAACTGGATGGGTTAAATGCAGAGGTCAAATTCCAAGTATGGGTCACCATTCTTGGCCGTCACGTGTCACTTTGTCACTTTAATGTACGACAAACTGAGTAGAAACTTAACAGTGAGAAACGTCCTGCTCAAGTCGTCCTTGCGATGGAGGTTCGGGTTGAGTAACTAGTTCTTCCGAAGCTTTATCATCGGACTCGTGCTCGGATTGATGTGGTAAAATACGGTCCTTACAGTGTGTACAATCGCTGAGCTTTAGGAAGCCTCCAGAGCGGAAGTTCAGTTATGGTAATGAGCGCTTAGTTTGTGATGCGCTGCAAGGTTGACCAATCACAAAAGACCAGTCCATCTGACCAACCAGAGCAGATCAGCTCACGGAAAGGCAAAGCTTAGAGAGACTGAATCTTCAAACAAGTCGTTTTCAGACTTTTTGAGAAATGAGGTGACGTGCAATGGAAATTAAAGTGTTTTTTGACCTATGTAAACCTCGAAAACAAAATTAGGAACCTTTAAAATAGCATAATAGGGCACTAATCTTTATCGTGGCACTTTTATTTGACATGAACCCAGAAATCTGTGGAGGTTTCAAGTCATCAGTTTAGCAGAGCCTCCCGCTGCCCCCTTCCTCACCCCTCTCTGAGAGTTCAAAGTGTGCACCTCGACTGGAATGACAGGTTGCGTGATTGGTGTGTGTTTGAGGGAAAAGGTCACATAGCTTGACATCTACTCTTATTATCCAGCAGCGTAAATCGACTCCGGACCACATGTCAAGAAAACGTGGATTAGATCTGGCTAAGAGAAGGGCTCTGTAAGAACTTGGTCTTCTCTAAAGCTACATCATAAAATTTGCTGTGTCTCTCTTTGCACAGAATAACAGATGCGTATCTCCTTAGTACAATTATGTGTCCGTTTAGCCTATATCTAGCTCTCAGTCCGTGGAGATTTGTCCTCACTTAGCAGAGCTACAGCCTTGCTGATTCATAGGCAGCTCTAAAGGGATGCTGACACACAAGCTATTGAACACCTGCACTGCTCACTGAGTCAAGGTTTAGAAAATGCATTAAATCTTAAATACATCATTAAGGGTGGTGAGATGAATGAAAGGCCTCATTAATTATCTGCAACAACTTGCAGGGTCTGTAGATTTTGTTGTTACGGACAATGATTAATAATTTCTGCAGCGCACGTAAGATAGGTAAGATAGGCTATTATTTATTTGCGTGTAGTGCACTCTGTAATTTCAAGTGTTCTGAGAGCTGTTGATGTGACAAGAAAGAGTGTCTTTGATCTCATGTTAATGTGTGAATTTCCTTTTTGGGCAGTCTAAATGAAACAGCTTCTCATCTAGGCAGCAGGCTACTGTAGGTGTGTGTGTGTGTGTGTGTGTGTGTGCAAGTTTCCTGATGCTGACAACCTGTTTCCTGAAATATGACTTTCTACTGACACTCATGTGTTTCATTGTAGTAAACTGTTATTCATCCGTGGTGAATCTGAAGGTTAAAATTTGCAGAATGTTCAAAAGTCCACGTGGAGTATGTGGAGATGTGATTAATGAATTACTCATTGGCACCAGACAGAGAGCACTTATGTCTAATGCAAATGATCAAAGCACGTTATGTAGGCTACACCTGATGAGAAGTAGGCTACGGGGGATGATTGGCTCATACAACATGATGTAGCAAGAAAGAGAGTAGGCTACTCTCTTGTGAGGAGGCTGCTTTGTTGCTTGGATAATCGCTGGGAATTCAATTAGCCTAAACAATACACGAACCGAAATATATACATGACGTTCGGTTGCGTCGTCGAACGCTGGAACGCTGTACAGTTTTCCTGCATTATTCACCGACGCCGCGACACTGCTACAAAAAATCCAAAGCGAAAAACCCAGCGCAACAGTGTAGTTTTGATTCCCGAACGAACGACTAGGCTACTATGAGTCGGTTCTTTTTAGTGAATCAAAAGCACAGCGCGCTATTTCGCGAGCGAATGACACTTGAGCCGGTTCTTCTTAATGAATAAAAAAACCGACATCACTGCCAGTGTTGTCAATTTCCCCACTCTTTTGAGACAGTTAATTTTAAGTGAATCTACCGAAGAGTGGAGCCAATTTCCAGAACAAGAGACTCTTACGAGTCAGAACCATATCGAATCAAAAGGTGTCTGAATCAATCGGAGCGGTCCCGCAATTTACTTAATAAAGCGCAAGTTTTGTTAATTTCGTCATGTCCGACTCAAAATGGTCCACATTTGTTTACTGCTGTGTAGGTAGGGTTCGCGAGACTTAAAACAGTGTTGGGTTTGCTCTAGGCTATGACATGACAGCGAGAATATAGGGTGAATAGGACTGGTAAAGTGGGACACTTTCTGATCCTTTGCCTTCTGCGTATTTTTTTATTATGACCCAAATATCTTAGCCCCTCATGATAGCTAGGCCACTATTTAAATACCCTAAGACCTCTACTATACTATACAGAATAAAAAAAAGAAAGAAACATAACATAGGATGGATGACTCTTCTTCCTCAAACACATGACCAAACCATTTTTCCAGGCTCTAGCCTACTGTCAAACTAGGACACCTTTATTGGCAAACTGGGACACTCAACTCAAACACATTACATGATCAAGTGTTGGCCTAATGAATTAGGCTAAATACACTATAACCAACAATATAGGCTAAACAACAATAATAAATATCACTTTTTTTAATGGGCATCGGTTTCACCCCCTCCCTCCCTCTTGGCTGCCCACAATATTTTGCATTGGGTTTAATTTATTTCATATAATGGTATATTTAAAAAAAGAGGAAGTAAATATCTTCTTATAGGCTAATTAATTTCACACAGGCTACATTCCATTTCTGCTAAGTCTACGCGTCAATATACAGTGCGAGTGAATGCCTCCGCATAAGCTTAACTGTCCCACTTTACCAGTATTCACCCTACTAATCAATACAATAGACTATTTTATATAGTCTAAATGAATATTGAATTCAATTTGACCGCCTATTTATGTTTGTTTAATAATTTTAGTCAGAACAAATGATTAGATTAGGCTATGACGTCGTGCCTAAAAAGTCTCCAAAGTCTGTGAACACGTTTTGAAAGAAGTTTAGGCCTATTTGTTGAAATATAATTATCACTATTTCTAACAGACTGCTGAGGGCAGTAAACGCGGTAAGAATTCCTTGATATGTCCAAAGAATTTAGCTAAATAGTCATATTTTTAATGGAATCGCCAAGTTATGAATCATTAAGGAAAAATTGAATCGCAAGCAGAATCGATAGATTCTTTTCGATTCCCATCCGTAGCCTATATTTGACAGTCTAACTAGCATTTCGATCATTGCTAAAGAAATCCTTCAAAACCAGAGATGCTTTGAGCAGAGATCGTGTGTGTGGAGAAGAGAGCCGCGTGCAGGAGCGCGAGCTGTAGTATCAGTGCGGGTCCTGAAGCAGAAGAGAGAAGAAGAGAGCTACCGGGCTCTTATCACACGCGGTTAAAACCTGTGTTTAAAGCTACTCGTCTCTGGAAGGAGGAAGGAGGAAAGTGAAGGGAACAGAGCAAAAGAAGACCGCCAACCGATGTTTGACAGAATTTGCATTGAGAGAGGATATCCGTTTCATTTATTTCTCACTGGGATGCGGATTTCCCCCCTTCTCTTCTTGACAGCGCGCGTTTGTCCCGCATCGCTCGTGTCATACGGATGTACACGGAGAAAAACATTAAGATGAAGTGGCCTTCGAAAGTAGTTTTTGACGGCGTACCGCTCGCTAAGGTTTTGTTTTTTCTTTAATCGTGTTCAACAGCGTTGCACCGGGCACTAGGGAACGGTGGGAATTGATAGGGCACGCGCGCAGTGCTTATAAAACAACAGCTGATAATTGAAGATCACATCAAGCCAAATAAAACACCACCAGAAGAATAAACACCATTGATATTGTTATACATAAATCGTGGAGGCATAAAAACGACGAGCTTTGAAACAGGTAAGACGATCCGCATCATTGCTTCAATGCATTCTGCATAGTTTATTCAACATGTGATGGATTGGATTGCATGGGGAACTGCTGTAGATCGTGAGACTTTAATGTGTTGTTTGGATTTAGCCTACATCATTTTAATTCTGTGGACACACGGCAGAATCACAGATAGCCTCCTCGAAGCAGCATGCCCAATCGGCTATAAATCCGCTAAACTTGAATAATTGTGTGCAATTGGAAACATTTAGGAGCCATATGTCTCAAATGAATTTCAAAGTAAATTAGCACATTTCCATCCCAATGTTCTGTATTAGTCACAGCAACAATTGTTAGTCAATGAACACGGCATGATTTGCATGACAATTAGATCATTCTTTAGAAATAATTTATTATAGCCTAGAAGTGGTGCTTGTTTAATCACACTGAGCACGGGTGAGTTACTATAACAAATGCTGGTGTAGCTATACTGTTGCATATGCATCGGGTTTATGAAAAAATCGCCATGAATACAAGATATTGAAAGATATGAAGAATACGCCTGTGACGCAAGAAACTTAGCCTAATTGTTGTGCTCTGTAGTGGTTCCAAACAGAACATTCAAATTCAGATATTGAATCTTAATCTATTTAAGTGACCTTAAACTCAGATATATATGGGCTAAAACGGTTAAGGTGGTTATCTGTTTGTGTGTGCACAAGTCACGTTACATTGCATTAGGTGTTACCGGTTGTGCAACATGTGCCCTAAACTTTGCAGCATCTGGTACAGCTTTTACACAGAATGGCATTGGTTTTCTGAATGACTTGGAATCCTCCATGATAGTCCTGAAATAATGTATATGAGAGCTTCGTCAGGCTGTGTTGAGAGCTTTTGGCTGAAGATGAGAGGGGGAATGGGTGTCATCTTTGCACCCCCTGGTGGATATAGGCAAGCGACTCTGTGCTGTAAAAAAGTCTCATTCACAGTAATTATTTGCTTTCAATGTGAAGTTACAAACGGCAGCACAATGTTTTTACTAAAGTGATCAAATTCTTATATAAAGCCCTTGTTTATGACTGTTATAAAAGATGCGCTGTGTTGACATACACTCAAAAAAAAAAAAAGGTTCTATATAGCACCTAAAATGGTTCTTAGCTCGTAATCATAGGGGAACCTTTTTTAGTGCTATATAGCACCAATTTTGGTGCTTCAGTGGTTCTTCAGCAGTTCTTCAGAGGTTCTTCACCGGTTCTTTGACTAAGGTGCTATATAGCACCTCTGAAGAACCGCCGAAGAACCACTGAAGCACCAAAACTGGTGCTATATAGCACTAAAAAAGGTTCCCCTGTGATTACGAGCCAAGAACCATTTTTGGTGCCATATAGAACCTTTTTTTTTTAGAGTGTACACTATTCACCCATTACGCCACTATTTTTCACTAAGCAATGAGATAATCCCTCCTTCACTAAATGCAATGAAGCGAGAACAACCTTAAACTGATCTGCTACTCATCTCAGTGACTAGAATCTATGAACTCGTGGCCCTAAAAGAATATTTCACTAAATCGGGTGGTCTTTCTCGCGGTTACATTGTTATGCCATTAGGTGGCGACAAGTGAGTGTCTTTTGTGTTTTGAACGAGTCACGGAGTCGTTCACTCAACCGATTCCTTAACAAACACAGATGCTGTGTTTGAAAGCGCCATCTACTCTCATTCCCTATTCCCCACATTACTCCACTAATATAGTCCACTGGAAGGAGTGAATTCAAATGAGTGAGTAAATTCAGACACTGAGTACGCTGGAAGGGCTGCCCATTTTGCATAGTCTCTGCTTGCTGTTTAATAATTATGTGAAACGTATCAAACTAGCTCCAGTAGTAATGAAAAGATTCATCTTGAACTCAGCCATGGAACTAGCATGCAGGTATACAAACCATGATTAATTAATGTAATAATCAATTTAAAAAGGAATTTAGCTATACCTGTATGATATTACACTGGACCAGCGCGGTTTGGAAAATGGATGGATGATTGGCTCAGCTGTGTGCACCATATCCTGGCGAGACACGGGAATTTGTTTAGCGCGCGAAACTCACAGTGCATTATGGGTATTCTCAAGCTGTTGAGCGTACATTCATTGTGGGATTGAATGAGTGCACTCAATAACGTCCACTATGGTTTCAGACACCACTACAAATGGCTGTCCCCTCAAATAGTGCCCTATTTAAGGGAATAAGGGCACGCACCAAAGCTATTGGCTCGTGCAATCGTCAGAAAGGAAACGCAGTAAATGCGTATGTGAACGAAAACAATTCATATACTGAAAAGAACCATTAACCAGAACCAAACAACTCTACTCCAAGCACTTAGACAGTCAGTAACAGGTCTTAAATTAAATCTCTGTATCCAAAAGACCATGGGCGTCAGTTTGGTTTGAAATGTGCTGGGGACAGAGACGCATTCAGAAGTGCATTTTCAGAAGTGCTGGGTACATGATGCATTTTTTTTTTTTCTCTTTAGCGCAGGTCATGTTTTGAAAGATTATGTCCTGTAGCTTACTAATGTAAATAAATAAAAATTTCAGCTGAAAGACATATTGCGGGTCTTATAACCTATCTTACTCATGCCGACGAAAGCGCCCCGCGAATTCTTTAATATTTTCATTTTTGCAATTTTTTTTACCACTTCGTTATCAGAGTCCCACTGGAGCCCATGTTTTTTTTATTTTTTTTTATCCTCCCTATTACACATTAGTTGCAGCCATTCAAATAGTTCAGATTTGTTTTTAATGTCAAAGTAGTGTTTCTTTATTAAGTTAATTTAGAAAAATGTTTGAAGCATTTTTTTGTTTGATAAACTAAAGTTTTTGCTCTTTAAAGTGACGACCAAGCGGCCAGCGGCCGACAGTGAGTTAACCCAACGCTTTAGCCTCTCAAATCAACACTTGACTTGTCTTGCTTATAAAATCCATATAAAACACTTAAAGCATCGTTTAAACGTTTAGCCTACTATCACCACCATTACAGTAAAAAGGCATTTTTGACAAGATGAGGCAGGCAGATCGCAACGGCGCGCGCAAACGAAACGGGCTACACAATCTAAACAAATAATAAAAAAAACATGCTGGTTGTCTTACCTTAGGCTACACCTATCCGTGAAATGAATATAAATCCGATCTTCAATTCCCGTGCTATATACACATTTAACGGAGTTCATGTCAACGAAAGCAACAGATATGAGCATTTTATTCATCAGCTCATTTCAACATCAAAGACCGCATTATGAGAACGAGCGACTTAAACACTGGTAAGAGCCTTTAGTCTTATTAGTTTTAATGAAGATGATTGTGCTTTTGAGCATCTAAGACTTAGCTTGTTGCATAGCGCCGTCCTATAGCCTAAAAAGGCCCGAAGCCCGGCCCGCGTCTGAGGTAGGCTATGACTGGAAAATTGGCCCTATAGGGGCGTAAAAAAGTCGGGGCCCGTCGGGCTCGGGCAGAAATGTAGGGCTCTACTTTGAGTAAGGCTGAAAGCGTCTTTCTTTTTAATACATTTCATGAATGTCTTAATTACAGTAGGCCTAGCCTATAGATAGTTATGATATTTGTGGCTGCACCGGGGTCCGTCATTACGCTAATCATGAGCGGTCCATCGCACCTGCTACTCATGGCTGTTAAGAAATGTAGGCTACATCAATACATTACAACAATTTCGTGCTATGGGCACTGACACAGACAGCAGAAGAGCCTATTTTACGGAGCTTGCTTCTGCTTTTCAAACGTTTTTACGACAAAAGATGTCGTTAAAACGACATAAGATCTCGTTATTATGAGAAAAGATGTCGTTAAAACGACATAAGATATCGTTATTACGACACAATTGAGTGGAAAAAAAATGTGTGTGGCAGCAATGCTTCACCGTAAAATTGAACTCGAGGTTTAAAAAAAGAAAAAAAAAGAAGGGGTGGGTACAAAAGGACTCATGACAAAATCTGGTGGGTACGCGTGACAGCAGGCTCTGTAAAGGGAAAATTCTTGTTCGTTTGGAAGACTGTTCCGGTAGTATTTTTCCCATTGGGGGTGCATCAGACGGAAGGCTGCATCCTAGTGAGGCTGTGTCCTTCTTAGTCCAGTTCTTCCGAGGCTTGGGCCCTGTTCCAAATGGCACCCTAAACACTCGCAGTCTTCCTACGGGTCTGCACTTTCGTGACGTAACGGCGATTTGACTGTCGGGAAGAAGTCTGCTGCGAAGCTTGCTTCAGGCCCTGTCCCAAATGGCACACTTCATATTAGGGATGGCGAAAACTAAACATTTTCTTGACCGACCACCGAGCCTCATTAGCCGGTTGAAACCGGTTAACCGATTAGTAAAAAAAATATGCTGCGCTATTTGAAATAACAGCCGCAACTCGCGAGCCGCGCCTGCAATTTCGCAACTCTGCCTCCCGCTCTCTCACACACACACACACACACACACTCACGCACACACACACTCACACACACACACACTGTCCAGGCGCCGCCGCCTGCCTTCCACTCACGTCAATTTTTTAAAATCCCCTACAGCGCGAAACATGAGTCCCGCAAACGCGGCGCTGAGGAGCTTGTTTGTAATCGGAGGACAAATGGCTCCTTAGTTTCGAAATGGTTTGGGCACAAGGTGATCGCGTTGAAAATAAAGGCTATTGTCTAGCGTTAGAAGCTCATTTGAAACATTGCCGCGACTCATTTAAGATAATGACAGCTCCGAAGAGACGCCGCTTTAGTTCGAGGTAGTGCTAACAATAATAAAGAAAGATGATGATCAACACCTTATGTGTTACCACTGAAATGTAGATGTAATATATTTAGATGATGTGCTAAGTACTGTATTTAAGCACTGTATCACACAAGTTGCAACTTACATCTGAAGCTGAACAATGAAGCATTTGCTGACGCGTTTCATGCATTATTTATGGTGTGAGCACATTCAAGCGGTTCAGAAAATATTCATCTGTAATATCGGTTATAAATAATAAATACAAATTATAAAGACACATTTTGGCTAAGTTGTTTATTTCCGAGTGTTATGCTGCCTTCACGTGCTCTCTGAATTATTGTAAATAGGAGTTTCCTAGGAAAAAATTGCACGTGAACGCGCTCCACCCCTCGAAATATGAACGAGATGAGTTCATACTTCATAATCACGACTTAAGAAGTGGGAATTGTCAAATTTCCGATAGCACGTGAAGGCAGCATTACTTTCACTTACTTTTGTTATTTCCAAGCTGGTAAACTGAAATATTGCGCATGATTTGAGATATGTTTTCCACGCAGGTTGTAAGAGAGGCTATGACAGCTCATAACACAGCAAGCGTTCACCATTCTAATGTGTTTTTAACTGTATAATACAAGTTTTAAAGTCTACCTCCACTATTACTCATTCTCTAATGTAGTGTCTGTGTCCTAAAGTCCGCGAATGCATTGCGTTGGTGACGTCACGTTCCCATTCTCTATAAATAGCCTAATTTAGAGATCACTTTTTTTTTTTTTACCGACAACCGACAACTTTGATCGGTTAACGTTGATACGGTCAACCATCGGTCAAACGGTCATCGGTTAACATCCCTACTTCATATTAGGGGTGTCACGGTACACGGTACACCGTTCGGAGTGTGTGCGTCGCACGGTTCGTGCATGCGCAATGTATCCTCATGCCCGTATGTTACCTCAGACTGTGGGTGTCCTTTTCACGTGAAATAAGAGGTGTGTGTGGACATACAGTAAAGTAAAAGTGGAGTGCTGCAGGTCACGTCACATGTAGAAATGAAAGTGGGAGAGATAAGGAAGGCTGCCCGGAGTTGGAGGATGCGCTAGCATCATATAGCAGGGCAGATGCAGTGTGAGAGCGGGTGCCGCGCGTGCCCGTTGCACAGACACACACTGGTAGTGTTTGTCTCACGAGTCGCGCAGCTGAACCGCGGCTCGTGGATTGCAAATACAGGTAAATATAGTCCATTCTGTCACATTTTCCGGTGTTCTCCTCCGACCCCTGTCTGTCTCGTGCTTTGATTTATGATGGGCAACATACCGGTATATCTGCTGCAAATGCGACCGTGTTCCCCTCTGTCTCATACACACATTCATATGTTGTATATAAGTAGTTCACATGATAAATGTAACATTTAAAAGTTAAGATATGCTTCTAGTTCTAATAATTTAAACATGCCTTTGAAGTTTGGGCAAAAACTTCTGGCAGTGTTGTGTTTTCATTTATTTTATGTTATTTTTTCACAGCGCTGAATGTCATCTGGTGATTGTGACACTTCATGGTGAAATGTGTTAATCAGGTCAGCTGAATTAAAGCCACAGTGCATTGTTCTGATCAAAATTGATATGATTAACATGAAAAATGTTACGCCAATGTGTCGGACTCGGTAGACAGCCAGTTAGGAAACAACTTGATATAACAATTTTTAATACTGTATCCTAATTGTGGATGATTAAGCTATATATCATATGCTGAAGTAAATTTCTGGAGTGTTAACGATTAAAAAAACAACAACAAGAACCGTACAGAACCGAAAACCGTGACCCTAAAACCGTGATACGAACCGAACCGTGGGTTTTGTGAACCGTGCCACCCCTACTTCATATGCACTCATGGACTTACAATGGCTGCTGCGTTAAGTCCATGAGACCATAGGGTGTCATTTTAGGTGTCAGAGGTGTTTAGGCCCTTGATGCGTACTTTTGCCGAACCTCTACCAAAGTGTGCTCCGCAGCAGACTTCTTCCCGACAAACAAACCGGCATTATGTCACGAAAGTGCAGACTTGTAGGAAGACCGCAAGTGTTTATGGTGCTATTTGGCACAGGGCCTCAGTGCGGGCTTGGCAAAAGTGTGCATCGAGGGCGCATATCGACCGCAAAGGGGGCGCATCTGAAACCTAAAATGACAAGAGGGACACCCTATGGTTTCATGGACTTAACAAAAACACGTACGCGAAAGCCTTTGTAAGTCAACAAGACCGAAAGTGTGCATAAAGTGTGCCATTTCGGACAGGGCCTTGTAGGATAGAGATCTACATAGCATTAAACACTAGAATGAGAAGTCTAGTTCTAGTAAGTGTGCATGGCTACGTCATAAATGTTTCCGCGAAAATATTATTCACATTATAATTTGAGAAACACTTTATATTAAAGATCTTCATATTAACTGCCTTTCTATTAATGCAGTATAGGTAATGACAACCATCTGTGGTCTCCTATTGGTTTACATTATGCACTGTTTAGCATTATGTGATTAATACACTCGATGCATCCTTCAAAACAGGCCGAATGAAGGACGCAAAACGAAGGCAGCCCTCAAATGATCCTTTAAATTGAGACAGAGACAGAGTTTGATGATGTGGCAGCCGAGATATGTAGCCTTACTAGGATGCAGCCTTCTGATGCATGAAACACCCATGGTTTTACAAAAAGTTTTTGTTAAATATTTATAAACCATGAACAAAAAAAACTATGAGGTGAATCGCAGCAGTACAAACTTTGATTTAATGCAAAAAAGTATTTAGACATTGGATAAAAAGATAAAGGGACAAGACTAGTGAGCAATGGTTTTAATGAGGGAAAGAACTTCAATCCCATAAAACATTGTTAATGACATAATCAAAATAAAAGCAATGGTTAAATATATAAGTACTGATTTAAATAATTAGAATATAAAAACATTTGCAGTGCTTCATGGGAGTGGGCGAGTAATACGAAGTTATTTTGGCAAAAATAGCTTGTTTCAGAATATGTCAGAAATGATCAGAAATTCTGCTGTTAAACATGATTACTTAAAAAGCTGTACAAAATTTGTTTGCTTAGAAAAAAATACTGAAAAGTTGTTTGTCTAAAATTTTTTTATAATTCTTATGGCAGTTAGGTTTAGGGCTAGTTACTTGTAATTATGCATAATTTACTGTTATTACTATAGTAAGTACATGTGGTAATGTCCAACTACACACACACACGCCCACACACACGCACGCACGCACGCACACACACACACACACACACACACACACACACACACACACACACACACACACACACACACACACACACACATATATATATATATATATATATATATATATATATATATATATATATATACTAGGATGAAATAATACTTGATATCTGGCAAAATCTGAAATGTTTCGTGTGCAGTGTTCTGCTGTATTTCAGGGGAACAAAGACGTTCACTTTATCTCATGCATTATTTACTGGCATATTTATGTTGCATGTAATAAAATCTGCAAAGTAAAGTCTGCTGCAGGCATGATCATGCTTGGATGGCTTTCCAGAAGGCTTCTTTTATCGTCTTGTTGTGGAATTGCTTGTATATGTGTTTTTTTCAAATGAATGGTGAAATAAAAAAATCAGCACTGGATAATCAGCATAAAATACTTTTTCTGTCCGTCTGTATTTATGGCATAAGTTTGGGTCAGGAGTGCATGTTTGTCTGAACAGCGGTATCAGTCCAAGTACTTCTTGGCCTGATACCGCTGATTTGCATTTGTTTTCATAGAAAGCCTGTCCCTATAGACAAGATGTGCACAGCAACTGAACAAACACGATTAAAAGGGCATACAAAGGTCCGCACAAGTTTGGAGCCTGAGTGCCTGGCTGCTGGTAGCGCATATGTATATGCACCTGACAGAAAACAGAGTAAGATGCATGATCTCATTGGATTCCTGATCAGTTGATGGATAGGTCATGGAGAAGCACAACTCTCTGTTGTAGTGAAGGTTAACCAACATGGTGTGATGATTTGTCAGTATCCATGAGAGCGGTCTCCACAGAATTGAGACAAGGGCATCATTCAGCACTTTCTGTGCTGAGGGCCACTCACAGGACATTTACCTATCTGAGCAACACCCATGAGACCAGTCCTTCACAAACTCAAAACACAGTCCATTTCCCAAACTTTTGAAAAACCTTTTTGAACAATAAATGATTGAAGAACAGCAGTGATGCTAACAAATATGTTGTTTTCAATAGGGATATATATATAGTTTCAACAGGTTGATGTTTGAAATGGCGCAGTCCTGAAGAATTATAGGCTTATGTCTTTCACTAACACTTGTATAGTGGTGGACTAACAATAAAAACACAAAAGCAAGCACTCAAAATCATGAAATGATTAAATCATACAGGATTGGTTGTACTCTTGGAGCCTCCAGCAGCTAAGGCTGTTTCAGAATCCATATGTCAGTCAATGAGCAGAATATAATGTCACAGAGCATGACATATCCATATCTCTCCCCTGTGTCTAGTATTGATTCTGTGGTCAGTAGTGTTTAAGTGAATTTTCCAGGTCTCTCCTTCAGAGCAGCCCAGCGCAGTCAGTATTTCATTAATTCATTAATTACTGGTGCAAATCAGTTTAGCCCAGGAGAATGGCTGAAAATGGCAGCTGCTATGTTATTTTCCTTGAGGCATGCACAAAATATAATCCTTTGCGGGTTTATTTAGCTTTATTATTATTATTATGCCGCCAGGGCCTGGGCGGTATGACATTATACACAGATCAGGCATAACTTTATGACCACCATCCTAATATGGTGTTGGTCCCGCTTTTGCTGCCAAAATAGCCCTGACCCGTCGAGGCATGGACTCCTCTAGAAAGTGTGCTGTGGTATCTGGCACCAAGAGTCCTGTAAGTTGCGAAGTGGGGCCTCCATGGATCGGACTTGTTTGTTCAGTACATCCCACAGATGTTCGATTAGATTGAGATCTGGGGAATACACCTCAACACCTCAAACTCATTGTTGTGCACCTCAAACCATTCCTGAACCATTTTTGCTTTGGAGCAGGGCACATTATCCTGCTGAAAGCAGGCCAGCCTTCGCTCCCCACGTGCATCAATGAGCCTTGGCTACCCATGACCCTGTCGCCGGTTCACTACTGTTCCTTCCACCACTTTTGATAGATACTGACCACTGCAGACCGGGAACACCCCACAAGAGCTGCAGTTTTGAAGATGTTCTGACCCAGTCGTCTAGCCATCACTATTTGGCCCTTGTTAAACTCACACAAATCCTTACGCTTGCCCATTTTTCCTGCTTCTAACACAGCAATCTTGAGGACAAAATTTTCACTTGCTGCCTAATATATCCCACCCACTAACAGGTGCCGTAATGAAGAGATAATCAGGTTATTTAATGCACCTGATCGCTGTATATCATTACCACGGTATAAAATCATGTCTATCGGTAGATCTTTTGCTATATTGTGTATATTGTGGTATGTAAATATATAGCAAGTAAATGAAACGCATGAATGAGAATATAAAGAGAGGGACGTACTTGATGTTAAAATGAGTTATAAGTGCAATATATCCTGAAAAGGAACTGCAGTGCTCTTGCTGACTGGCACACTCTGCCAAAGGGTTCACACAGAAAGCTGCCTCTCTCAGAAGTGGATCGAGAATTTGGAATGTGCTTGATGTTAAAAAGTGTTAAGTACAATAAGGGTTGAAAAATAACTCTCTTTCATGTCTTATTCCCCTTGAATGGTCGAATACACGCAATTATGTCAAAATGCGCATGGTGTGGACTATTCATGTAAACACAGTCAGTTATGTCTTAAGTGAAATAAAACAGTTGGGTTTAAACTGGATGTGTATCACTATAATAGATCAGTGCGTTTGCTTGGTCTTAAAATTACATGTTAACTAAACATATTGTACCTGAAAAACTTAATTTAATTAATATTTTTGTTTTAGTGTATTTGTCCTAATGTTTGTAATTTGTTTCTTTTTTATTTTTAATAACATAAATCAAAATTACTATATTGTGATATATAACGTTATATCATGAAATAAAATTTCTCATATCGTGAAAGAAGATATATCTCTATAGCACAGAGTTGCCACTGTTAACCCCTTGGCTCATGAAATATCATAATGGTAGACTTAAAAGTTTAAATGTAGCAAGATGTTCAGACATTTGATTTCATTGTTTTGGCTGTTGAGCACATTCTGAATGTCACCCAACCTCCGAAAATGCTTCTTTCATGTTGCCCTGGAAGTGTCAGCTGTCAGATGTGTCTCCAGCTGAGTTTCCTTTCAAGGCTATACGAGGTCACACAAGCTACTTTTTCTGCAGGATATAAGTCTATTTTTTTTATCAACTTTGTGCAGCACCTTTGTAGCGCATTTCATCAAGTTCATGCCTAGTCGTTGCCATGACAGCACCACTTCATGTCACTCTTGTGATGAGAGCGAATGACGAGCGTATCCTATAAGACATAGTTGAGTTTTAAGTAGTCTAATATCTCAGAATGATCAAATATGCATCTGTTCGACAGCGACAAAATGGGCCGAGATTATTTTCTAAATCAGCGGTTTCCTTGCAGGAGATTTATAACTGGTGTGTGACTGAAGTATCGTACATGATTTAATGCTTTTGCTTGAACGAAACACTTCTGCGCTCACTTAACGAAGAACATAAAGGACTGTCGTGACTTAAAGGATGTGACAGCTTTTAATTGACTGATGAATTAAAGAAATGTGTTTTAGAAAGACCTTGAGTTACTTAAAACAACCTAGATGCTGGTCTTATTTAATGCCTGAGGACTTGGTAATTTTTCCATTCATATCTCAAAAGGGCCTTGCTTTTCAACTGCTTTCTTTTAAATGTTGTCTAATCATCCTACCGTGACTTTTTTTTCTTCTTTAGTCATATTTCCCCAACATGGTCAGCCAGGAAAAAAACAGCTCAATGTATGAAACATTGTTTCATCAATGTTTCATACATTGATATAGGAGTTAGCATTTTTTTTGGCACATCAATATAGTTTGAATTATTTATTTTTCAAGCAGATAGCCCCAATGATCACTCACTTCATCAGTTCAACAGCGGTTCTCTTCCTCTGTGCCGGTCTTAAGTCGATACGTGGAGATGTCTGTACACTTTTGAAGGATTCCACCTCCGCAAATAAGCTTTCAGGCTCAGAGAGAAGTTCATTGGAGACAAATGGTGCACATTTCACAGGTAGGCTTTTGCAACCACTGTGATTTGTTTCATTGCTAATGGGGACTGAAGTGCTGGGGCCCCAGGTCATTTGCTTTTTGGAGTGGCAGTCTGAGGGAGAACAGCCAGCATCTCTTAACAGCTTTACAAAAAAAAAAAAAAAAAAACCCTCAGCACCAAGTGAGTTCCTCACAGACTGGGCTTCCAGAAGACTTTCTCTTTACCTCTCCTCATTCGCATACACAGGCTCTACAGATAGAATCTCTAATGCCCACAGGGCACTTAACGCACCACAGAGGTGACTACTGAAGCTGTCTAATTGGCTGCCCAGGCAAAGCCATATGGAAGCTACCTGGATGATTGACAGAGGCCATGGAGAAAAGGAGATCCCGAGCGGAAGGCTGGATTGTCCTGGCTCTTTTTTAATCATGTCGTTCAGCATTGTCGATAAGAGATGTTCTGAGATTAGAGTTCAAGGAGGACGGCCTTGCGCCGCGTCTGTGGGATTTACTCAACATGTGGAAGGGATGACTGAATCAGTATTCAGTAAGGAGGAGCAGAAGGTTACAGCAGAAGGCTTTTCCATATTTAGAATGAAGATCACATTAATAGTATGCAGATCACATTGTTTTTGTAGAGTAATGATGTGCAGCCAGACTTGTGGATTTACCACAGCGTTTACCAATCTGATGTCATTTACTATATGCACTACCATTCAAAAGTTTGGGGTCAGAAAGATAATGTTTTTAAAAAGAAGACTCTTTGGCACCTTAAGGCTACTATATTAAAAGTACAGTCAAAATATTGTGAAAAATGATTACAATTTAATATATTTTATTCCTGTGATGGCAAAGCTGAATTTTTGTATATTTAAAATAAAGCAATATTATAAATGTTCTGTAACTTTTGATACATTTAATGTGTCCATGTGTAATAAAACCCCCACAGACCCCAAACATTTGAGTGGGTACAAGGGTAGTGTGTATATTTCCTTAAATGTGGTTACATTCTAAATGTGGCTTTGCTCTGACCCCTATTTAAAAACCCTACTTGTCTTAAGAATTTAGTGTCCCTTTATTACCCCCAAAACGCTGCTCTGTCCATTTCATTGGAACATTCCTAAGTTCCCATGTTTTTTTGTTTTTTTTGGATTAACAACATCAGTGCCAGTTCATGTCTGGGACAGGGTGACAGGGTCATTATCTTCGAGGACCTGTAAAAAACGTTTTGGTGAATCTTTGGACAGCTCAAGAATGATAATGACCATGAGGAGACAAAGACATCAAATTAGTGCCATTGAGATACCGAGATACTGTCTGGCCCTTCACAATGTGCTTGGTAAACCACCAGTTTTGCTACATAAACTGTACAATTAAACAAATGAACTACAATTGACAAAAGGATAAAACAATTAGCCAACAATCTACTTTTATCTGCGATTCATTATAGTAGCTACCACAGTTAAGAGAACATTGTAAATCTCAAGGACATCTGTAAAAACAAAGATTCAAGATTTTTGCAGTGAAGTTAAGATTAAAGTGCAACAAAGACATCAATACAAAACCATATTGAAGGATTTGGATGCTGTAGTGGGCACAGTTGATTTAATTACCAGGAAGTGGAAGTGACATCAAACCACAGACTGGAAACTGGCTAGGAAAAGTTGTCCTTCAAAACACTTTCAGCAGTTAGACTAAAATGGCATTTGAAATGTTTACTTCTGAAATGTGATATTTTATTTGCACAGCATAAATTATGCCATCTGAAAAGGAAAGTAGTTTCATGTATTATTTAGCACTACATTAAGCCCTGGAATGTGTATTAAAAATTTTATTGTTTTCATTCATTGAAATTAAGCTGAAAGAAAATATAAACATTATATGAAAAAAAGGAAGATATATAATACAATTAAACTTATATTCAAATGAGCAAATATTAAAATAACACTTACTATAATCTTGAATTCTTTGGCATGTTGAAGAAACTTTTAATGCAAATTGCTAATAATATTCTTCTTCATCTGTGTATTAGGTTGTCCAAACTATTCTTGATATTGTTCAAATCTTAGATGTGCATTAAAACCCAACTTTGATTAATTCTTTGTCATGCATACATAATGGCATGGGATACTACAACATGGGAGTTAGGCACGAGGGAGAAGACAGCTCATTAGTCACTGCTTCCCCGAATGTTCAATTGTGTTACCAGATGCTGGGCTTCATAGCAGATCTCATCTTTAATCAAATGGAGAGCCAGAACGGAGCCTCTCTTTTAAACCGATTGTTTAAAGAAGAGTCGCATTTAATGCCACTCACCCTGTCATCGCTTGCTCGCTCATTCACTCGTTCACTTGTTCAGTAGGACTATGATGCTCGGGTGTTCTTATCAGTTCAGGCCTCCGCTCCTGAAGCGAACGTGACACTGGGTCGACAACATTTGGCTTCGTCCACTTAACCCCAGCTGCACGATGACAGCTTAGATGGGTGTCCCCTCTTGGGATAATGACACATTTACCACTCAAGTGGATCGGGGCAAGTTGGGTACTTCACAGAATGGAGAGAAAAGCTCCATCTCTGTTGGGTTCCCGCTATGTATCAACGTGGATTTCAGCTCAGAGCAGTGAATGAAGTCTGGCTGTTAGAGCAGATGAACGGTTCACAGACTGGTGTAATTACCCTTTCCTGGTGAACTGCTCTCCACTCTGATATATAGCCCTGTGTGTGTTGTATAAACATTATGGCTTTCAATCATGAATCGCAAGAATCGTTGGACTAAACACTGTCTTCCGACCTGACCCTAAGCATTATATGTTCCTCAGTTTGTGAATCCACCAAAATGGACTTAAAGTCCCATGGGCTTCCAAAATGGGTTTTTTGTAGAACTATTTTTGGTTTCCATGAACAGTTCTTAAAAGACCTTTTTTTTTTCTTAGCATGAAAAATATTTTATCAAGGCCATATTATGCCGTTTTTACAAAATCTTAGTTTTGTTTTTGGGCTCTACAAGCATAGACTTTCATGCTTGAATGTTCAAAAAACACATTATTATTTACATATTTTACAAACAGGTGGTGGAGTAATTAGGGCTGGGCAATATGGCTGAAAACTGTATTACGATATAAGTGTTTCATATCGGTAGATATCGATAATTATTTATATATTTATGACCTATTTAAAATAAGGACCAGGAGGAAAATAGTTTACATTTAAACATTTTTATTTTAAACGTAACCTTCCTTTGATTATAAAGGCAGAAATGTCAACACAACTATGGAAAACACTCAAATAATTAAAATATAAACACTAGTCTAAAATCACAATGAACACTTAACAATTATCTCTTAACATTAAGGTGCAGTGCCTCCGTTATTTCTTTGTAACTGTTACCGTTTAGATGCTTTGTCATAAGGCACTGATGCAGAGTAACATTACCTCTCCATGTACTGTAGATTCAAGGGCTGAATCCGAAATCGCCCCCTATACCCTTAAATAGGGCGTTATTTGAGGGGACAGCCATTTGTAGTGGTGTCCAAAACGATAGTGGACTTTATTGAGTGCACTCATTCTATTCCACTTTGCACCGCAATAACGAGTGTACAGCTGTTGTACACACAGCGCTCGGCTCATTTGTTTTCATTCACTCCTTCAAGTGAACTGTATCAATGGACTAAAGTAGGGAATAGTGATTGAGGGTTTAGGGGGCGATTTCGGTCAAGAATAGCACAACGGCGAGCACGTCGAGTATAAACACGTGTCTGGGGCCAGGGTCGGGCCGGAGTCTCAGGATGACGTGAGAATTACCGGGCCCGAATTCAAGGCACGATTTGTTGACCGAAAATGCATGCAGGTCCCCCACCCTCTTGATTGAGGCCAATGCAGTCAGGAGTACCGTCTTCATAGACATGATTTTTAACTCAACGGACTGCAAAGGCTCAAAAGGAGGGCCCTGAAGTGCTCTAAGCACCAGGGCTAAGTCCCAAGAGGGTAGCGAGATAGAACAAGGAGGATTTAGTCTCCTCGCACCTCTGAGGAACCTGACGATTAAGTCGTGCTTCCCTAAGGATTTACCTTCAACTACATCGTGATATGCCGCTATTGCTGCGACGTACACTTTCAGGGTGGAGGGAGACAGCCTTCGCTCCAAACCATCTTGTAGGAAAGAAAGCACAACATTAATCGAACACTTCTGGGGGTCTTCGCGGCGAGAAGAACACCATTCAACGAACAGGTTCCACTTAAAAGCATAGAGGCGCCTCGTAGAGGGGGCTCTAGCCGAAGTGCCACTGCTTGTGGTAGACCACCTAGAACCCACGCGTCCCGCCCAGGGACCAGACATGGAGTTTCCAGAGGTCTGGACGCGGGTGCCATAGAGTGCCCCCTCCCTGAGAAAGAAGGTCCTTCCTCAGGGGAATCGGCCAGGGTGGGGCTGTCGCGAGGAGTGTGAGTTCGGCGAACCAGGTCCGGTTGGGCCAGTAGGGCGCAACTAGCAAGACCTGCTCCTCGTCCTCCCTGACCTTGCACAGAGTCTGTGCTAGAAGGCTCACTGGGGGAAACGCATATTTGCGTAGGTCCCGGGGCCAGCTGTGCGCCAGTGCATCTGTGCCGAGGGTACCCCCGTTCAGGGAATAGTACCACTGGCAATGGGACGAGTCTGGAGTGGCAAACAGGTCCACCTGCGTGGCTCCGAAGAGGTCCCATATCAGCTGGACAGACTGGGGGTGGAGTCGCCACTCTCTCGGTAGTGGACACTGACGAGAGAGCTTGTCGGCTGTCTGGTTCAGCGCACCAGGGATGTGAATGGCACGAAGCGACCTCAGATGCTTCTGACTCCACAGGAAGAGGTGGTGGGCGAGTTGGAGCATGCGACGGGAGCGCAGACCACCCTGACGGTTGATGTACGCAATGGCCGCAGTGCTGTCCGTGCGGACAAGTACGTGTTTGTGCTGAAGCAGCTTCTTGAAGCGACTTAGCGCGAGACGTACTGCCATTAACTCCAGGCAATTGATATGCCAATGCAGCCATTGTACGTGGCCCCCCAACCCGTGGCTGAGGCATCCGTGAATACCACAACATGCCTGGACACCTGTCTTAAGGGCACTCCGGCCCGTAAGAACGAGGGGTCGGATCAAGGGTTGAAGGTTTGGCGACAGTACGGGGTAACTGGGACCCGATACTGGCCGCTCTGCCACGCCCACCTCGGGACTCGGTCGTGTAGCCAGCGTTGAAGCTGTCTCATATGAAGCAATCCGAGTGGCGTTACCGCGGCTGCAGATGCCATATGCCCCAGGAGCCTCTGAAAGAATTTCAGTGGGACCACCGTCCTGCTCTTGAACGTATTCAAGCAGTTCAACACTGACTGGACTCGTTCCTCTGTGAGGCGCGCAGTCTGGTTGACCGAATCCAGCTCCATACCGAGATAAGAGATCCTCTGCGTGGGACAGAGTTTGCTCTTCTCTCGGTTGACCCGAAGGCCCAACAGGCTGAGGTGGCTGAGCACCAGGTCCCTGTGTTCGCACAACTGCTCTCGAGACTGGGCGAGTATAAGCCAGTCGTCAAGATAGTTGAGAATACGAACGCCGCGTTCTCGGAGTGGAACAATGGCTGCCTCCACGACTTTCGTGAAGACGCGGGGCGACAGGGACAGCCCGAAGGGCAAGACTTTGTACTGATATGCCTTCCCCTCGAACGCAAAGCGTAGGAACGGTCTGTGTCGAGGAAGGATAGAGACATGAAAGTATGCGTCCTTCAGGTCGATCTTGGGACCTCGCAAACCAATCTTGGGGATGGATGCATTCGAAGATGCGTTTCTGCGTTAACATTTTGAACGGAAGTCTGTGCAGGGCCCGATTCAAAATCCAAGATTGGCCCCCCACCCCCTTTCTTGGGTACAATGAAGTAGGGGCTGTAGAACCCCGACTTCATATCGGCTGGAGGAACCGGCTCGACCGCGTCCTTCGCCAATAGAATCGATCTCCACCCGCAATACTTGGGCATCGCTGTTCCGCACTGTGGTGAACAGGATGCCCTTGTATTTGGGGGGCCGGTGCGCGAACTGAATCGCGTAACCAAGTCTGATGGTACGGATGAGCCAGCGAGACAGCCCCGGGAGATCTAGCCAGGCTCCCAGAGACTGAGCAAGCGGGACCAACGGCACCACAGACGTACCCAGGGTGAGGCAACGAGGTGGAATGTTCAGAGGTGACTCGGATGGCCGGAGGCGATCCGGAGAAGGGTCTGAACATTCCGAGGTGGGGAAGTGTGGGGGAGAGAAGGCCCGGGGGCGTCCTCTAGCCTCACACTTCCCCCTGGCGAGAAGAGGGGAAGACTGGAGTGGCAAGGCCCGGGGGCGTCGCGCACAACGATCTTGGCCCTCTTGGGGCCCAGGGACATAGGAAACTGCTCTTTTATTGACAATGTGGGTACCACTGAGCTCCGAGGATGTTAAATTGTTGTTGGCCCCCCGGTCCTCCTCCGGGGGTGGGAAGGGGTGCGGACACCATCTCCCTCCGAGCAGATCCATCCGTCCCTGGGCTGCCCGTCTCAGGGCCGCTTACCCTTACGTTTGCCGGCAGACTTAGCGGGACCCTGAGCGTGTTGGGCGGCCCCCTTGCGTCCAGCGGACGCCGGAGGACGCCCTCGGCGATGAGCAGGAGGAGGCTGGGTAAAGGCAGCAGCGGTCCGCCGGGGCATGATATTCTTGATCGCCTCCGTCTGCTTCTGTGCCACCGAGAGCTGTTGGGCGAAGCTCTCGATGGCGTCGCCGAATAGTAGGGATGGGTCGCGATTTTCGAATATTCGATAGTTGATTTAATTATAGAATATCGAATAGTTTGTGTGATTATCGTCCTCAAAAAAATCCCCATGTTTTCGGTGTGGTGGTGACGCGTTCATGTGACCAGAGGGAGGCGCTGCCAATAACGCACCTAAAGCTGTCAGTCAGTTCTCAGGGTGTTTTATACTGGGCACGTTTGCTGCGGTCCGAGCGTGATTCTTCCCTGCGCCTCCGCAGTATTGGTCTGGTTTCACACTCAACTTGAACCCTAGTGCGTTTGCGTTCATCTAACGTCATCACAAACGTGCACGGGCATGATAGTAAACAGAACGCGGGTCAAATATATTGGGCTTTTTTAAATTAATTTGGTGCTATTATGTGCAGCTAAGTAAACAACACTTGGGTTTACCGTATGTGTGTCGCTGGAAGGCGGCTTTGCTGCTTGCAAACAGACTCTTTTGAGGAGACGTGAATTGCTATTCATGTGCTGCCCTGATTGCACTCAATGTGTGAATACACTGCAGGCTCGCTCTCGTGATCGTATCTCAGGTAAATCATCAACACTATCATCACTTACATGTGTGTTATTCAACTAATGACATTGCAATCGGCTAAAACGCATGCGCTGGTTACTTTTCTTCCTGAACAAGTGCACACCCGAGTGTTGTTCGCACATTCACGTGAATCGCGGCACAGCTCCGAGTGCAACCGAACTCCGGTTGTGTGTTCTCGGGTTCGATACCTCAGTGCACACCAAGCTCTGTATGTAAGCTTTCACATTAGCAATTTTTCATGCGAACCGTGCTCCATTTCGAACTAAACTGCCAGAGTAAAAACGCCCTGAGACAACAGAAGAAGAACACATCGCCTCACGTGCACACTGTAGACTTGTGGCATTTAACGGTTGCGGTAACTTGGGGCGATGTCAAATAACAGTCATATGTTTCAGCATGTTACAATAATTATATGGCTTGAGTTGATATAGCCTATTCCCTAATGAATTAAACAGTTTGTTATCATACAGATTGAGAGTGTGAATGGTCTCTCTCCCTCTCTCTCTCTCTGTTTATATGCATGTAGCCTTTACATGCGTGCATGCGGGGGAGGAGTTGCGATTTTCGAATAAAAATCGAATAATTCCCAGCGATCTTCGAATATTATTTTTGCTTGAAATGCCCATCCCTACCGAATAGGCCAGCCTGACTGACAGGGGCGTCGAAGAACCGCACTTTGTCGGTTTCACTCATATCAGCCAGGTTCAGCCACAGGTGGCGTTCCTGGACCACCATAGTGGACATCGCCCGACCCAGGGAGCGGGCAGCGACTTTCGTCCGTCGCTGTCTGCAGTTCCTGCATGATCCCTGGGTCTACCCTCGTGCATCTCCTTGAGCGCTTTGGCCTGGTAGACCTGCAGGAGCGCCATGGCATGCAGCGATGATGCGGCTTCCCCACAGGCGGCGTAAGACTTGCCCAGTAACCCGGACGAGAAGTTACACGCCCGGGAGGGGAGACGTGGGGCATTTCACCAGTCGACCGCGGCCCTGGGACACAGTTGCATCACCACGGCGCGCTCGACCGGAGGTATCCCCACGTAGCCCTTAGCCGCACCACCGTCGAGGGTAGTGAGAATGGAGGAGTCAGTCGATCGATGGCGGGCGCTGTAGGGCGCCGACCACGACTTCGTGAGCTCCTGATCCACCTCCGGGAAGAATGGCACTGGGGCGGGGCGCTGAGAACCAGCACGGGCCTCCCCGAGATACCAGTCATCCAACCGCGAGGGTTCGGGACACGGTGGAGGGTTCCACTCGAGCCCGACACTCGCGGCGGCCCGGGAGAGCATAGCCGTAAGCTCTGGATCCGGCTCGGACAACGCTACCACACCTGAAGGGGGCTACGCAGCCAGGTCGTCATCTCCAGAACCCATTAGCTCATCCTCCGATGCAGCCAGCGAAATCATGTCCTCAGCCGGAGCCCCAAAGGAAACGGCTGACCCCCCATGGGAAGGACCAGCGCGCTCCTCCGGGAGCTCCACCGGAAGCTCCACCGGAAGCTCCATTGGCGCAGCGGAGGGTGGGAGGGGCCCAAGGGGTTTTTGGCCCGTCGGGGAAGCCCTGACCGTCACCCTCAGATCTCCACCAAAGGAATCAGCTAAATATAAGCTAAAGTCCCAAAAAAGTGGAGTGTTCCTTTAAAGCAATAATGGATGATATTAGTAGGAGAAATGGTTCGAGATTAGGAGAAAACAGCGGGCCAAATCAGTGGGCCTTTAATCCAAGAACTTTTGCTATAAATTGCAGACATGGCATATGAGGACTAATTTTCATTTTTATCAGTTATTTTGCTTTATTTCCAGATTCAATCATAGGCTCCTTCATTCTACTAGAGCATGTACACACATGCAAACTTTTCAAAAATGGCGCTTTAAATCTCTTTGACAAACTAAAAGATCTAAATTGGACTTTGCGTTGGAACTTTGTTTACGGGAAACATGACTTATTGAATTATGTTGATAACGACAAAACTTGTGACCATAGTTGGCTAATGATGCTTTTGGGAAATGCACCCCTGTTTAGTTCCTGTCTCTATGAAGCCCCTCCTTCCAAAGAGTGCATTGTGCTCTGATTGGCTGGCTGTACCAGTGTGTTGTGATTGGTTAACTGCTTAAAGCATGTTTAGGAAATGTCTTACCCCTTACATATGGTGCGTTCAAGTCCTCCTGGGATGTTCGTATTTACGAGGTGAGAAGTCGTGTTTACGACATCATGTGCGTTCAAGTCTCTTTGGTCGGAGCAAGATGGCGTACCGTATGGTGTACCTTCTTTTAATGAATTGCTCAAAAATACAGCAAAGTTTATTAACTCTGCTTATAGAAAATGAAGAACAAAGAATGCGCTTCAGTTTTAATCTTTTATGTTTTTAATTAATCTATGAAGCCACTGTAAGCTGTATCATTATATATTAGGTTATATATTAGGCTAATTATAACAAGCCAGATTCTAGGACGAGTAGACATAGAATTTCAACAAAAATTACCGTCAACTACAGACATTACATCCATTGATTCCGCCATGTTTCTCACTGACACGCCCCCAACTCCAGACCGGAGCTTAAAGAAAATCAACGTTCAGAAACAGCGTGCACTAATATGGAGAATAACTCTCTATGGAGTGGACTCTGTGCTTTGTAACTTTGCAGTCCTTTTTCATGCTCAAACAGCAACATTACACACTAAAGAAAATTGAAAACATAAAAAGCATAATAATAAATCTGTGATTTAATAATCTGGTGAACATTTTACCACTATAAAACAATCTTTTGTGCAATGAAAACATACCATGAATGTTAAAGGTTCTTCATGGAACCATTGATGCCAACAAAGAACCTTTTATTTTTAAGAGTGTAGGTTGGTTTATAGTGTTTTTGGATTAGTGTGGAATATTGTTGGCTACTATGTTGCTTATGTGTCACCATGGACCTTGCAAAGGTTTAAAGGCACAAATAAGCCACGTAATTACTGTGTGGCAACCATAATATCTTCTAAGACATGCTGATCACAGCAGAATGAGTCTAATCAGGAATCTCATTCAGCCATTTAATCAAATGCGTTTGTGCATTGAACAACCATTATGCAATGTGACTGGCTAAAAAACAGTTTTGAGATATTGGCGCGCACAATCATCTTCAAAGCACTATTTATAGCAGTAGTTTCTGTACTGAATGTACTGGTGTTTGTTAAGGTGAGCATCACTGTTACTATTGTTCCGTTTTTACTGTGTCCCATCATGCAGTTGTGCTATGGACCAGAATAATGCCTTGTGACTTGCTGTTGATAGGTTTTGTGATCAGATATATGATTACAACTCCTGGCAACCATCCACAACATCCTAACATCATGAAGGCGGCGTTTGTATTGGCAAGCACCTATTGAATTTTTTAATGCTACATGTGAATTTAGGCTTCACAACATTATAATGAACAGTGTGAAAAGTGGATGTTCATTTTGAGACTTGCTAAAAATTTAACAGGATTATTAAATTAGTGTTCTTAAAAATTAAGAATGCGTTTGATGGCGGCCAAGGTAACATAGAAGAAATGTGCTTTAAGTATTAAAGGGGCACTATGTAACATTTTTTCAGTAAATTATCCAAAAACCACTATATTTTGTTCAGTTGAGTACTTACAATTTCCCAAATGTTTCCATCTATTTTTAAATCGTGAGAAAATTGCTATTTTAACCAAGGAACCGGGACATGTGAGGGAGTCATTTGTCATCCGTCATATCGGCGTTCCCCTTGGTTTCCAGTTTTATTTTGCAGAAACGCTTTACTCTTACTACAGTGTGCAACAAGTGTCATAACAGCCGCCGATCGAACGCACAGAGTAACGTCATAACATCATTTTCAACACACTCAGATGTATCTAATATGATAAACAGAGCTACGTTACCTCATACTCATTGCCGGAAAAGCGGAAATGGCGCTGGCGACTGTGGCATAATAAAAGTCCTGCTGGTGACTATGCCATAATAAAGGTCCCGCTGCTCGCGAGGCTTGTGTTGCGCTCTCCTTATTAACAATCGCTCCTGCTTCTGCTTCATACTACAGTAACGTTAATAATTGCATCCATGAACATGATTTCTGCCCGAGTCCTATCCTTACTCTTTTCCACCGGCTGTGAGGTGAAGACCACATGTCCCAAGATTCTGCGCTCAAACTTGGCGTCAACAAACTACGCCTTTGTTTTGAATAGGCGACCTCTAGTGGATGGAAAAGATACATAGTGCAGCTTTAAATGTCCAAAATGAACTGATGGTTATTGGATGTATTGTGTATACTGCCCTTTTTATGTTTTGATTACCTTTGATGCTATAAATTAATATTAAAAATGTAAACTATAAGGTTCCGATATGTTGTACGTACATGTAGCTACATTTGCTTAAAGTTGCTATGAAACAGAAATAGCAACATCTTTTTTTCAGTATTATGATACATTCAAGTGAAACGGAAAAAATATTGAAAAAATTTAATTAAAGTGGGGGTGAAATGCTGTTTCATGCATACTGAGCTTTTTACTCTGTTAAAGATTCCCATGCTAAACATGGACAAAGTTTCAAAAATGAAGTTGGACTTTGATGGAGTATTTCTGTGCCAAAAATACTCCTTCCGGTTTCTCACAAGTTTCGGAAAGATTTTTTCGAGTATGGGTCTGTGTGATGTCAAATTTGGCGGGATTTCTTTATACGGGTCCTAAGGGCACTTCTCCCGGAAGGGCGCGCGCACTCCCGTTGATCAGAGCGAGAGAGCGAAAGCAGTACGCCCATCAAAGTGCTTTGCTCGGCTGCGCTCCAGTCACAGGACTTCACAACATCAACAATGTCACCAAAGAAGTGTGTTTTTGGTTGTCAGGGCAAGACAACCCTGTACAGCTTTCCAAAGAACCCAGTGTTAATGGGACAGTTGATGGAGTTTGTTTTTCCGGAGCAGCAACAGAGTTGTGCAAGTGTTTTGTTTGTTCCCTGCATTTCGGCGACGATTGTTTTATAAACAAGGCCCAGTTCGACGTTGGATTTGTAGCTCGTCTAATGCTGAAAGATGGAGCAGTCCCAGCGATTAAGGTTCACGGTCGTGATTCATGTTTTGGAAGCAGGTGGTGAGTAAAACTGCTTCAAATGTCTTTGTGTTGTTAGCTATCGTCTCGTTCATTCAAATGCGCTACTATTCCATTGTTTTTCTATGTAAACATGCACTAGTCGGACATACAAAACCGTTACGCTTGCTACTGCTAACATTAAATCACATATAATAGTCCATAAACCAAATTATATCTTCATAAACGCACACAAATGTTGTAAAACTTGTGCATGACAAACCGCTAAGCAAGTATATAACTTACAGTTACAACATACCATTGAGACGTCCTGCTGTAGTCGCCGTTGCTGCTTCTCCTGTTCAATTTCAGCCTCTAGATCTGATTCTGGATCATATATGTATGGCTAAATCTGATTGATCTCCATGGTTTATTTAGGATAATGTTTTTTTTCCTCACGTTTCAGGATGTCACAGCTTTCAGACGCTCTCAATGCAATAGCTGCAATAGCTGCATCCTTAAATGTAGGCTAATCTGTTGTTGATTGGATTTTGAGATGGGGCAGAAGATCGAAATTTGATTAAAAAAAAAAGGAATAGAAAAAAAAGATTTGTTTAAAATTAAGATCAATAAGTGAGTTCTCATTTCATGTCACTTTTAATTAAAATATGAATTCACGAAATCTTTACCTTGAACATAAAGTTTTTTTGATCACAAAAGCTTCTGCAGCAATGAGATTTCTTACTCTTTAAAGCAGCACTAGGTAACTTTTCAACCTTCATAATATATTGTCAAGACTCTTGTGATGATACATCGACTTACAATAGGTTGAATGACACGTCTGCCATAGCCTGACGGGGTCTGTGTCGTTTTTAATCGTACTTTTAAACTTCGGGTTTCGGGCATAGTTGCCAAGTCCGCGTATAACACGCGACTTTGGGCTTCTTTTTTTGGCAAGTCGCGTTCAAAAATCACAAGTCGTGGGTTGCGGTTTTTTGGGCTTATTTTAAAAAATGTGGTTGCTTGTTAGGAAAATATAAGCAACTTCGTTTCTTTACATTTATGGTCACTGTTTTGTCCAAAACATTGCCTGACACTGTCTTCTCACAGCTAATAGCCATTCAGTGCAACGATACAAGTGCTGTAGTAATCCGTCCTCATACATCCCGCCTCCTTCTCCCCCTCATTGAAGAGAAATCGCGTTCAACGTGCAGGCATGTGACGTTATAAATGCACGTAATGATAGTTAGTAGACTTAAATAGACGTATACATTTTTACAAACCATGCCACCAGCAGAGATGTACAGAGATGGAGAGGAAACAGGGAGCACCTAATTTAATTTAAAAAAATATTTTTGTAATGTATTTAAAATTACAGGCTATTATTAAAAAAACAAGTATACTAATAATAACAGGTAGCCTATGGTTCGAATTTATTTTATTATAAATATGTGGCTATATTGCAGCGCTCCCTTAGTGCTTGTCTGTGTCCCAGTGTGCATACTATCAAACGTATAGTAATAAATAGTATGTGTCATTAGTAATTTTCAATACTATTTAGGCAGATAGTATATGCACATTGAGATGTAGGGCTTATCTTTTACAAGGTTTTGCAGTGTGTGTTCACTACTTACTGCCCATAATATGTGTGAACTTACTCCGACTATGGGTTACCATAATTGGCCTTCTTGTCACTTTTTCTCTTTTTCGATCTCCAAACCTCTTCTGTTCACAGCTGATCGGAGGATATTGAGTGTCCTTATTGCAATTTGATAATTTTTGTAAAATAACATCTGTTTTTGCTTTTCAAACTCCGAAAGGTTTCAGTGTAATATGTTGCAGGCCCATTTATTGATAAAAAAATATTTATTATAAATAATATTGATGATAATAAATAATTTAATAATATTGGGCTTGTTTTGGGCTTGTTTTTGAAGCTGCGGTTGCTTATTTGTCTCGCGAGAGTTGGCAACACTGGTTTCGGGTAGTAACCCGAGAAAAAAAAGAACTAAAAAATTCGACTGCTTTACGGCATATACGTCACTTCCTTAAATTAGGACGTGCGAGGGTTAGGGTTAGCCTATGTAAGCCTATGTCTAAACGGCGTGTACAAGTTTGGTAGGGGCTACATTCTCGCAAGTAAATACATAAGACGTACACAATCATATTTTAGGATACTGTAACGCGTGTGTCCGGGTGAAAAATACGGATAGCTCACTCAACGCAACTGGAGTCGATGCAAACACGGAGGCGATTGACATCAAACAGCCCGCACTTTATTCCCCGCGGAACCCCCCACAAGAGTCCGGCACAAACTCCACTTCCGTCCACAGCATTACCCAACAAAACAAAAATAAATTAATGTTAGCAACAGAAGACAGAAAATAATCCGCACAC